>OX451739.1:811403636-812003636 GCA_948472305.1 Vicia faba | reverse complement strand
GGGGGGGGGGGTTGAATTGAAAACTTAAAATCAAATGCGCAAAGACACAATATATTTATCCTGGTTCGTTTGATCTCAAACTACTCCAGTCCACCCGTCAAGGTGATTTCTCCTCTCTCCAACGAGGACTTAATTCACTAATCAAAAACTGATTACAATCAATACTTTGACAACTGTCAAAGTCCTCTTGAGTACAACCACAATCCGGTCAATCTCAAGGAAAAACTGGCTTAATCAAGATAAAAGAATTATGTGTATCATTGTTTTTATTTTCAAAAACAGTTATCACAACTGTGATATTTTACACAATTTTGAGCGTGGAAAAGAGTATGTAAGCTTGCAGCATTTAGAGATGTATTGCAGTAGTATTCAAAAATCATAAACGATTTGTCCGCTTAGCTTCATTATATAGGCAATGGAATCCTGTCCAACATAAAGCGTAATAATGGACATTTAAACTGTTTCCATATTGAGAAGATTCTTGTCTGAATGAAGCCGTTGCATGTGATGCTGTCTTGATTGAATAGTAACGCTTCAGAATCTTACAATTTGCATGCTGCAATTGCTTCAGAACATCGATGACTAAGAAATGTGAGGATCTGATTGTATATGAACCTTCTGTTCAGAATCAGAGTATTCTTTACTTCAGCGCAGGTTCTGATCATCATTCTTCAGCGCATGTTCTGATTACCTCAGTGTGAAAGCTTCTATAGCTTAACTTATGATGCTGCTTTGGTCAGAACTTCTGCATACACAGTAACACAAATTTAGAGTGCATATTTGTTCTTTGTGTTTGTTATCATCAAAACTCTAATTAAGGGTTATAGAATCAAACTATGTTCTAACAATCTCCCCCTTTTTGATGATGACAAAAACTAGGATTTTCAATGAAAAATATAGAAGAAAAAGCTTAAGAGAGACTCCCCCTGAATTGATTACTTCCCTAAAGTTCCTTCTCGTCAGAGCTTTTGATGCATCTCCTTCTGTTCTTATCAAAATGTGTTCCTGTTCAAGCTTTTCAGAAAGTAGAGGTTAAAATATTCAGAATGTTTGAGACTTTGTCCTGGTATACAGTTATTGAAAATATCTTACTTTCTTTCCCTTTTTGTCAGGTATCAAAAAGAAATATAATCAGAGTCAAAAAGATGAATTCTATTGAAAACAGAATGCAATGACAAGTTTCAGAAACAAGGAGGTAAAGATAAAAATTACAGATAAACAGTTTTAAAGAAAATCTAAGAAGGAGGGGGAACACGTGTGTACAACGCTTCCAACAAGCTCTTGATCTGAGTGCTTGATTCTTCCTGCTTTCCCATAATGTCTTTGATTTCTTTTATAGTATCTTCTTGTTTATCCAAAATACCCTTGACTCTTTGTTTGTATCCTCTTGCTTATCCAGTCTGGCATGGATTAATGCATTCTCTTTCTTCAACTCTTCCAGAGTTTGCATGACTAGAGACGAAATTGGTGTATCTTCAGGGATTGCATGTTGTTCAGAACATTCTGTGGCCTCTTCTGATTAAGCCACTTCTTCTGCTGCAATCATGTTTTCTGGAGAAGTAGTCAGAGAGAGACCATCATAATCTGGTTCAACGACTTTTGAAGGATGGTGCTCTTTCTAGGAAGCATTATCCAGCGGAAGAATTTATTTCTTGCACCATTGGCTCAGAACTTGATCTTGGAAGGCTTTCAGCTGATCACTGAAGTTTTGTTGAGCCCTTTCATTGCCCAATTATTTCAGCTTCTGAGTTTCAGAGTTGAGCCATTTTCTGAATCTTTCCCACAGAGAATCAGAAGCAGCAGGATTAGAAATCTCTTGGCTTGCTTGCTTCAAAGAATTGATCCATTCCTACATTTCTGCTTCAAAGAGTTGGTTTAGGTTTGGGAATGGAAATTTTGTTTGAGGTGGAAGCTAGTCGGTCTAGCACTAGTGGATCAATGACAAGTCTGAGGTTGTCAGCTGGACGGTTGATGGGTGATGGAGTGGAAGAGTCAGAAATTAGAATTGGTGTGTTAGGGGTGTTTGGTGGTGTGGATTCATATGGTGAAGGGATTTCTGGAATATCATGAATATTAAGAGGTAAGCGAACCGTAAGGGGTTCGGTTATTCCAGAGATTGGGATAGTGGTATCAGAATTTGAAGGAGAGTCTTCAGATTGGTTTGCGGTAGCGTGTTGAGTTTCTGGTTCAGGAATTTCAGAAGATGGGTTTTTAGAAGGTGGAGAGAGAGAGTTCTATTTTATGGTTGTGGTGAGTTGAGGTTCAGAGGTTCTGGTTGAGGAGAGTGTGGTTGTGGATTTTCTGGTTGTTGTTGAGAGTTTGGATTTTCTGGTATTGGAGAGGAAAAGTCTTGATCAAACAGTTCAATGTCAGATAGAACTTTGGCAAGTTCTGGTTGATGATGTTCTGGATTTGGATTTTGATTGGGGGATTGAGGTTCATTCAAAAAGTTTCCAAGACTTACAGATGGGTCAAATTCTATGTCAAAATCCTCAAATGTTTGGGGTGAAGGATTTTCTGTTGGTTGAGGGGTAATGGTTTCAGATGTTAGAACAACTATTGATTCTATAATAGAAACAGAAGATGGGTTACCTTTCTTTTTCGCAGCTTTAGGTGTCTTCTGAGAGGATCCTTCTCCTGCTGCTTTCCTCTTTTTGGATTTTTTTAGCACAACCTCTGGAGCTGGCTTGTGCAGATCTTGGATGTTGATTTCTGGAATAGTCCTATCAGCCTTGCAAGCTTCAAGGTATCTGACTATGATTTTTGGGGAGGCATCTATCTCAGAAAATAGTGGAAAATCCTTCAGAGGGATTCTCCTAGAAGTGATGGCCTCATGAGAAGCAATAGTTGGTTCCTTCTTAATGTTCTCAAAAATCTTAATTTTCTTCGGATTCTTGGCGTTCAAAGGTTTCCCAACGGTTGCTTCAAGAGTGCTTATTTCTTGAGCCTCTGTTAGATGTTATATCAGCATGTTTTCTGTTAGAATATCTGAAATCAGTCTTCCTAGGGGAATCTAATCCCTCTTATTTCTTTCGTCTTCTCTTGTATCTTTCACACTTGTTATGAGATTGTTGAAGAGAAAGTGTGGAAGGTTTATCTTGGTCTTCTTTGCAATAAAGTAAATCAGGAATTGCTGATTAATATTGATGTAATCAGGAGAGCTTGTAGGCTTCCTATGATTGATACATCCCAGAAGTATTCTGGCCCAGATTCTATGATGATCCTTCAAGTCTCAGATCTTGCTGGATGGCTTTCGAGAAGTGAAGATTTCCCTGGCAATAGAATTTAGGTCAGAACACTTATCATCCATATCAATGCATCTGACTCCACCACCATTGTATCCAATGATTTTCCCAATTAAATCTTCTGTTATCACTATCTTATTTCCCATAACATACGATGTAACCTGGTGGTTGGATGAGGTAGTATGAATCTAGAACTCTTTAACGAGAATGGGAAACGTTGGATCCAACAGACGGTCAAAATATTTGTTCCAACCCTGTGCAGTTACGTCTTCATTGAGATTAAACCCATTTTCTTGTAAACTTTCAAAACCAATGATTAATTTAGAGAGAAGTTCCAGGTTGTCAACAGGAGTGAGAAGTGTTCTAATGGAATCTTCATATTGTTCCGTTGAAGAGGATTCAGGAGCACTGAGATTCTTGAGACTTGATGATGATGCCATTGTTCAAACGTGTTCGTTGAAGAAAATGGAAAGGGTTTTTTGAAAATGGAACTTGAAATAAGAGAGAATATAGAAGAGAGTAAAATGTGAATGAATGAAATAGTAAGTTGAGTTTATATAGGTTTTTTTAAAAACGTATATAGTAAGCAAGAAAATAAGTGATGATTATATGCATTAATGAGACCTGATATTAGGGGATTTAGAAAGAGATTAAACCGTACCACTGACAAGTGTCTCAATGCATCCAATCAGAGCCTTGGACCCTTCAGAATATGAATTCTTATTCAGCCTTAGAAGGTAGCTTGTGAGAGGATGACAGATGTTCTATGATGTGAACTGCACGCCTCTATCCATGAAATGAAGCATTCATATCTTCATAGATAGATTCTGAGGCAACTGTACTTCTAACTTCTGAAGACAAGTTGATCAGATGTTCACAGAAAATAATAAAGTTTTGAGGGTTAAGATATACAAATAAAACATTTTATTCTTGGCATAACTTCATACTGAGATGTTTCAGAATGAAATTGAATCTTTCTTCAAAAAGGGTTTTTGTAAATACATCAGCCCATTGATGGTTTGTGTCAATAAATTTTAAGGTAAGAATTCCTTTCTGAATATAGTCCCTAATAAAGTGATTTTTTATTTCTATATTCTTAGCCCTAGAATGCAAAATGGGATTTTTACTGGGACATATGGCAGAAGTGTTATCACAGAAGATATGAATGTTACTCTCAAATATGTTGAAGTCTTCAAGTTGAATTTTCATCTAGAGCATTTGAGTGCTACATCCAGCAGCTGCTATGTATTCAGCTTCTGCTGTTGACAATGCTATTATGGATTGTCTCTTGCTGGTCCATGAGATCAAATTGTCTCCCAGAAACTGGCAGCTTCCAGAAGTGCTTTTACGCTCTACTGTGTCTCCAGCAAAATCAGCATCACAGAATCCTACTAAGCTGTATTCATTGGATTTTCTATAAAACAAACCCAGATTAGTAGTACCTTTCAGATGCTTGAAAATTGGCTTAACTGCTGTTAAGTGAGATTCTCTAGGATCTGATTGGAATCTAGCATATAAGAAAACACTGAATAAAATATCAGGCCTTGAAGCCATCAGATAAAGGAGAGAGCCGATCATACCTCTGTAGATTTTTTGTTCTACCTTTTTACTTACCTCTTCCTTTTCTAGAATGCACGTGGGGTGCATTGGAGTTTTTGAGGGCTTACATTCTGAGAGATCAAATTTCTTCAGAAGTTCTCTGACATATTTGCTCTGGTGAGTAAGTTTCTTCTGAGGTTTGGTTTATCTGAATACCTAGAAAGAATTTGAGTTCCCCCATTAAGCTCATCTCAAACTCTTCCTGCATGCACTTAGCAAATTCTCTTCCCAAAGAAGGTTTAGTGGATCCAAAGATGATGTCATCTACATAAATCTGACACACTAAAATTTCATTCTTAAATGTCTTAGAGAACAAGGTTGTGTCCACTTTCCCTCTGGTGAATTCCTTTTCTAACAGGAAGTTACTTAGTCTTTCTCACCAAGCTCTGGGAGCTTGTTTCAGACCATAGAGAGACTTCTTTAGTTTGAAAACATATTCTAGGTGTTTGGAATTCTCAAACCCAGGGGGTTGGTGCACTTATACCTCTTCATATATGTAGACATTTACGAATGCACTTTTGACATCCATCTGATACAGAGTGATGCCATTGTTTACAGCAAATGAGATTAAGAGTCTGATAGATTCTAACCTGGCGACTGGAGCAAAGGTTTCTATATAGTATATCCCCTCTTGCTGACTATAACCTTGTGCCACCATTCGTGCTTTATTTCTGATGACTTCTCCTTTCTCATTTAGTTTGTTTCTGAACACTCACTTTGTTCCAATGACGTTGAATCCTTTTGGTTTGGAAACCAGATCCCATACGTCATTTCTGGTGAACTGATTTAATTCCTCATGCGTTGCCAGAATCCAGTCATTGTCCAGAAGAGCTTCATCAATTGTTGTTGGTTCAATCAGAGAGACCAGTCCCATGAGGGATTCTTCAGAGTTTTTGAATGTTGATCTTGTTCTGATTGGATCATCCTTCTTTCCCAGGATCTTATCTTCTAGGTGAGCTATGTTGCTTATGGAAAACCTTTTCTAGAGTTGATCAACAGAAGGTGTTGGATTGCTTGTAACATTTCTTTCTGAAGTTGTTGGAGCGTCTCTGTTGAGAACTTCTGATGATTTATCTTAAGTACCTGTGAATTCAACTTCTATATCTGCAAAGATTTCATTCTGCTTTGACTTTTGAGGGTCAAGCTTATCATCAAATCTAACACTGATTGACTCTTCAACAATATGTGTTTCTGTATTGTACACTCTGTACCCTCTTGAGCGTTCAGAGTATCCTAACATAATACACTTTTGTTCTTTAGAGTCAAACTTGTTCAGATAATCTTTAGTATTCAGAATGAAACAAGTGCATCCAAACAGATGGAAATAAGAAATGTTGGGCTTTCAGTTCTTCCATAGTTCATATGGAGTCTTTTCCAGAATAGGTCTTATAGAGATTCTATTCTGAATATAAGACGTTGTGTTAATTGCTTCTGCCCAGAAGATCTTAGCAATGTTAGTCTCATTGATCATGGTTCTGGCCATTTCTTGCAGTGTTCTGTTCTTTCGTTCTACAACTCCATTTTGTTGGGGAGTTCTAGGACAAGAGAAGTCATGCAAGATGCCTTTTTCATTAAAAAATGATTCAAAATTTTTATTTTCAAATTCTCCACCATGATCACTTCTGACTTTGACAATTCTAAGATCCTTTTAATTCTGAACTTGGTTACAGAATGCAACGAACACAGAGTGTGACTCGTCACTGTGTCTTAAGAACTTTACCCATGTCCATCTGCTATAGTCATCTACGATCACTAACCCATACCTCTTGCCACTAACAAACGAATTTTTTTCTGGTCCAAATAATTCTATGTGCAGAAGTTCTAATGGCTTAGAGGTGGAAACAACATTTTTAGATTTAAAAGCAGGTTTTGCAAATTTTCCTTTCTGACAAGCTTCACACAGAGCATCTGAGTTGAACTTCAAATTAGGAAGTCCTTTGACCAGATTGAGTTTGTTAATCTGAGATATTCTTCTCATACTAACATGCCCCAATCTTCTGTGCCAGACCCATTGCTCGTTGTTAACAGAGAGAAGACATTTTACATTCTGACTCTTTAGTTCAGAAAGTTTTATCTTATAGATGTTGTTTTTCCTTTTTCCATTAAAAAGGATAGTTCCATCTTTCTGACTAACAGCTTTGCATGAATTTTGATTAAAGATTATATCATAACCATTATCACTTAATTGGCTTATGGATAACAGGTTATGCATTACTCCATCAACTAAGAGCACATTATTTATAGAGGGAATATTTCCATTACCTAATGTTCCAGATCCAATGATCTTTCCTCTTTGGTTACCTCCAAAGCCCACGTAGCCTCCAGGTTTAAGTTTCAAGCTTTGGAACATGTGCTTTCTTCCCGTCATGTGTCGAGAGCATCCAGAGTCCAAGTACCATGACTGGTGTTTTAGCCTTGCTTCTAAAGATATCTGCTACATATATAATTTTGTCCTTAGGTACCCATATCTTCTTGGGTCCTGGTTTGTTATTTACTAAAATTTTGGTTGAATTTTGGTTTGACAGAGTAATCATTACTAGTGTATTTTAGGTCGTGTGTGTGCCCATATATGAAGTGTAATTTAAGTGGTGTGAGTTTTATGACTAGGTCCATGACTTTCTTAGGTGTAGATACCTTACCTTGATATCCTATCCCTTTTATGCCATTCCTGCTAACTCCATAGATCATTGAAGCCATCTTGCTTCTATCTACGTTTTTAGCCAGAAACTTCTGAAAGTTGTTATCATACTCTTTGATGATCTCATCCGCATTACTGGGAGTCTCTGAGATTATTTTCTTCTGGGAGTTTTGCAAATTGTTTTCTAATTTTGAAACATTTTCTTTTAACTCAGAATTCTCTAATCTGAGACTCTCAGTCTTTTCAGAGTTAGATACAAAATCCCTTTTTAGGTTCTTGAATTTGACTCTGATTTCCTGATACCTTTCCAGAATTTCATTTAGACTTTCTGCAAGTTCAACCTTAGTAAAATTAATAGTGAAGTCAGGGAATACCTCTTCAGTGTTAGATTCTGATTATGAACCAGAAGCTTCACTATCTTCTGACACATTTTCCATGAGAGCTATGTTTGCTCTTTCATCATCTGACGCTGAGTCAGCATCAGAAGTGTCTGAATCGTCCCATGTTTCCATGAGGCTTTTCTTCTTCTCCTTGAAGAAATTCTTTTTGGGCTTCTCTTTCTGAAGCCTTGGACAGTCACTTTTTTAGTGCCCTTGCTCATTGCACTCATATCATATGTTGTCCTTGTTATTTAACTTTCTATGTCCTGAAGAACCTTCAGATCTTCTATGTCCAGAGGAAGACTCAGACTTTCTGTATCTGGAGGAGGATTCATTTTGATTCTCTGATCTTCTAGGATTTATGAATTTCCTTTGTCTCTGCTTCCACATTTGATTCACCCTTCTTGAGAGGAGAGACAATTCATCTTCTTCTGATGAGGATCCATCATAGGTTTCTTCCATAGCCTGCAAAACCTTAGAATCATATTTTTTGTTAGATTTTAATGTTAGTGGATTACCTTGCTTTTGAGGCTCATGTTCTTCTAGCTTTATCTCATGACTTCTTAGGGAGCTGACAAGTTCCTCCAGAGATATCTTTTTGATATCTTTAGCTAGCTTAAGTGCTGTGACCATTGGCCTCCATTGCTTGGGTAGACTTATGATGATCTTCTTTAAGTGATCAGCAGTAGAATATCCTTTGTCAAGAACCTTCAGCCCAGCAACAAGGATCTGGAATCTTGAGAATATTGCTTCTATGGATTCATTGTCTTCCATCTTGAATGTTTCATACTTCTGAATGAGCGCAAGGGCCTTGGTTTCTTTGACTTGTATGTTGCCTTCATGCATCATTCTCAGAGAGTCAAACATGTTTTTGGCTGTCTCTCTGTTTGATATTTTCTCATATTTTGAGTATGAGATAGCACTGAGAAGTATTGTTCTGGATTTATGATGGTTTCTAAAATCACGTTATTTGTTGGTCAGACATCCTTTTTCTGTCTATCTTCTGACCACTTTCATCCACTGGATGTGTGTATCCATCAATTACCATGTCCCATAGATCAGCATCATGGGCCAGAAAGAAGCTCTCAATTCTGTCTTTCTAGTAGTCAAAATTTTCTCCATCAAAGACTGGAGGTTTGCCACTGATTATGTCCTTGTCTTCATGATAGTCATTGCTGATGTTTTAGCTTGGTCCCACCATAGTGTTTTTCTGAAGCTTAGATCTTTTACTGACATAGTTAAGTGTATGAACTTAAAACCAGGCGCTCTGATGCCAATTGAAGAAGTGAAAAACACAAGAAGGGGGGGGGGGGGGGGGGGTTGAATTGAAAACTTAAAATCAAATGCGCAAAGACACAATATTTTTATCCTGGTTCTTTTGATATCAAACTACTCCAGTCCACCCGTCAAGGTGATTTCTCCTCTCTCCAACGAGGACTTAATTCACTAATCAAAAACTGATTACAATCACTACTTTGACAACTGTCAAAGTCCTCTTGAGTACAACCACAATCCGGTCAATCTCAAGGAAAAACTGGCTTAATCAAGATAAAATATTTTATGTGTATCGTTGTTTTTCTTTTCAAAAACAGTTATCACAACTGTGATATTTTACACAATTTTGAACGTGGAAAAGAGTATGTAAGCTTGCAGCGTTTAGAGATGTATTGCAGTAGTATTCAGAAATCGTAAACGATTTGTCCTCTTAGCTTCATTATATAGGCAATGGAATCCTGTCCAACATAAAGCGTGATAATGGACATTTAAATTGTTTCCATATTGAGAAGAGTCTTGTCTGAATGAAGCCGTTACATGTGATGTTGTCTTGATTGAATAGTAACGCTTCAGAATCTTACAATCTGCATGCTGCAATTGCTTCATAACATTGATGACTAAGAGATGTGAGGATCTGATTGTATATGAACCTTCTGCTCAGAATCAGAGTATTATTTACTTTAGTGCAGGTTCTGATCATCATTCTTCAGCGCATATTCTGATTACCTCATTGTGAAAGCTTCTATAGCTTAACTTCTGATGCTGCTTTGGTCAGAACTTCTGCATACACAGTAACACAAATTTAGTGTGCATATTTGTTCTTTGTGTTTGTTATCATCAAAACTCTAATTAAGGGTTGTAGAATCAAACTATGTTCTAACAAAACCCTCTTTTAAGATTATAAGTTCAATAGTCTACCCGATTCCCACATAAGATTTCTCTTTAGAAAAGTTCAAAAGTCTATCAAATTCTTCCAGATTCGGTGCTAGTCGAAAGTCTTGGAAGGTGAAGCTCCTCAATGGAGGGTTGTAGAATTGTATTAGGGCAGAAACAACATCCAATTATACTTCTACTTTTGTTAAGTCAAGGGTATCCCCATAACAACGAGTGAATATCCTCAGAGCCCTTTCACACAATTTCCCTTTTATAGCTTAATTTTCGACATATTTGGCTTGATGGCATTGATACGTACAAGTTGTTTCCCTTTGGTATTCATTTTTAGGACACTTCACCAAAAACATTTAATTATTATTCTATGAACAAGACAAAAAAAAGAAATGGAGGATAATAAATATATGAAATGCAAAAATGTATGAATACATGATTGTAAGGCTTAATGACAAGATTTTATGAAAGGTACCTTTAGAAGGCAGGCTCCTAGTTTTGGCATACGGATATTCTACCATCCCCATAAGGTGATTTCCTTAAGGGTATCATGAATAACAGTAAAGGGTAAGTGTTGTACCCCAAAATTTTCCCTCCCATTTTCCTTCAAGATATTCTCATGAGGTCCATATTTGCTCAAGTTGGCTCAAGACTTGATCAGACAAATTCTCCTCCTAAGCAATGGGTCCACAATTAGGGTTTTGTGTTTCAAAAGGAAGATTGGGACCTCAAGATCTTAAGTTGTTTTCATGGGTCCTCATATGTTTTCAACAATGCTCATGTCAAGTTTCAAGTCTTGCATCACAAGTTTACTCAGTCAATTGCTCAAATGATGGAAAATCAACTGCATTGGGTAAAAACTCAACTGTGGTCAACATACAGTCAAACCTCAATATTTTTGGTCAACATCAAGGTTTTAAATTCAAATTCATCATTTGATCAAGGCTTGATCATGATTCATCAATAAAACTCTCAAATCATCAAAACTCAAAAGTTGCCAAAGTAGGATTTCCTAAGGAGAAGTCAACTGAAATTTGACCAAACATAACTCTCACATGCTTCATCAGCTTTTCCCAAACCAAATCCAATTTTGAATGGAATTCAATTCTCTACAACTTTGAATCTCAATTCTCAAGTCCAAAAAATGCATCATTTGAGAGATATAAGCCAATATGTTACATGTCATATCAAAAGTTAACAAAAAGGCACTTTTTGTCAAGGAAACTTACATCAAGATAAAGTCTTCAAAAGTGAAAATGATCAACATAGAGACTGTAAAGGACATCTTTAGCTATCCAAAAAGTCTAAGATCACCTACAGAAGAAAAAAATTGAGTAAGTTATGGCTATTGCAAGTTGGGAAATTTTGAGCAAATGCATGAAGTTCAAATTGAGAAAGCTTGATATTTTGGACTATTGGGCCATGGTTTTGAGGTCCAAACGTGTTTATGCCTTTCATACACCTCAGAATTCATTCACACACCTTTTTGGCCTTATTTTATTTTTATTTTTTTTTATTTTGGATTTAATTCATTAATGATATAAAATAATATAAGATAAAATTATATCTTGTTACACAAGAGTCCAAGCCCATTTGTTTTTCCCTAAAAATTCTCTATATATTCAGGCTTCAAGACAAGATAAAAGACACGAGTCCTTGTCTCCAAAACTTATCTATAATTTTTCCAAATTTTCCAAGGACCCTAAAGTCTTGAAACCTATTTTCAAACCCCTCTCACTGCAAAACAACTATTTCATTCACTCCTAGCCACCATACAGAGTAAGGCTGGGTCGATTTTGATGTTCAAAAGCTCATGAGAGTATCATACATGCATCTCCGATTTCATAAATTTTGTTAATTTTATGTTGTAATTTTTTTGCTTTATTTTATGCCATATTAATGTTACTAATGCACTCCTGAGTTGTCTCTGAATAGGTTTGGATCATTATCATGATCCCATGCAGCAAAACCATAGGGTGTCATGGTTTCTCCGATCGGTATCCTTTGTGTTATAGCAGCCAAACAATGGACTTTTAGATCAAAATAACATTGTCATTGGATTCCCAACCCTCGATTTAGGGGGTAGGATATTTTTTATTACTAACATTGTTTATTTTGCAGATTGAATAAAAGAGAGTCACCGGAGAAGACGACTGGAGCTAGGGCTCTGGCGCTTCTCCGACCAATGCATTTGATTATATAATATATATTTATGGTGTCAGTTATATGAACGGATGAAACAGCCAACCCAGTGGCAGAAGAGCGTGTGATAAGGAATTAGTCTCAAAGGTCCTGGATTCGAGCCATCCTTTTGACACTTTTTTTCTAATATTTCATATGTTTTGTAGGTTAATTAAAAAAACATGTTGATATGCATGCTGCTTGGAGATACAGGGGGCGTGGGTTCAACACCCACCCCCAACATTCTTTTTTCTCTATTTTTCTACTAACCTTATTTTCTTTTTTCTTAACCCTTATTTTCTTTGATAAACCCTAATTATTATTTAATCAACATTAAAACAAATTAGGTTTAGTTTTCCTTCTCATAAATTAACTTTGATTTTTATTTATTAAAGTTAATAAGGATAATTAATTTAGATTAATTTATTTACCTAACTTTTCGATTAAATTAAAATCAAACTAGACTTTAGGGTTTGCTTAATTTAATCAATTAAGTTTAGGTTCAATCATCAATTATTTTTCATCAAACCATTTTCCTCTTGTTTTACTATTCTGCGCGCTTTATTATTTTCACATTAGTTTTTTCTCGATTATGTAACTGCTACAGAATGTAATAACTTAAATTAGGGTTTTTTCTCTCTTTCTTTCCCCAATTTTTTGGGGTTTGTATCCCCTTCCCCAAAGCTTTGTAATAGCGTAGGACATTTAATTTCTATCTTTACTGATTTCCTTATAACTGCTAGTATTTAGGGTTTGTATGGAAAGACTAATAACTAAACTTAGAAAACCCTAATTCTCAAAGATTAAATAACTGAATTCAACATACTATTCACACACTCACCTCTAGGGTAACTCCACTTGTTGCCTTCGAATAAAACAGTCATGTCCCTCGAACGTGGGAATGTTTTAGCAAAGTCCCTTTGATAAAAAAGATCATAGTCCCTTGATGACCCTTTTAACGTTGCCTTCAGTAAATGATCTAGGCCCTTCACGAGAATTTCGGAATCGTCTCTACAAGTTACCTTTATGATTATATGATGACACGCGCCTATCCCTCACACATCTAATAATAGGGCTTCCTACTAACTAATGGTAAGGTAGCCCTATCTAAGGAGGAGGAAAATAACAGGAAAGACTTTTGAGTAGGTAGTTAGTTTGTAATCGCTTTCTCACTAAAATAAAACATTGTCTCAAACACTTTTTTCTCTAAAATATTTTCAAAACAAACACTTTGTATGCATTCTTAACGATACGAGAATCATTACAAAGTCTTGCCGAACTTTGGCATTTTTTCAAAATATTTTCAAACACATACACAAAAGCATTTCAAACAAAGTGAGTTAGCGATTAAGAGCCCATAGATAACTACAGATGAAAAGGGTGCTAACACCTTCCCTTTTCATAACCTACCCCCCGAACTTAGAAAATTCTCGAAGGTCTTTCCTATTCTTTTCACCCTTTCCTTATTGGATAAAAGAAAATTCGGTGGCAACTCTTTCTATCCGCAACATTTGCGATAAAATGCAAAACCAAGTCAGTTCTCCCACTGTATTACAGAACTGGTGACTCTGCTGGGAACATATAAAAGTGGGGTTACCTTTAGAGTTAGATCACTTTTTAATTGCTTTACTTGCTTGATTTTATTGGTTTCTAATTTGGGGTTTGCTCAGGTTTATTTCTTGCAAAGATCCTATACCCGGATCTGGGGAACATTTTAGGTATGTAGCAATTGATCATGGAAACTATATGGCGTATACCGATATGGTTGGGATGATGGCTAAATTAGTGCGACACATTGGTTTGTACTGGTATCCCTCGAGTCAGTCGGGGAGCATACTAGGTTGTCGTGTGGTGTCATAATCACTAACTGACCTTAGAACCTTAATTGACCCAACTTAACCATTAGAAAGTGTGAGATAGCCAGAATTGGTGCAATCCGAAGTTGGTTCATACTCGATACTACAGTCATTGAGATTCTCCTCTCGAGTTTTGTCTGGTGGCAAGTCAGTTACCACTCTAGATGAAGCTTGTGGGAAATGTCAGTGATATTGAGATGCCTAGAACCCGGTTACTTCTCTAGGACAGGTTGATCCAACTAAACTTCAAGAGGGTATTTACCTACAAACCCCATGCAAGCCTGAACTTAAGGTCTTGTGTTCTTTTCTTGTGTTTGATTTATCTATTTAAACATGTTATCATGACATCATAACATCAACATATCATTACTAACCATTTCAAGGATCTAGGGGATTTATCTTTGTTTTATGTTGTACGGTCATGGCTTCTAGTCATAAGAATACCATCTGAATCAACTTCATGAGGATACTTTCTCAGCTTAGGGAGTTAGTCTCAAAATCTCCCAACAATTCTCAATTCACCAAGAGACATGGTCATCTACTCAGTCTGGTTACTACTGGTTTTCAGGAAGACATGATGAGCATTATTTTCAAGGTCTTTGATCCGAAGCACCACTATTTTTACCTTCCTAGATTATCAGTTGGTACCCACAATGGAAGATTTCTCTAGGTTGCTCGAAGTGCATATTCTTGATCAGATACCTTTCACCAGTCTAGAGAAAGCTCTGAAACCTGAAGAAGTTGTAGTAGCCCTACATCTGAAATGACCACAAGTTGTATCCTATTGGGAAACAAGGAATGGAGTCAAGGGTTTATCTCCTAAATTTCTGATAGAAAAGGCTCGGCGATTTCTAAATGCCATGAATCTTTGTGCTTTTGAGGATGTTTTGTCCTTGCTGATCTATAGTTTAGTATTATTCCCTAATCCAGGCCAATTCATTAATATGAATATATGGTTAGCAATAGTCGCCACCGACTTTTCTTTTATCCAAAAGGAAAGGTGAAAAAGCACAGGAAAGACCTTTGAGATTATTTCTTGAGTTCGGGGGATAGATTATGAAAAGGGAACGTATCAGCATCCTTTTCATCCATGGTTTTCCATTGGCTCTTAGTTACTTGCTAGATCACTTTCTTTTTGTTTGAAATTGTGCTCGGTGTGGTTTTTGAAAGTATTTTGTAAAGAGGCCATTGTTTAGGAAATCTTTGTAATTATTCTTGTTTGTAAGAATGTTTACAAAGAAGTTTGATCTTTTGAAAATGTTTTCAAGTTTGTAAGATGTTTGAAAGTGTAGGTGTTTGTTTTGAAAATAGGAAGGATGTTTGTTTGAAATTGAGCAAGTAATTAGGAGCATTCAACCTACTCAAAAGTCTTTCTTGTTTATTTTTATTTTCCTTTGACATTGTTATTTTACCATTGATTTGGTAAGTAACCCTATCTTTGGATGTAAACGGGACGTGCGTGGGTCATCGTATAACCATGATTAACAATGTTTGCAAGGTATCTTAGCATTTTCTTGGAGGGACTAAGATCATTTGAAAGGCAACTTTGATAGCGTCATCGAGGGACTATGATCTTGTATTTACTTTTTTTTTGCTAAGATACCTCACATGCGTAATATGGCCATTTTTCATAAGGCAACAAGTGGAGTTAACCCTAGGAGTGTTTGTGTGAAAGTGTATTGTTTTTCATGCTTGATTTTTTCTTTGTATAGAGTTTTTTATTTGATTAGTTTTAGTCTTTCCATATAAACCCTAATTATTAGCAATTGTATATAAAGCGATAAATTGCAGAATTTAAAATTACTACGCTATTATAATACTTGTGGGAAAGGGGTGTACAAATTATAAATGGGGATTACAAGTAAAATTAAATCCTAAGTTACTATTACAACCATATTGAATGGATAAGAATGTACAAGAAACGTAAAATGGACTTGTTTCGTTTAAGAAAATAAATAAGTTTTGTTTAAGAAAATATTTTGATCTTTTTATATTAAAAGAAATAAAATAAGACATGTGAATATGAAATATTTTTTGGTGATTTTGATTAATAAAAGTGATGGAAAAAATAATAAGGAGAAAGAAAACAGAATCAACACACTGCTGAAATAAAAGAGATCAGAAGTTCTGACTCTGGCGTGCTGCAAAACATAAATAACATGTTAGCAGAAAAAGGGTGGGTCAGAATTTCTGGATCCGCTAGGAACAAAAGAGATTCTAGAAGTGCCGATGCCGCTGGCAGCCTAGAAATGCTAATGTTGCTGAAAGGGCAAGAGTTTCTGGTTGTTGAGAGAGTTTGGAAGTTCTAATGATAAACTCCACCTCTTTCATCATGCGAATCAGAACATATGCAACTTGGTCATTTCTCAACATAACAGAAAACACAAACATAGCAATTATGGTAGGTTTCCATCATGGTTTCAGAAACATAAAAAATTTCGATTGTAAATCAGAAATAAGCATGTACCTGCTAAACCTAGTTTCCTTAAGATGTTCTAAACTGATATTCTCTCTACTTTGGAAGACAAATATATGAAACTTCAGGAAATGTACAACATCAGAATCAGGATGTCTATAATGTGCTTTTGAACATGCAAATCTGACAATGCCTAAGTAATATGATGAGAGTCAACAGAAACTTACCTTGCAGTTGGAAAATGCTCTGTGAGCTGGAGTCAGGTTCTGAACGCTGGTGATGCTCTGAATAACTTCTTCACGTGCTCAGCAGGCTGGAAGCTTTCAACTTGGGCTATGAATGATTAGAAAATTATGGAACAACCAAGGGGCAAAGTTCTGACTTCTTTGAGGTGGATATGGATGGAGAGTGTATTACAGTCTGAACACAGAAGTTATGATAGCTTATAATATGTAAATCAGAAAATGTATGGATGGTTTTGGTCAAGAAACACTTGAGGAAAAATGGAGTTTGAATGCAAGAATTAAAAGCTAACAGGTTTTATATTTTTATGTGTTTGCATTTTTGGACTCTCGGAATTTTAGCAGGGGTTCAAGGCTTTTTCTCTATCAAAAATTAGACCTCTTTCCAGTTCACAATGGCTTTCAATTTATGGGCAAGGATATTGTATCTTGTAGAGATCAAGGGTACAACCATTATATGCTAGGCGCTGACTTGTTCTTGAAGCAAGTTCAAATAGGTATGGTGGTTAGCAGTTTCTTAGTCGTGCCTAAGCTGGATTCGTAAGCGGGAATTAAGGAAAAGTAACCTCAAAAGCAACGCATGGGCCCAGCCTATTCTTATGCAAAAGTTTCTTTTTCCAAGACAATGATGGTACTTCTATGCCACACATGGGGAAGTCCTTTGGATAAAGACCCAAAAGTGGTTGTGAGCATTAAATGATGATGAGATTTATCCAACCAGAAATCCTGCAATGTGAGATTCTTCATCATTGCTTAATTCTGGATCAGAAGTTCAACTTCAGCGTAACTTAGAATAGACATCTAACTTATGATCTTTGTATCTCCTTGCTCCAGCATGTCATGAAGGAGTTCTCAGACTTTCCAGGAAGCTTGCAGCATGTTTTGTAACCTTCTTTGAATTACCCTTGCAAACTCTGACTGAACCTTTGTGAAAACTGGCCCAGAAGTTCTGACCAAAATCTGTTTTGAAAGTGTCCAGAATTTGCTGAATGCTTCAGTCTCAGGGACGTGTCTTTGAGGATTTAACCTGAAATCGCAACATTTTTAGGAGAAGTTATATTCTGCAATGTTTTAGATCTTATTGAAATCTAAAACTTTTGTGCCAGAATTTTTTCCAGAATCATCTTGCATCATGGTGATAATCTGATCAGAAGTTCTGAATTTGTCATATTTCTTAAACACTTGGAAAAATTCTAGTATTTAGAATTTTGACTTTTCCAAAGTAATGTTGACTTTTGAATTTCTTGATGAAACAAACTTCATGCCTTGATGAAATATGATTCTTGGAACTTGGTTTTTTGATCCAAAAGTCAAAGTTTAACTTTTTAGTGTGCAAATGACTATTTTGCCCTTGTGAATGACTTTCTTGGAATATTTGTAATTCAAGGCTTAAAATTGGATGGGAACAAACCTGAGGGACCAGGGTGATCCTTTGAGAAATGAGAGAGAAAATTTTGGGGTACAACAGAATTCCATCAAAATATTTCTCACTCACAATCCGGTGCCTACTTTGCTTGGAAATGTCCCGCATTCCCTCCACACTCGTACTATGAAAAAGCGACGAACTCTTATGTTTTTCATACCTCTATTATCCACGTGGTTTATTTTGCACCTGCCTCGACCAGTGATAAAGAACGAACAAGGCTTGAGGTGGTCTCAAATGTTGATGTCACTCACTCATGCAGACATTCATTGGTGTTTCCGATCTCAGGCAGATGTAACTATTATCGATCACTGTGAGGAATTCCCTAACGTACCACTCCTTAGTATAAGAGGAGGCATCACATAGAACCCTTCTCTAGATCTGCGTTAGTTTGGTTATGCTCGAAGGCATGGTCCTCATGATATGCTCATCCAGGGTATTGTGTTCGACTATGAGAAAGATCATCAGAATTACCATCGATGGTTTATACATGCTTGGGGCGCGGTCAACAAGATTGATAGCAATACTTTGGGACCCAATAATTCCATTCCTCTAGAGCCTTACCTCAGATGGATGCGGTCTCGTGTTTAGAATCTTAGAATGCCATATCATGCTATCTTACCAGTGATTGTAGAGCATGTTATTGAAGGAGATGTTTTTCATATTATTCTTCATCCTGATATGCTTACTGACTTCGAAGAACTACAGAAGTCAAGGATTCTGCTTAAGGAAGAAAGAGATACCTACGAAGCTCATTTTTATTCTAGTGAAAAGAAAGTACTAGAGCTGACAAAACAACTCCACAAAGAACAAAACCTTAACGCACATGTCAACACAAAGAGGAAGTGTCCAAGGGAGACTTGACTTTATATTTTTACTATTTTGTAGGTATTTTTGTTGAAAGCAAATGTAATTTTGAGTTTATTACTAAAATTTCTCTTGTTTCCTCTTGTTTAAACAAATATAAATCCCACGGTCCTTAAAAACATTGCATTTGCATATCATGCATCATTACATAAATAAGTTTTCCAATATAGGTTTTCTCATCTTCTTACTATTTATTTCAGTAAAAGATGGCTCTTGAACAAACTATTAAGGAACTCCGAGCTCAAAATGCCCAATTCCAGGAAACTCTCCTGAATCTTGCTCAAGGACAGAAGGATATGATGGCGCTCATCGCCAAAAAGAAGAAGACTCGGGAGCCAATTTCTATTCTCGACATGGGAAGAAGATTCAAAGGTCCTGCCAAACAATTTCAAACTGTTGATATCACCTCTTATGAAGATGAGAACCAAGTGGAGGATGGTAGAAGTGCCAGGGCTAAAGGTGGAAGCAACCTTGGTTATGGTAAAATTTCTAAGGACGGAGACTATTCTGATGAGCAGTATCCTCCTGCTGATGACAGATACAAGTAGCTAGAAGACCGTCTTAAGGCCATGGAAATCCAGAAAGTGTCTGGATTGGATTTCAGAGAACTGGATCTTATTCTGGGGGTAGTTATCCCTCATAAGTTCAAAGTCCCTGCTTTTTCTAAATATGATGGTGAGTCTTGTCCCAAACTTCATCTACAATCTTATGTTCGGAAGATCCAACCCCATACTTCTGACATAAAGTTATGAGTTCACTTCTTTCAGGAAATTTTTTCTGGTACGCAACTCGAATGGTTCTATCAACTAGAGGGAACCAACGTTCGTACTTGGGAAGACTTGGATACTAATTTTTACAAACAATATCAATATAATGCTGACCATGCACCAACTCGCGTGCAATTACAAAACATGACTATGGGTTCGAATGAATGATTCAAGGAATATGCCCAGAAGTGGAGAGACTTAGTTGGAAGGGTGCAACCTCCCTTGTCTAACCGAGAGATAGTTGATATGTTCATGGGCGCCCTGAAAGGTGCATTCTTTAATCATCTGATTGGGAGTTCTTCGTATGGTTTTACTGAGTTGATTTTAACCGGTGAACGAGTTAAAAGTGTTATTAAGAGAGAGAAAATTCTAGTTTCCGCGTCTTCAAGTGATGTAAAGAAGATGTTCAATAATAAAAAGGAAACCAATGTTGTTTATGGCCAGAGAGGTCGTGGTAAAAATGACTGCAATCAGTCTGTGGGAGCGGTACTAATTTCTAATCCTGAACTTGTTCAACAACAAAAACAGGGCAATAGGCGTAGGTCATACTGTCAAGGAAGACAGTTTACCAAGATTAATATTTTATTGTCTCAGGAATTACAACATTTTCTAAAAGTGGGGCTGATTACACTAAGTGATCCTCCTCAGAATCCTAACACCTCCTCTTCTAAATATAATCCGAAATCGAGATGTGCCTATCATTCTAACAGTCTTGGGCACGAAACCAATAACTGCTGGAGCCTGAAAAACAAAATTCATGATATGATTGACAACAAGTAAATCGAGTTTGATCCTCCAGAGACTCCGAATGTGATTACTGCGCCTATGCCGAAGCATGACAAAGGCATAAGTGCAATTGATGATGTTCCTTATGTTGCTGTTGTGAGTGAATTGGTGACTCCTCTACAAATAATTAAGAAGAATCTACTGCAGACGAGTTTACTTTCAGGCTGCATTGGAAAATGTAATTGTTGCGTAACCCAACCCAACAGATGAAGTTACTGAAGGAAGGAATTCAAAGCCTGATGGACAATCATATAATTCTGATCGAGAAGGTTCCGTATGATGAGAATCTGTGTCAAGACTAACTATAATTTCTGGCCCTTCTGTCAGGATCACCTCCAAAGGTCCTAAAAGGATTACTTCCAATCTGAAACCTGCTCCTCTGATCATCACTACATCTGGACCCATCCCATATTCTTCGGAAAATCTATTCCGTGGAACTATGGATCCGATGTCTACTACCATGGCGTCAAACAGGAACTACTGACTGTTGAAGATGAAGTTAATGTAGTTGCTGATCCCAGCATTCACAATATAGTTAGAACCAGTAAGGTCACTAGAAGCGGAAGGGTCTTTTCCCCGGAAATCTCTCCAAAGAATGTTGCTACACCTGTTAAAGTTACTGCTACCGAATCAACTGATGATGCTCGAGCCAAAGAGCAAGTGACAAAGCCTGCCCAGACGGAGGCACCTAAGGAAGATAAAACTGAAGACACCTTTAGATAGGAGCTTGAAGAGGTATTGAAAATTATTCGCAAGAGTGACTACAAGATTGTTGAACAGCTGAGGCAGACCCCATCCAAGATATCTATGTTATCCCTGTTATTGTGTTTTGTAGCCCATGCACAGTCTTTAGTGAAATTCTTGAAGACTGCTCATGTGCAACAAGAGATTTGTGCTGATCAATTTGGAAGTCATGTTGCAAGCTTGACGATTGACAATGGTTTAGGTTTCTCTGATGCTAATCTGACATCTGACGGAAGAAACCATAATAAATCCATGTATATCTCCATTGAATACAGGGGAACTATTAGGGCTCATGTATTGATTGATACTGGATTTTCATTAAATGTTCTATCAAAATGCACTCTTGACAGACTTGATTGTCAAGGGGTCGTATTGAAACCTTGTGATATTGTGGTTCGAGCCTTTGACGGATCAAAAAGGATGGTACACGGGGAAGTAGATCTTTCGATCAAAGTGGGTTCGCAGATCTTTTAATCTACTTTCTATGTAATGGATATTCAGCCAACTTATTCTTGCTTACTGGGATGCCCTTAGATCCATGGGGCAGGCGTTGTTACCTTAACCCTACATCAGAAGATAAAGTATCTTGTGAACGGAAAGATTGTTACTGTCTGCCATGAAGAAGAGTACATGGTTAGCCACTTAAATTCTTTCTGGTATGTAGAGATGGAAGGCGAATTCATCGAGACTCCCTATAAAACTTTCGAAGTTATCTCTCCTGTCGCTACTGAAGATGTCTTTGCCATTCCCAAAGTTATGAGGGTCCCACCCAAGATGGCTTCATTAAAAGATTCTAAAGACACTATATAAGAAGGTGGTTGTACTATTTGGGGCCAGATTCCTAACAACACTTATAAATCTGACAAGTTTGGTTTGGGTTTATCTGCAGAGGGTCAGAGGGTTGTTCGTCGCGCTTGAGCTGGAAGGCCACCATTCTGCATTAGCAATAACTGAGTCAACATAATAGAAGACGTTGATAGTGATTATGACCTTGACAGTTGGATCTTTCCTACCATTGGCAAAGGGCTCAACAACTGGAAGGCGTAAGCTGTTATATCTATCTCTTTTAGTCAGGAGTAATAACTTACATTCCTTCTTATATTGCTTTCAAGTTTAAGCTTTATTTGAATAATGACTTTAAACCTTGTGCTTTACCCAAGGCACCATAATTCATTTCTTAAGGGTTGTCATTTCATAAACATATTTTCATTCGATAAAAGCATTGGACGTTTTTCATTCATATTTTGTGCTCTCTTTATTTCTTTTTACTTTTATCACTTTCAAATAGCTATGTGTTCTTACACACACCCACACAATACATTGCAGATCCAGATCCACTCTGGATCCCGTTGATAATGACTCTTCTATTTTCACTTATGAATTTGAAAATTCGATCTACCAAGTTGAGGACGAAGGAGAGGAAGATTGTGAGATACCAGGAGAACTTTCCAGACTATTAGTGCAAGAAGATAAAGATATAAAAACACATGAAGAGTCAGTTAAAGTTGTAAATCTGGGTACTGAAATAGAGAGGAAAGAAGTCAAGATAGGCGCCAACTTAGAGGGCAGTGTCAAGAATAGGTTAATATAGATGTTTCATGAATATGTTGAGTCTTTGCTTGGTCATATGAAGACATGCCAGGGCTTGATACCGATATTATGGTTCACTGTCTACCGATGAAAGAGGGTTGTGCTCCGATAAAACAGAAGGTTCGTCGTATGCGTCCCGAGATGTCAGAGAAGATCAAGGCTAAGGTAATGAAACAATTCAATGCAGGGTTCTTAGTAGTGACACCATATCCTCAATGAGTTACAAATGTTGTTTCGGTACCAAAGAAAGACGACAAGGTACGTATATGTGTAGATTACAGGAATATGAATAGGGCGAGCCCCAGAGATACATTCCCACTTCCACATATTGATGTTTTGGCCGACAACACCGCTCAACACAAGGTATTCTCCTTCATGGATAGTTTCTCGGGATATAATCGGATCAAGATGGCACCTGAAGACATGGAAAAGACTAATTTTGTTACACAGTGGGGCACTTTCTGCTATAAGGTTATGCCTTTTGGGTTAAAGAACGCCGGTGCAACATATCAGCATGTTATGGTAGCTTTGTTCCATGACATAATTCATCACGAGATAGAGGTCTATGTATACGATATGATAGCCAAATCACATAATGTAGAAGTGCATCTGGACCATCTACATAAGTTGTTTGAGAGACTAAGGAAATATAAGTTTAGGCTGAATCCGAACAAGTACACCTTTAGGGTGAGACCCGGTAAGCTCTTGGGTTTTTTATCAATGGTAAAGGTATTGAAGTTGATCTCGCCATGTTCAAAGCCATTCAAGAAATGCCTGTTCCCCATACCGAGAAGGAAGTCAAAGGTTTCTTGGGACGATTGAATTATATTTCCTGATTTATTTCTCATTCGACTGCTACTTCTAATCCAATCTTTAAATTACTTAGGAAATATCAAGTATTGAAATGGAATGACAATTGCCAGATAGCCTTTGACAAAATGAAGGAGTACCTACAAGAACCTCCGATTCTGATGCCACTAGTTGAAGGAAGACCTCTGATCATATATTTAATAGTTCTAAAGAACTCAATGGGGTGTGTACTGGTTAAGCATGACGAGTCCGGTCAAAAAGAGCATGCAATATACTATCTTAGCAAAAAGTTTACCGACTGTGAAGAAAGATATTCACTGCTCGAGAAAACTTGTTGAGCTTTGGCATGGGCTGCTCGTCGACTAAGACAATATATGTTGACTCATACTACCTTGTTGATCACTAAAATGGATCTAATAAAATATATATATTCGAGAAGCCGGCTCTCTTTAGAAGGATAACCCGATGGAAAATGGTCTTAACAGAATATGATATTCAGTACACCACTCAGAAAGAAATTAAAGGAAGTGTACTGGAAGATCATTTGGCTCATCAAGTTGTAGACGACTACCAATCTATAAACTTCGAATTCCTGGATGAGTACATTATGCTAGTTACAGATTGTGAATAACATGGACCGTATGAAGGACCTGAGTCAGGATCCCGGTGGACTATGGTTTTCAATCGAACTTCTAATGCACTTGGCAACGAAATTGGTGTTGTAATTACCTCTCCCTAGCGTTGCCATACACCCTTTACTGCCAGATAATGCTTTCATTGTAACAACAATATGGCTGAGTACAAGGCGTGCATCATGGGTATTAAAGCTGCTATTGATCTAAGAATCAAGTTCTTGAGTGTATACGGAGACTCAGCCCTGGTAATCAGCCAAATTAAGGGAGAATGGGATACTAAGCACCTGAATCTTATTCCTTATAGAGAGCATGTGCTAATCTTAATTCCATACTTCAAGGAAATCACTTTCGAACATATTCCATGGGAAGAAAATCAGCTGGAAGACGTGTTAGCTACCATGTCTTCTATGTTCAAAGTCAGATGGGAGAATGAGGCTCCCGTAATTACCATTGAAAGGCTAGATGAACCTGCACACTTTTACGAAGTTGACACTAATGGAGTAGAAGAGAAGTCTTGGTTTCATGATGTGAAAAGATATCTTTAGGATCAAGAGTATCCAGAAGGGGCACCTATCAATGACAAGAAATTCCTATGGAGGTTCTCAGCTAAGCTCTTCCTGAGTAATGGAATTTTCTACAGGCGTAACCATGATTCGGCTCTGCTTTGTTGTATGAACAAGAAAGAGGCGGAGAAGATTATGGAGAATATGCATGAAGGTATCTTTGGTACTTATTCTAGTGGACATATTATGGCTAAGAAAATTCTAAGAGCGGGTTACTATTGGTCGACTATGTAAACTGACTATCATCACCACTCGAGAACTTGTCACAAGTGCCAGATCTATTCTGAAAAAGTACATGTGCCTCCTATAATACGGTGGCAGAATAGACTTGGGTGTTTTGCATTTTATCGCAATTGTTTCGGATAGCAAGAGTCGCCACCGCCTTTTTTTATCCAATAAAGGAAACGGTGAAAAGAACATGAAAGACCTTTTGAGATATTTTCTTGAGTTCGGGGGGTAGGTGATGAAAAGGGAAGGTGTTAGCACCTTTTTCATCCATAGTTATATACGGGCTCTTAGTTTCTTGTAAGATCACTTGAAAAAATGCTTTGTTTGAAAATGTGTTTTGTGATAGGGTTTTGAAATAATTTTAAAAACTCCTTTGTTGCGGAAAGATTTTGAAATGATTCTCGTCTCTATAAGAATGTATTACAAAGTGTTGGTTTTGAAAATAGTTCAAAGAGATGTTTGTTTTTCTAAAATATGTTTTGAAAGTGTAAGTGTGGAAATGGTTTTAGTTTATGAGCAAGAAACTATGAGCGTCCTACATAATCAAAAGGTCTTTGTTCTTTTCCTCCTCCTTTAGATATTGCTATCTTACCATTGATTGTTAAGAAGCTCCATCATTGGATGTGAAGGGACGGGCATGGGTCAACCGTATAATCATAGAAGGCAACTTATGGTATGTTTTAGCAATTTTCGTAAGGGACTAGATCGTTTACCGGAGGCAACATCGAGAGACATCAAGGGACTACGATCTCTTTTATTGAGGGTCTTTGCTAAAACGCCTATATTCGAGGGACATGACTATTTTCGGAGGCCACAAGCGTGGTTACCCTAGTGGTTACCCTAGTGTTTTTGATTGCATGCATTTTGTCTTTAAAATTAGGGTTTTCTAATGGTTGATTTTATCTTTCCATACACACCCTAATTACTAACAATTTATATGATATCGGTAAATTACAGAAATTAAAATCCTAAGCTTTTACATAACTTTAGGAAATGGGGATACAAATGTACAAATGAGGGTGGAAAGCAATAAAAGTCCTAATTATTACAACCATATTGAATAGCAATGAAAGAAAATATATAGAAAATATTAAAAAAAACAAAAACAGCGCAAAGGAGAGAAAAATCAAATCTTTCGATTCATGCAGTGTGTTCGAAGCATGCATCCTTTGATTCACAGAGAAAAATGAATCTTTCGATTCATGCAGTATGCACCTTTCAATTCACAAACCCTTTTTTTCTTCTGTTTGGGCCTGTAAAGCAGTGTGTGTCGAAGCCTAAGGCTTTGTGTCAAAGCATGCTATAGTTTATCACTCCAACATTGTTTTATGGTCTGTACAGGTTAGTTCTTGACAAGAAAGGAAAACAAACAAAAAGAGTAGCTTCGAAGGCAATGATTAATGATGTTTGAAACGACGTGTTTTGAGTCAATAAGACTTACCTTAAAGCTGGAATGTGTGTTTTGGACTTGTGTTGCTGCCTTCGAATGCTCTTGGGTACGAAAGAAAAGAAAAGAGGTGTTGTCTTTGTTGGTTCTGGGTTCGAAAGAAAAGAAACAAAGGTGTTGTGTTTTTTTTGTTCTGGGTTTAAGAGTGTTCTAAGGCTTCAGCCTTGGGTTCTCTCCTCTCTCTTTTTTTTTTCTCCTTTTTCCTTGTCCAAAAGCCTCTTTCTTGGGTGTTGTGAAACAAAATATTTATAGAAGAGTCTTGATGGGATTTGGGGGGGGGGGGGGGGAACAAATAAAATTTAAACAGTTTGGGTATGTTCTTTTCATAACTTTTGAGGTAAAGCTCTTATATGCTAGTTTGGTATAAATATGGGACTGGTTTAGGAGCAGTATAGCAGGACTGTTTTGCAGAATTTTTGGAGTGTCGTGGAAGCTTGGTGCAGGGTTGTTTCATAGCAGTATAGAAGACTATTTTTGACATGGTTTTAGGCTATTATGTGGATAGTACAACAAGCTTGGCTTGGCAGCATATTGTAATTTATTCAGCATGCATCTTGAATACTTCACCCTTTCATTTTGATCACATGGATCCATAACCTTCGACCAAAATCATCAACAGACGAAACAATATTTGTTTCTAAAAAATGTGTGTCCTTCGAATAAACCATACAACCTTCGACCTGACTCAAAAACAAATGAAACAATATTTGTTTCCAACAAATGTGTGTCCTTCGAATGTACCACACAACCTTCAACCAAACTCAACAACAAAAGAAACAATATTTGTTTCCACCAAATGTGTGTCCTTCGAATGGACCACACAACCTTTGACCAGACGAAACAATATTTGTTTCCAACAAATGTGTGTCCTTCAAATGTACCACATTCATCTGAATGGACCACTTTGAGCATGCAAGATGATCTCATTGGCATAGTCAAAACGAAATAATTTCTGGATTGCTTTCCTACCAGTAACAATCAGTTTATTAAGTGGTCTAAAGTTTAAATGTCCAAACCTCAAATTGTAATTCATAGTGTAGAAACTATGTGTGTCGAAGGGTTTAGAGGTGGAATTGAAGCAAACATGAAGGAAGACATTTCCTTGTGGATCTAAGCAAGCATGCAGGAAGCCACTACTTTATGGATCGAAGCTTCTTCTTCAATTTGTCAAAATATGCCAACCACTCCTTTCGATCAGTTATGTGGTTCGAACAACATGAACAAGACTTTGAATTCGACACGCCTTTTTTATCTGCTTTTCCCTTTCGACAGTTTCCTCTTCCTCCTTTCGAAGATTCAGAAGTTCCAACTTCCGACCTGATGCTTGAGAGTTCAATTGTACTTGTGCAAACTTGAGCTTTTGAAAATCTTTGTGAGAAATGTCTTGAGAAAAGAGAGGGCAAATTTTGGGGTACAACAGTTGCCCCTGTTCAATCTTCTTAAACCTGAAGAGTTAGACTGGTGAGTCCGCCATTCGTGACTTGAAGGTGGAAGATGATTGAACACTAGAGTTCCCATAAATTTGCACTCGATTATGTGGTGGTTGATTGTGTTGGGAATGGGCTTAAAGATGTCATTTGGAGAGGTGACAGAGAGCCTGTCGAAAATGGGCTTACAGATGCCATCCAAAGTGATTATTGGTAGAAATTGGAAAAAGTATCATAATAAATCTCTAGTCAATTTATACTAAAACAATAGATGTCTTGAAGAAAATTTTTATCATGTAGATAGTCGCCCTGTCTTGTTTCTGGAATTGATCTACAATTAATTTGTTCACAGATAGTTGTCCTGTCTTGTTTTTGGAACTTGTTTTTTGTTGGTTGTGGAGATAGTTGCCCTGACTTGTTTCAGGAATTAATCTATGGCCTTAGAGAAAGAAAGATAGTTTCCTCGGCTTGTTTCGGGAGTTAATTTTCAATCTGTTCATGTAGATAGTTGTCCTAGCTTGTTTCAGGTATTAATCTACAATCAGTCGCTCACAAATAGTTGTCCTGTCTTATTTCAGGTATTAATCTGGAACTTGTTTTTTGTTGGCCGTAGAGATAGTTGCCCTGGCTTGTTACAAGAATTAATATGACCTTTGAGAAAGAAAGAGTTTCCCCGGCTTGTTTCAGGAGTTAATCTTCAATATGTTCATGTATATAGTTGTCTTGGCTTGTTTAAGGTATTAATCTACAATCAGTCGCTCACAGATAGTTGTCCTGTCTTGTTTCAGGTATTAATCTGAAACTTGTTTTTTGTTGGCCGTAGAGATAGTTTCCATGGCTAGTTTCAGGAATTAATCTCTGACCTTAGAGAAAGAAAGATAGTTTCCCCGGCTTGTTTCGGGAGTTAATCTTCAATTTGTTCATGTAGATAGTTGTCCTGGCTTGTTTCAGGTATTAATCTATAATCATTCGCTCACAGATAGTTGTCCTGTCTTGTTTCAGGTATTAATATGGAACTTGTTTTTGTTGGCCGTAGAGATAGTTGCCCTGGCTTGTTTTAGGAACTAATCTATGACCTATTTGAAAGAAAGATAGATTCCCCGACTTGTTTCGGGAGATAATCTTCAATCTGCTCATGTAGATAGTTGTCTCGTCTTGTTTCAGGTATTAATCTATAACTGGTTATTCACAGATAGTTGTCCTCTCTTGTTTCAGGTATTAATCTGGAACTTTTTGAAAATTAATGATGATATTTGTTTGTTGATCTTTCTTGAAAAGGTAAATATTTTAGCTGTATGCAATGTCATGATGCATGATGTTCTCAAAATAAATGAGATTATGCTATATGCATTTTGTTTGCATAAGCTATGATGTTTGTAACATAATGTATGAATTCAATATATGAACTGATCAGTTGTAGCATCGTTGAAATGTGAGAAAATAAATCCCTGACTGTCGTTGGGGATGAAGAATGTGATTCTTCATTATTTGTTGAAGTTGAATTGCTGGGAGATGGACTTCTGTGGCTAGAGAAATAAACTCTATTAGGGAAAGAAAACTCTGTAAACTACTTGAGGATTTTTATGAAACCCTGTTGGGGGATCCCAAGAAGTTAATGAACCATGTTGTGGAATTCCCCAAGATGTTGGGGAGATGATTGGAGACCCTTGCTCTACAGGGGGTGTCGGAGCCTCAGACATCAATAGACTGTATGTTGAGGAGATTGCATTAACTTCACAGGAGGATGTCTATGTCTCTATATGTATTGCGGGATGCATCTGTGGGGATTTGCAGATGAATTTTTGGACATTGTCCCGTTTCTTAAAGCCATTAGTAGCTATCTTTCTATTTTTTATGCGTGTATTTGTAAACGGTGATTACATTCAAATGCATATGTTATAAATAAACACTGGACATTTTTTGCAAAAAAAAATAGAAAAATAAAACAAATATTTTATTCACTTTCAAAGAGGTAACTTTTGTATTAATTTAAAGAAGTCTGCCTATAACAGACGTTTTTGTACAAGGAGACAAATGTCCTAGTAAGAGGGTGTCGTTGTGAGAATGAAAACTATACAAAGCAGTATACAAAGAAAAAACAGCTATGTGAAATGATCCCATTAGGTCTCCATTCTTCTATTGCCTTTATATTTTTTAGCGTCTCATCACTTTGCTACTTGGCCGAAGCTGACTGGATTGATTAGTACCATTTGAGTTTGACACCTGATATTGAGGTCTGTTTGTAAGGTGATCCATCGGAACAGGGTTGTACGCTTTTAATCCCTAACTTTTACCTGGACCGCCCTTTCGGTTTTTATGTTCACCGGGATACCCTTTTTTTCCCAAGCCGCCTTTTTAGGTTTTCGACTTGTCGGGTGTATAGATTTTTTCATATTTGTATCCTTAACTTTTTCCCGAACCCTTTTTGTTCATCAGGATGCCCTTATTCTTTCCTAGGCTGATCAACCTAGCAGGTATCTATTAATGTGTAGTATTTTTTAACTATGTCCACATTTACAGGATGTGGAAGATCGTCACCGTCCATAGTGGTTAATATCATGGCTCCACCAAAAAATATGTTCTTGATCGCAAATGGTCCTTCTTATGTGGGAGTCCATTTGCCATTGGAAGCACTTTGTGGTAGGATAATGCGCTTGATTACTAGGTAACCAACTTGATATTCCTGATGCCTAACCATTTTGTTAAAAGCTTTGATTATAGATTTCTGGTACATCTGACCATGACTGACAACTGCAAGCCTTTTCTCATCAATCAGGTTCAATTGGTCAAACCTGCATCCTTCATGATTCTTAAGTAAGGGATCTGTACTTCGATGGGTAGGAAAGCTTCCATACTGTATACCAGAGAGAAAGGAATTGCCCCTGTTGATGTGTGCACTGAGGTATGATAACCATGAAGAGTGAATGGTAATATCTCGTGCCAGTCTTTGTATGTCACCATCATCTTTTGTATGATCTTCTTGATGTTTTTATTGGCAGCCTCCACAGCGCCATTCATCTTCAGTCAGTAAGGAGAAGAATTATGATGTTGAATCTTGAATTGTGTGTAGTGCTCGGTGATAATAGTATTATTGAGATTGGTACCATTATCTGTGATGATTATTTCTGGAGTACCATATCGACAAATAAGGTTATGTCTGATGAAACGGGCCACAATGTTCTTGGTAACAGAAGCAAATGAGGCTGCCGCGACCCACTTTATGAAGTAATCAATGGCAACCAGGATGAAGTGGTGCCCATTAGAGGTCGTAGGTCTAATCTCTCTGATCATATCAATGCCCCACATTGTGAAAGGCCAGAGGGCAGTCAGGATGTTCAACAGAACTCGAGGAACATGTACTCTATCAGCATAGATCTAGCACTTGTGACAAGTTCGAGAATGTTGATAACAACTTGCTTCCATAGAGGACCAGTAGTACCCTTCCCTCATAATCTTCTTGGCCATTATGTTCCCATTAGAATGGGTGCCAAAGGTACCTTCACGCATATCTACCATAATGTTCTCTGCTTTACTCTTGTCTACACACCGAAACAAAGTAGAATCGTGGTTGCGCTTGTAGAGGAATCTATTACTGAGGAAAAACTTGGAAGAGAACCTTCTTAGGAACTTCTTATCTTTAACGAAAGCTCCCTCGGGATACTCTTGGGCCTCGGGGTATCTTTTCACTTCATGGAACCAAGGTTTGTCCGCTACTTCTTCAGTATCCACCTCATAATAGTATGCTGGTCCGTCCAATCTCTCAATAGTGATCTGAGGAGCTTCATTATCCCATCTGAATTTAAACATGGATGACATAGTATCTAGCACGTCTGCTAATTAATTTTCTTCTCGTGGAAAATGCTCAAAGGTAACTTCTTCAAAGTGTGGAATTAGTGTCAACACATGCTCTCGATAAGGGATGAGATTAGGATGCTTCGTATCCCATTCTCCTTTGATTTGACTAATTACCAGGGCCGAGTCTCCAAATACATTCAAGAATTTGATTCTCAAGTCGATAGCAGCTTTGAGACCCATAATGCATGCTTCATATTCAGCCATATTATTGGTACAATTGAAACATATCATGGCAGTGAAAGGAGTATGCAGCCTTCGGTAGATATGATCACATCACCAATTCCATTTCCAATTGTGTTAGAAGCTCCATCAAAAACCATAGTCCATTGGGATCCTTCTTCACAATTAGTCACTAACATGATGTCCTCATCCAGGAACTCAAAATTCATGGATTGATAGTCGTCCACAGCCTGATGGGCCAAATGATCAGCTAGTACACTTCCTTTTATTGCTTTTTGGGTAGTGTATTGAATGTCATATTCGGTCAGGACCATTTTCCATCTAGCTATTCGTCCGGAGAGAGCGGGCTTTCGAAGATGTACTTGATAGGGTCCATCTTAGAAACCAATAAAGTGGTGTGAGTCAGCATATGATGTCTTAGTCGGCGAGCAGCCCATGCCAGAAGGCGACAAGTTTTCTCGATCAGTGAATATCTGGTTTAATAGTCCGTAAACTTTTTTCTCAGGTAGTATATTGCATGCTCTTTTCGTCCAGACTCGTCATGCTTCCCCAACACACACACCCATTGAGTTTTATAATACTATTAAGTACATGATTAGAGGCCTTCCTTCAACCGACGACATCAAAATTGGAGGCTTTTAAAGATACTCCTTAATTCTGTCAAAGGCAGTCTGGCAGTCGTCATTCCACTTCACTACTTGATCTTTCTTTAGTAGTTTGAAGATTGGCTCAAAAGTAGCAGTTAGGTGGGAAATGAATATGGAAATGTAATTTAAACGTCCTAAGATTCCCCTAACCTCTTTCTCGGTGCGGGGAGCTGTCATTTCTTGAATAGCTTTAACCTTCACGGGATCTACTTCAATACCTTTTCCGCTGACAAAAATACCTAAGATCTTACCAGATCTTACTCCAAAGGTGCATTTGTTTGGATTTAGTCTTAACTTGCACTTCCTCAGTCTTTCGAACAGTTTCTGCAAGTGATCCAAATGCTCATCTTCAGTCTAAGACCTGGCTATCATATCGTCGACGTAGACCTCTATCTCACGATGGATCATATCATGAAACAAGGCTACCATAGTACGCTGATAGTTTCTCCAGCGTTCTTCAACCCAAATGGCATAACATTGTAGCAAAAGGTGCCCCACTGCATGACGAAAGTTATTTTCTCCATATCTTCAGGTGCCACTTTAATCTGATTATACCTTGAGAAATCGTCCATGAAGGAAAAGATATTATGCTGTGTAGTGTTGTCAACCAGATCATCAATATGGGGAAGCGGAAAGTCATCCTTGGGGCTCGCCCTATTCAAATCTTTGTAATTAATACACGTATGCACCTTGCCATCCTTTTTAGGTACTGGTACCATGTTTGCAACCCATTGTGGATAAGAAGTAACATCTAAGAACCCGGTGTTAAATTATTTCATAACCTCGGCCTTGTTATTTTTTGACATCTTAGGGCGCATACGGCGAACCTTTTGCTTCACTGGAAGATAGTCTTCTTTCGTTGGTAGACGATGAACCACAATATCAGTGTCTAGCCCTAGCATGTCTTCGTACGACCAGGCGAAAATCTCAATGTAGTCATGTAACATCTGGATTAAATGCTCCTTGACGCTATGCTCTAAGTTGGCACCTATCTTGATTTCCTTTTTATCCTCTTCAATTCCCAAGTTTACCTTCTCGACTAACTCTTCACGAGGTTGTATTGCTCTTTCCTCCTATTGTAACAACCTAGCAAGTTCTCCTGGTACTTCACAATCTTCCCTGCCTTCTTTCTCAGCTTGGTAGATTGGATTATCAAAGTCATAACAAGCAATAGCAGAACCGTTATCAATGGGATCCAGAGTGGTTGTGGATCTGCAATTTGATAGGTGGGTGTGTGTAAGAGAGCATAGCTATTTTGATAGAGTAAAAACAGAAAAGAAAAACAAAGAGCACAAAATTTGTATGCAAAATGTCCAATGATTTATTTATGACATATGAAAGTGAAATGATAACCCTCACAAATAAACCATTGTGCCTCGGGTAAGAAACAAGGCTTTAGAGTTTAAATTGTTCGAATATTACATATCTCAAAAAGTAAACAAAAAGACAATTACTCCTGGATGAACGTAATGGGAACAAAGTCTCTAGCTGTCCAATTTCTGAGTCCACCGTTGGTAGTTGGGAAGATCCAATTGTCTAGGTCATAGTCATTGTCATTGTCTTCTACAACGTTGACTCCAAGGCTGCTGATGCGCAATGGTGGTCCTCCGGTGCGAGCACGACGAATGACTTTTTGAGCTCCTAAAGTGAAACCCAAACCAGACTTGTCAGACTTATAGGGGATGTCATGTAGCTGGCCCCAAAGAGTGCACCCACCTTCTTCAATTACAACTTTGGCATCCTTTATAGAATCCATCTTCAGCGGAGGTCTGGTAATCTTTGGAAGACTAGCAACATTCTTGGTAGCGGCAATTGTCTGAGGAACCTCATCAAAATTATGGCAGGGGGTCTCAATGAACTCGCCGTCCATATCGACATATTGAAAAGGGTTCAGATGGCTCACCATATATTCTTCTTCGCCATGGACTGTAACAATCTTTCCATTAATCGGATATTTTAACATCTGATGCAAAGTGGAAGTGACAACACCGGCCCCATGAATCCAAGGGTGTCCCAAAAAACAAGAGTAAGACGGGAAAATGTCCATCACATAGAAAGTGGAGCCAAAAGTTTTGGAACCGACTTTAATAGCAATGTCTACCTCCCCGTGTACCATTCTCTTAGAACCATCAAAAGCTCTCAACACAATATTACTGGGCTTCAGAATCAGGCCTTCACAGTCCAACTTGTCTAGAGTACCCTTGCGTAGAACATTCAGCGACGAACCTGTATCAACTAGAACATGAGCCAGGGTAGTGCCCCTGTACTCAATAGAGACATGCAGGGCATCATTATTCTTTCTTCCTTTAGACGTCAAATCAGCATCAGAGAAACAAAGTCCATTCTCAGTAGTTATACTAGCAACACAGTTCTCGAATTGGTCGGCAGAAGTCTCTTGTGGCACGTGAGCAGATTTGAGGAACTTCACCAAAGCCTTAGCATGGGCTTCAGAGTATAACAGTAAGGCCAACATTGAAATTTTTGAAGGGGTCTACCATAATTGTTTTACAACATTGTAGTCACTTTTCTGTGTGATTTTCAATACCTCCTTCATTTCTTTTTTAGAGGATTCTAGAATGGCTTCTTTAGGCGCCTCCATCCGGGCGGGCTCAACCAGTACTTCTTTTCCCCGAGTCTCAGCTAACTCAGTAGCAAGAATAACAACAGGAGTGACAGTAGGAGTAGCAACAAGAGTAACAATAGGAACAATATCAGAAATAACCAAAGGAGTGGCAATAGTCCTCAGAGAGATCTCAGGAGAGAAGATCCTTCCGCTTCTGGTAATTTTACTGGTCCCAACAATTTTGTCAATGTTAGGATCGGTATCTTCAACAACTTTATCTTTGATAGCCATTAGGTCTTGCTTGACGCCATGATAGTAGATGTCAGCTCCATAGTTCCAAGGAACAGCCTTATCAGGGGAATATGGTATTGGCCCAGGAAAATTGATAATTAAAGGAGCAACCTTAGGAGTGGATGTAATCCTAACAGGTCTTTTGGAGGAGACCTTGGGGGATTTTTGAAAATGGTAATAATTGATATATCTTCACACAGACTTCTCGTAGAGGGAGTCTTCTCAAACAGAATTTCCTTGTAGTCCATCAGGCGTTGGACACTTATCTTCAACAACAAGCAACCATTGGGTAGAGACATACATAGGTGGCAACCTTCACCACAACCCGGAAATAAATAGGATCGCAAGAGATTGTTCTTAACAATCAGAAGAGGAGTAGCTAGTTCATCAACAGAAGAAACAAACAGGTCGTCATCAACGGCATTAACACTCTGACCATGCTTGGGCATTGGTGCAGTTATCATATTAGAGGTCTCGGGAGGGTCAAATTCAATCTCCTTTGCCTCAATAAGATCCTGAACTTTATTTTTCAAAGCCCAACAATCATTTGTATCATGCCTCAAACTGTTGGTGTGGTAGGCACACCGAGCATTTGGATTATAACGGGGAGATGTAGTGTTTGAATTTTGAGGAGGTTCCTTCAGAGTGACCAGATTAGACTTCAACAAGTGTGGAAAAACCTGATATAAGGACATGTTAAGTCGGGTGAACTGTCTTCTAGGTGCATCCTGCCTGCGCTGATTGTTTTTTTGTTGAGTTGATACAGGGTTGGAGATCACTACAGCTCCCACTGTTGGACGATGTTCAGTTTTGCTTTGATTATTTTGACCGTAGGCAACACTTACTTCTTTCTTCCCAATGAATGGTTTCTTTACTATACTTGAAGACGCGTCTCTCTGAATATTACCGCACTTGATGCTGGCTTCTACTCTTTTACCTCTCATTATCAGCTCGGTGAACCCAGCTGAAGAGCTCCCGATCAGATGTTTGAAGAATGGGCCTGACAAAGTACCCAAGAACATATCTACCAGCTCTCTATCAGACAAAAGAGGCTGGACTCTTCCTACAAGATCTCTTCATTTCTGGGCATAATCTTTGAAGCCCTCACTGGATCCCATAGACATGCTTTGAAGTTGTGTACGGGTTGGAGCAAGTTCAGCATTATATTTGTACTGCCTGTAGAAAGCAGCCGCCAGATCCTCCTAATTGCAGATGTTGGTTCCCCCGCTAATAATAAGAAATGCACCCACAAATTCCTATCAGCGGTGCGAGGTTGGATCTTCCTGACATAAGACCTCAAATGCAGCTTTGGACATGAAACTCCGTCATATTTAGAAAATGCGGGAACCTTGGACTTCGGTGGAATAACCACTCCATAAACCAAACCTAATTCTTTAAAATCTAGACCAAGTACTCTCTGAATTTCCATGGTGTTGAGACGATCCTCCAGCTGTTTATATTTGTCACCATCAGGAGGATATTATTCTTCATCGTAGTCAGCCTCTTCTTCATCAGACCCTAGACTGTGGTCCCCTTCTTTTTTCTTCTATTCCTGATTGTACCCCTCATTTGACAGAGTTGCGAATTCTAGAGCTCGCTTTGCTGGTTCTATGAATCTTCTTCCCATATTCAGGATACCCACTGGTTTCCTTGTCATTTTCTTCTTGTCTTTGATCATGAGAGCCTTTAGGTCCTCTTGTCCTTTATCCAGAGCCAGGAACATTTGTTGGAATTGAGCATTATGTGCTTGAAGATCCTTCATTGTTTGTTCGATATCTATCTTACTGAAATAAACAGTAGAAATATAAGGAAACCTGTTTATGTTATGATGCATGAATATGCGTATGCAAATGATTTCAAGGACTTAGAAGATTTAAATTTGTTTAGACAAAAGGGAACAAACATTAATTGTATTTAATAAGTTCAAATTTACTACAACATGCCTCTTGGGCTTACAAAAGAAACAAAATGAACTAAAATACAATAACAATGGCTCAAATTTCCTATGGATGCTTCCTCTTTGGAGCGATATAGGCATTTAGGCTCCTCTCCTCATGAAGTTGTCTCGTGAGCTCCAATGTCTTCTTCTCGCTTGCATAATACTGGGCTTCAAAGGTGTCTCGCTTCCCCTTTAGCTGAATCCAAGATCTTTGCAAATCTTCAAGAGAAGTAGGCATCTCAGGATAAAGGACAGTATATGGAACATCCCCTACGGTAATAGGCTCCATGATGATTGGTAAGATGGTGGGGTAAGTCATCACGAGACTTTGAGCACGAGTTTGTACCCACTTAAGGTAAGGCTCAAGGGGAATGGAATTCTTATGTCCCAATGTCTTACTATCCACTTTGTTTATCATTATTCAAGCTCGTATGAACCTTTGACGATGGTCTTGGTTGTCTCCCTCGTAAGATAATACCAAACCTTGGACGAGTGCATCATGGGGACCATCTCTTCGTGAATACCCAAACTGACGTAACGCCAAACAAGGGTTGTAGGTAATCCCTCCCCTAATGCCAAGAAGAGGGACATTAGGGAATTCCCCACAACGGTCAATGATAGTAATGTCCTCCAAGGATGGAAACCACCAATGAATATCAGAATGCGTGAGTGACATCATCCTTTGAGACCATGCCAAGCCTTTCTCATTCTTCAATGTTGATCGAGGTAGGTGCGAAATAAACCACCTAGAGAGTAAGGGAATGAAAAATAAAAGAGTACCTCTTTTCTTCATGGTGCGGGTGTGGAACAATGTAGAATGTCTCCAAGCAGGGTAGGTACGTGATTGCGAGAGAGAGAGAGAGAGAGAGAGAGAGAGAGAGAGAGAGACCTTGATGGCATTCACATCTATGAGCTGGTCCGGATTGGGAAATAGGACCAAACCATATACTATAAGGGCCAAGACAACTTCAAAAGCTTGAAAATCCATATCCTCCCAGAATGAACGATCCTTCTCCAGCAGAAACATGGCTAAGAAACCTTTAACTCCACTTCTTGTCTCCCAATTTGTCAGGATGTTAGATCTCTTCAAATGCAAGGCTTTGGAAATAACTTCAGGATTTGGAGTCTCCTCTAAACCAGTGAATAGTATTTGATCAAGCACAAGAACTCCTAGCAATTGAGAGAACTCTTCTAATGTAGAAACCAATTGATAGTCAGGAAAGGTGAAACAATGATGCATAGGATCAAAGAATTGGAAAAGCACACACATCATTTCTTCTTGGAAGTTTTAGGTAGCAAAGTTGAGAAGTCGGCCATATTTCTTGGTGAAGGAAGAATCTCCAGGCACCCTTGATGCTAATTCTTGTAGTTGAGGATGCACTTTCACGAAGTTGACTCAGATGGTATTCCTAAAAATAGAAGTCATGACCTACACAATGGAACAAAGATAAATCCCTAAATCCTTGAAATGGTTAGTGAGAATGCTTATGATGTCATGACGCTTACGATGTCACAAATAATAATCGAAAACAAAACACACCAAGATCTTAGGTTTAGGCTTGCATGGGTTACATAGCTAAGTATCCTCTTGAAGTTTAGTTGGCTCAACATGTCCTAGAAAGTAATCGGGTTCTAGGGGATCTCAATATCATTGACCTTTCTTCATTGGGCATTGTCTCAGCATAATCAATATTTTCTTGCAGCCGAAATATCCCAAAATTCCTATCTCAATGAGTGTAGTATCGATTATTAACCAATCTTCATCTTTACACCAAAGTTGGCTATCTCAGTACTTCATAATGGCCAAGTTGTTCAATTAAGGTTCTACTGTCAATTAGTGCTTCATGACACTGCTCAGCGGCCCTGTATTCTCCTTGATTCAACACAAGGGATACTGATACAAAAAAATGCGTCACACTCTAAAGTGATTAGGAGTTTTATTGCTTTCCACCCCCATTTTTAAATTTGTATCCCCCATCCTCTAAAATGATGTAATAGCTTAGAATTTTCATTTCTTCAATTTACCACTTTAATATAAATTGTTAGTAATTAGGGTGTGTATGGCAAGATAAAATCAACCGTTAGAAAACCCTAATTTCAAAGGCAAAATGCATGCAATCAAACAAACTATTCTCACACATGCACCTCTAGGGTAACCACGCTTGTGGCCTCGGAAAATAGTCATGTCCCTCGAATATGGGTGCTTTAGCAAAGACCCTCGATAAAAAAGATCATAATCCATCGATGTTGCCTCCGATAAACGATCTAGTCCCTTGTGAAAATTGCTAAAATGTTCCATAAGTTGCCTTCTATGACTATCTGATTGACCCACGCCCGTCCCTTCACATCCAACGATGGGGCTTCTTACCAATCAATGGTAAGATAGCAACATCTAAAGGAGGAGGAAAAGAACAAAGACCTTTTGAGTATGTAGGACGCTCGTAGTTGCTTGATCACAAAATAAAACCATTTCCACACTTACACTTTTAAAATATCTTTCAAAAAAACAAACATTGCTTTGAACTATTTTCAAAATCAACACTTTGTAATACATTCTTATAGAGATGAGAATCATTACAAAAATTTTCCGCAACAAAGGCGTTTTCAAAATACTTTCAAAAACCCATCACAAAGAACATTTTCAAACAAAGCATTTTTTTCAAGTGATCTAGCAAACAACTAAGAGTCCATAGATAACTACGGATGAAAAGGGCGCTAACACCACCTTCCCTTTTCATAACCTACCCCTCGAACTCAATAAAATATCTCAAAAGGTTTTTCCTATTCTTTTCACCCTTTCCTTTATTGGATAAAAGAAAAGTCGGTGGCGACTCTTGCTATCCGCAATAATTACGATAAAACACCCAAGTTAGTTCTCCCACCGTATTACAAAACTGGAGAATGCTGGCGATAAAACTTAAAAGTGGGGTTACCTTAGAGTTAGATCACATTTAATTTCTTTCATTGTTTGATTTGTTTGCTTTATCTTTATGGGATGTTGTTCCATTAGGTAAGTAGCAATAGATTATGGAAACTGTACGGCATAGACCGATATGGAAATGGTTTCATTGTTTGTGTAAGTGACTTAGGTTCCATTAGGTAAGTGACTGTACGTCAATAGATATTTTGAAAGTGTAAGTGTGGAAATGGTTTTATTTTGTGATCAAGCAACTATGAGTGTCCTATCCACTCAAAAGGTCTTTGTTCTTTTCCTCCTCCTTTAGATGTTGCTATCTTACTATTGATTGGTAAGAAGCCCCATCATTGGATGTGAAGGGATGGGCGTGGGTCAACAAAATAGTCATAGAAGGCAACTTATGAGAGTTTTAAGCAATTTTTGTAAGGGACTAGATTGTTTACCGGAGGCAACATCGATGAATTATGATCTTTTTTATCGAGGGTCTTTGCTAAAACGCCCATATTCGAGAGACATGACTATTTTCCGAGGCCACGAGCGTGGTTACCCTAGAGGTGCATGTGTGTGAATAGTTTGTTTGATTGCATGCATTTTGTATTTGAAATTAGGGTTTCCTAACGGTTGATTTTATCTTGCCATACACACCCTAATTACTAAAAATTTATATTAAAGTGGTAAATTACAGAAATTAAAATCCTAAGCTATTACATCACTTTAGAGGATGGGGATACAAATGTACAAATAGGGGTGGAAAGCAATAAAACTCCTAATTATTACAACCATATTGAATAGGAATAAAAGAAAATATTTAGAAAAATATAAAAAAATAAAAACAAAAACAGTGCAAAGGAGAGAAAAACTAAATATTTTGATTCATGCAGTATGTTCGAAGAATACAATCTTCGATTCACAGAGAAAAACAAATTTTTTGATTCATGCAGTATGTAACCTTCAATTCACACAACCTTTTTTTCTTCTATTTGGGCCTGTAAAGCAGTGTGTGTCAAATCCTAAGGCTTTGTGTTGAAGCATGATGTAATTTCTCACTACAACATTGTTTTATGGTCTGTACATGTTAGTTCTTGACAAGAAAGGAAAACAAACAAAAAGAGTAGCTTCAAAGGCAATGATTAATGATGTTTTAAACGAAGGGTTTAGAGTTAAGAAGACTTACCTTGAAGCTGGAATATGCATTTTAGACTTGAGTTGCTGCCTTCGAATGCTCTTGGGTTCGAAAGAAACAAAAAGAGGTGTTGTCTTTGTTGGTTCTTGGTTCTAAAGAAAAGAAACAGAGGTGTCGTCTTTTTTTGTTCTGGGTTTATGAGTGTTCTAAGGCTTCAGCCTTGGGTTCTCTCCTCTCTCTTTTTTTCTTCTTCTCCTTTTTCCTTGTCCAAAAGCCTTTTTCTTGTATGTTATGAAACAAACTATTTATAGAAGAGTCTTACTGGGGTTTTGAGGGAAAAACAAATAAAATTTGAACAGTTTGGGTATGTTCTTTTCATAGCTTTCGAGGTGTAGCTCTTATATGCTAGTTCGGTACAAATATGGGACTGGTTTAGGAGCAACATAGCAGGCCTATTTTGCAGCAATTTTGGAGTGTTGTGGAAGCTTGGTGCAGGGTTATTTCATAGTAGTACAACAGATTTTTTATGACATGGTTTTAGGCTGTTATGTGCACAGTACAACAAGCTTGGGCTTGGCAGCATATTGGATTTTGTTCAGCAGGAATCTTGAATACTTCAACCTTTCGTTTTGATCACATAGATCCACAACATTTGACCAAACTCATCAATAGACAAAACAATATTTGTTTCCAACAAATGTGTGTCCTTCGAATGGACCACACAACCTTTGACCAGACTCAATAATAGACGAAACAATATTTGTTTCCAACAAATCTGTGTCCTTCGAATGGCCACACAACCTTCGACAAGACTCAACAATAGACGAAACAATATTTGTTTCCAACAAATGTGTGTCCTTCGAATGGCCACACAACCTTCGACCAGACTCAACAACAGACGAAGCAATGTTTGTTTCCACCAAATGTGTGTCCTTCGAATGGACCACACAACCTTCGACCAGACTCAACAACAGACGAAACAATATTTGTTTCCAAAAAATGTGTGTCCTTCGAATGGACCACATTCATCTAAGTGGACCACTTTGAGCAAGCAAGATGATCTCATTGGCATAGTCAAAATGAAAGAACTTCTGGATTGCTTTTCTACCAGTAACCATCAGTTGATTAATTGGTCTAAAGTTCAAATGTCCAAACCTCAAATTGTAATTTATAGTGTAGAAACTATGTACGTCGAAGGGATTAGAGGTGGAATCGAAGCAAGCATGAAGGAAGCCATTTCCTTGTGGATCGAAGCAAGTATGAAGGAAGCCACTGCTTTATGGAACGAAGCTTCTTCTTTGATTTGTCAAAATTTTCCAACCACTCCTTTCGATTAGTCATGTGGTTCGAATAACCTAAACCAGACTTTGAATTCGACACACCTTTTTTATCTTCTTTTCCCTTTCGACAGTTTCCTCTTCCTCCTTTTGAAGATTCAGAAGTTCCATCTTTCGACCCGATGCTTGAGAGTTCAATTGTACTTGTGCAAACTTGAGCTTTTGAAAATCTTTGTGAAAAATGTCCTGAGAAAAGAGAGGAAAAATTTAGGGGTACAACACCTCCAGTACCTCTTAATATGTTGACTGCTCCTTGGCCATTTTAAATTTGGGGCATTGATATGATTGGAGAGATCAAACCTACTGCATCCAATGGGCATCGTTTCATCCTAGTTGCTATTGATTATTTCACGAAACGGGTTAAAGTAGCCTCGTTCGCCTCCGTTACTAAGAATGTGGTTGCCCGTTTCATTAAGCATAACCTTATCTATTGGTATGGCATCCCCGAAAGGATTATCACAAACAATGGTACTAATCTGAATAATATTATGATCATAGAACTCTGCACGCAGTTCAAAATCAAGCACCATAATTCTTCTCCATATCGACCAAAGATGAATGGAGCAATGGAAGACGCCAATAAGAACATTAAGAAGATTATACATAAGATGATTGTGACCTACAAAGACTGGCACGAGATGTTACCATTTGCTTTTCACGGTTATCGCACTTCAACTCAGACGTCAATGGGAGCAACCTCGTTTGCTCTAGTTTATGGTATGGAGGCCATATTACATGTCGAAGTTAAGATTCCTTCCTTAAGAATTATGAAAGATGTGGATCTAGACGAAGACGAGTGGATTCAGACTAGGTTGGACTAGTTGAATATGATTAACGAGAAGAGACTTACGATTGTTTGTCACGGTCAGGCATATCACAAGCATATGATAAAAGCCTTTAAGAATAAAATCAAGCATCAGGTATATTAGAATGGTGACTTGGTAATAAAGCGCATTATCCTACCGCAAGGTGATCCCAAGGGAAACTAGACTCCTACCTACGAAGGGCCATTTGTAATCAAGAAGATATTTTTAGGCAATGCAACGATACTTACCACCATGGACGGTAAAGAACTTCCACACTCTGTGAATGCAGACATAGTTAAAATATAATACGCATGAAAACGACCCGTTAGGTTAACTGGCCTAGAAAAAAATGAGGGCATCCCGGCGAACTAAAAGGGTTTAGACAAAAGTTAGGGATATATATATATATATATATATATATATATATATATATATATATATATATATATAAGACTGTACACCCGGCAAGTCGAAAACCTGAAAAGGCGGCTTAGGAAAAAAGGGTATCCGTGTGGACTGAAAACCCGAAAGGGCGGTCCAGGCAAAAACTAGGGATTAAAACGTATGATTATGTCCCGTTGGATCACTTATATCCAGCTTTATTACCTATGTCAAGTTTGAATGGTACAAATCAATTCAATGAACTTCTTATGACAAGTGAGGGATGAGATGCTTGAAGACATAGGGGCAACAACAGAGTTGGAACCCGACGAGATCATTTACACATAGTTATATATTTTGTTTTCACTTTGTACTCTCTTCGTTTTTTACGACGATTTTCTCTTACTAGGATTTTTGTCTCCTTGTACAACAATCGCCTGTTTATGGGCAAACTATCGATATAAACACAACTTAAAAGTTTAAATAGTTTTACTTTTTCTGTTTTATTTGCAAAAATGTCCAACGACTAAATTGAATGAATATATGCATATGAACATGATTACTGTTAACAAATATATGCATAAAAACAGGAATAGGTATTTACTCAAGACTCTAGGAGGTGGGATAATGTTCAAGCCGTTCATAAATCCCCACCGAGTAATCCCCAATAAAGTTGCCCCACAAAGTAGTTTCCATAAGATAATTCACCGCGGAGTCATCTTCACAAGCTCATCTTTAACAAAGATATATTCCCTGCAAGCCGTACTTACCAGTAGATCCCCCCTAGTAGACAAAGGAGTATAATCTTTTCCCCGACAATGTCGCCAACCTATGGGTTTCAGTCTTTAGAAGATTATGATAGCAGCACAATTCATAGGATTTCTCTTCCCCAACTGAGTTTATTTTTCCAACACTATCAATCACCTGCAGATTTCTCTTCTCTATCAAGTCTCATGTTCCCAGCAGAACATATTTCTCCAGCAAGTTTTATTTCCTCAACAGGGTGTTTCTCCAATAGGGTTTATTTCCCCAACAGTGTTTATTTCCCCAGTGGAATTCAGTCTCCCCAGCTTAAGACTATCCCTCTGAGTACTGTAAATCACCAAAAAAACATCTCTCTCTAGCAAAGGGTAATCCAGACCACTATCCCCAGAGAGTTGCTACAAAATCGAAAAACGTGACTAAGTACCAGTTAATCTTATCCTCTCCAAACGAGTCGACATCCATATCGAAAACTTGGTCAGACAGCACCTGGGGAGTTTATCCATCTCGTTTATCCCCAGTCAGGGTATATAAGAATTAAATCCCCCAGTAGAGCGAGGAACGACAAATGTTCTTGAGATCTTCTCCCCAAGCAGAAATCAACATGCCCCAATGGAGTTTCCTCAAACACCAAACAGGAATCCCTAGCAGATCAAAGATTCATATTTGTCATCCCTAGCAATAATCAGGGATTCATTTTCTCTATAAAAATGTTATACGAAGCTATCGATACACTTCAACAACATCTCATATTCATACATCATTTATCATAGCATATGCATACGAAACACATTAGCATATTCACATTTATTTCGAGAGCATCATTACGCAATGCATTACATACACCATGACGTTGCATAAAAATAACTTTGTCTTTTTTGGTTAAGGTCGCAAACAGACAAGTATTTCCCTCAGAGACTACATTTGACAAGTAGCTACTTAAAACATTTTCCCTAGAAGGTCATTCTAAAAGATATCTCTTCTAGAAGAATTCTGGCGTAGACATCTTCTAGTGCATCATTCAGATGAAATCAGGCGTAGATTTCCTTCTGATGCTCTTTTTGGAAAAAGTCAGGCGTAGATTCTTTCCGGTACCTGTTCTAGTTGAAGTCGGGCATAGACATCTTCTAGTTCGGATGAAATCAAGCGTAGATTTCTTTCAGATACTCTTTTTGGTAAACTCAGGCGTAGACTCTTTCCAATACCTTTTCTAATTGAATTGCGGCATAGACATCTTCTAGTTCAGATGAAGTCAAGCGTAGATTTCTTTATGATGCTCTTTTTGGAAAAAGACAGGCGTAGACTCTTTCCGGTACCTTTTCTAGTTGAAGTCGAGTGTAGACATCTTCTAGTTCGGATGAAATCAAGCGTAGATTTCTTTCAGATACTCTTTTTGGAAAAAGTCAGGCGTAGACTCTTTCCGGTACCTTTTCTAGTTGAAGTCGGGCGTAGACATCTTCTAGTTCGAATGAAATCAAGCGTAGATTTCTTTCAGATACTCTTTTTGGAAAAATTCAGGCGTAGACTCTTTCCGCCACCTCTTCTAGTTGAAGTCGAGCATAGACATCTCCTGGTTTAGATGAAATCTAGTGTAGATTTCTTTTTTATGCTTCTTTTGGACAAAGTGGGACGTAGACTTATTCCAAATATATCTTCTTAAGAAAAAGTCAGGCGTAGACTTGTTATGAGGTTCCTATCAATAGTTACTCTAGATGGCCTCTATAAGCCCATCTCTGACGACTCTCCGTTACTCTCCAAATGGCATTCTTAAGCCCATTCTTGGTATAATTAACCAGCAGTGTTACTTTGTGCACAGGCGAGTGTAAATTTCTGGGCACTTAAGTGTTCAATCATCTTCCACCTTTAAGTCATGAATGGCGGATGAGCCAATCTAACTCCTCAGGTTTAAGAAGATTGAACAGGGGCAGCTGTTGTACCCGAAAATTTGCCCTCCCATTTTCCTTCAAGATATTCTCATGAGGTCCTCATTTGCTCAAGTTGGCTCAAGAATTGATCAGACAAATTCTCCTCCTAAGCAATGGGTCCACAATTAGGGTTTTGTGTTTCACAAGGAAGATTGGGTTCTCAAGATCTCAATTGGTTTTCATCGGTCCTCATATGTGTTCAAGAATTCTCATGTCAAGTTTCAAGTCTTGCGTCACAAGTTTGTCAGTCAATTGCTCAGATGATGGAAAATCAACTGCATTGGGTAAAAAGTCAATAGTGGTCAACATATAGTCAAACCTCAATATTTTTGTTCAACATAATGGTTTTTAAGTCACATTCATCATTTTATCAAGGGTTGATCATGATTCATCAAGAAAAGCCCTCAAATCATCAAAAGTCAAAAGTTTCTAAATTAGGGTTTCCTTAGGAGAAGTCAACTGAACTTTGACCAAGCATAACTTTCACACGCTTCATTAGATTTTCCCTAACCAAATACCATTTTTAAGTTAATTGAATTATCTACAATTTGTATGTCTATTCTCAAGTCCAAAAAATGCATCATTTGAGAGATATAAGCGAATACATTACTGGTCACTTCAAAAGTCAACAAAAAAATACTTTATGTCAAGGCAACTTACATCAAGATAAAGTCTTCAAAAGTAAATATTATCAACATAGAGGTTGTAGATGACATCTTGATCTTTCCAAAAAGTCTATGATCACCTTCATAATATATAAATTGAGTGAGTTATGTTCGTTAAAAGTTGGGAAATTTTGAGCAAATGCATGAAGTTCAAATTGAGTAAGATTGATATTTTGGACTATTAGGCCATGGTTTTGAGGTCCAAACATGTTTATGCCTTTTATACACCTCATAATTCGTTCACACACATTTTGGCCTTATTTTATTTTAATTATATTTATTATTTTCGATTTAATTCATTAATAATATAAAATAATATAAGATAAAATTATATCTTGTTACACAAGAGTCCAAGCCCATTTGTTTTTGCTCTAAAAATTCTCTATATATTCAAGCACCAAGACAAGAGCAAATACATTAATCCTTCCTGTAATACGGTGGGAGAACTGACTTTACTGGTTTTTACCTTTTTATCGCAAATGTTGCGGTTAGCAAGAGTCATCGCCGATTTTTCTTTTATCCAATAAAGGAAAGGGTGAAAAGAACATGAAAGACCTTTTTTAAAGATTTTGAGTTAGGGGGTAGGTTATGGAAAGGGAAGGTGTTAGCACCCTTTCCATCCGTAGTTATCTACGGGCTCTTAGTTTCTAGCTCACTTTTGAAAATTCTTTTTTGTGTAAGTGTATTTTTAAAAATATTTTTGAAAAGACGCCTTGGTGCGGCGAACTTTGTAATGTTTCTCGTATCATTGAGAACATATACAAAGTGTTTTTTCTTCCAAAATATTTAGAAAAAGAGTTTGTGTATGTGTGAAAAATTGTTTTGTTTGTTTTTGTGAGCAAGCAACTATAAGTGGTCTACCTACTTGAACGATCTTTGTTCTTTTCCTCTTTTCCTTTAGACAGTGCTATCCTACTATTAGTCAGTAAGTAGCCCTATCATTGGATGTTTTGAGGGACAAGACAGGTTCATCGTATAGTCACGAAATAACTCGTAAAATACTTTAGCAATTACCCTAAGGTTTTAAGATCATTTACCGAGCCAACGTCGAAAGGGTCATCGAGGTACTTATGATATTATAACCAAAGGGTTACTTTGAGAGACGCGACTGTTTATTCCGAAGGCAACAAGTGGAGGTTCCTTAAAGGTGCGCGTGTGCGAGTGTATTGTGTTTCAGTTATTTATCTTTAAATATTTAGGTTTTCTACCGTTTGTTTTCAGATCTTCTCATGCAATCCTATTAATCATATATCTAACAGTTAAATATATATATATATATATATATATATATATATATATATATATATATATATATATATATATATATATATATATATATATATATATATATATATATATATATAATGAAAGTGCGGGAATCTAAACTACGCTATTACAATGCTTCGGGATGGGGGAATTACAAACCAAAAAAAAAAACGGGGGATAAGAAAATGTAAAGGTCCTAGTTTAAAATCTATTGCATCCCATGTATAGTTACAAAATTTACAATAATAATGCGAGTAAAATAAGTAAATACGCGGAGAAGAGAGAGCCCTAAAAATTTCTAAATGGTAAGAAAATAAATTTTTTTGTTATTATTTTTTTGTTTTAGGAAAAAATATAAATTAAATTTATGAAGACCTAAATTTTAATTAATTAAGAAAAAGAAAAACTAATAAATTTAAAATTAATTTAATTAATGAAAATCTAAGTCTAATTATTTTTTTGTGATTTTTGATTTTATGATTTTATGATAAAAATAATTAAAGAAAAGTTAAATAAATAAGTGAAAACAAGAAAAATAGGAAATGGGCATGCATCAATAGAAATTAGGGGGGTGGGATTCTAAAAATCGTTAGGTCCAATAAGGGCTGAACCAAATAGATGTGTGTGATTTGGTGTGAGTAGCCCTTGATGGTCCATGATGGGGACGAGTTCCTGATGTGCAGGATCTGTATCCATTAGAATCTAATGGTCAGAGAGTGATACACATGGTACGCACGCTGGGATGCAACACACTGGATTTTGCAAGAAATTGTTAGAAAAATAAACACAAATGCAAAACCTGGGATCAAACCCAGGACCTTGTGAGGAAGTGACTTAAACGCTTGCATATTACCGCTGGGCCAATTAACTCATTCGTGAGATAAATAAAGCAAAATAATATAATATGAACGCAAGCAAAATCTGAATCAGTAAACACGTGCGTGTTATAATGTTTGAATGGACCAATCAGATTATTTCACTGTGCCACGCGAGATTCCACCAGAGTCAACAAAATCAGAGATGCTGGAGTCAAACTCTGATCATCTTCCCTGATCATGCTAAAATTTGAATCCTGGAAAAACACAACAATTGAAATGTACAAGACAACCTATTCTCCTTAAAATCTCCCATTGGGTCAAAATCTGGCCTCGGTTTGGACTGAAAGTCCTTGCATCACTAAATCCAAAGCTCAAGAATGCTTGAGCCCTAATCATGGTGTCTAGTGCATATGGTTCTCATTTGCACATGCGAACTTCCTAAGTTATTCTAAATGATCTTAGAAACACACATCAATACACAAAAATGATTTATATGACATGAAATAGAGAGTTTGACATCCAAGAGTATGAACAAACCGATGCAACTTGGTTGGGGAATTCTTGAGTATTTGAGAGTGAGCTACGAATTTGTATGGCCTCCTTGAACCATCAGGAAGATGATACAAGGCTTGAAATTTCTTGAATATGGATAGAAATTGCTATACGAAATTGCAATTTTTTTGGAAAAAGAGTGAAGAATATGGGAAAGATTTTGGAGGTTGTTTTGTGTGTGTCTTTGGCTTGCTTTGGATCCATATTTATAGAGGAGGAGAGTGATTTTACAAATAAGGAAAGGGATCAAGACTTCATGGCCCAAATTAACACAAAATCAAACAAAATAAAAATCTTCCTTTTGCATGTTTTCTTTCCCTTTTGAATTTACAACGAACCTGGACATTTTATGGCTAGGCTTGCATGAATCTTGAGTTTCAAAATAGGTCATGTTCAGCCCAAATGTATTAACCTGTGGTTTCTTTTATTTTTATTTAATTTATTTGATTTTAAATTAAATTAAATCAAGATAAATATAAATATAAATCAAGGCCATGCAAAAATGTAATTAAAGGTCCTATAAGTAATTATGGACATGTTTGAACCCTAAAAGTTAGGTCCATTTACCTAAAAATTCAATTTTGGTCAAAGTTAACTTCATGCATTTTCACAAATTTTCCCAACTTGTGCAAACTATAACATGCTCAATTTTCAACTTTTTAGGGTGATCTTTAACTTTTTGGAATTCCCAATATGTCCTCTACAATCTCTATGTTGATCATTTATGCTTTTGAAGAAATTATCTTGATGTAAGTTTCCTTGAAAGAAAGTGTCTTTTGTTGACTTTTGAAAATGACCTATAATGTGTTAGCTCATATCTTCCAAATGAAGCAACTTTTGGACTTAAGAATAACATAAAAGTTCTATGGAATTGAATTTTCTTCAAAATTAGATTTGGTTGGGGAAAAGTGGATGAAGAATGTGAAAGTTATGTCTGGTCAAATTTCAATTGACTTTTCCTAAGGAAACCCTAATTTGGCAATTCTTGACTTTTGATGATTTGAGGACTTTCCTTGAGGAATCATAATAAACCCTTGATAAAATGATGAATATCACTTCAAAATGTTGATATTGACCAAATATATCGAAGTTTGACTGTATGTTGACTACAGTTGACTTTTTGACCAATATAGTTCACTTTCAAGCATTTGAGCCATTGACTGAGCAAACTTGTGATGTAGGGCTTGAAACTTGACATGAACTTTGTTGAGGACCTATGAAGAACCATGGAAGCCACTTGAGACCTTTTCAAATCAAATTTCCTTGAGAAACTTCCAACCCTAGTTATAAGCATATGGTTTAGGAGCTGTATCTTGACTAGTCAACCCTTGAGTGTCTTGACTATTTGAAGAGCCTTGAAAGAATGCTTTTGAGAAAATGTGAGGGAAAATTTTAGGGTACAACAAATGCCCCTGTTCAATCTTAAACCTGAAGATTTACATTGGCTCGTTCGCCATTCGTGACTTGAAGGTAGAAGATGATTGAACACTCAAGTGCCCTGAAATTTGCACTCGCCTGTGAAAGATGATGATGTTGTTGGATGATTGCATCGGGAATGGGATTATTGATGTCATTTGGAGAAGTGATGGGGAGTCGTTGGAGATGGGCTTATAGATTCCATCCAAAATAATCATTGACTTCAACTAGAATAAATCTTTGGTTGACCTAAAATGAACCAGCAGAGGTCTTTTACTCATTTTTTAATTTCAAAGGGTATTGGAACGAGTCTTCAAAAGAACTATCCTTTTAGAGTTTAGTATCTGAAGGGGATATCTATTAGATCTCTGAGGGAAAAGCTTTTCAGAGTAAGCTTCTGAGACAAAATATTGGTCAGAATTCGGTCTCCGAAGAAATGCTTTGTCGGATTTAGTCTCTGAAGAAATACTTTGTCATAATTCAATCTTTGAGGAAATGCTTTGTCGGAATTCAGTCTCCGAGGAAATTATTTGACGGAATTCAGTCTCCGAGGAAATGCTTTGTCAGAATTCAGTCTCCGAGGAAATGCTTTGTCGAAATTCAATCTCCGAGGAAATGCTTTGCCGAAATTCAGTCAACAAGGAAATGCTTTGTCGGAATTCAGTCTCCGAGGAAATGCTTTGTCGGAATTCAGTCTTCGAGGGAATGCTTTATCGGAATTCAGTCTGCAAGGAAATTATTTATCGGGATTCAGTCTCCGAGGAAATGCTTTGTCGAAATTCAGTCTTCAAGGAAATGTTTTATCGGAATTCAGTCTCTGAGGAAATGCTTTGTCATAACTCAGTCTCCGAGGAAATGCGGTCTGGTCATGTAGATAATTGATGATATTCATCTGTCTGTAGACTTTACCTGAAAATATAAAGTATTAATCATATGTAATGTCATGATGTATGAAATTCATTGTGTAATGATGTTCTCAAAATAAATAAGACTGTGATGTATGTGTTTCGTATGCATATGCTATGATATTTTATAAATGATGTATGAATGTGAAATGTTATTGAGGTGCATTTGTAAATCTTGAACAGCGTCTTAGTCTTGGAAAATAAATCCCTGACTGCCGTTGGGGATGAAGAGTATGTGTAATCTTCAATCTTCTGGGACTTTTTTCCGCTGGGGATTCCTACTTGCTATTTGAGGAAACTCCGCTGGGGGACATTAATTTCTACTTTCTGAGGGAAATCTGTTGGAGAGTGTTAACTCCTGCTTAGGGAAAAAGAGTTCAAAAACTTTTGTCTTTCTTTACTCTATTGGGGGTTATAATTCTTTGTATACCCTGATTGGGGATAACATTATTGAATAACTTTCTGACTCGTCTGAGGAAAATAAAGTTGACTAACATCTAATCCGATTTTAGATTCAGTAGCAACTCTCTGGGGATAGTGATGACTTCACTAGTGGGGATTTTGTCGATGACTCATGGCCATGTGAGGAATAGACACAAGCTGGGGAGATTAGACCTAACTAGGGAGATAGACCCTGTTGGGGAAATAAGCCCTGGTAATGGAGGAATATCCTACTGAGGAAAACTCTTTGTTGAGGAGAATGAGCTATGTTGTAGAGAAGTAATCTTCAGGGGTTTTACAGCTTTGAAAACTCAGTTGGGGAGAAGAATTCCTATAAACTATAATGATCAGGATTCTGTAGATAGGTAATATTACTGGGAAGAAGCCTGCACTCCTTTATCTACCAGAGTGGTCTGCTGGGAAGATTATGGGAAATGTATGAACTTGTGAAGATCACCATGTAGGGATAATCTCATGGAAGTTGCTCGGTGGGGATTAATGGGTGGCTTATACGTCATCCCAACTCTTATAGTCTTGAGTAACTACTCATTCCTGTTTTTTTATACTTATATTGTAGCGGTAGAAATGTTGAGACTAAGCCATTGGATGGACTTAACTCGCACAAATCAAAATAAAAATCACCACGGCGCTTTATTGTTTCCAAAGGAATGGGAAAAGAGAGAATAACCCAAAAAGAGGGGGAGAGAATCTAAGTTCGGGGGTTGATTATGCAAAGGGAAGGTATTAGCACCCTAAACATCTACTGTACTTCATAGGAACCTCTTTGTAAATCTATATATTTTGGCTATAAATGTTGTATAAAATAATAGATGGTAGAGATGAGAAAAGAAGTATTTTTTATAATTTTTTCATCTGCCGTGGTTGCGAACCTTTAGTGTCTGCGTACCACCTTCCGTGCAATAGGGGATCAGGGTACTCATAGTTCATCTTTTAAAAATTTTAAAACACAAGTGTGTTGGTTAAATTTTAAGAGACGAGACGTCATCGTCATTATCAGAGTGGAAAACATACTTACTACCCACAATTACGAGAAAGGAGAATTTGCATCATCTTAAAGTGGAGGACATGGATTAGATTTTAAAATCAACAAAGCCTCACTTAACACCCAAATGGAAAATATCTCCCTTCACTACATATTGTAGAAGTATAGTTGTTCGCATCACTACAAGGATTAACAAGAGTCTAATCTTGAGAAAATTTTAAGGTAAAAAGCCAAAATAGAAAAATGGTTTGAATGAGATTGATTGACTTTTAATCTTCACACAAAAAAATGTACACGTATTATTAAATTGATTAAAGTTTGATTAAGAAAATGTTTTGAAAATGCATCGACATAAGTCCAAATTTATTATGAAAGTGGTTCAAGTTTTGAAACAAGAAGAGTTTTCAAAGGAGGGAGAATATTTTTGAAATTAAAGAAGATAGGAGGATACGAATGGACTATCCTAAAGCATAAGATAAAAGCTAGGGAAAATACCCATCTAACCAACAAGAAGCCAACACTTGACACAATGAGTCAATGTAGAATTCGCATCCTTTGGATTTGAAACTAAACAAGCAAAGATAATAAACCTCTTAAGGAAACCAAGCTTCAATTGCATTAAGTGATCATAAAAATTGGGCAGAGTAATGGTTGTATACAGATGAATTCTCGATCACAGGCAAAGCATGTAATCACAATAACATGCACACAAAGCAAACAAACAAATAACCCATTGTCTTGGGATAAACCCCAAGAACTCTAGAAAAAATAACAATTGAGGTCACAAGGTCTCAAAGTAGGTCACAACTTCTAATCCCAAGTCCAAGAAGTCCACAATATCCATAATGCCAAGGATAGTAACCAAGTAGTCCAAGTAACATTAAAGTTTTTTATGGTTCAAGTTGATTATTAGGTATCTTCAAAAAGAAAATGAAAGTTCAAATGAGCAAAAATAAAAATGACATAAAAGTAAATGCTCAAATGAGAAAAGATGAAAATAGCATGAAATATAAATGCCAAAATAAATGTGCTTAAAGTAAAAGCATACAATAAAAATCATAAATTAAAGTCGATTGTTAATGAGTTAGAAATTAGAGGTTAGTTGAATGACCATCTTGAAACTTGCATTTGAAAACTCATTAGAAGATTGATATAATCAAAGCCTCTCAACAATAAGTTTCATTTGCTTTTTGTCAAGTATATCATTCATTTCAAAATCTCAAGGCAATAATAAATGATCAACGATGTTTAAGTGATCCAATTTGACCAAAGTTGATGAAAATTCATTAGAGGATTGATAGGACCAAAGCCTCCTAACAATGAATCTCAAGATTATTGGATCAAAGGGTTCAAATTAACATACTTGAGCTTACAAACATGGGTTTGGGTCACGAATGATCATTTTCTCAAATCGGGACAAAATTTAGCGCCATGTTAAGCAATCGTAAGTGGACTTATATAGAAGTCACACCTATTTTGATGTCGGTCAATAGAAATCTATATACCATATATTTTGAGAAATAATATGTAAATCATTCTCCAATAACACTTGATACAATAAGAAGGGAATAAGATGAAGAAGGATGGGGTAAGAATTAAACCACATTTGAACCAAAAATTTAATCAAATTATTATTAAAATCATTCATATATTTTTATGGAGTCAAACTCAACACCATAGATCCAATGATGTTAATAAAAATCCTGATCAAAATCTCATAGTCCAAGATCAGCCAGAATACATACAAGATAAAATAATTTAAATAATAAAGAAAAATATTTTTAAAAAAAGGTTTAAAAATGGGAATAAAAGTAGAAAATAGCACATATATTTAAAACATTTGAGAAAAATCAAACAAGACCATAGAAAAATAAAAAATAAGCTCAAATATTTACATAAAAATTTTGGTAATTTTTTAAAGTCAGAAACCATTTTTAAAATTAAAAGAAATAAGAAAAACAGACCAAAAATTGTGAAAAATAGTAAAGTCAGAAATAAAAATAAAATGAGGTCATCAATATTTTTCAAAAGGTCATTGGATCCTTCCATATTTTTTTCAGAATTTTAAAATTAAGAAAATTATTTTTAAACATTTAAAACAATTCAAATAAAGTGAAAAATTATTTAAAAAAATATCATAACACAAAATAAAATTATAAAAAAATAATAATCAGAAAGAGAAAAATCAAAAGTATTTTTCATATTTGTTTCAGATTTTTTAAAGTTAAAATGAATTTTCTATGATTTTTTAAGTTTAAAATAATTTAAATATAAAAATCAGAAATAAAAATAAAGTCACAAAAATGTGGACCAATGGATGAGAGTCAAAACGCGTTAGTGAGATAATCCAATGGACCAGACACGTTGTGCATATCATCGTCTTTAATGAATAAAGCATGGAATCAATTGTTTAAATCAGATTTGAAAAAATGTGTGGCACGCCTTCATTGGTTGATAGATGACATGTTGGTCATCTTCAACCTCCCGCCAACGAATCTGCAGGTTCCAGAAACTATAAACTTAGGACATCAGACCGGTATCATTCGCTCTGTCTCTTCAAGACGATTCCAATGGCACCTTCGCGAAATATTTATATAAACTATAGCTCGGTCGTTTTTGAAAAGAAGTTCTGAAAAGGGATTTGAAATTTCATGGCCAAAACTTACTTCCAGTTGAAAACAAGTGTTGCGACTAGAATCAGGATTTTGAGAGCTTCATAATAATACCAAAGTTTGAGAGAATTGGTGAAGGAATCTACCTATTGAAGTTAAGTTACAAAGATAATTGATGGAATTGGAGAATTGATGGAATGCATTATGCTTTCAACTATGATACCAACAATTAGAGCAAATATTCATTGTACTTATTAGGAAAAAGTTAATCAATACAAAACATAGATGATCACAAAATACAAGTCAAGGTGTTTGGTGATTCCCCATGGACAAACCTAAAGATGGGATACCAAACTCTAGTGTGTGATCTTGTTGTGATTGAATTAATATGATATGATAGAGGAATCTTAGGGGCAAAAGTTGGAGTACAACACATATTTGTTAATGGTCAATTGTGTTCATATGCATATGCTCGTTTAGTTTTAGTTATTGGACATTTTGCAAACAAAATAGAAAAAGTAAAAACAGAATTTGGCTTTGAAATTGTTTTTGTATTGATGATTTTGCCCATAAATAGGCGATTTTTTACAAAGAGACAGAAATCCCAATAAGGGGAAATCGTCGAAGAAAAGATTACAAAGTTAAAAAATATACCTATGTGGAAATAATATCGTCAGATTCCAACTCTTCTATTGCCCTAATATCTTCAAAGATGTCATCTCTTGCTATCAGAAGAAGGAGATTGAACTGATTGTACCGTTTGAACTCGACGTTTGGTAATAAAGCTCATAGTGAGTGATCAAATGGGACATAGTTGTACGCTTCAATCTCTAATTTTTTCCTGAACCGCCCTTTTGGGTTTTCAGTCCATCGGGATACCCTTTTTTGTCCAAGCCGCCTTTTTAGGTTTTCGACTTGCCGGGTGTACAGTCCTTTTTTATATATCCCTGATTTTTTCCTGAACCCTCTTGGTTCACTGGATGACCTTATTTTTTCCTAGGCCAATTAACCTAACGGGTCATTTTTAGGCGTAGTATCTTTTGACTATTTCCGCATTCATAGGGTGCGGGAAATCCTCACCGTCCATGGTGGTCAATATCATAGCATAACCAGAGAATATTTTCTTTATTACAAATGGCCCTTCGTAAGTGGGAGTCCATTTTCCCCTGGGATCACCCTGCAGTAGAATGATGCGCTTTATTACCAAGTCACCGACCTAATATACCCCATGCTTGATCTTTTTGTTGAATGCATTGATCATGCGTTTCTCATACATCTGACCGTGACAGACAACTGCTAGGCTTTTCTCATCAATTAGATTTAACTGATCCAACCTGGTTTGAATCCACTCGTCTTCATCCAAGTTTGCATCTTTCATGATTCTTAGTGAAGGAATTTGAACTTTATCAGGTAGGACAACTTCCCTACCATATACTAGAGAGAATGGGGTTGCCCCAGTTGATGTTCTAGCCAAAGTGCGGTAGCCGTGAAGAGCAAACGGTAACATCTTGTGCCAATATTTATATGTCACAACCATCTTCTGTATGATCTTCTTTATATTCTTATTGGCGACATCCACTGCACCATTCATATTAGGTCGATACGGATAAGAGTTGTGATGCTTGATCTTAAACTGCGTGCAGAGCTGAGTGATCATTGTATTGTTGAGATTGGTACCATTGCCTGTAATGATGTTTTCAGGGATACCATACCGACAGATCAAGTTGTGTTTAATGAACCCTACAACCATATTCTTGGTAACTAAGGAAAATGAGGCTGCTTCAACCCACTTGGTAAAGTAATCAATGGCGACGAGTATGAAGCGATGCCTGTTAGAGGTTGTAGGATTGTGTTGTACCCCAAAATTTTCCCTCTCATGTTTTCCAAGATTTTTTCTTATATGGGTAGTCACAAGCACTTGATTAAAGAAAAAATAAAATTTTTGAAGATAAACAAGGTCTTTCGATTGGCATGTCAAAGGGTCTTTCGATTGGCATCTTGACAGGCTTCGATTGAGCACCTAACCTCCTCCAAGATTTCTTCAAAATTCCATGCTTCGATTGAAGCCTTGGCCTGTTACTTTCTTGATGTATACAAGCTTCGATTGGGCATGTGTTTCCTTTGAAACAACTTCCTTCGATTCAAAAGGGAAGGGTCTTATGTTGGTGCTCCTTCAATTGCACCTTTGGATTTAAATGTTGGCTTGATTCACAATGCAATGGCTACCTACATGCAAGCTTAATCATGCTTCGATTGGGCATTTGGTTTCTTCGGAGTCAGCTTGACCCTTGCTTCGTCTAGGCTAATAATCCCTCTTTAGCTTACCTTCAGCCTACAAGGAAAAAGGCTTCTTTCAACTTGCCTTTGATGCACAAGGCAAGAACCCCCTATAAGTGTGCTTCGAACCACAAGACAAAAGGCCCCTTTCACTGGTCTTCAATTCACAACACAAAAGGCTGCCTCAGACTTGCCTTCGATCCACAAGGCCAAGGCCCCTTCAACTTGCTTCTGTGTTTGCTTTCAACCCACAAGATAATGAATTCCTATGGGCTTGCCTCCAATGCGCAAGGAAATGGTTTCCTTTCATGCTAGCGCCCATAAAGTAGTGGCTTTCTTTCATATGTACTTCGATTCATTAAGAAGTTGGCTTCCCTCATGATAGTTTCGACTCCATTTTCAAAATATTCAACACAAAATTTTCCACATTTTGACACCTAGTAAGGTCCACTCAAAGGACACACCAATGGTGCCTTCGAAGGACATACATGTGGTCCATTATAAGGATACATAATTGTGGGAAACAAGCTTGTTTTGCCTTTTGATGTGGCTTGGTTCAAGATGCTTGTTGGGCAAGATATTATATGTTGCCCAGCCCAAGCCTCATGCACCATTACATTCATGACACAAGAGGTTTTGATTGGCCAGAATGAAGTATTCGTTTGGGTTATTGGAATCAAGCAATTAAGGAAAATAGATGGGTCCAACGAAGGAACCATTTGAAAGACACTCGAGAAGCCCATTCGAAGGGTACACAAATGGTGCATTCAAAAGACCCCTTCGAAAGAGGAAACCAAAGGCCCATTCGAAGGCTATGCATGAGGGCCAATCGAAGGAGGAAATAGGCCAATCGAAGAGCAACACTAGAGAGCATTCTAAAGTCAAGCATGTCCAGGTTCATTCAAATTCAAAAAGGGACAAGTTTCCATGACTTTTGCAATGTTACAAAACATCATTCATCGCTTTGAAGGCACTTGTTTATGGTTGTTTAAATCTTTGTTCTCTTGTCCCCTTCGTCCCCTCTATATAAAGAAGAAACTGGAAAGCTCCAGAGAGGGTCGACGCAACAGGAGAGAGAGAGTCACACGAAATTGCAAATACATTCTTGAAGTTCTCCTGAAGTTGTTCCAATCATCACCAGCCCCTAAGCAAGCGCACATCCAGAAGTGTCAAATCGAAGCAACCCTTAAACAAAGGTACCCATGTCCATAAGCCAAATCGAAGTAATCCTTAAACAAGGGTACCCACACCCATCACCACAGGTTCATCCATCAACCATTGGTAAGAATTGGTAAAAAGATCAATCTCTACATTTGCATGACACATCAACATTTGTAATTTCATTCGATTTATTATTCAAGACTAAAGACCTGGGTTTGACCCCAAGTCTGCATTTGTTTTGCTTCTAACACTTGTTGCAGATCCAGCATAAATAAGGCCAGTGCATATAGAATAGAAGGACTTGGGCTTGGCACCCATGTCATGTTTTCGTTTTTGCTAACATACCTTTTCAAATTCAGTGTCCTCACAACATCCACCCCTGGATCGAAAGACAATCATCTCTCCCTGGGTCGAAGGACAAACATCTCTCCTGGATCGAAAATACCATCTATCTCTGGATCAAAAGGTTGGTTCCCCTCTGAATCGAAAAGACCATGATTCTCCCTGGATCGAAGGATCCCCCTCTTTATATTTTTTTGTTCTTTTTTTTTGTTATTTCTTTATTGACTTTATCATTTGAATTAACTTTAAGTAAAAAAATCACAAAAAAACATTAGGATAGTTTTTATTAATCAAATTAATTTGTAAATAAGTTAATTAAATATTTTAACATTTTCCTTAATTTAAAATTAAATAGACTTAAGTTTTGTTCTCTTTTATAAATAAAAAACAAACAAAATATTTTTACACCTTAGGATTTTCAGACGTCTTTTAACTTTCGCGCGTTATTTATTTTCTTTCATATTTTTACATTATTGTACCTGTACACTGGATGTAATAGTTAATAGGATTTTATCCGCTCTCTTTACTTTTTCTTCCCCCAACTTCTGTACATTGTAAATCCCTTCCCCGAAGCCATGTAATAGTGTAGGTTTATACTTCCGCACTTTATATCCTGTATATATATTAACTGTTAGTAACTAGGATTGCATAATAAGACTAATAACAAAACATTAGTAAACCTAACAAAAAGACAAAAAAATATAACTGAAACATAACACACATGAACATATGCACCTCTAAGGTACACCCGCTTTTGTTTCCTTCCATAAAACAGTCATGTCCCTCGAGACAGGGACACTTTTGTAAAGACCCCTAAATAAAAAGATCATAGTCCCTCGATGACCCTACAGTTGCCTTTCAGTAAATGATCTAGTCCCTAAACAGAAATTGCTAAAGCGTCCCTACATTGTTACTTTTATGATTGTACATCCCTTAGAATATCCCTCATACATCCAATGATGGGGCTTCTTACCAAATCAATGGTAAGATAGCAACATCTAAAGGAGGAGGAAAATAATATTAGACCTTTTTGAGTAGGTAGGATTCTCTTAGTTGCTCACTTGCTCACAACAAAAAAAATCATTTTCACACATACACTTTCATTTGAAACATTTTCAAAAGACATTCTTTGTACGCATTCTCATAGAGACGAGAATCGTTACAAAGACACTTTTCAAAATCACTTTCAAAAACATATTCCACAAACATTTATTTAAAACTATTTTCAAAACCAACACTTTGTACGCATTCTTATAGAGACGAGAATCGTTACAAAGACGTTTTCAAAATATTTTCAAGCCCACACCACAAGCACGTTTTTCAAATAAAAGCAAAGTGAACTACAAGCATCTAAGAGCCCGTAGATAACCTTGGATGGAAAGGGTGCTAACACCTTCCCTTTCCATAACCTACCCCCCTTACTCAGAATAATCTTGAAAATGTCTTTTTTTGTTCTTTTCACACTTTCCTTAATTTCGATAAAAGAAAAGTCGGTGGCGACTCTTTCTTACCGCAACATTTGCGAACATAAACGCAAAACCAGTATATAAACGTCGGTTCTGCCACCGTAATCATAGAACTGGCGAATCTGTTGGGGAAAAATAAAAAAGTAGGGTTTATCTTAGAGTTAGTTCATTATTAAACTGCTTTTTTAAGCTTTGTATGCTTTATATTTGGAGGGTTGTTTGGGTTGTTACTATAGATCCTACACCCGGATCTGGGGGCATCTTTTCAGGTAAATAGTAATGGATCGTGGAGATTGTACGACGTTGACCAATATGATTGAAGCGATAGTTGTGTTGGTGTGACACTTTGGTTGGTACCAGTATCCCTTGTGTTGAATCGAGGTGAATACGGGGCCGCCGCGTGGTGTCGTGAAGCACTAATGGACCTTAGAACTTTAGTTGAACAAACTTGGCCATTAGAAAGTAGTGAGATAGTTGGCCTCAGTGTAAATATGGGGATTGGTTGATACTCGATGCTACACTGATTGAGATTTGACTCTCGAGTTTTGTTTGGTGGCAAGTCAGTTGTTGATCATAATGAAACTTGTGGGAAAAATCATTGATATTGAGATCCCTTAGAACCTGGTTACTATTACTAGGACAAGTTGAGCCAACTAAACTTAAAGAGGGTAATTACCTATAAACCCCATGCAAGCCTAAACCTAAGGCTTCTTGTGTGACTTGTTTTATTTCAACTTGAACTACTTGCAGGGTTTTATCATCTAACAACATGATTTCCTTGCAGGATTTGTTTACAGTCATTATCCAATAAATTGGTTTTCTTGCAAGACATACTAATCTTCATCACCCTACATTTTTCTTGATGAATAACATACACATCATAACATCATAACATAACATTTCCTTAACCATTTCAAGGATCTCAAGGGCCTGTGGTACAGGTTATGATGAACCGGACATCTAGCAAGGGGCAAGGGGTTTTATTTTCCCCTAGCCAATGTTGTCAAAAGACTAAAACACGACAACTTGAATCAGGGGATATGACCCTCTCGATATGGTGAGCTCATTTCTCAAGGAAGGACATTCAAATACGAAAGTTCCTTAATCTAAGCTGTAGTCAAAATTCAAATATCTTCTTGTATTTACCCTGCGAGATCTTTGAAAACATTGCATGCATGTCACTACATAACAGGTCTTCCAGTACAGGTCTCTCGTTTTCTCGTTGTTTACTTCAGCAAAGAAAATGGCTCTCAAACAGGACAACAAAGATCTCTAAACTCAAGAGGCTCAGTTCATGGAAATGTTCCTAACCTTATCTAAGGGGCGGGAAGAATTGAAAGCACTCCTCGCTGGGAATCTGGCCAAGAAACGTCCTGACAACAACAAGGATGACCAGGTTGAACAACTGCAAGATGAGATGGAAGCAATGAGAATCCAGATGCTGGGGCAGATGGCTCTTATCCAAAGCCTAGCCTGGGAACAAGAAGAGCTGAGAGCCCTCATCAGCAAGCTTCATCAAGATGGATGCAACCGTATGAGGAAAATAGTTGAGGTTGGGGATCAATTCACGGGATAAAAAGTTGGTTTGGAGAGTAAAGCTTTCCAAATTGATGCTACGTTGCAAGCCCAACCACAACCTCGCCAACAACAATAGGGAAATTGGCACAAGAGAGATTCATTCACCAGGAAATATACCAAACTCAACATACCAATGTCGCAAGTCTTGCAACACATGCTGAAGTTGAATTTGGTCACATTGAAGGATCCTCCTCAGAATCCTAATACTTCTGCTCCTACTTACAATCCTGGTGCAATATGTGCATATCACTCTAATAGTTCGGGGCATGACACTGATAGCTGTTGGACATTGAAATACAAAATTCAAGACCTGATTGATGAAGGAGCATTGGAATTTGCACAAGATGGTCAATTGGAATTCTTCTGCCATTCCTCCAAGGCACACCATCTGAAGTGACAAGTCCAAGAGAAAGAGGCTTTCTGTTCATTTGGATTTTTTAATTTGTCATTTTCTTTTGATTGTTCGAACATTTATTTATGTCAAACTTTGTTATTTCATCAATGCATCTCATATTTTTATCTTGAATTATTTCATTTGTATCCACTATATTCAAATAGTGTTTTTACTTACTTTTTCGTGATATTCAACTCTCGATTAAAAGTTCTAAGCCTTTAGAGGGAGGATGACGAAAATGATACCACAATCTCTACAGTATGCTTTTGAACAGACCCCGCCGATGATGTACAGGCGTTGTTTCAAATCCTAAAAATTGGAGTTATAAGGAAGATAATACCTAGTCAACCCCTTTGAGCCTAAGAAGTAGGAGTTTTTCTTTTCATACAAATTAAAACCCTTAATGATAACCCGGGGGCAGGGTAGTTTTCTCAGTTAATTCATATGTGAATTCAGTCACAAGCTCTACCTTCATACACAACAAAAAGCGTAGAAGATGCTCTCCAAAAATATGGTGATGGTTCCACATAATCATCAAGACAGGCTATCATTATTTTTTCAAAAAAGAAAGCCCACTAAGTCAAAACCCATGAAGGGGACTTAAGAAAAAAAACTGGGGCATCCCACTGACTGTAATCACAAAAGAAACAGTTCAGACAAAAGTAGGGATAACGAAAACAAAACAAAAAAAGAGGTCCTACAAATCCTTAACAAAAAAGGAAAAGGTTACAAAAATAACTGCCTTCTCAAACAAACGTTCAATTTCTGAACCATCACCAAGTATCAGAGCAAAGATTCCATACTCAATTGGGATCTGAACGCACAATTAGTTTAGCATAGGATTGTAGAACATCATGAAGAACGGGTTGGGTACAAATAAATTTTGAGCCTTTATCCTTTGTTTCATAAACCGTGAACCAGGCCACGCTACAACCCTTAAAAGTCCTAGCTAAAGAATGGGTTAGTTCGAAAGCATACTGTTACAAAAGGTATCATGATTCATGTAGGGTTCACTATAAATCTTGAGTTGATATCACACTCTTACAAAATTTGTTTGTTTTACTAAAAAATGAATTTTAAAACTTCAAGACAGGCATAAGCTTTGCATTCTTTAAATAACATTGTTTGCATATGGCTTATTGTTCAAATAGCTGATAAATTCACACAATAAATACTCATTGAACGAAGATCCTCTCAATGGACAGAGTCACCTCAGACGGAAAATACATTTCCAATAATAGGCCTTTCATAATCAAGGGGCATAGCATGGTGTCCAGCTAATCAGGGGCAGTCAAGTCAAGGTTCAAGGAACCACTCAAAAATGCCAAATAACCAGGGGCAGATCTCCATTTGAATCACTTGGGGCATCAGACATGAATTCCAGCGATGAATCATGTGCGATCAAGAAAACATCTTCCAGCAGTATGAAAACACTTACTACTATGAACAGTGACAATTCTTCACATCTGGTGAATGCAGACATAGTCGAAAAATACTACGCATGAACAAAGCCCCGCTAGGTTGACTGGACTAGGTAAAAATAAGGGCATCCCAGCGAACCAAAAGGGTTCAAGTAAAAATTAGGGATATACATAAAAAATATGTACACCCGGAAAGTCGAAAACCTGAAAAGGCGGCTTGGGCAAAAAGGGGTATCCCGATGGACTTAAAATCTGAAAGGATAGTCCAGGAAAAAGTTAGGGATTAAAGCGTACGAATACGTTATGTCATCTCGTCACTTGTCTATCAGTAGAAGTTCTATTACCCTGGTTTGCATTCACCAAGGACTCCAAGAATTGGGACAACAGCCAAACCATCTACAAAAATCCCCGGAAGATATTTTCTCCAACAAATACCGAGGCAGAGGCATTCTACTAAAAGGTCACTGCCATATTCTTAGCATGTAGCCTATTGATGTCAGTTGTTCTCACATACCTGGCAGAGCAAAGTCTCCAATTACTGATCCAAAATCCCCTAGTGAAGTCGCCAACCTTCTTAAGATTCCCCTACAGGATTTCAACAAAATCCCCCAAGCAGTTTATAGAGCTCACCTTCCGCAATAGAGTTTTATAAATCTCAAGCAGTTTATAAAGCCTTATCCCCAGTAGACTTAATTTCTCTAGCTACGGAAGTTTATCCCCCCAGCGGAGTTTGTTTCTCCAAATTGGTGAAATCTTCCAAAAGAATTCTTCCCCTCGGAAAAATCATTCTCAAACAGAAGTCGAAGATCCTCGGCAAAAAAAGGGAATCACCAACAAAATTATCTCCATTCATTATCCCCAGCAGAATTTGAAGAATCACTTTCTTCACTCACCAACAGCAGTCTAGGATTCAGCTTCTCGATACTCTTCAGCAGAAATCAGGGATTTATTTTCCCAAACAAAGATACTGCGCAACAACATTACATGTTCATACATCATGGCATGTGCATACAAACACATATATCACAATCTCATTTATTTTGAGAGCATCATGCAATTCATACATGATGACATCACATGAAACTTATTTTACTCTTTCAGGTTAAATTAGCAGACATACAAACACTATCAACTTTTACAGCGGGTCAAAGATTAATGCCCGAAACCAGACGGGGAAACTATCTGCACGACCAAGTGGTATGAACTCCCGAAACAAGACGGGTTTACAACCAAATGCAGTAGGCTATAGATTAATGCCTAAAAACAGATGGGAAAACTATCTATGTGACCGGCAAAACAACTTCCAGATTAATACTTGTAATAATCCAGGAAAACTATCGGTGGACGAACAATTATGGATTAACACCTGTAACCAGCCAGGAGAACTATCTACATAAGGAGATTGAAGATTAATACCTGTAGCAATCCAGGAAAACTATCTTTCTTTCTCAGGTCAGATATTAGTACCTGTAACAAGCCAGGATAACTATCTTGACGACCGATTAAAACCAAGTTCCAGATTAATACCTGTAACAAGCCAGGAGAACTATCTGTGGATGACAAACTGTGGATTAATACCTGTAACAAGCCAGGAAAGCTATCTACATAAGGAGATTGAAGATTAATACCTGTAACAAGCCAGTAAAACTATCTTTCTTTCTCAGGTCAGAGATTAATACATGTAACAAGCCAGGAAAACGATATTTCTTTCTCAGGTCAGATATTAATACCTATAACAAGCCAGGATAACTATCTCAGTGATTGACAATTTTCAACTTCCAGATTAACACCTGTAACAAGCCAGTAGAACTATCTGTGGACGAACGATTATGGATTAATACATGCGACAAGCCATGAAAGCTATCTACATAAGGGGATTGAAGATTAATAATTGTAACAAGCCAGGAAAACTATCTTTCTTTCTCGGGTTAGAGATTAATACATGTAACAAGCCAGGAGAACTATCCATGTGACTAACATTTTCAAGTTCCAGATTGATACTTGTAACAAGCCAGGAGAACTATATGTGGACGACCGAATGTAGATTAATACCTATGACAAGCCAAGAGAACTATCTACATAAAGGAATTGAAGATTAATACCTGTAACAAGCCAGGACAACTATCTCAGCGATTGACAATTTTCAAGTTCCAGATTAATGCCTGAAACCAGACAGGAAAACTATCTGTGAACAAGCTGATTTTAAATTAACACTTGAAACCAAACAGGAAAATTATCTACATGACCATACAAGAAAACTATCCCCAAGAAGTTACTGTGAAGCCTAGATTTTGACCAGAAAACAACAAACATTCATCTCTCCAGTCAAGTGATAGCTTCCCTAATAGAGTAATGGACAACTGAAGTTCCTGAACTCTATTCCCCACAGAGTTTCCTCAAGCAGGAGAACTCCAGAAACCCACATTCCCCAGAGGACTCCTCCTCGGATAGTAGGAACAGGAACCCCCAAAGGGACCATGTGTGAAAATCAGCATCTATTTTGGATGGTATCTTTAAGCCCATCTGCGACGACTCTCTGTCACCTTCTCTAAATGGCATCTGTAAGCCCATTCCCGTCATCATCAACTAACAATTTTATTTCATGCGAGTGCAAATTTCTGGGCACTCTATTGTTCAATCATCTTCCACCTTCAAATCACGAAAGGCAGACAAGTGAATCTACATCTTCAGGTTTAAGAAGATTGAACAGGGGCAGCTGTTGTACCCCGAAATTTTCCCTCTCATGTTTTCCAAGATTTTTTCTTATATGGGTGGTCACAAGCACTTGATTAAAGAAAAAACAAAAATTTTGAAGATAAAAAAGGTCTTTCGATTGGCATGTCAAAGGGTCTTTCGATTGGCATCTTGACAGGCTTCGATTAATCATCTAACCTCCTCCAAGGTTGCTTTAAAATTACAAGCTTCGATTGAAGCCTTGGCCTATTACGTGCTTGTTATATACAAGCTTCGACTGGGCATGTGTTTCCTTTGAAACAACTTCCTTCTATTCAAAAGGGAAAGGTCTCATGTTGGTGCTCCTTCGATTGCACCTTTGGCTTTACATGTTGGCTTGATTCACAATGCAATGGCTACCTGCATGCAAGCTTAATTCATGCTTAGATTGGGCATTTGGATTCTTTGGAGCCAGATTGATCCCTGCTTCGTCTAGGAAAATACTCCCTCTTCAACTTACCTTCAGCGCACAAGGCAAAAGGCTTCTTTCGACTTGCATTTGATGCACAACGCAAGAACCCCCTATAAGTGTGCTTCGATCCACAACACAAAAGCCCCCTTTCACTGGTCTTTGATTCACAAGACAAAAGTTTGCCTCCGATTTGCCTTCGATCCACAAGGCCAAGTCCCCTTCATCTTTCTTCTGTGTTTGCTTTCGACCCATAAGAAAATGACTTCCTATAGCCTTGCCTCCAATGAGCGGGGAAATGGTTTCCCTTCATGCTAGCGCCCATAAAGTAGTGGCTTTCTTTCATATGTACTTTGATTTATTAAGCAGTTAGCTTCCCTCATGCTAGCTTTGACTCCATCTCCAAAATATTCAACACGCAGTTTTCCACATTTTGACACCTAGTAAGTTCCATTCGAAGGACACACCAATGGTGCCTTCGAAGGACATACATGTGGTCCATTTGAAGGATACATAATTTTGGTAAACAAGCTTGTTTTGCCTTTTGATGAGGCTTGGTTCAAGCTGCTTGCTAGGCAAGAGATTATATGATGCCCAACCCAAGCCTCATGCACCACTTCATTCATGACAAAGGAGGTTTCGATTGGCCATAATGAATTATTCATTTGGGTTATTGGAATCAAGCAATTAAGGCAAATAGATGGGTTCAACAAAGGAACCATTCGAAAGACTCTCAAGAAGCCCATTCGAAGGGTACACAAATGGTCCATTCAAAAGACCCCTTTGAAGGAGGCAACCAAAGGCTCATTCGAAGGCTATACACGAGGTCCAATCGAAGGAGGCAATAGGCTAAACTAAGAGCAACACTAGAGAGCATTTGAAAGTTAAGCATGTCCAGGTTCATTCAAATTAAAAAAGGGACAAGTTTCCATGACTTTTGCAACGTTACAAAACATCATTCATGGCGTTGAAGTCACTTGTTTATGGATGTTTAAACCCTTTTTTCTCTTGTCCTCTCCATCCCCTCTATATAAAGAAGACACTAGCAAGCTCCAGAGGGGCTGGACACAACAGGAGAGAGAGTCACACGAAATTGCAAGGCATTCTTGAAGTTCTCCTGAAGCTGTTCCAATCATCACCAGCCCCTAAGCAAGCGCACATCCAGAAGTTCCAAATCGAAGCAACCCTTAAACAAAGGTACCCATGTCTAGAAGCCAAATCTAAGAAATCCTAAAACAAGGGTACCCACACCCATTACCACAGATTCATCCATCAACCATTGGTAAAAATTGGTAAAAAGATCAATCTCTACATTTGCATGACACATCAACATTTGTAATTTCATTTGATTTGTTATTCAAGATTAAAGACTTGGGTCCGATCCCAGGTCTGCATTTGTTTTACTTCTAACACTTGTTACAGATCCAGCATAAATAAAGTCAGTGCACACAGAATTGAAGGACCCGGGCTTGGCACCCAGGTCATGCTTTTCGTTTTTGCTAACATACCTTTTAAGATTCAGTGTCCTCACAACATCCACCCCTGGATCGAAAGACAAACATCTCTCCCAGGGTCGAAGGAAAAACATCTCTCCTAGATCTAAATTCTCATCTATCTCTGGATCGAAAGGCTGCTTCCCCTTTGAATCAAAAAGACCATGATTCTCCCTGGATCAAAGAATCCCCCCCCCCCTTTTATATTTTAATTTTGTTCTTTTTTTGTTATTTCTTTATTGACTTTATCATTTGAATTAACTTTAGATCAAAAAATCACAAAAAAAACATTAGAATCGTTTTTATTAATCAAATTAATTTGTAAATAAATTAATTATGTATTTTAACCTTTTCCTTAATTTTAAATTAAATAGAATTAAGTTTTATTCTCTTTTATAAATAAAAATAAACAAAAGATTTTTACACCTTAGTATTTTCAGACGTCTTTTAACTTTCACGCGTTATTTATTTTCTTTCGTATTTTTATATTATTGTACTTGTACACTGGATGTAATAGTTAATAGGATTTTATCCACTCTCTTAACTTTTTCTTCCCCCAACTTTTGTACATTGTAAATCCCTTCCCTGGAGCCATGTAATAGTGTAGGTTTATACTTTCGCACTTTATATTTTGTATATATATTAACTGCTAGTAACTAGGATTACATGATAAGACTAATAACAAAACATTAGAAAACAAACAAAAAGACAAAAAAATAACTGAAACATAACACAAATGCACATATGCACCTCTAAGGTACGCCCATTTTGGTTGCCTTCCATAAAATAGTCATGTCCCTCGAGACAGGGATGCTTTAGCAAAGACCCCTAAATCAAAAGATCATAGTCCCTCGATGACCCTACAGTTGCCTTTCGGTAAATGATCTAGTCCCTAAACAGAAATTTCTAAAGTGTCTCTACATTGTTGCCTTTATGATTGTACGTCCCTTAGAATGTCCCTCATACATCAAACGATGGAGCTTCTTACCAAATCAATGGTAAGATAGCAACATCTAAAGGAGGAGGAAAAGAATATTATACCTTTTTGAGTAGGTAGGATTCTCTTAGTTGCTCACTTGCTCACAATAAAAAAATCATTTTCACACATACACTTTCATTTGAAACATTTTTAAAAGACATTCTTTGTACGCATTCTTATAGAGACTAGAATCGTTATAAAGACACTTTTCAAAATAACTTTCAAAAACATCTTCCACAAACATTTTGTTAAAACTATTTTCAAAACTAACACTTTGTAAGCATTCTTATATAGACGAGAATCGTTACAAAGACGTTTTCAAAATATTTTCAAACCCACACTACAAGCACATTTTTCAAACAAAAGCAAAGTGAACTAGCAAGCAACTAAGAGCCCATAGATAACTACGGATGGAAAGTGTACTAACACCTTCCCTTTCCATAACCTACCCCCTTACTCAGAATAATCTCAAAAATGTCTTTTACTGTTCTTTTCACCATTTCTTACCGCAACATTTGCGAATACAAACTCAAAACCAGTATAACAGTCGGTTCTGCCACCGTAATCACAACTTGATTTCTCCAATCATATCAATGCCCCACATTGCAAATGGCCAAGGAGTATTCATGATGTTCAGAGGTACTGGAGGTACATGACCTTTATCGACATAGATTTGGCACGTGTGACAAATTATTGAGTGGTGGTGAAAATCAGTCTCCATAGTCGACCAATAGTAACCAGCTCTTAAGATCTTTTCAGCCATTGTATGCCCATTGGAGTGAGTACCGAAGACACCTTCATGCATATCTTGCATAATTTCTTCTGCTCCCTTCTTGTCCATACAATAAAGCAGAGTTGAATCATGATTACGCTTGTATAGAATTCCATTGCTAAAGAAGAATTTGGCTGGGAACCTTTGTAGGAACTTCTTGTCATTGAAGGACACCCCTTCAGGGTATTATTGAGTTTCTAGGTACTTCTTGACTTCATGAAACCAAGGTTTTTCATTTACTCTGTCAGTATCAATTCTATAGCAATGCGCAAGTTCGTCGAATCTTTCAATGGTAATTCTGGGAGCCTCATTGTCCCATCTGACCTTGAACATGGATGACATGGTGTCCAGAGCATCCGGCAGCTGATTCTCTTCTCTTGGTATATGCTCAAAGGTAATTTCCTCGAAATATGGAATCAGGGTTAGTACATGCTCTTTACAAGGAATGAGATCAGGGTGCTTTGTATCCCAATCTCCTTTAACCTGGCTGATTAGAAAATTTGAATCCCCATACACGCTTAAGAATTTGATTTTGAGGTCAATAGCAGCCCTAAGACCCATGATATAAGCTTCGTATTCGGCCATGTTATTGGTACAGTCAAAGTAAAGTCTAGCAATAAAGGGTGTATTGTAGCCTTCAAGGGAAATGATTACAGCATCAATTACATTGCCAAGGGCATTGGAAGCTCCATCAAAAACCATATTCCATTGGGATCCTTGTTCAGGTCCTTCATACGGTCCATGTTCCTCACAATCTATTACTAGCATGATATTCTCGTCCGAGAATTCAAAGTTCATGGACTGATAGTCATCTACAGCCTGATGCGCCAAATGGTCGGCCAAAACACTTCCTTTGATTGCCTTTTGAGTGGTGTACTGGATATCATATTATTTTAAGACCATCTGTCATCGGGAAATTCATCCAGAGAGAACTGGCTTTTCAAATATGTACTTAATGGGATCCATTTTAGAGATCAACAAACTAGTATGGGTTAACATATACTGTCTCAGTCGACGAGCAGCCCATGCCAAAGCGCAACAAGTTTTCTCGAGAAATGAATATCTTGTTTCACAGTCGGTAAACTTTTTTCTAAGGTAGTATATTGCATGATCTTTTCGACCAGACTCGTCATGCTGCCCCAGTACACACGCCATTGAGTTATCTAGAACTGTTAAGTACATGATTAGCGGTCTTCCTTCGACTGGTGGCATCATAATGTGAGGTTCTTGTAGGTACTCCTTAATTTTACCAAAGGCTGTTTTGATAATCGTCGTTCCATTTTACTACTCGATCTTTCTTCAGCAGCTTGAAGATTGGCTCATAAGTAGCAGTGAAATGTGAAATGAAATGGGCAATGTACTTCAGCCATCTTAAGAAACCTCTGACTTCCTTCTCGGTACGAGGAGCTGGCATCTCTTGAATGGCTTTAACTTTTGTAGGATCAACCTCAATACCCTTACCACTAACGACGAAGCCCAAGAGCTTACCATATCTTACCTCAAAGGTGCACTTGTTTGGGTTTAGCCTCAGTTTGTACTTCCTAAATCTCTCAAACAGTTAGTGCAAGTGATCAAGATGCTCTTCTTTAGTTTGTGCCATGGCTATCATATCGTGAATGTAGACCTCTATCTCGTGGTGGATCATATCATGAAATAAGGCTACCATGGCATGCTTATAGGTTTCCCCGATGTTCTTCAACCCAAAAGGCATAACCTTATAACAAAAAGTTCCCCACTATGTAATGAAGGTAGTTTTATCCATGTCTTCAGGCGCCATTTTGTTTTGATTGTAACCTGAGAAGCCATACATGAAGGAGAATACCTTATGATGGGCGGTGTTGTCGACCAAAACATTGATATGTGGTAGTAGAAAGTCATCTTTGGGGCTCTCCATATTCAGATCGCTGTAGTCTATACACATACGTACCTTTCTGTCTTTCTTTGGTACCAGAACAACATTAGGCACCCATTGAGGATACGATGTTACTGCTAAGAACCATGCGTCGAACTGTTTCATAACCTTATCCTTGATCTTTTCTGACATTTCAGGATGCATGCGACGAACCTTCTATTTTATCGAAGCACAACCCTCTTTCATTGGAAGACGATGAACCACAATATCGGTGTCGAGCCCGGGCATGTCTTCGTACGACCAAACAAATATTTCAACATATTCATGTAACATCTGGATTAATCTGCTCTTGACACTACCCTCCAAGTTGGATCCTATCTTGACCTCTTTCTTGTCTGTCTTGGTACCAAGATTTATGACTTCAATTGGCTCTTCATGTGGTTGGATAGTCTTCTCTTCCTGTATCAAAAGTCTGGAAAGCTCTCCAGTTATTTCACAATCTTCCTCACCTTCGTCTTCGTCTTGGTAGATCGTATTTTCAAATTCATATGAGGTAATAGCAAAAATTTTATCTACGAGATCCAGAATGGATGAGGATCTGCAATATAGTGTGTGGGTGTGTGTAAGAACACATAGCTTTTTTTTGAAAAATGAAATAAGATAAAAAAGAAAGACAGGGATCACAAAATTTGTATGCAAAACGTCCAATGTTTTTATTGAATGATTATTTTTTTATGAATTAATCAACCTTTAACAAATGAACCATTGCGTCACGGGTAAGACACAAGGTTTTAAAGTAATTGTCCAAATTTTACATAACTAAAACTTTCAAAGTAGTAAAAACAGGAACATAGCCATTACTCCTGGATGAAAGAGATAGGGAACACGTCTTCTGCCTTCCAGTTATCCAGTCCATCACCAATAGTAGGGAAAATCCAATTGTTGAAGTCACCATTACTGTCTGCATCCTCTATAGCATTGACCCTATTGTTGCTGATGCAGAACGAAGGTCTTCCGTCATGAGCCGTCGAACAACCCTTTAACCTTCTGGACTAAAGCCCAGGCCAAACTTGTTAGATTTATAAGAGATATTAGGAAGTTGACCCCCAATTGTACTATCACCTTCTTCAATAAAAACCTTAGAATCTTTCAAGGAGGCCATCTTGTGTGGAGCTTTGGTGATTTTTGGGATGGTTGAAACATCTTCAACAGCAGAAGGGGAGAGCACTTCAAAGGTTTGACAGCGTGTTTCAATGAATTCTCCATCATTTCCACGTATCGGAATGAGTTGAGGTGGCTGACCATATATTCCTCCTCTCCACAAACAGTAACAACTTTCCCTTTCACCGGGTATTTTATCTTCTGGTGCAGGGTGGAAGTGATAGCACCTACCCCATTGATCCAAGGGTGTCCCAATAAACAAGAGTAAGCAGGTCAGATATCCATGACATAGAAACTAGACTCAAAAATCTGTGAACCCACCTTTATCAGGAGGTTTACCTCTCCATGTACCATTCTCTTTGATCCGTCGAAAGCTCGAACTATGATATTGTTGGGCTTTAGCACCAACCCTTTGCAATCTAATCGGCCGAGAGTGCCTTTTGCCAGAACATTCAGAGATGATCCTTTGTCAATCAATACATGGGATAATGTAGTGCCCTTGCACTCTATGGAGACGTACAAGGCTCTATTGTGATTCCTCCCCTCTGGAGTCAAGTCAGAATCAGAGTAACCCAAACCATTGTCAGTTGTCATACTGGCCACATAACTTCCAAATTAATCTACTGAAACTTCATGCGGCACATGAGCAGTCTTTAGGAATTCCACTAAAGCCTTTGCATGGGCCTCAGAACACAGCAGTAGTGACAACATAGATATTTTGGATGGGTTCTTCCCCAACTATTCGACAATTTTATAATCACTTCGGTGAATAATCTTCAGAACCTCTTCTAAATATTCCCCAGAAGTATCTTTGATAGGAGTTTCTTTTGGCGCCTCCGTCCGGGCAGAGTCTATCACCAGCTCTTTACCTCGAGCCCCAGCAGTCGTTTTGGACATTGTAATCCTTCCACTTCTTGTAATCTTACTAGTCCCCGCAATATTGACAATATTGGGATCAGCTTCTTCTTTTTCTTCATCGGACAACTTCTGTTGATGCTATGATAATAGACGTCAAATCCGTAATTCCAAGGAGTTTCTTTATCTGAGGAATACGGGATTGGCCCGAGCGTTGTAATGACTAGAGGAACAACTTTCTGATTAGCGGTAATCCTTATAAGACCTTTGGAAGGGATCCTAAAAGGAGTACTGGAGATAACAAACAGGTCTTGGCAGAAATTGTTGGTAGGCGGAACTTTTCCAATCATAATAATGTGTTCATTCATCAAGCTTTGAACACCCATCTTCAGTGACTCGCAACCATTAGGTTTGACTGCACATAAATAACAACCTTCAATACAACCTCGAAATAAACCAGCTTGTAGAAAATTCTTCTTTATCATGGAGAGTGGAGTAACCACATCATTCACAAAAGTAACATATAGAATATCCTCAACAACATTTACACTTTTATCATGTTTGGGCATAGGTGTTGTAATTACATTTAGGGTCTTTGGATGATCGAACTCAATCTCCTTGTTGTCAATCAGATCTTGAATTTTAATCTTCAAAGCCCAGCAACTATTCGTTTCATGTCCGGGACTATTGTCATGATAGGAGCATCTCGCATTAGGATTGTACCGAGGAGAGGTAGTGTTAGGATTCTACGGAGGACCCTTCAATGTTATTAACTCTTCCTTCAAAAGGTGTTTCAGTGCGTGAGACAAAGGCATATTGATCTTATGAATTGTATCCTCAGAGCGTCTGGCCTTTGGTGGTTACCCTACTGTTGTTGATGGGCAGGTTCCGGATTGGAAGTCAAAATGGCTCCTACAGACTCATGGCGATTAACTATGCTACAACTTTTCTGGCCATAGATAACACCAACTTCCTTCTTACCTCTGAATGGCTTCTTCACAACACTAGAAGATGCAGCCGTCGGGATCTTCCCACTTTTTATACCGCTTTCGATCCTTTCACCAGTCAGAATCATCTTTGTAAAACCTGATGAGAAACTCCCAATTAGAAAATTAAAGAATGGTCCTGTCAGAGTGCCCATAAACATGTCTACCATTTCCTGATCATTCAGAGGAGGTTGCACCCTGCTAGCTAAATCCCTCCGCTTTTGTGCATATTCCTTGAACCCTTCTCCTGAGCCCATGGACATGTTCTATAACTACACTCGGGTTGGTTCTAGGTCAGCGTTATATTGATACTGCTTATAGAATGTAGCATCCAAATATTCCCAGGTACAGATAATGGTCCCCTCCAGCTGATAGAACCATTCTAGTTGTGTGCCAGCCAAGCTTTCTTGGAAGAAATGGACCCATAACTTCTGGTGAGCAGTGTGAGGCTGAATCTTTCTTACATATAACCTCAAGCGCAGTTTAGGAAAAGAGACCCCATCATATTTGATGAAAACAGGGACCTTGAACTTAGGTGGTATGACCACCCCTAGAACCAAACCTAAATAGCTGAAATCCAATCCCGGTATCTTTTGGACCTCCATAGCCTTGAGCCTATCCTTCAGCTATCTGTATTTTTCCTCAGTAGGAGGGTGTTTCTTATCCAAGTAGTCTTCATCTTCAGAACCTTAGTTATTCCCGTCTTCTTTCTTTATTGTCATATCCTCTTCATCTCGGTCATCATCTTCATCGGAGGAGACTTCCACAACTTGAATTGGTTGGAGTAGGCCTTTGAATCTCCTTCCCAAATTAAGGACAAAAGGCTTCTTGGTCTTCTTCTTTTGATTAGCAAGGAGCGTCATTATTTCTTGCTTCCCTTTGGAGAGGTTCAGAAGAGTTTCCTGGGACTGTGCATGCTGAGCCTGGAGATCTTTGTCATTTTGTTCAAGAGCAATTTTTCTACTGAAATAAACAGCGAGAAAAATGAGAAATTTGTGCTGGAAAACATGTTCATGAAATGATGCATGATATGTGAATGCAATGATTTCAAGGACCTTAGGAAATTTAAATTTGCTAGACAGGAAGAAACAAGAAACAAAAATTTTATTAGTAAAATTCAAATTACAACTGCCTTTTAGGCTTACAAAAGCTTTCAAAGAAAAAATGAACTCCTAAAATCTAAGATTCAAATCTCCTAAGGACACTTCCTCTTTGTATTGATGTAAGCATTAAGACTATGTTCCTCTTGAAGTTGCCTTGTGAGTTCCAACACTTTCTTCTCACTTGCATAGCATTGGGTCTCAAAGATGTCTCATTCTTCCTTCATTTGAATCCAAGACCTTTGCAACTCTTTGAGATCAGTAGGCATACCGAGGTGGAGAATGGTATAAGGAACATCCCCCTTAATAACAGGCTCCACGACTACTGGGAGGATGGCTGGATATGGCATCATGAGACTCTGAGCACGAGTTCGTACCCATTTGAGATATGGCTCAAGAGGGATGGTATTCTTACGCCCCAAAGTCTTTTTGTCCATCTTACTTACCATGCTCCAAGCATATACGAACCTTCGATGATAACCTTGGACATCGTTCTCGTAGTAAAATATGATACCTTAAATGAGTGCGTCGTGAGTACCATCCCTTCGAGCATAGCCAAATTGTCGTAGATCCAGAGAAGGGTTATAAGTAATACCTCCCCTAATTCCTAAGATTGGAACATTAGGGAATTCCCCATAACGGTAAATGATAGTAATGTCCTCTTGAGATCGAGATCACCAGTGGATATCTGCATGAGAAAGTGACATTAAGCTTGGCAACCATCTCAAACCCTGCTCATTCTTCAAGACTAGTCGAGGAAGGTGTGAAATAGACCACCTAGATAAAAAATGCAATCAACACATAAGAGTCCCTCGCTTCTTCATGATGTGAGTATGAAGAGAGTGCAAGATGTCTCTGAGCAATGTAGGTACATGGTTACGAGTAAGGAAAATTTTGACAGCATTAACATCTATGAGTTGGTCGGGGTTAGGATAAAGTACCAACCCATAGATTATAAGAGCCAGAATCTCCTCAAAAGATTATAAATCCAAAGTATCCCAAAATAGTCAAGCCTTTTCCATCATGAATTTGTCCAAAAAGCCTTTGACCATGTTTCTTATCTCACAATTATCTATAATGTTAGAACTCTTCATATGTAAGGCCTTGGCAATAACTTCGGGTCTTGGAGTTTCCTCTAAACCGGTGAAGGGTATTTGATCAAGAATAGACAATCTTAGTAGTTAAGAGAATTCTTCCATTGTAGGCACAAATTGGTAATCGGGGAAGGTGAAACAATGATGTATAGGGTCAAAGAATTGAAAGAGCACCCTTATCATGTCTTCTTTAAGGCTTGAGGTAACTAGATTGAGAAGGCGACCATATCTTTTGGTGAATGAAGAATTTTCAGGAACCCTTGAAGCTAAATCTTTGAGTTGAGGATCCACCCTTATGAGGTTGATTCGGATGTTATTTCTGCGGGTAGAAGCCATAGTCTGCAAAACAGAAAAAGATAAATTCCCTGGTCCTTGAAATGGTTAGGAACTGGTACGAATCTTATGATGAATGTTGTTATATTCGAACATTTTAATCACACACAAACAAAACACACAAGGCATTAGTTTAAATCTTTCATGGAGTTTATAGGTAAGTACCCTCTTGAAGTTTAGTTGGTCTAACCTGTCTTAAAGAAAGTAATCGGGTTCTAAAGGATCTCAATATCACTGATCTTTCTTTCGGGCATTGTTTCAGCTCAAGCTTCTTTATGAGCGGTGTATAGAGTCAAATAATTGAAAGAGCACCCTTATCATGTCTTCTTTAAGGCTTGAGGTAACTAGATTGAGAAGGCGACCATATCTTTTGGTGAATGAAGAATTTTCAGGAACCCTTGAAGCTAAATATTTGAGTTGAGGAGCCACCCTTATGAGGTTGATTCGGATGTTATTTCTGCGGGCAGAAGCCATAGTCTTCAAAACAGAAAAAGATAAATTCCATGGTCCTTGAAATTGTTAGGAACTGGTACGAATCTTATGATGAATGTTGTTATATTCGAACATTTTAATCACACACAAACAAAACACACAAGGCATTAGGTTAAAGCTTGCATGGAGTTTATAGGTAAGTACCCTCTTGAAGTTTAGTTGGTCTAACCTGTCTTAAAGAAGGTAATCGGGTTCTAAAGGATCTCAATATCACTGATCTTTCTTTCGGGCATTGTTTCAGCTCAAGCTTCTTTATGAGCGACCGAAATATCCTGAAAGTCTGACCTCAATGCGTGTAGCATCAAGTATCAACCAAATTTAGTCTTGCACCAAAGTCGGCCAGCTTACTACTTCCTAATGGCTAAGTTGTTCACTAAGGTTCTACGGTCAGTTAGTGCATTATGACACCACACAGTGGCCCCGTATTCTCCTTGACTAGACTCAAGGGATACCGGTACCAAAAAATGTGTCACACTAACGTAACTATAAATTCAACCATGTCGGTATTACGCTGCACAGTCCAAACGATCTATTGCTACTTACCTAATATGCCCCAGATCCGGGTATAGAATATATACAACAATACCCAAACATAACCCGAAATGTAAAGCAAGCAAGTCAAAAAAGTTAAGCATTTAAATGTGAAATATCTCTAAGGTAACCCCACTTTTAGGTATCTCCCTAGAAGAGTCGCCAGTTATGTAATATGGTGGGAGAGCTGACTTTACTGGTTTTTGTGTTTTTATTGTAAATGTCGTGGTTAGCAAGAGTCGGCACCGGATTTTCTTTTATCCAATAAAGGAAAGGGTGAAAAGAACAGGAAAGACCTTTTTTAAATATTTTGAGTCCGGGGGTAGGTTATGGAAATGGAAGGTGTTAGCACCCTTTCCATCCGTAGTTATCTACGGGCTCTTAGTTTCTAGCTCACTTTTGAAAATGCTTTTTTGTGTAAGTGTATTTTTGAAAATATTTTTGAAAAGGCGCCCTGTGCTTCGAACTTTGTAATATTTCTCATATCGTTGAGAACGTATACAAAGTATTTTGTCTTTGAAAGTATATAGAAAAAGAGTTTGTGTATGTGTGAAAATTTGTTTTGTTTGTTTTTATGAGTAAGCAACTATAAGCAGTCTACCTACTCGAACGGTCTTTGTTCTTTTCCTCTTTTCCTTTAGACAGTGATATCCTACTATTAGTTAGTAGGTAGCCCTATCATTAGATGTTTTGAGGGATATGCAAGGGTCATCGTACAATCACGAAAAAACTCGTAAGATACTTTAGCAATTACCCTAAGGTTTTAAGATCATTTACCGAGGAAATATCGAAAGGGTCGTGGAGGGACTTATGATCTTATAACCAAAAGGTTACTTCTAAAATCTCCTACATTCGAGAGACGCGATTGTTTATACTGAAAGTAACAAGTGGTGGTACCTTAGAGGTGCGCGTGTGCGAGTGTATTGTGTTTCAGTTATTTATCTATAAACATTTAGGTTTTCTATCGTTTGCTGGAAGATATTCTCATGCAATCCAATTAAGCATACATAATTAATTGAAAATTAATTTAATTAATGAAAATTTAAGTCTAATTATTTTTTTGTGGTTTTTGATTTTATGATTTTTATGATAAAAATAATTAAGGAAAAGTTAAATAAATAAAGTGAAAACAAGAAAAATAGGAAATGGGCCTACAACAATAGCAATTAGGGGGGTGAGATTCTAAAAATCGTTAGGCCCAATAAGGGATGAACCCAATAGTTGTGTGTGATTTCGTGTGAGTAGCCCTTGAAGGTCCATGATGGGGACGTGTTCCTGAGGCGCATGATCTGTATCCATTAGAATCTGATGGTCAGAGAGTGATACATATGGTACGCACGCTAGGATGCGACACACTGGATTCTGCAAGAAATTGTTAGAAAAAGAAACACAAATGCAAAACCTGGGATCGAACTTAGGACCTTGCGAGGAAGTGACTTAAACGCTTGCATATTACCACGGGGCCAATTAACTCGTTCATGAGATTAAATAAAGCAAAATAATATAATATGAACGCAAGCAAAATTTGGGTCAGCAAACACGTGCGCGTTGTACCATTTGAATGTACTAATCAGATTATTTCGTTGTGCCACGCGAGCTTCCACCAGAGTCAACAAAATCAGAGATGTCAGAGTCAAACTCCGGTCATCATCTCCGATCACGCTAAAATTTGAATCCTACAAAAACACAACAAGTGAAATGTACAAGACAACCTATTATCCTTAAAATCTCCCCCTGAGTCCAAATTTGGCCTCGATTTGGACTGAAAGTCCTTGCATCACTGAATTTGAAGCTCAAGAATGCTTGAGCCCTAATCATGGTGTCTAGTGCATAGGGTTCTCATCTTCACATGCGAACGTCCTAATTTGTTCTAAATGATCTCACAAACACACATCAATACACAAAAACGATTTATATGACATGAAATAGAGAGTTTGAAATCCAAGAGTATGAACAAATCGGTGCAACTTGGTTGGTGAGTTCTGGCATGTTTAAGAGTGAGCTACGGATATGTATGGTCTCCTCAAACCTTTAGGAAGCTGATACAAGGCTTGAAATTGCTTTAATATGGATGGAAATTGCTATACGAAATTGCATTTTTTTTTAAAAAGGGAAGAATACAGGCAAGCTTTTGGAGGCCGTTTTATGTGTATCTTTGGCTTGCTTTTGTTGTACCCCAAAAAATTTCCCTCTCATCTCTCAAGACATTTCCTCACAAGGATTTTCAAAAGTTCAAATTTGCACAAAGTACAATTGGGCTTTCAAGCGTCAAATCAAAGAAGAGCATGTCTGCTTCAATTTCACATCCTTCGATTGGGATTTTGGCCTCTTTCGATACAAGCTTGGCTTACATCCTTCGATTTTGCTTTTGGCCTCTTTCGATACAATCTTGGCTTACATCCTTCGATTGAGCATTAGCCCCTGACATGTTTAATTTGATTCCTAAAGCAATGGCTATCTGCATGTAGCCTTCGATTGAGCAATTACCTCTTTCCTACAAGCTTCAATTAACCAAGTAGGGAGCTTCCGCATGCAAGCTTCGATTGCACTATTGGAATTACATGTTTGTTTGATTCACAATGCAATGGTTGCCCGCATGCCTTTTTTGATTGATCAAGGGCCTCTGCATGTTTGTGTTGATAACTACCTGCATGCAAGCTTGATTCTTTCTTCGACTGGGCAGCATCTCCCTTGGAAAGTTTGTTTCGACACACATAGTTTCTAAACTATCGTGGTCCATTCAAGAGACATGCAAGACATACCTGAATGTCCCATTTGAAGGACTTATTTGGTGACCCATCCAAAGAACATGAATTTTTTGCATTCGAAGGAATATGCAAAAGGTCCATTCGAAGAACACAATTAATGTTTTATCTCTTGATGAGTCTAGTCGAAGGCTTTCTGACCAAAGTCCAAGGCACCTCCAAGTCCAAGCCTACTACACTGGCCATAACGCTCTAAAACTGTTGTACAACAGTCCTGCTACGCTGCTCCCGTACTTGCACCAAATTGGCATATAAATACTGCACCTCGAAGACTACAAGAACATTATACCCAATTAGTTCAAATTTATTTTGTTTTCCCTCTTAAACCTCAGCCAACTTCATCTATAAATAAGAGGCTCCATAACACATCTAAGGGGGCTAGACAACACATCCATAGGGTTTTGGTAGCTGGAGAAACTTTGATTGTGTGAAAATCATCAAACACTTAACACATTTTCAAACCCATAATCAAAAGACCACACCCTTGTTTTTGTTCCTTTCGAATCCAACACTAGAAATACAATACTTGTTTCTTTTCCCTTTAGAATCCAGGAGCAACCCCTACACTTTGTTCTTTCTTTTAAATCCAACAAAAGAAACATTACACTTATTCTTTTCCTTCAAATCCATAAACAACAATTACAACTCCAATCTTCTTGGACTTCGAATCCAACACTAGAAACACCACCCTTGTTTCTTTCCCTTGAATCCAGGAGCACCCAGGGCAGCAGCTCAAGGTCCAACACATACATTCCAGTTTCAAGTAAGTGGAAAACCAAACAAAAGGACAGGGAGTGTGAATCGAAGGGTGTACACTCACGTTGACTTCCAGGCCCAGTCGAAAGAAGCAGCCAGAAGGATGAATCGAAAGGCATGCTAATACTGATTCCCATCCCCAATAGAAAGAAGAAAAAGAAGGGTGAATTGAAGGATCCTACTGCCTAGATCGAAGGACTCACTTTTTCTCTCTTTTTATGTTATTTATGCTTGTCTTTATATTTTCTTTCTATTCAATATGGTTGTAATAGTGTAGGATATTTATCTTTTGTATTTTTATTGCATTATACAAATGTTAATAATTAGGATGTATGCCAAGACAAAACCAACAAGTAGACAACCCTAATCAAAGACTAAATGCATGCAATCAAACACACTTTGCACACATGCACCTCTAGGGTAATATCACTTGTTGTCTCGGAATATAGTCATGTCCCTCGAATATGGGTGTTTTAGAAAAGACCCTCGATAAAAGATTGTAGTCCCTCGATTCCCCTCAATGTTACCTTCGACAAACGATCTAGTCCCTATATGAAATTGCTAAAACCTCTCATAGGTTACCTTCTATGACTATAAAAACAACCCACGCATGTCCCTTCATATCCAACGATGGGGATTCTTATCAATCAATGGTAAGATAGCAACGTCTAAAGGAGGAGGAAAAGAACATTAGACCTTTTAAGTAGGTAGGATGCTCGTAGTTGCATGCTTGCTCACAAACTAAAAAACCATTTTCAGACCAACACTTTCAATTGAAACATTTTCAAAAGTTAAAACACTTTGTACACATTCTTATAGAGATGAGAATCATTACAAAGACACTTTTCAAAATCACTTTCAAAAACATTTTCCACAACAAACACCTCTTTAAACTATTTTAAAAATCGACACTTTGTACGCATTCTTATAGATACGAGAATCATTACAAAGGCGTTTTCAAAAAAATTTCAGACCCCACACCACAAAGCACTTTTTCAAACAAAGTAAGTGATCTAGCAAGAAACTAAGAGCTCGTAGATAACTACGGATGAAAAGGGTGCTAACACCTTCCCTTTTCATAATCTACCCCTCGAACTCAAGAAAATATCTCGGAAGGTCTTTCCTGTTCTTTTCGCCCTTTCCTTATTGGATAAAAGAAAAGTCGGCGGCGACTCTTGGTATCCGCAACAATTGCGATCAAACGCATAACACCCAAGTCAGTTCTCCCACCGTATTACAGAACTGGCGACTCTGTTGGGGACTACCTAAAAGTGGGGTTACCTTAGGGCTAGATCACCTTTACTTGCTTTCCTTGTTTGACTTGTATGCTTTACATTATGGTTCCTCGTTTGGGCTTTGTTTTTTATCTTCCACCCGGGTCTATGGAACCTTTTAGGTAAGTAGTAATAGATTATCGAAACTGTACGACATATACTGATATGGTTGAAGCAATGGCTACGTTAGTGTGACACATTTGTTGGTACTGGTATCCCTTGTGTTGAATCGAGGAGAATACGGGGCCGCTGAGCGGTGTCATAAAGCACTAAGTGACCTTAAACCTTAATTGAACAACTTGTCCATTAGGAAGTAGTGAGATAGCCGACTTTAGTGTAAAGTTGATGATTGGTTGATACTCGATGCTACACTCATTGAGATCAGACTTTTGGGATATATCGCCCGCAAGAAAAGATTGATTGTGCTGAGACAATGCCTAAAAGAAAGGTCAGTGATATTGAGACCCCCTAGAATCCGGTTACTTTATAGGACAGGTTAAGCCAACTAAACTTTAAGAGGGAACTTACCTACAAACTCCATGCAAGCCTAAACCTAAGAACATGTTAGCTTTGTGTGTATATGATTATTTATACATAACAATTTGCTTGCTTTGCATACTTGTACATAAATATCATGACATCATACCATAGCATTTTAAATAACCATTTCAAGGATCTCAAGGGCCTAAGATGCAGGGTCAGGTTGAACCAGACGCCTATCAAAGGGCAAGAGGATTCATTCTCCTCTAATCAAACTCCGTCAAATACCAAAGTACGATAACTTAAGTCAAGGGCTATTACCCGTTGCGATACGGTGGCAGAACCGACTGTTAATACTGGTTTGCATTTTGTATTTGCAAATGTGCGGTAAGCAAGAGTCGCCACCGACTTTTATTTTATCCAACAAAGGAAAAGGGAAAAAGGAAGGTGTTAGCACCCTTTCTATCCGTGGTTTTCCACGGGCTCTTAGGTACTTTCTCTTTTTTTAAATTGCTTTTATGTGTTTGTGTGTTTGAAAATGTTTTGAAATTTGCCTTAGTGTCGCGTTTAACTTTATGGTAACCCTTATATCAGTCCTCAAGGGTGTGATAAAGTGTTTTGAAAACTTTAGTTTGAAAAGTTTGTTTGAAAGTGTATGGTGTAAAAGATTTGTTGTTTTGAGCAAGTACCTAACAGTTATCTACCTACTCGAGAAAAAGCGTTCTTTTCCTCCTAACCTTTAGACAGTATTATCCTACTATTAGTGAGTAGGTAGCCCTATCGTTGGATGTGTGAGGGACTATCGAAAGGGACGCTTATGGTCATCGAAGGCAACATGTAAGGATACCTTAGCAGTTCGAAGGGATTTTCATCATATATTCGTAGGCAACATCGAGGGACAAGATCATTTCTCGTAGGAAACTCGAGGGACATTGAGGGACTATGATCTTTATGATGACTTTAACCGTGGGTCTTTGCTAAGGGTATCCCTACGTTCGAGGGACATGACAATTGTTTTTCCGAAGCAACCAAGTGGGGAGTACCCTAGGGGTGCAAGTGTGCAATAGTGTGTTTTTTCAGTTATTTTTATCTTGGAATTAGGGTTTTCTATCGTTCATTTTTATCTTTCCATACAATCCTATTAATCTAAGCATTGCATAAAATATAGTAGCAGAAGGTAAAGGCGGAAATATAAACCTAGGCTATTACAGAGCTTTGGGGTAGTTACATAATAGTGAAGAGTGCGAAAAAGAAATCATAAAACTATTACATCTCGGAAGCAATTACATGATAATGATGGGAAAAAATGCGGGAAAAATAAAGCTACGTTATTACAGTTGAACGCGCCCTATACACTTTACCTAGGAAAATAAAAATAAGATGAAAATAGCAAAGAAAATGTTTTGGTGATTTTTTATGAAAAAAATTATTTATGATAATTAATTAAATAAACCTAAAAAACCTAATTAATTTTAATTAATAAAAAAAAAGTTAATTTTGAAAAGAAAAAAAAAGTTAATAAAAAACCTAAAACCTAATTGATTTTAATTAATAAAAATTGTTAATTTTAAAAATATTAATTAAAATACCTAAATACTAATTAGTTCGATTTTAAAAAAAAGGTTAATTTTGAAAAAAAAGGTTAATTAAAAAATAACCTGAAAAACTAATTAATTTTAATTAATAAAAAGTTAATTTTGAAAATAAGGTTTATGTGTAATGATTAATAAGAAAGAATTAAGTTTGCCAAAAAAATAGATAGGGGAAGAAACATCAATGAAAAATAGGGTTAGAAAATAAAAATAATGCAAATGTCAGGGGTGGTTTTTAAACCAAAAATTAAATTAAAACCTAAAATTAAATTAAAAACCTAAAATTAATTATTCAACAGACAGCTGGTTGCCTTAACCTCCTCAGAATGTTCGCCTTGCCATACATTGGTGGTTGTTATGATCTGGCGTCAGTATTTTGTAATAAACCTGCATAGGACCATAATGGTCAAACCTGTAGTGTTGAATCTCATAGACACATTAAACAAATTAGTATACCATGAAATACAAAGAAAATAAATATATGACATTTTGTAATATTAAAATAGATATGGCATGTATGGATGCTTCTACATCCTTTTAATCATGGAGATCAAACCAACCTTACCCTTACTGGAGAAGTAGTGAGATGGGGGTTTGTTTGTAGTGAGATGGGGGTTTGTAACAAGGATTTCAAGATTTTTAGGGTTCTTGAAAGAATTTGATATTTTGACAGGGTTGTGGCAAAAGTTTTTTTTTGTGTTGTTTGTGTGAAAAAAATGAGATTATATAATAGAAATTAGAGGGGAAAATGGGCTTTGAATGCACAATTGAGCCTCCAATAATCACAAGCAATAGTGCGGATTTTTATTCACTTGAGTTTGTCACGTTCCAGGCTTAATCGCAGGGGTTTAAGTGTAATTTTTGAAGTTTAATTGTAGAAACAAAATGTATCCAACATTGGCAACTAACTCCTGTCTGAAAATAGGCTCAATCGGATAAACGGTGAATTAGTTATGAATTTTTGAAGTTTCGCCTCAGATAAACTTATTTTGGGCTCCAGTGTCAACTCTGACACGTTCTTCAATAAAAAACTGGTATTGATCAGAGCAGAACCCAATCTCAACTTTGGAAGAAAATATGTAGATCTCTGAGTCAGCGACCTTGTGTAAAAAGATAGGCCCAATGCGGTAAAAATTGACCGAGTTATGAATTTTCGAAGTTTTGACCCAAATGAAATAATATTCAGCATTCAGGATTTTCGGCGCGTCACGCACACTCTGAGAAACAAACGAAGGCCTTTTGGATACCGTTCGAACTGGATACCTCCTGTGAAAACATAGCCAACTCAATTTTTGAAATTTTGGCGCTAGAACCAGCTCGATACAATGAAAATCGACCAAGTTATGATTTTATGAACATGACACAAATAAACTTCTGTCACAAATTTTCTGTATAAAAATACTTGATAAATCCGCATTTTTGAAGACCTTCTGATTGAAATTGGCTTGCAGCCGTGAGAGATGAAAACCTAGACTACATCAAGTCGGAATTTTGGCCACCGGAACGGGTTCAAAACAAGCCACGGTCTTCAAGTTATGAATTTTTAGTGCGTAAAAACTACACTTTCAACACACTTTTTCACCATATTTCTTCGAGAAAACTCACACATTTGGATACCTTCTTTAAAGAATTGACTCTTGAGCCGAACCTGAATTTGAGAATACGTTATCAGGGATACCTTGGCGAAAGAACACCTGAATGTGACGCACCGGGTTGGACTTGTAAATCTTTGAACTCTGAATCATTGCAAAACGGCGAACTGATCTTCAACACGAAAAATACTCGGAGAACATTCATTGATGAAATAAACGTCACTTATAACCTGAAGAAGCTTACTAAACATACATTGATTCCATAACCATAAAACCAATGATATGCATGTATATAATAATGAAATGTAAGCCAAAAAGGTTGAAATAAAGAGGGTAAATTTTGGGGTACAACAGTTGCCCCTATTCAATCTTCTTAAACCTGGAGATGTAGATTGGCTAGTCTACCTTTCGTGATCTGAAGGTGGAAGGTGAATCAACACTAGAGTGCCCAAAAATTTGCACTCATCTGAAAGATACTTGACTGTATAGATAATGTTGGGAATGGGCTTATAGATGCCATTTGGAGAAGATGGCTGAAGATCGTCGGAGATGGGCTTGGAGACGCCATGTAGAGGATATGACGGAGAGTCGTCGAAGATGGAATTAAAGATGTCATCCAGAACAATGATGATTTCATGAGATATTCCTTTGTGGGAATTCATGTTCCTGTTGTTAGGGAGTACTTCACTGAGTAATGTTGATCTCTGTCTTGGGGAATAGAGTCTAGGAGCTTCAGTTGTCAGTTATTCTACTGGGGAATTAATTCTTGATTGAGGAGGTGGAAGTGAACTACATATCTGGTCAGGGTCCAGGCTGCACAGTGACTTACTGGGGAAATGTGAACTCGGTCGTAACTGGTCGGGTCCAGGTCTTACAGTGTTGTAAATTGTTATCTGGAGATAAGAGAGAAGGAACCTAGATAGTAGGGTTGCTTCGAGGTGAAATCCTGGATAGTAGGGCTATGAGAAGGAATCTGGATAGTAGGGTTACTTCGGGATGAAAGCCTGGATAGTAGGGCTATGAGAAGGAACCTGGATAGTAGGGTTACTTCGGGATGAAATTCTGGATAGCAGGGCTATGAGAAGGAACCTGGATAGTAGGGTTACTTTGGGGTGAAATCCTTGATATTAGGGCTATGAGAAGGAACCTGGGTAGTAAGGTTACTTCGAAATGAAAGCCTAGATAATAGGGCTATGAGAAGGAACCTGGATAGTAGGGTTACTACAAAATGAAAGCCTGGATAGTAGGGCTATGAGAAGGAATTGGGATAGTAGGGTTACTTCGAAATGAAAGCCTGGATAGTAGGGCTATGAGAAGGAACCTGGATAGTAGGGTTACTTCGGGATGAAAGCCTAGATAGTAGGGCTATGAGAAGAAACCTGGATAGTAGGGTTACTTCAAAATGAAATCCTGGATATTGGGGCTGTGAGAAGGAACCTGGATAGTAGGGTTACTCCAAAATGAAAGCCTGGATAGTAGGGCTTATGGGAAGGAACCTGGGTCGTAGGGTTACTTCGAAATGAGAGCCTGGATAGTAGGGCTATAAGAAGGAACCTGGATAGTAGGGTTACTTCAAAATGAAAGCCTCGATAGTACGGCTATGAGAAGGAACCTGGATAGTAGGGTTACTTCGGGATGAAAGCCTGGATAGTAGGGCTATGAGAAGGAACCTGGATAGTAGGGTTACTTCGGGATGAAAGCCTGGATAGTAGGGCTATGAGAAGGAACCTCCATATTAGGGGTACTTCGAAATGAAAGCATGGATAGTAAGGATGCTGAGAAGGAACCTGGATAGTAGGTTTACTTCGAAATGAAAGCTTGGATAGTAGGGCTACCTCAAGATGAAAGCCTGTATAATAGGGCTTATGGGAAGGAACCTAGATAGTAGGGTTACTTCAAAATGAAAGCCTTGATAATAGAGCTTATAAGAAGGAACCTGGGTCGTATGGTTACTTCAAGATGAAAGCCTTGATAGTAGGGCTATAATAAGGAACCTAGATAGTAGGGTTTCTTTGAAGTGATAGTGTAGATTAGTTGACCCGTTTGGTTTCGGGAATTTAATTTCCATTAGTCGTCTGCAGACGTGACCTGTATACTTGCTGAGATTGTTGAAGATAATCATTTTTCCTGAAAAGATTAGAGGTTTAATTATATGTGATGCATGAAATGCATGGTGGGATGATGTTCTCAAAATAAATGAGATTATGCTGTATGTGATATGTATGCGCATGTCATGATGTATGTACATGAAATTCTATTGGGGTATGTCTGAGTCTGAGAAAATAAATCCCTGACTGCTGCTGGATAATATAGCATTTCTGACTGTTGTAGAGAATTGTGGTTATTTTACTTCCTCCAGGGATGGTGAACGGAAATGACTATGCTGGTGATTGACTCTTTGTTATTCATGAATATTCTGTCAGGAAGAGATTTTGTTTGAGAGTAATTTTGTGGGGAACAACTTGGAAAGCGAATTTTCGTAGCTAAAGTAATAAGCTATGTTGGGGATTGAGCTTTTGTATTCATAGAAATAAACTCTGCTTGGGAAAAAACTTTATGAACCGCTTGAGATTATGAAATTTGGATGGGGAACATAGATGTCGGTTCTCTGAAGGAACTTGGCTGGGGAAAGTAACTCCTGTTTCAGGAAGCCGATGTCAAAGCTTTTGTTTCCTCTACTCTGTAGGGAGTGTCAATGTCACGGGGTCGTATGCTAAGGATGCGGCAATGACTTTGCATCAAGAATTTTCTTCCCCTGTACCTGCTGGAGAAAGTATCCGTGGAGGCTTTATAGATATCTTGCGTGTTATCCCAACTCATGAGGTGCTTGGTAACTGCCGATCAAAATGATATGTCTTCTTCTGATAGGCAAGCGACAAGATGATGGTACATAGTCGTACGCTTTAATCCCTAACTTTTTCCTGGACTGTCTTTTCAGATTTTCAGTCCACCGGAGTACCCTTTTTTACCCAAGCCGCCTTTTCAGGTTTTCGACTTGTCGAGTGTACAGATTTTTCATATGTATATCCCTAACTTTTGCCTGAACCTTTTTTGGTTCACCGGGATGCCCTTATTTTTTCCTAGGCCAGTCAACCTAGCGGGTCTTTTTCATGCGTGGTATTTTCTGACTATGTCCATGTTTACCGGGTACGGAGAATTATCATTGTCCATAGTAGTAAGTTTTGCCACACTGCCAGAAGATGTTTGTTTCATCGCACAAGATTCATTGCTGGAATTCATGTCCAATGCCCCAAGTGATTCAGATGGAGATCTTCCCCTGGCTATTTGGCATCTTTGAGAGATTCTTTGAGTCTTGACTTGACTTCCCTAGATGATGGATAATGATCATGTTGTGCCTCTTGGTTGGAAGTGTTTTTCCACTTGAGGTGATCCTTTTCATTGAGAAGGTTTTTTTTCACTAGATATTCGTCATGCGAATTTCTGTGTTGTTGAACAAATAATCATATGCAAACAATGGTATTTTAAGAATGCAAAGCTTATGCATGTCTTGAAGTTTGTGAAAATTCATTTTTTAGTAAAACAAACAAAATTTGTAAAAGTGTGATATCAACTCGGGATTTAAAGCGAACCCTACAGGAGTCAGGATACCTTTTGTCACAATATGCTTTCGAACTAACCCATGCTTCATCTAGGACTTTTAAGGGTTATAACGTAGCCTGGTTCACGGTTCAAGAAACAAAGGATAAAGCCTCAAAAAATTTGTACCCAATCCACTCTCCGTGATGTTCTTCGATCCTATGCTCAGCCAATTGTGTGTTCAGATCCCAATTGAGTCTGGCATCTTGTCCATGATGTTCCGGTTATGGTTCAGATACTGAAAGTTTATTTGGAAGAGGCAGTCATTTTTGTAACCTTTTTTTGTTGAGGATTTGTAGTAACCTCTTTTTTTTTCGTTATCCCTTCTTTTGCCTGAAGTGTTTCTTTTGTGATTACAGTCAACAGGATACCCCAGTTTTTTTTCTTAAGTCTCCTTCATAGGTTTTGACTTAATAGGCTTTTATTTTGAGAGATAATGACTGTCGGTTTTAATGATTATGCAGAACCATCACCATCTTCTGATTTGGAACGACATCTTTGATGCCATTCATTATGTATGAAGTAGAATATTGTGACTGAATGTGCATCTGAATTAACTGGGAAAACTACGCTGCCCCAGGTTATGATTAAGGATTTTAATTTGTGTGAAAAGAAAAACTCCTACTTCTTTGGATCAAAGGGGTTGACTAGGGATTATTTTCCTTATAACTCCACAGTTTGGGATTTGAAACAACGCCTGTACATCGTCAGTGGAGTCTGTTAAAAAGCATATTGTAGAGATTATGATATCATTTTTGTCATCCTCCCTCTAAAGGCTTAGATATTTTAATCAAGAGTTGAATATCACAAAAGGAAGTAAGAAAACAGTTTTGAAATAGTGAATATGAATGAATTGATTCAAGACAAACATATGCAATGCAATGATGAAATAACAAGGTTTGATATGAATAAATGTTCAAACAATCGAAAGAAAATTACAAATTGAAAATTATAATGAACAAAAGCCTCCTTGTCTGATCTTGCGATTTCAAATGGCGTGCCTTGGAGGGATGGCAGAAGACTTTAGTCTGATCTCCTTGTGTGAACTCTAGAACTTCTTCATTGATCAAGTCCTGAATCTTATTTTTAAATTCCCAACAGTCATTCATATCATGTCCAGGACTATAAGAATGGTATGCACACCTTTCGTCAGTGTGGTAACTAGGAGAAGAAGTATTGGGATTTCACAAAGGAGCCATTAACGTAATCAACTTTGCTTTCAACGTGTGTTGTAACGCTTGGGCTAGAGACATATTGATTCTGGTGAATTGTCTCTTGGGCTTGTCTTGCTTTTGCTGATTACTCAGTTGTGGTTAGTGAGATTGTTGTTGGGCTTGCAACGTATCAGAAATTTGGAAAGGTCCAATCTTCACCAAACCAACTCCTTGTCTCATCAGGGGCTGACTAACAACCTGATCCTTGGCCTCGACTGTTTGCTTCATACGGTTGTATTTGTCTTGATGAAGTTTGCTGACAAGGATTCTTAGCTCCTCTTGTCCCCGGGCTAGGCTTTGGATAAGAGCCATTTGACTGATCATCTGGGTTATCATCCTTTCCATCTTAGCTTGCAGTTGTTCAACCTGGTCATCCTTGTTGTTGTCAGGATGTTTCTCGGTCATATTCTTAGCGAGGAGTGCTTTCAATTCTTCCTGCCCCTTGTATAGGTTTAGGAACATTTCCATGAACTGAGCCTCTTGAGTTTAGAGATCTCTGTTGTCTTGGTGAGAACCATTGCTGAAATAAACAGCGAGAACATGAGAGACATGTACTGGAGACTACCTGTTATGCAATGACATGTATGATATGAAAATGTTTTCAAGGATCTCGCGGGGTAAACAAGAAAGATATTAGGCATTGAACTTTGCAGCTTTGATTGAAGCACTACGTATCATTAAAGGTCCTTCTACAAGAGTCAAGCTCACCATATCAAGTGGGTCATAGCCCTGACTCAAGTTGTTGAGTTTTGATCTTTTGACGGCATTAGATAGAGGAAAATAAATCCCCTTGCCCCTTGCTAGACGTATTATTTATCATAACCTGTATGACAAACCCTTGAGATCCTTGAAATGGTTAAGGAAATGCTATGGTATGATACTATGATGTGCATGTTATGAATCAAGCAAAAATGCAAGGTAAGAAACCAATTTATTGGATTTATACAAACAAGGTCCTGCAAGGAATATAAACAAAGCCCTGCAATGAGTTTGAATTGTTAAGAACAGAAAGCAAACAAGTCACACAAGTAGCCTTAGGTTTAGGCTTGCATGGATTCCATAGGTAAGTACCCTCTGGAAGTTTAGTTAGTTTCAAACCTGTCTTAGAAAAGTAATCGGGTTCTAAGGATTCTCAATATCACTGATCATCCTTTATCGGGCATTGTTTCAGCTCAGACAATCTTTTCTTGCGGCCGAAATATCCCAAAAGTCTGATCTCAATGAGTTTAGCATCGAGTATCAACCAATCCTCAGCTTTATACCGAGGTCAGCTATCTCACTACTTTCTAATGGCCAAGTTTGTTCAACCAAGATTCTAAAGTCTGTTAGTGCTTCACGACACCATGCAGAAGCCCCATATTCTCCTCGTTTCAACATGAAGGATACTGATACCAACCAAAGTGTCACACCAACACAGCCATCGCTTAAACCATATTGGTCTACGTCGTACAGTCTCCACGATCTATTGTTGTTTACCTAAAAAGTGTCCCCAGATCCGGGTGTAAGATTTTCAATAATACCCAAGCAAAAATCCTTAAAGATAAAGCAGGAAAAACAAACAAAAAAGTAATTTAAAATGACCTAGATCCTAAGGTATACCCCACTTTTAAATCTAATTCCCAGCAGAGTCGCCAGTTCTGTAATACAGTGGCAGAACCGATTGTTAAAATAGGGTTTGCGTTTTGTATTTGCAAATGTGTAGTAAGCAAGAGTCGCCACCGACTTTTATTTTATCCAACAAAGGAAAAGGGAAAAATAACGGAAAAAACATTTTTTGAGATGTTTCTGAGTACGGGGGTTAGATTATAGAAAGGGAAGGAGTTTGCACCCTTTCTATCAGTGGTTTTCTACGAGCTCTTAGGTACTTGCTCATTTTTTAAATTACTTTTCTGTGTTTGTGTGTTTGAAAATGTTTTGAAATTTTCCTTAGTGTCGCGTTTCACTTTATGGTAACCCTTATATCAGTCCTCAAGGGTGTGATAAAGTGTTTTGAAAACTTTAGTTTGAAAAGTTTGTTTGAAAGTGTATGGTGTAAAAGATTTGTTGTTTACTCGAAAAAAGGCGTTCTTTTCCTACTAACCTTTAGACAGTGTTATCCTACTATTAGTGAGTAGGTATCCCTATCATTGGATGTGTGAGGGACTATCGAAAGGGACGCTTATGGTCATCGAAGGCAACATGTAAGGATACCTTAGCAGTTCGAAGGGATTGTCATCATATATTCGTAGGCAACATCGAGGGACAAGATCATTTCTCGTAGTCAACTCGAGGGATATTGAGGGACTATGATCTTTATGATGACTTTAACCGAGGGTCTTTGCTAAGGGTATCCATACGTTTGAGGGACATGACCATTGTTTTTCCGAAGCAACCAAGTGGGGAGTACCCTAGGGGTGCAAGTGTGCAACAATGTGTTTTTTCAGTTATATTTATCTTGCAATTAGGGTTTTCTATCATTCATTTTTATCTTTCCATACAATCCTATTAATCTAAGCATTGCATAAAATATAGTAGAAGAAGGTAAAGGTGGAAATATAAACCTAGTTTATTACAGAGCTTTGGGGCAGTTACATAATAGCGGAGAGTGCGGAAAAAAATCCTAAAACTATTACATCCCAGAAGCAATTACATGATAATGATGGGAAAAAATGCGGAAAAAGTAAAGCTACGCTATTACAGTTGAACGCGCCACATACACTTTATCTAGGAAAATAAAAATAAGATGAAAATAGCAAAGAAAATATTTTGGTGATTTTTTATGAAAAAAATGATTTATGATAATTAATTAAGTAAACCTAAAAAACCTAATTAATTTTAATTAATAAAAAAAAATATTTTTGAAAACAAAAAGGTTAATAAAAAACCTAAAACCTAATTAATTTTAATTAATAAAAAATGTTAATTTTGAAAATGTTAATTAAAATACCTAAATACTAATTAGTTCGAATTAAAAAAAAAAGGTTAATTTTGAAAAAAAAAGTTAATTAAAAAATAACCTAAAAACCTAATCAATTTTAATTAATAAAAAGTTAATTTTGAAAAAAAGGTTTATTTGTAATGATTAATAAGAAAGAATTAAGTTTGCCAAAAAATAGATAGGGGAAGAAACATCAATAAAAAATAGGGTTAGAAAATAAAAATAATGCAAATGTCAGGGGTGGTTGTTGAACCAAAAATTAATTTAAAACCTAAAATTAAATTAAAAAACCTAAAATTAATTATTCAAGTTAATTATAAAAAATCAAAGGTTTGTGAAAAATATTAGGTTTTATGAAAAATGTTTTAAATAGACAGATGGTTGCCTTAACCTCCTCGGGATGTTTGTCTTGCCATACATTGGTGGTTGTTATGATCCGGCATCAGTGTTTTGTAATAAACCTGCATAGGATCATAATGATCAAACATGTAGTGTTGAATCTCATAGACACATTAAACAAATTAGTATACCATGAAATACAAAGAAAATAAATATATGATATTTTGTAATATTAAAACCGATATAGCATGTATGGATACTTCTACATCCTTTTGATCATGGAGATCAAACCATCCTTACCTTTACTGGAGTAGTGAGATGGGGGTTTGTTTGTAGTGAGATGGGGGTTTATAACAAAGATTTCAAGATTTTTAGGATTCTTGAGAGAATTTGATATTTTGACAGGGTTGTGGCAAAGATTTTTTTTCCGTGTTGTTTGTATGAAAAAATGAGATTATATAATGGAAATTAGAGGAAAAAAATGGGCTTTGAATATGCAATTGGACCTCCAATAACCACAAGCAATAGTGCAGATTTTTATTCACTTGAGTCTGTCACGTTCCAGGCTAAATCGCAGGGGTTTAAGTGTAATTTTTGAAGTTAAAATGTGAAAATAAAATACAGCTGACATCGAGAACTAACTCTTGTCTGAAAATGGGCTCAATCAGATAAACAGTGAATTTGTTATGAAATTTTGAAGTTTCGCCTAAGATAAACTTATTTTGGGCTCCAGTGTCAACTCTAACACATTCTTCAATAAAAAACTGGTATTGATCGGAGCATAACCCAGTCTCGACTTTGGAAGAAAAGTTGTAGATCTCTAAGTAAGTGACCTTGTGTAAAAAGATGGGCCCATTTCGGTAAAAATTGACCGAGTTATGAATTTTTGAAGTTTCAACCCAGATGAAATAATATTCAGCATTCAGGATTTTCGGCGCGTCATGTGCACTCTTTGAAAAAACGAAGGCCTTTTGGATACCATTCGAACTCGATACCTCCTGTGAAAACTTAGCCAACTTAATTTATGAAATTTTGGCACTGGAACCAGCTCGATACAATGAAAATCGACCAAGTTATGATTTTCTGAACATGACGCAAATAAACTTCTGTCACAAATTTTCTATATAAAAATACTTGATAAATCCGCCTTTTTGAAGACCTTCTGATTGAAATTGGCTTCCAGCCGTGAGGGATGAAAATGTAGATGACTTCAAGACAGAATTTGGGCCACCGGAACGGATTTAAAACAAGTCACGATCTTCATGTTATGAATTTTTTTAGTGCGTAAAAGCTGCACTTTCAGCACACTTTTTCACCACATTTCTTCGAGAAAACTCACACATTCGGAGACCTTCTTTAAAGAATTGACTCTTGAGCCGAACCTGAATTTGAGAATACGTTATTAGGGATACCTTGGAGAAAGAACACCTGAATATGACGCATCGGGTTGGACTCGTAAATCTTTGAACTCTGAATCGTTGCGAAACGGCGAACCGATCTTCAGCACGAAAAATACTCTGAGAACATCCATTGACGAAATAAATGTCACTTGTAACCTGAAGAAGCTTACTAAACATAACTTGATTCCATAACCATAAAACCAATGATATGCATCTATATAATAATGAAATGTAAGCCAAAAAGGATGAAGTAAAGAGGGTAAATTTTGGGGTACAACACCCGCTTAAGATGGTGAGCTTGATTCTCGTGGACGGACATCTAACGATACGAAGTTCTCTAATCAAAGTTGTGACCAAAATTCAAACTCTAACATATTCTTGTATTTACCCCGCGATATCCTTGAAAACATGCATCCACATACCATGCATCATATCATGACAGGTTTCTCCCACACAGGTTTCCTTATCTTCCTACTGTTTATTTTAGTAAGATGGGTATGGAACAAATAGTGAAGGATCTTCAAGCACAAAATGCTCAATTCCAACAAATGATCCTGGATATGGATAAGAGGCAAGAGGACCTGAAGACTCTCATTCTTAAAGACAAGAAGAAAAGGACAAAGAAGTCAATAGGCGTCTTGAGTTTGGGAAGGAGGTTCAGAAGACCAGCAGAGCAAGCTCTAGAATTCGCAACTCTGTCGATTGAGGGAGACAATCATACAAAAGAAGGGGACCACAATCTGTGGTCTAACAAAGAAGAGGCCGACTACACTGAAGAATAGTATTCTCCTGCGGACGACAAATACAAACAATTGGAGGATCGTCTCAATGCCATGGAAATTCAGAGGGTACCTGGTCTAGATTTTGATAATTTGGGTTTGGTTTCTAGAGTGGTCATCCCGCAAAAGTTCAAAATCCCTAATTTTGCCACATATGATGGGGTTTGTTGTCCTAAGATGCATCTAAGATCTTATGTCCGCAAGATTCAGCCATACACCACTGATCATAAATTCTGGGTCCATTTCATCCAAGAGAGTCTAACTGGGACTCAACTTGAATGGTTCTATCAATTGAAAGGTTCTCACATCTACACCTGGGAAGATATAGTTGTTGCTTTCTACAAGCAGTACAAATACAATGTTGATCTGGCACCAACTCGCGTGCAGTTGCAGAATATGACCATGTTTTCCAACGAGGGCTTCAAATAATACGCCAAAAAATGGAGAGACTTGGCAGGCATAGTGCAGCTACCCTTAACTGACAGGGAGCTGATTGACATCTTCATGGGAACTTTGACAGGACCTTTCTTCAATCACCTAATCGGAAGCTCCTCGGCCGGGTTCACCGAGCTAATACTGACAGGCGAAAGAGTAGAGGCTATCATTAAGAGTGGTAAAATCCAAAGGGGTGCATCCTCAAGTGCAGGTAAACAACCTTTCAATGGGAAGAAAGAGTCTGGTGTTACGTACTGTCAAAAAGGTTGTAACTAGAGTAACCACGACCAACACGTGGGGGCAATCCTAATCTCTAATCCTACACCTGTTCAACAATAACAGGGCAATATGCATAGGGTAAAGTACCAAGAAAGGCAGTACACTAAGATTAATATGCCATTGTCTCAAGAGTTAAAACATTTGCGGAAAGTGGAGATGGTTACACTAAGGGATCCTCCTCAAAACCCTGATACCTACTCTCTTAAGTATAATCCAAATGTAAGATGTGCCTACCATTCTAATAGTCCTGGACACGACACCGACATCTATTGGACTTTGAAGAACAAGATTCAAGATTTGATCGACAACAAGGAGATCGAATTTGACCCTCCTAAGACTCCCAATGTGATCACTGCTCCCATGCCAAATCATGGCTAAAATTGAGATCGTTTATTTCGTTTTTGAATTTTTAATTGTAACCTCTTTTGTTGTTCAAACACTTATCTATTAATGTCAAAATTTATTTCATTAATGTATTGCATATGTTTGTCTTGAATTCATCCATTCTTTTTCACTATATTTAAACTATGCTTTTTACTCCCTTTATGATATTCAACTCTTGTTAAAATCTGTAAGCCTTTAGAGGGAGGATGACGAAAACAATGCCATAATCTCATACAGTATGCTTTTTAACAGACCTTACTGATGATGTAAAAGCGTTTCTTTCAATCCCTAAACGTTGGTGTTATAAGAAAGATAATCCCTAGTCAACCCCTTTGAGCCAAAGAAGTAGGAGTTTTCTTTTTCAACACAAATTAAAACCTTTAATTAAAACCTGGGGCAGGATAGTTTCTCGGTTAATTCAAATGCGCATTCAATCGCAAGCTTTCACCTCGTACACAATGAGTAATATCAAAAATTTCCTTCTGAACCAAAAGATAGTGATTGGTTCCTTACCAAATAGGCAGACGTTATCTCTCAAAAGAAAAGCCCACTAAGTCAAAACCTACAAAGGAGACTTAAGAAACTGGGGCATCCTGTTGGCTGTAATCTCAAAATAAGAAAAGTTAGGAAAAAATCAGGGATAATAAATCAAAAGAGGATGCTACAAATCCTCAACGATATGAAAAATGTTGCAGGAATGACTGCCTTCACAAATAAACTTCCAAATTTCCGAATCATCACCAAAATGTCATTCAGACTCAAGTGGAATTCAAATGCATAATTAACTGAGTTTAGGACTGGAGAACCTCATGAAGAACGGGTGGGTACAAATACACTTTGAGCCTTATCCTTTGTTTCTTAAACCGTGAACCAAGCCACGCTACAACCCTTAAAAAGTCCTAATTGAAGCATGGGTTAGTTCGAAAGCATACTGTTACCAAAGGTATTGTGACTCCTGTAAGGCTTACTCTAAATCCTGAATTGAATTCATATTCTTACAAAACTCTTTACTTGTTAAAACGCATTTTCAAAACTTTAAGACAAGCATAAAATTTGCATTATTTTGAATACCGCTGTTTGCATATAGCTATTTGTTTGACATTAGAGAAATTCGCATGACGAACATCCAATGAGCAGAAATTCTCTCAAGAAACAGAATCATTTCAAATGGGAAGACACTTCCAATGAAAAATATCCTATAAGAAAGAGGGAATGGCATGTCACTGTCCATATTTTCTGGGGAAGTTAAGTTGGGATTCCAAGAAATCTCTCACAATACTGAATACCAGGGGCAGGTCTGTATCTGAATCACTTGAGGCATTGAACATAAATTCTAGCAAAGGGTTACGTACTGACAAGCAAACATTTTCTGGAAGTACTACAACACCTACCACTAGGGGCAGTGACAAATCTCCCACAAAGTCCTTTTCATAGGATGATCCTCAGTCAAATCCCCATAAAGTTGGATCCAGGAAATCCCCGGCCAGAGCTTCAATCTCCGGAAAACTTCTCCCCAACTGAGTTGATCTCAAGAATCCTCAAGGAGTTCTTCCAAAAGAAAACACCTCTCCAGCATATTGGCAACAGGGTTTATTTCCCCAACAAACTACAGATTCCCCAACTTGAGTTTGCCTCTCTGACTACTACGAATCAACGGACCACAACCCCTCTTCCCCATTAGACTTTTATACAATCCCCAGTGAGTTGCTGCAAATCCTGGAAGATAACTAGATAACAGTTAACTTCTTTATCCCTAACAAGTTATTAATTTCCTTTCTCTTCCATCAAGAGATAACTCCCCAGTAGAGCAACTGACAACTAAGACTCCTAAACTCTTTCCCTCAAGAAAAATCAATATTCCCCAGCAGAGTTCTCCTCAAACAACAAAATAAGAATCCCAAGTGTAAACATTATAAAACAAGGTCTGGAGAGGTCCATACTCTTCATCCCCTACAGCAGTCCGGGATTTAGCTTCCCAAGAGCTCCCCAGCATTTGTCAAGAATTTATTTTCCAAAATAAAGATACATTTCAACAACATTCATAGCATATGAATACAAAATACATATAGCACAAATCTCATTTATTTTTTAGAACATCATTATGCAATACATACATCATGACATTACATACAACTAACTCTTTACCTTTTCCAGAAAAGATCAATCAAGAGATAAGTGTCATCAACTATCTATAAACTTCTCCAAGACAAAATCAAGCTTGGGTTTTTTTCATTACCTTTTGGAGTAGCATTCGTTAAAGATTCCTTCATTACCTTTTGAAGTGGTAGTCGTCAAAGATTCCTTCATTACCTTTTGGAGTAGCAGTCGTCAATGATTCCTTCATTACCTTTTGGAGTAGCAGTCGTCAAAGATTCCTTCATTACCTTCAGATGTAGTAATCATCCAAGATTCCTTCGTTATCTGTTGAGGTAGTAATCGTCCAAGATTCCTTCATTATCTGTTGAGGTAGTAATCATCCAAGATTCCTTCATCATCTGTTGAGGTAGTAATCGTCTAAGATTCCTTCATTATCTATTGAGGTAGTAATCATCCAAGATTCCTTCATTATCTGTTGAGGTAGTAATCGTCCAAGATTCCTTCATTATCTTTTCAGGTAGTAATCGTCCAAGATTTCTTCATTATCTATTGAGGTAGTAATCGTCCAAGATTCCTTCATTATCTGTTGAGGTAGTAATCATCCAAGATTCCTTCATTATCTGCTGAAGTAGTAGTCGTCAAAGACTCCTTCATTACCTTTTGAAGTAGTAGTCGTCAAAGATTCCTTCATTACCATTTGGAGTAGCAGTCATCCAGATTCCTTCATTACCTTTTGGAGTAGCCGTCATCCAGATTCCTTCATTACCTTTTAGAGTAGCAGTCGTCAAAGATTCCTTCATTGTCGGTTGAAGTAGTAGTCATCAAAGATTCCTTCATTACCTGCTGAAGTAATATTCATCAGATTCCTTCATTATACGTTGCAATCAAACTTAGACTTGGTTTATTTTCTATCAACAATCGCCTTTGGATGGTATCTATAAGCCCATCTCAGACAATTCTCCATCATCTCTCCAAATGGCATCTTTAAACCCATTCCCTACACAATCAACCGCCAAATCATCGAGTGCAAATTTCCGGGCACTCTAGTGTTCAATCATCTTCCACTTTCAAGTCACGAATGGCGGACTCACCAATCTAACTTTTCAGGTTTAGGAAGATAGAACAGGGGCAACTGCTGTACCCCAAAATTTTCCCTCTCATCTCTCAAGACATTTCCTCACAAGGATTTTCAAAATTTCAAATTTGCACAAAGTACAATTAGGCTTTCAAGCATCAAATCAAAGAAGAGAATGCCTGCTTTGATTTCACATCCTTCGATTGGGCTTTTGGCCTCTTTTGATGCAAGATTGGCTTACATCCTTCGATTGGGCTTTTGGCTTCTTTCGATGCAAGATTGGCTTACATCCTTTGATTGAGCATTGGCCCATGACATGCTCACTTTGAGTCATAAAGCAATGGCTATCTGCATGCATCCTTCGATTGAGCAATACATCTTTCCTGCATGTTTTGTTTCATCAAGTAGGGACCTTAAGCATGCAAGCTTAGATTGAACTATTGGCCTTACATGCTTGTTTGATTCACAATGCAATGGTTACCCGCAGGCCTGTTTCGATTGAGTAAGGGCCTCTGCAGGTTTGTCTTGATAACTACCTGCATGCAAGCTTGACTCCTGCCTCGACTAGACAGTATCTCCCTTGGAGAGTTTATTTCGACACACATAGTTTCTACACTAAGGTGGCCCATTCGAGAGACATGCAAGACATACCTGGATGTCCCATTCGAAGGACGTATTTGGTGACTCATCCAAAGAGCATGAATTTGTTGCATTCGAGGGAATATGTAAAAGGTCCAATCGAAAAACACAATTAATGTTTGGTCTCTTGATGAGTCTAGTCGAAGGCTTGCTGACCAAATTCCAAGGAACTTCCAAGTTCAAGCCTGCTACACTGGCCACAATGCTCCAAAACTGCTGCACAGCAGTCCTGTTATGCTGCTCCCATACTTACATGAAATTGGCATACAAATACTGCACCTCTAAGACTACAAGAACAGTATACCCAATTTGTTCAAATTTCTTTTGTTTTCCCTCCTAAACCTCAACCAACTTCATCTATAAATAAGAGGCTCCATATCACATGGGGGTTGGACAACACATCCAGAGGGTTTTGGTAGCTGAAGAAACTTTGATTGTGTGAAAATCATCAAACACTTAACTCATTCTCAAACCCAAAATCAAAATACCACACCCTTGTTTCTATTCCTTTCGAATCTAACACTAGAAACACAACACTTGTTTCTATTCCATTTCGATTCTAGGAGCAACCCCCACACTTTGTTCTTTCTTTCGAATCCAGAAAAAGAAACACTACACTTGTTCTTTTCCTTCGAATCCAGAAATAACAAATACAACTCCATACTTCTTGCCCTTCGAATCCAGCACTAGAAACACCACCCTTGTTTCTTTCCTTCGAATCCAGAAGCACCCAGGGCAGCAGCTCAAGGTCCAACACATACATTCCAGTTTCAAGCAAGTGGCAAACGAAAGGATAGGGAGTGTAAAATTTAAGGGTGCACACTCACGTTGACTTCCAGGCCCAATCGAAAGAAGAAGCCAGAAGGATGAATCGAAGGGCATGCTAATACTGATTCCCAGCCCCAATCTAAACAAGCAAAAGAAGGGTGAATCGAATGAGCCTACTTCCTAGATCGAAGGACTCGCTTTTTCTCTCTTTTTATGTTATTTATGCTTGTCTTTATATTTTCTTGCTATTCAATATGGTTGTAATAGTGTAGGATATTTATCTTATGTATTTTTTATTGCTTTATACAAATGTTAATAATTAGGATGTATGGCAAGATAAAACCAATAAGTAGACAACCCTAATCAAAGACTAAATGCATGCAATCAAACACACTTTACACACATGCACCTCTAGGGTAATCTCACTTGTTTCCTCGGAAAATAGTCATATCCCTCGAATAAAAGATCGTAGTCCCTCGATGCCCCTCGATGTTACCTTTGGTAAACGATCTATTCCCTATACGAAATTTCTAAAACGTCTCATAGGTTGCGTTCTATGACTATACAAATGACCCACGCCTGTCCCTTTACATCCAACGATGGGGCTTCTTATCAATCAATGGTAAAATAGAAATGTCTAAAGGAGGAGGAAAAGAACATTATACCTTTTGAGTAGGTAGGATGCTCGTAGTTTCTTGCTTGCTCATAAACTAAAAAACCATTTTCACACCAACACATTCAATTGAAACATTTTCAAAAGTTAAAACACTTTGTACGCATTCTTATAGAGACGAGAATCATTACAAAGACACTTTTCAAATTCACTTTCAAAAACATTTTCCACAACAAACACCTCTTTAAACTATTTTCAAAACTGACACTTTGTATGCATTCTTATAGAGACGAGAGTCATTACAAAGATGTTTTCAAAATATTTTCAAACCCGCACCACAAGCACATTTTCAAACAAAGCAAGTGATCTAGCAAGAAACTAAGAGCCCGTAGATAACTACGGATGAAAAGGGTGCTAAAACCTTCTTTCATAACCTACCCCCTGAACTCAAGAAAAAATATCGAAAGGTCTTTCCTGTTCTTTTAGCACTTTCCTTATTGGATAAAAGAAAAGTTGATGGAAAATCTTGCTATCCGCAACAATTGCGATCAAACGCAAAACACCCAAGTCAATTCTCCCACCGTATTACAGCTTTGGATCCATATTTATAGAGGAGGAGAGTGAGTTGACAAATAAGGCAAGGGATCAAGACTTCATGGGGGAGACGAACAGAGACCCAGACTCAGCAGATTCGAATTAAGGAGGAAGTCGAATTGGGAGGAGATTCGAATCAGGGGGGGTAAAGTCCCCCCTGGATCTCTAACATTTGTTTCGTTTTATAGGAAACATCTTTTCAGAATCTTGATCAGAGCTTCGAAGCAGCTCAGCTTCGAACTGGATCTAGGGTTCCCCGGTCGAAGGATAACATGTCCAGATCGAACACCTCCAAAGTGCAGCCCTTCATGCACCTTCGACCAAGCCTCTTCACTGGATCAAAAGACAGCCCAAGCCTCTTTTGATCCAAGCCTCCAGGATCATACTTTTCTTGACTTACTGCTAGATCCTTCTATTTCTTCTTTGTCTTGACCATTTTACTTCTTTTTTTTATCAATATAAAATCAATCCAAAAACCACAAAAACATTAGATAGTTTTTATATTAAATTAATTTTATTAATTAATCATTTAATTATCTTAACATTTTCCCAAAATAAAATAAAACAACAAAAATATTTTATTCTTTGGATTTTTAGACATTTTTTTCTAATTCGCGCGCATTTTTTTTTTATTGTAATTGCTCACAGTTGTAATAACTTTAGCATTAAAATTCTGCACTTTAAGTTTCTTGCATTTTTTATGTAATTATCCCGAAGCCTTGTAATAGCGTAGGATTTACAATTCCCTCACTTTAGATTCCTGTACATATACTAACTGCTTAGATGTATGCTAACTAGGATTGCGTGACAAGATCTGGAAAAAAATGGTAGAACACCTTAATAAAAAGACAAAAATAATTGAATCTCAACACATACGCACATATGCACCTCTAGGGTATCCCCGCTTCGGTTGCCTTTTGGAAAAACAGTAACGTCCCTCGAGAATTAGGACGCTTTAGCAAAGACCTGCAAAAATAAAAAAGATCATACTCCCTCGATGACCCTACAGTTTCCTTCTTGGTAAATGATCTCGTCCCTTAAATGAAATTGTTAAAGCGTCTCCATATGTTGCCTTTATGACTGTAAAACGTCCCTTCGATTGTCCCTCAACATCCAACGACAAGGCCACCTACTCACTAATAGTAGGATAGCGTTGTCTAAAGGAAAAGACGAAAAGAACTACCTTTTAGAGTATAAAAGTAGATAGTTGTTAGAAGTTTGCTCAAACTATTTTTTTACTTACACAGATAACTACTTTTTCAAAAAAAAATTCAAAATAATTTGTATACTTTCTCTACTATCCCGAGAAACATTACAATGTTCGTCGTACTAAGGCGTTTTCAAAACATTTTCAAACACAAAGCACAAAAGCATCTTGAAAAATGAGCAAACCTCTAAGAGTCCATGGAAAACCACGGATGGAAAGGGTGCTAACACCTTCCCTTTCCATAATCTACCCCCCTTACTCAGAAAAATATTGAAAAGGTCTTTTTCTGTTCTTTTCACCCTTTCCTTAATTTAGATAAAAGAAAAGACGGTGGCGACTCTTGCTTACCGCACATTTGCAAACAAAAAACGCAAAACCAGTATAGAACAATCAGTTCTGCCACCGTATCACAGAACAGGTGACTCTGCTGGGGAATGAATAAAAAGTGGGGTTACCATAGGGTTAGTTCATTATTTAAATGCTTTGTTGTGCTTTGTTTACTTTACCCTTGAAGGGTTGTTTGGGTTGTTTCTATAGATCCTACACCCGGATCTGGGGTACACTTTTAGGTAAACAACAATAGATCATGGAGATTGTACGACATAGACCGATATGGTTGAAGTGATGGATGTGTCGGTGAGACACTTTGGTTGGTACCGGTATCCCTTGTGTTGAATCGAGGAGAATATGGGACCACAGTGTGGTGTCGTGAAGCACTAACGAACCTTAGAACCTTAGTTAAACAAACTTGGCCATTAGAAAGTAGTGAGATAGCCGGTCTCGATGTAAAGGTGGGAATTGGTTGATACTCAATACTACACTCATTGAGATCGAACTTTCGGGATGATTCAGCCGCAAGAAAAGATTGCTAAGCCGAGATAATACCAATAAAGGAAGATCAGTGATATTGAGACTCCTTAGAACCCGATTACTATTTCTAAGACAGGTTGAGCCAACTAAACTTCAAGAGGGTACTTTCCTACAAACCCCATGCAAGCCTAAACCTAAGGCTACTTGTGTGACTTGTTTTCCCTCATTGTCTAACAACTTGAATTCTTTGCAAGGTTGTGTTTGTCACCTTACATTTTTGCTTAACGTATAGCATACACATCATAACATAATGCCATAACATTTCCTTAACCATTTCAAGGATCTCAAGGGTCTATGATGCAAGTTGTGGTAAATCATACGTCTAGCAAGGGGCAAAGGGGATTTATTTTCCTTTAGCCAATGTCGTTAGAAGATCAAAACACGACAACTTGAGTCAGGGGCTATGACTAACTTGATATGGTGACCTTGACTCTTGTAGAAGGACCTTCAACAATACGAAGTTCTTCAATGCTACAAACTTCAACTGCTGACATCTTCTTGTTTACCCCGTGAGATCCTTGAAAACATTGCATACATATATCATACATGTCATTGCATAACAGGTACTCCAGATACAAGCTTCTTATTCCTTCGTTGTTTATTTCAGCAAGAAGAAATGGATCTTGAATAAACAACCAAAGACCTTTAGGCTCAAAACGCTCAGTTCCAACAAATGTTCCTGACTCTGACCCATGGGCAAGAAGACCTGAAAGCTTTGATCGTCAAAAAGAAGGCTAAGAAGGCCAAGAAACCAGTCTGTGTTTTGAGTGTGGGAAGAAGAAGACCAGCTAACTGAGTTCTAGATTTCGCAACCTCATCAAAGGGAGGGGATAACCAAGAGGAAGATGACGAGGAGTTAGAGGAAGAAGACAACAATACAGCGTATGAAGAAGATGAACCTGACTACTCTGAGGAGCAATATCCTCCTGTTGAAATAAATACAAACGACTGGAGGATCGGCTCAATGCCATGGAGATTCAAAGGGTGCCCGGTCAGGACTTCTAAGAATTAGGTTTGGTTCCAGGTGTGGTCATCCCACCTAAGTTCAAGGTCCCCATCTTCGCAAAATATGATGGTGTTTCCTATCCCAAGCTTCACTTGAGGTCATATGTCAGAAAGATCCAACCTCACACTGCTGACCGGAAGTTATGGGTCCATTTCATCCAAGAAAGTTTGGCTGGTACTCAACTGGATTGGTTCTATTAGCTAGAAGGAACTGAAATCTACCTGGGAAGACTTGGTTGATGCTTTCTACAAGCAGTACCAATACAATGCTAACCTAGCACCAACTCGAGTGCAATTGCAGAATATGTCCATGAGCTCAAGAGAAGGGTTCAAGGAATATGCACAGAAATGGAGGGTTCTAGCTGGCAGGGTACAACCTCCTCTAAATGATCATGAAATGGTGGACATGTTCATGGGCACTCTGACAGGCCCATTCTTCAATTTGCTGATTGGGAGTTCCTCATTCGGGTTCATAGAGATGGTTCTGACCGGAGAAAGGATCGAAAATGGTAACAAGAGCAGGAAGATCCCGATGGCTACATCTTCTAATACTGAGAAGAAGCCATTTGGTGGTAAAAGGGAAGCTAATGTTGTGCACGGCCAGAAGGGTCGTAATAAGGCAAACTACCACCAATCTGTGGGGGTAGTGTTGGTCTCTAATTCAGCACGCGTGCAACGACCACAACAACAGGGTAATCGGTAAAGGCAAGACGAGCCCAAGAGACAATTTACCAATCTAGACATGCCACTATCTCAAGAATTGCAACACTTGATGAGGATGAATCTTATTACACTGATCGGACCTCATCCAAACCCCAAGACTTCCTCTCCTAACTACAATCCTAATGCAAGGTGTGCTTATCATTCTGGCAGTCCGGGGCACGATACTAACAATTGTTGGGCGCTAAAATACAAGATTCAGAATATGATTGACGCCAAAGAGATTGAGTTCTACTCTCCTGAGACTCCCAACATGGTCACTTCTCCCATGCCAAATCATGGCTACGATTGAGAGAATTTTTGTTCATTTGAATTTTCATTTGTAATTTCATTTGTTGTTCAAACAATTACTGTCATGTCAGACTTTGTTATTTCATTAATGAATTACACATGTTTGTCTTGAATTAATTTGTTTTCACTATATTTAAACTGCTTTCCTTTTTTGATATTCAACTCACGATCAAAAGTTGTAAGCCTTTAGAGGGAGAATGACGAAAACGATACCACAATCTCACACAGTGTGCTTTTGAACAGGCCTTGCTGGCGATGTACAGACATTATTTCAAATCTCAAACAGTGGAGTTATAAGGAAGATAATCCCTAGTCAACCCATTTAAGCCAAAGAAGTAGGAGTTTTTATTTTCACACAAATTAAAACCCTTAATCATAACCTGGGGCATGGTAGTTTCTCAGTCAATTCAGACGCGCACTTAGTTGCAATCTTCCGCTTCGTACATAATGAATGGCATCAAAGACGTCCTTCCAAATCAAAAGATGGTGATGGTTCTGCATAATCATTAAGAACAAGCAGTCATTATCACTCAAAATAAAATTCCATTAAGTCAAAACCTATGAAGGAGATTTAAGAAGAAAACTAGGGTATCCCGCTAACTGTAATAAAAAAAGAAACAGTTCAGGAAAAAGACAGGGATAACGAAAACCAAAAAAAGAGGTCACTACAAATCCTCGACACAAAAAAAAATTACAAAAATGATTGGCTTCTCAAACAAACATTCAACCTCTGAACCATCACCAGAATATCAAGGACATTCCAAAACTCGAATGGGATTCAAAATGCACAATTAACTGAGCATAGGACTGAAGAACATCACGAAGAACGGGTGGGTACAATTTTTTTGAGTCTTTATCCTTTGTTTCTTGAACCGTGAACCAGGCCACATTACAATCCTTAAAAATCCTAGCTGAAGCATGGGTTAGTTCGAGAGCATATTGTTACAAAGGTATCCTGACTCCTGGTTTTCTATAAATCATGAGTTGATATCACATTCTTGAAAATTTTGTTTTACTACAAAAAACGCATTTAAAAAAAATTCAAGACAGACATAAGCTTTGCATTCATTAAATGACATTGTTTGCATATGGTTAATTGTTCAAATGATAGAGAAATTCGCAGACGAATATTCAATGAACAGAAATACTCTCAATGAGAAGAATCGCCTCAAGTGGAAAAACACTCCCAACCAAGGGGCACGGCATGATCATAGTCCATCATCTAGGGAAGTCAAGTCAAGATTTGAGGAATCTCTCAAAGATGCCAAATGGCCAGGGGCAGATCTCCAATTGAGTCACTTGGGGCATTGGGACATGAATTCCAACAACAAATCCTGTACGATTAAACAAACGTATTCTGTCAGTATGGCAACGCTTACTACTATGGACAGTGACAATTCTCCATACCCAGTGAATGTGGACATAGTCAGAAAATACTCTACATGTAAAAGACCCGCTAGGTTGACAGGCCTAGGCAAAATTAAGGGCATCCCGACGGACCAAAGGAGTTCGGGAAAAACTTAGGGATATGTACAAAAAAATTGTACACCCGGCAAGTCGAAAACCTGAAAAAGGCGGCTTGAGTAAAAAAGGGTATCCCGGTGGACTGAAAACCCGAAAGGGCGGTCCAGGCAAAAGTTAGGGATTAAAAACGTACGAATATGTCCCTTCATCTTGTCATTTGTTTATCAGTAGAAGACTTATCATCCTGATCAACATTTACCAAGCACCCTATGAGTTGGGATGAAACTCAAACCATCCACAAAGTCTCTGCAGGTACTTTCTCCAGCAGGTACAGAGACAAGGGCATCTCACTAAAAAGTTACTGCCATATCCTCAGCGTACGACCTAGTGATGTCATGTGCTCTTGTATCCCTGGCAGAACAAGAATTTCCAATTGCTGCTCCGACATCAGGTTTTCCCCAGTGATGTCGTTAGACTTCTCAGGATTCCCCCATAGGATAATCCTCAGGCATTGCATAGAGCTTTCTTCCCCAACAGAGTTTATTCCTCTAGCAGCGGAAGATCATCTCCCAGCAGTTCAGCTTTAACAAAATCTGAAGACCTACATTCTTCATCGCCAGCTGCAATCAAGGATTTATTTTCCCTAATTCAACAACGCTGCAATAGAACAACTGATACATTCACATTTTGCATTCATACATCATTCTATAAACATCATAGCATATGCAATACAAATGTATACACCCCAATCTCATTTATTTTGAGAACACCATTACACAATGCACTTCATACATCATGACATTGCATACAGCTAATGATTTACCTTTTCAGGAAAGATCAATCAACAGATATTTATCATCAATAATTTTTAACAGGTCCAGGATTAGCTCCTGAAACAAAACAGACTTTACACGGGCTCTTTACGAAGCAATCTCACACATGTTCTTTCTCCTTCTGAAATATAGCTTTACACGGGCTCTTCACGAAGAAATCTTACACGGGTTCCTTCTCCTTCTAAAATACAGCTTTACACGGGCTCATCATGAAGCAATCTTACATGGGTTTCTTGTAACTTCCAAATACAACTTTTCACGAGCTCAACATGAAGCAATCTTACACGGCTTCCTTCTGACTTCCAAATCCAGCTTTACACGGGCTCAACGTGAAGCAATCTTACACGAGTTCCTTCTCCTTCTGAAATGCAGCTTTTACATGGGCTTTTCATGAAGCAATCTTACATGGGTTCCTTCTCCTTCTGAAATATCGCGTTACACGGACTCAACGTAAAGCAATCTTACACGGGTTTCTTCTAACTTCCAAATACAGCTTTACACGGGCTCAACATGAAGCAATCTTACACGGGTTCCTTCTGACTTCCAAATCCAGCTTTACACAGGCTCAACATGAAGCAATCTTACAGGGGTTCCTTCTCCTTCTGAAATACAGCTTTACACGGGCTCTTCATGAAGCAATCTTGCATGGGTTCCTTCTCCTTCTAAAATACAGCTTTACACGGGCTCTTCATGAAGCAATCTTACACAGGTTCCATCTCCTTCTGAAATGCAGATTTACACGGGCTCATCATGAAGCAATCTTACACGGGTTTCTTTGGACTTTCAAATCTAGCTTTACACGGGCTCAACATGAAGCAATCTTACATGGGTTCCTTCTCCTTCTGAAATGCAGCTTTTACACGAGCTCTTCATGAAGCAATCTTACACGGGTTCCTTATCCTTCTGAAATGTAGATTTTACATGGGCTCTTCATGAAGCAATCTTACACAGGTTCCTTCTCCTTCTGAAATACAGCTTTACACGGGCTCAACGTGAAGCAATCTTACAAGGGTTTCTTTCAAATTCCAAATACAGCTTTATACGGGATATTTATGAAGCAATCTTACACGGGTTCCTTCTCCCTCCTTCTGAAGTTTTACATGGACTTATCCCGAAGCAGCCCTACCCAGGATCCTTCTGAAGTTTTACACGGACTCATCACCGAAGCAACCTTACCCATGATCCTTCTGAAGTTTTACAGACTCATCCTGAGGAAACCCTACCCAGGTTCCTTCTCACAATTTCTAGATGCATTTTTACACAAACTCATCTTGAAGCTGCCATACCCAGGTTCCTTCATACTATTTCCAGATGCAGTTTTACACAAACTCACCCTGAGGCAACCCTATCCAGGTTCCTTCTCTTGAATTTCCATATGCAATTTTACACGGACTCATCCTGAGGAAACCCTACACAGGTTCCTTCTTACAATTTCCAAATGTAGTCTTACCTGGACTCATCTCGAAACAACCCTACACAGGTTTCTTCTTATACGTTTCCAGATAACAGTTAATTTCATTCTCCCCAGCAAATTATGGTGAAGCCTGGACTTCAACCAGAAAACAACAAGCTTTCATCTCTCCAAATACAGAGATAACCCCTCAGTAGAGCCATGGAAAACTGAAGTTCCTAGACTCTATTACTCATAAATTTTTCCTCAAACAGGAAAACAACAGAAATCAACATCCCCCGGTGGACTCCTCCTCAGACAATAGGAACTGGAATCCCCACAAAGAGACTTCTCATGAATTCAGCATCTACTTTGGATGGCATCTTTAAGCCCACCCTCGATGACTCTCCGTCAGATTCCTTGGATGGTATCTTTAAGCCCATCTTCGACAACTCTCTATCATCTTCTCCAAATGGCATATGTAAGCCCATTCCTGACATCGTCAACCATCAGTGTTATGTCATACGAGTGAAAATTTCTGGGTACTCTATTGTTTAATAATCTTCCACCTTTAGATCATGATAGGTAAACGAGTCAATCTACATCTTCAAGTTTAAGAAGATTGAACAGGGGCAGCTGTTGTACCCTAAATTTAACCTCTCATTTTTTACAAGATCTTATCTTACATGGGTGGTTACAAACACTTGCTTGAAGAAAAACAACAAATTTTGAAGTTTGTCAAAGTGTCCTTTGATGAGGTGTCTTTCGATTGGCATCTTAATAATCTCTTTCGATTGGCATCTGAACAAAGGCGTCTTCGATTGGCATTTTAACGTCACTTCGATTGGCCCCAACTGAAGAAAATCGAAGAGAGCAGAACGAAAATTTTGATCGGCCAACAAGGTACTTCGATTGGCATGGATACAACGCCTTTCGATTGGCCTCATGGCCAAGCCCTTCGATTGGCATTGTGTCCACGCCTTTCGATTGACATTATAAAAAATGCTTTGATTGGCATGGTGGCCAAACCCTTCGATTGGCATGGATACAAGGCCTTTCGATTGGCCTCATGACAAGCCTTTCGATTGGCATGGCAAAGAATCCTTCGATTTAGCATCTCAAACTAGGCAGCTTCGATAGGCATGTCAACCAAGTACCCTTTGATTGGTATGGACAAAGGCCCTTCGATTGGCATTCCAAAAGGTTCATTTGAAAAAGCCTTTAGAAGGACCATTCGAAGCATGCATAAGAATTTCATTCGAAGATGCATTCAGGAGACCCATTCGAAGGGTGCATAGGATGTCCATTCGAAGGAGACAACTCATAGGCTAATCGAAGAGAAACGTTGGAGGATATTCGAAAGAGTCAAGTGTCCAGGTTCATCCAAGATTTCCAAGGAGACATGAATGTTTCAAAAAAGGAATACTTTTAATATGTCTGATTCTTGTCTCATGGCTTTAAGAGCATGTTTAAATGGCTCTCTTGCCATTACTATAACACACTGCTATAAATATGAGGCCAAAGACACATTACAGGGGGAGAACAAAAGAGAGGACATATGGAGACGAACACGCATATATACTGTACACGAAGATACCACACACACGCACTGCTCAAATATCCCAAAAGCCTCCCAATCGAAGCACCCTTTGTAGGTTCCCTCATCCAGGAGTCCAGCCCAACTCCTAAGCAAACATCTCCACATCCAAAGCTATGGATCATACATCTTCGATTGGTAAGGGTTTGCAAAACCAAAATTGCACCTTCATGACATTTAAGTACACATTTTTATTACTGATTATATTGCATGTAATCTAAAGCATAGAGGTGAGATCATGCCATTACTGGGGCACGATCTAAGTTCTCCTTTGAATCCCAATGTAAAACGAACCCAGACCCAGAATCAGTAGATTCGAATTAAGGAAGGAGTCGATTTAGGAGGAGATTCTAATCACGAAGGGGGGGGGGGGGGTAAAGTCCCCCCCGGATATCTAACATTTGTTTCATTTTACAAGAAACATCTTTTCAGAATCTTGTTCAGAGCTTCGAAGCAGCTCAGCTTCGAACTAGATCCAGGGTTCCCCGATCAAAGGATAACATTTCCAGATCGAACACCTCCAAAGTACAGCCCTTCATGCACCTTTGATCAAGCCTCTTCACTGGATCGAAAGGCCCAAGCCTCTTTCATCCAGGCCTCCAGGATCATACTTTTATTGACTTACTTCCAGATCCTTCGATTTCTTCTTTGTCTTGACCATATTATTTTTTTTTTTTATCAACATAAAATCAATCCAAAAACCACAAAAACATTAGGATGGTTTTTATATTAAATTAATTTTATTAATTAATCATTTAATTATCTTACCATTTTCCCAAAATAAAATAAAACAACAAAAAGATTTTATTCTTAGGACTTTTAGACGTTTATTTTCAAATTCGCGCACATTTTATTTTATTGTAACTGCTCACAGTTGTAATAGCTTTAGATTTAAAATTCTGCACTTTTAGTTTCTTGCATTTTTTTATGTAACTATCCTGAAGTCTTGTAATAGCGTAGGATTTACAATTCCCACACTTTAGATTCATGTACATATATTAACTGCTTAGATGTATGCTAACTAGGATTGCATGACAATATCTGAAAACAAACGGTAGAACACCTTAATAAAAAGACAAAAATAATTGAATCTCAACACATACACACATATGCACCTCTAGGGTATCCCCGCTTCGGTTGCCTTTCGGAAAAAAGTCACGTCCCTCGAGAATGGGGACGCTTTAGCAAAGACCCGCAAAAATAAAAAAGATCATAGTCCCTCAATGACCCTATAGTTGCCTTCTCGGTAAATGATCTCGTCCCTTAAACGAAATTGCTAAAGCGTCTCCATATGTTGCCTTTATGACTGTAAAATGTCCCTTCGATTGTCCCTTAACATCCAACGACAAGGCCACCTACTCACTAATAGTAGGATAACTACTTTTTAAAAAAAAACAATTTCAAAACACTTTGTATACTTTGTCTACTATCCCGAGAAACATTACAAAGTTCGTCGTACTAAGGCGTTTTTAAAACATTTTCAAACACAAAGAACAAAGCACAAGAGCATCTTTAAAAATGAGAAAACCTCTAAGAGCCCGTGGGAAACCACGAATGGAAAGGGTGTTAACACCTTCCCTTTCCATAATCTACCCCCCTTACTCAGAAAAATCTCGAAAAGGTCTTTTTCTTTTCTTTTCACCCTTTCCTTAATTTTGATAAAATAAAACACGGTGGCGACTCTTGCTTACCGCACATTTGCGAACAAAAAACGCAAAACCATCATATAACAGTCGATTTTGCCACCGTATCACACCCCACGGTTTCTTGTATTTTTATTTAATTTATTTGATTTTAAATTAAATAAAATCAAGATAAATACAAATAAAAATCAAGGCCATGCAAAAAGGGAATTAGAGGTCCTTTAAGGTATTATGGACATGTTTGAAACCTAAAAGTTAGATCCATTTACCTAAAAATGCAATTTTTCTCAAAGTTGAATTCATGCATTTTCACAAATTTGGCCAACTTGTGCAAACATTAACTTACTCAATTTTCACCTTTTAAGGGTGATCTCAGACTTTTTGGAAAGCCCAAGATGTCCATACAATCTCTATGTTGACCATTTTTTTCTTTTGAAGACATTATCTTGATGTATGTTTCCGTGAAAAAAAGTGTCTTTTGTTGACTTTTGAAAATGACCTATAATGTGTGAGCTCATATCTTCCAAATGAAGCAACTTTTAGACTTGAGAGTAAAAGAAAAGTTGTATGGAATTGAATTTTCTTCAAAATGAGCTTTGGTTGCGGAAAAGTTGATGAAGTGTATGAAAGTTATGCCTGGTCAAAGTACAATTGACTTCTCCTAAGGAAACCTTAATTTGACAATTCTTGACTTTTGATGATCTGAGGACTTTCCTTGAGGAATTATGATCAAACCTTGATCAAATGATGAATAGCACTTAAAAATCTTGATGTTGACCAAAAATCTTGAAGTTTGACTGTATGTTGACTACAGTTGACTTTTTGACCAATTCAGTTAATTTTCAAGCATTTGAGCCATTGACTAAGCAAACTTGTGATGTATGGCTTGAAACTTGACATGAACTTTGTTGAGGACCTATGAATAACCATGGAAGCCACTTGAGACCTTTTCAAATCAAATTTCCTTGAGAAACTCCCAACCCTATTTATAAGCATATGGTTTAGGAGGTGTATCTTAACTAGTCAACCCTTGAGTGTCTTGACTATTTAAAGAGCCTTGAAAGAATGCTTTTGAGAAAAATGTGAGGGGAAATTTTAGGGTACAACACTTGCCTCCAAAACTTGTCTAAAATTTTTCCAAACTTTCCAGGAACCCTAAAGTCTTGAACCCTATTTTCAAACCCCTCTCACTTCAAAACAACTATCTCATTCACTCCTAGCCACCATACAAAGTGAGGCTGGGTCGATTTTAATGTTCAAAAGCTCATGAGAACACCATACATGCATCTCCAATTTCATAAATTTTTTTAATTTGATGTTGTAATTTTTTGCTTTGTTTTATGCCATATTAATGTTACTAATGCACTCCTGAGATGTCTCTGAATAGGTTTGGATCATTATCATGATCCCATGCAGTCAAAATCATAGGGTGCCATGGTTGCTCCAATCGATATCCTTTGCATTATAGAGGCCAAACCATGGACTTTTAGATCAAAATAACATTTCCATTGGATTCGCAGCCCTCGATTTTGGGGGGTAGGATGTTTTTTATTACTAACATTATTTATTTTGCAGATTGAATAAAAGAGAGTCACAGGAGAAGACGACCGGAGCTAGGGCTCCGACACTTCTCCGACCAATGCATTTGATTATATATATATATATATATATATATATATATATATATATATATATATATATATATATATATATATATATATATATATATATATATATATATATATATATATATATATATATATATATATATATATATATATTTATTTATGGTTTCATTTATATGAAAAAATGAAACAGCCACCCCAGTGGCAAAAGCGCGCGTGATAAGGCATTAGTCTCAAAGGTCATGGGTTTGAGCCAGCCTTTTGACACTTTTTTTTCTAATATTTCATATGTTTTGCAGGTTAATTATAAAACATGTTGAAAGCGTAATCTAACACAGGCGTGCGCTTGGCTTAGTTGGTATGCATGCTGCTTGGAGATGCAGGGTGCTTGGGTTCAACACCCACCTCCAACATTCTTTTTTCTCTATTTTTCTACTAACCTTATTTTCTTTTTCCTTAACCCTAATTTTCTTTAATAAACCCTAATTATTTTTTTAATCAACATTAAAACAAATTAGGTTTAGTTTTCCTTCTCATAAATTAACTTTGATTTTTATTTATTAAAATTAATTAGGATAATTAATTTAGATTAATTTATTTACCTAACTTTTTTCGATTAAATTAAAATCAACCTAGACTTTAGGGTTTGCTCAATTTAATCAATTAGGTTTAGCTTCAATCATCAATTATTTTTCATCAAACCATTTTCCTCTTGTTTTACTGTTCTATGCGCTTTATTATTTTCGCATTAGTTTTTTCCCGATTATGTAACTGTTATAGAATGTAATAGCTTGAATCAAGGTTTTTACTCTCTTTCTTTCCCCAATTTTTAGGGTTTTGTATCCCCTTTCCCGAAGCTTTGTAATAGTGTAGGACATTTAATTTCTGTCTTTACTACTTTCCTTATAACTACTAGTAATTAGGGTTTGTATGGCCAGACTAATAACTGAACTTAAAAAACTTTAAACTACTAGTAATTAGGGTTTGTATGGCCAGACTAATAACTGAACTTAAAAAACTTTAATTCTCAAAGATTAAATAACTGAATTCAACATACTATTCACACACTTACCTCTAGGGTAACTCCATGAGTTGCCTTCGAATAAAACAGTCATGTCACTCGAACGTGGGGGACGCTTTAGCAAAGTCCCTTCGATACAAAACATCATAGTCCCTTGATGACCCTTTCGATTTTTCCTTTGGTAAATGATCTAGTACCTTTATGATAATTGCTAAAACGTGTCTACAAGTTGACTTTATGACTGTACGATGAATCACGCTTGTCCCTCACACATCCAATGATAGGGCTTCCTACTAATTAATGGTAGGGTAGCACTATCTAAGGAGGAGGAGTATAACGTGAAAGACTTTTGAGTAGGTAGATAGTTCGTAATCGCTTGCTCACTAAACCAAAACATTTTCACAAACACTTTTTCTCTGAAATATTTTCAAAACAAACAATTTGTATGCATATTTAAAGATACGAGAATCATTACAAAGTCTTGTCGAACTTAGGCATTTTTTCAAAATATTTTCAAACACATACACAAAAGCATTTCAAACAAAGTGAGCTAGCGATTAAGAGCCCGTAGATAACTACGGATGAAAAGGGTGCTAACACCTTCCCTTTTCATAACCTACCCCCTGAACTCAGAAAATTCTCGAAGGTATTTCCTGTTCTTTTCACCCTTTCCTTATTGGATAAAAGAAAAGTCAGTGGTGACTCTTGCTATCCGCAACATTTGCGATAAAACGTAAAACAAAGTTAGTTCTCCCACCGTATTACAGTAAGGCACAAGGGCCTCCCTTAAGTGGATCTTCTTTGTAAACCAAAACTTTCATCTCTAGGTCATGAAAGTCTCGTCATTAGATTTTAGTTTAAGGGTTATACAAAGAGTCATAGGTTTCATTCCTAAGTCCTATCCCCCAAGAGGATATCTCTTGAGATATATTCCTTTCACGGAATTCTATCGAATCTAGGCGAAGTCGACAAATAAACTCATAGTGCTGATGTATCCCCTTGGCTAATAGACGAACTTTCTTTCTAAGGGTTTTGAAAATTATTTTTTTAAAAATAATAAAATTTGCATCACAAATAAATATAGAATGATAGAAAATCAAAAATAAAAAATAAAAAAAAAAACAAAAAGTAAATAAAAATAAAGAAAATAACAAAAATAGAAAAGCCCTAAAACCTTAAATCCAAAGAAAGGCTTTTAACCCTAGGGTTGACTCATCTGCAGAGTCACCAGCTTTAATAACCAGCTTTAGAATTGAGAGTCGCCACCCTTAATTTTTATCTTTGGTAAGGAGATATAAAGGATAACTCTAATTTGGTCAGAGATTCTAAGTTGTTGGACTCGTTCTTAGACGAAGGGAAGGTGTTAGACACCCCTCATCTACCTTGTTCACAAGGATACTAGGGTTTAGAACTACGACTTAGGAAATAGGGTTTTAATTTTTATTATGGGAACTCGCCACGATTTTAATCGTATGCCTACGTATCTTCTTAGGAGGAATCAGAGTCTCAATTTGTAGTTCGCAGTTGGTTGGTGTTTTTATGGATTATGAAGATATTTTGAATTTCCTTTGTACTAAGTCAAGCCATGTGAATAGTAGAGTTTTTAGACGAAGTTCACAGTCGGTTAAAATATTTTTGCAATCCTTTTTGAAAGTTATTTTAGAGTTTAATTAATTTATGAATAAAATGGTTTGGTGTTGGTTAAGTATTTTTTTAAATGTATTAATATATAAAAATATTATTAATGCATGGTTAAAAATAATTTTTATGCAATAAATAAATATTTCGATGAGTTAGAAAATAAATATTTTATTTTATAATAATAGTAAAATAATATTAGGATTTATAAATATATTAAAATATAAAAAATATTAGTTATAAATAATAAAAGAAATTAAAAAACGCAGGGGGTGTATTTTTTGTTGGGCTAGCAAAACAGGTGGTATAGGTAATTGAGCCCCGAATTCAAATGTTGAATTCAGGCCCAAACGCATGGGGGTGGTTTATTGCATACGTTAGTAAAACATGGGGGTTTAGTTAGAAGGGGCCCAAGTCCAGATGTTAGATTTGGCCCAAGAGCGTTAGAGGGTGAAAATTGAGTTGGCTTAGCAAAAACAGACAGAATAGGGGTGTGAATATCATGGGCTTAGGCCCAAACAACATAAGGTTTGTTTAGGCAACATGTGGGAGGGGACACTATGTTATCATGGGCATGCAAATTAAGAAAGTTTGATGATGATCTGAAGGTGGTGGCATGGGGCGCATGATACAGATTATGGGCGCGCGTACACTGAATCGGGGAACATTTATAAAAATGAATCACTGGGCTAAGAGCCCATTTTTTTCTTTTTTTTTCTCTCTTCAATGAAACAAAAACCCACTTTTGTAAAACCTATAGAGAGGGGCTATGACCTCTCTCTAGAACTCAGGAGGCTATAAATTGCCCTGGCCAGGTCGTCCTCCTTCCTTCGTCAACCACCCTTAACCACCCATTTTCCCCAGTTTTTCGGTTGATATTGAACCGGAAACTTCAAACCTTCAAACCCTCTACCGTGAATCTTCATTTGGGTTCATAGAACCCTAAGAACCCTTAGGGTTCAAGAAGAACCCTAATAACCCTAACTTGTCTTACCTATAAAACTTCAACAAATGATGAACCCTAACCCTAGTTTTAAGAACCCTAACCCTAGTCTGTAGAACCCTAACCCTAACCTGACCCCAAAAGCCCCAGAAATTCAAAACCAAACACCAATTGTACCCAAATCTAACAACAATACCAATTAAAGCTAAGTTTAAGGCTTACCTTGCTTGTAGTGATTCTTCTTGTAATTTCATTTCCTCTTTCTAATTCCTCATATCCTTCTTTGCTTGCAGGTATGATGGTGCACGATGGCTTGAAGCACACATCTAGGGTTTCAGAAATCGAAACCCAGATCTCAATGAGGCAATTGACTTGTGGTTTCTACTTCTATTATCGCTTCTTCTCTCCAAATTTCCTTCTCCTCTTTTAATCTTAGAATTAGGTCTATTTATAGTCTTAGGTTTTTAGACAGATTAGGAAAATGTTTTATGATTATCGTTACTTTTGTAATCTGTTAGGAATGAGAAGATTCAGATATGCTTTTAGGGATTCAATTTGGGTCTATAATTGATTTAGAAAGATTTTGTTTGACATTGGGGTTTTTGTGATCTGTACTTGGACTTGTTTTTGTATATGTTCGTTTTTAGTGAATAAGCATAAACATTAATTTTCCAGATTTGATTCATGAAGATCTTGTTTTATTTTAATTTCAAAAGCGTTTTCTTTGTTGAATCTGTACAATGTGCGTTTTATGAGCCTTGGGCTTGATTTCTGGGTTGTCTTAGTAAAGAAGCAAGATAGTGGTGCAAATTAGGGTTTCAATCCTCCACGTTGACTTGGGCCAACAAAAAAATAAAATATATTTTTAATAAAAATAAACAACAGTAATAGTAAAATAAGCATTAATGATATAAAATAGAAGTAATGTATACAAAAACAAATATAGGCTCTCAAAAAAGTCTAGTCTGGGCCATCAAATTTTCTTAATGAGCCTTTGAAAAATGCACCCTCCCTCTTTATTAAAACGTAACAAACCTTTCATGGCCCATCAGATTTTGATGGCCCAAAACATTACCCCATTTATCTTTGAATCGAGCCAGCAAATTGTCTTAATGGGCCATTAGATTTGATGGTCCATTTAAGATAATACACCCTTATTGTAACAATACCTCCCTCTTATATCTTGTAAGGAAAAACCCCATAAAACATCAAACTTACATGGACCTTTCTGATTTAGAAATCCCATAAACTCCTTTGCTAACCCCCCCCCCCCCCCCCCCCTTTATACCCTATAGTGATTTGACAATAATAAAAAAGAAATAATGTTGATAAGAAATAATCTAATTAGAAATCCGTAGGGAAAATTTGGGGTATGACACAAGGCACTCGTAGTTCACCTTAAAAGTTTCAGTTTGCTTTGTATTTTTTAATGAACCATATTAATTTTTCTTTCTACCACAGCTCAACCTTTAGAGACTCACGCGTTAGCATATGAAGGAATTAACATGTTCTTATCTGAAGAGGTATTTTCAAAAGAAAAATTCCTGAAGGCGGATAATGCTACATTCGTGCCCTAGAAAATAGACATGGTGCCACCCGACCTTTGGGGATTTACGCGTCGTATTGCATAGAGTAGAATTAACACATCCTTTTAAGAGTTTCAAAGAAAATCCTAAAGACGAAAGAGTTTGAGTTGGTTGAGTATTTTTGTGGGATAATAGTGAATGGATCCCACTGGAGGGACACGCACTATTTATCCACTTAATTGCAAAATGGTTTGCAATTTGAACTGTAATAAAGTCTGAACGTGAAAATAGAGCGAGGCTTAGTCTAAACTGATTCACCTTATCACTACAAGACTCAAATGTATACGATTCGTATTTTCAATTATTAGATGTTTTAGAAAATTTCCAAGAAAAAAGAGTTTTAGTCTTAATCATGCAAAAGGGAAAGAAAAAAACATCTAAAGGAAACTATCTATATCTATCTCTAATGTTATCAAACAATGATTGATCCTATAGTTGAGTTTGAAGGGGAAAAACTACTTAAGTTAGCATGCATGGTTTGAAGTCCTAATGTCTACTTCAACTTAAAGATGAGTCGAGCAATCCTAAGGGAGCATACAATGGTTTAAAGAAAGGCACAACACAAGTGCAATCGAACAAAGTCGAACCAAAACCAAAAAAAATCAAGTACAATCTAGCAACAAACAAATGAATCCAATGGATTTCAAAGTGGGAGTAAGGAACTCTTTCTACTTGATTTGCTCAAACACCGATATCGAGTAATAACTCGAAGCGTCAATGTTTAAAGAAACGTGAGCTAACATCTTCAAAACAAATGATAAAGTGTGGGGGTTTATTAAGAATCCTTTCTTCCACTTTATTTGACTCAATGGATAAGAATAGGCATGGTTTAAAGCATCAACGTATAACGCAAGCAAAGAACTACACAGACTAGAAAAGATGGGGGCCGATTGCGAGCCCTTTGTTCCACTTATTGACTCGATAGCAAGCACAAAGTAAAAGGGAAGTGGGAGGGAAATGGGATTTTCCTTCGTCGAGGTCTTTTGCACACAAGCAAACACAAACAAATCCGCACACAAAAATGCCTTCTAAAGGTCTTTAAAATAGATTTGTTCATCTAAAGTAGGGACTCCCAGTCATGCATCTCTATTCCTACTTCTCATGGCAAGGAAATGGAAAGACAATGCATAAGTAAAGGCAGCAGAAGAAAATACCAGTCGGTCACAAGTTCGTAAACTTATCAGACGAAGCAAACAAACCCTAAAAATTTTGTGCAAGATTCATGAATAAAGCACATAGTCAGAAATCGAACACAGTGATAATAAGCATCAAATCATCACATGAAAGTAATCACACGCGTATCCAATATCATGTGCATCCTGCACAACATACAAAACTATACGAGCACAAATAATCCTCACATCGCATGGTGCGAGAAATCGCCTTTTCGAAGCTTGCACAAGTCCGCAAGAAGAGTTAGTGATAACACGAAAGCATAAACAAAGTCAAGAAATCATATCATAACTCAAAATAAGATTGAAATTCAAAGAAATGATATCCGAATAAGTATCGGAACATGGAAGTAGAAAACCTGGCAGCACTGCATCCATACATGAGATGACTCAAAAACTCAAGTTGAAAACAACAAAATCCATCATAGATGCCTAACAAATGCTCAAATACAATTAAGTATGCATCAAATGATAATCGAATCACAATGTTAGTGCATTTAAAATATTTGGACAACATTGAATTAACATGAGTCACGCAAAAAGTCGGGTTGAAAACCATCAATCTTAACATATATGCCTAATATAAACCAAATCAAATTCACTTGTGTTCCAACCAACAATGAAAACAAGCTTCAAGGATTAATTATAAATCTAAGAAGCACCACATATAAACATGGAATGAGTCAGAAAATTGCATCGGAACCAACAAAACTCATTATCAATGTTGACACATCAAATTAGAATTAAAGCATAGTATACATGTGATATTAAATTCTGGAAATCATGTTTTTGTTTCATGAGATGCTTCAAAATGTCAGTTTAAAATCAATCGAAACCACCACAAATATAAAGAAATTACCAAGTGCAAACCAATTATGCAAGGCGCAACAATTAAATCCATGTTTATGGCATAATTGTAAATTTCTGACAGCCATACATCAAGTGTCGATGCTTGCTAAAAAACGATTTGAAATCATCATTTTGATTCATAAAGTCTAAACATCGACACATGAAAACTCTACCGAAATTCACAAACAAATATTATTCATCCACCGGTATCGGTATCATAATCTCCAAGCATCAAATTAAACATTATTTATGCATCAAATGTAAAGAATTAACTCGAAATTTTGTTCCGATAAATGAATTCAAACAATTATGCACAAGTGTTGAATCAAGACCAAATTGTGACGCGCAAGACACAACAATTATGAGCAAATATCAAATCTGACACATTAACTCAAGAATTAATTGAAAACAGTTCAATTGATTCAGAATCTCAACATTATCAACTTGTGAAATCAATTAATCACAAAATCAAGATCAAATTCAATTAATATTGAAATCAACTCATGAGATTAATTCAACAATTATAATCATGAAGCAAATAATTCAAGGAAGTGCAAGAAATATTACCGGAATTAACATCGAGAAATTGAATTAGAGAGGAATCAGAAGAATCTGATCGGATGAAAGTTGGCCGCAAGTAGGAATCAACGAAGGAGTGGAGTAGCTTGAGGGAAGTGAGCACCGGGGAGAAGCCAGACTTGGTAGGAACAGTGCGGAGAACACTCAGATGCGCGTGGCTTGGGAGGATGAGCACGACAGAGGGATCTCAGCTGGTGACGGTGTCAGGCATGGGAGATCGATGACAAAGCTGATGCTGATCAGAGCCAGCACAGTGGTTCTGGATGGAGGATGTAGTGGTCGGAAGGAAGGCAACACGAAGGAGTTTGCCTGAGAGAGAGAGAGAGAGAGGATTTGCTTCTTGCTTTTGAGAGAATTCTTGATTCTTTGAGTAAGATTTTATCAAATGGCAAAAATCTCCTCTAGAAATTGAGTTGAAAGAATATATACAAAATGCCTTAAGTCTTGTTTGGCAAGTGTATTTTTGACTAATACTGAATTTTTTACTTATTTCATGTACCGGTTGATAAACAAACCATAAACTCATGACATTCGGTTGATAATCCAGACGCGAAACCTGAAACAAAATCGTCGATGACGAAATTTGTGACGTTGTGCCAAAAGAACCGCCCTGATACAATAAAAATTGAGTGAGATGTGATTTTTTGAATGGCGAGAAACAATAGACTTTTTTGGTTGTATTGAAATTTAAGCTTATTTTCATGTGCAGTTTAGGAAGCGAGCCATAAATCGAAGCCTTCGGAGCATAATTCAAACTCGGGACCTGAAGCAAAGTTGTAGCTAACTATATTTGTGATCTAACGCTTTGAGAATCGTCCCAAATCGATAAAATTGAGAAAGTTATGAATTTTGTCATATTAGGAAACGGTCCGGTAGAAAACCATTTCGGGGTGCAATTTTCTCAAGTGATTCGCACTTATGAATTGAGGTCAATATCAAGACGAATTTTACGCCCAAAGATTTAATGAAAAAAGTCTAACAGGGAGAAAGTTATGAATTTTTGAACATTCGATAAACAGTGGATCAACAAACTGTTTCAGGGTACCGGTCTCAAAGTATTTGCAAATCTGGGGATCTTCCTCGTCGAATCGGCTTCCGAGCCAAACATGAATATTGAAGAAAATAAAAAGACGGTTCAAATGTTCCAAAAGCCACTCAAAGATGATTTTATAGTCAAAATTTACAAATTTTAAGCATCCAAAAACCCGTGAACCAACAAATCCATTGTATAACGTGATTTCAGGCAATCTGTGCTTTTGATGATCTCCCTAACAAAATTATCCTTCGACCTGAATAGATGAATTGGAGAAGATTTCAAGATGTTTCTAAAGACTGAAGAACCATTTCCAAACCATTTTCTGGTCTCATGTTATGAATTTCTGAACTCGAACTGTAAAATATTGAATTTTTATCTGCATTTTCTCAATTCGATTGAAACTCTTGACTTTTTGTGTAATTCAAAGCGTGCAAAGACACATAAGAGCTTAATATGATAATGACTTGATTATTTGTTTATTGAATATCTTGGAAACTGGTCGGAGTACATTTAAATATGAAAACCTCGAGTTTTGCTTCAATGTGTCGCCTAACGGAACAATCATCTTTCATAGTTCTTTTCACAGAGAAAATCCTTGATTCCATGAGTATAGAACCTATGACATATATGTATGCATATGATGATAATGTATAAGCCAATTATGGTTAAAATGAAGAGGGCGGATTTTGGGGTGCAACACTAAGCGTTCTTTAAGAAAAGACAAATGTCTTTCTTTGAATCACTAACCTTTCACTATCTTGACAACTCATTAATGAAGTAAACTCTTCAGTTTCTAAAGGACAAAAGTTTTTCAAAAGAAAATATTTTGACCTAAGACGTTTCTAATACATGAGAACTCCACTCCTTATAATCCTCATATTCCGTAAGAGAAAAAAATTAAATACTCCAGAGCCTCATTTTCTTATTTTGAGAAGGTGAACATTCTGATATTACATCTTTTTCATTTTGGAGAAGGCACCATTTTCAGGTTCTTCAGAATGAGAATGAATTTATCTTCAACAAGGGGTTTTGTAAATATACCAACCCATTGATGGTCTATATCTATGAATTTTAAAGATATGATTCCCTTCTGAACATAGTCTCGTATAAATCGATGTTTAATCTCAATATGTTTAGCCATAGAATGTAAAATGGTATTCTTAGATAAACAAATTGCAGAAGTGTTATCACAGAAGATAGGAATGTTACTCTCATATATCTGGAATTCTTCTAGAGACTTTTCATCCAAGGAATCAAAGTGATGCATCCAGAAACATAAATATACTCAGCTTCTATAATTGAGAGTGCTATTGTTGATTGCCTCTTGCTAGACCATGAGATCAAATCATCTCCCAGAAATTGACAGCTTCCAGAAGTTCTTTTTCTCTTTGGTCTGTCTCCAACATAATTAGCATCACAATAACCTACTAACTTGTATTCACTTGATTTTCTATAACACTAACCAAGGTTAGTAGTACCTTTCAGATACCTAAAAATCTTCTTAGTCGTTGTTAAGTTAGATTCTCTAGGATTTGATTGGAAGCAAGAACACAAGCATACAATGAATAAAATGTAAGGTCTAGAAGCAGTCAAATATAATAGATAATCTATCATACCCCTGTACATATTCTGATTTACCTTGCCACTTACCTCGTCTAACTTTATAATTCAAGTAGGGTGCATAGGGGTATTTTTCGTCTTACATTCTAACAAGTCAAACTTTTTCAAATGTTTCTTTATGTACTTGCTCTAGTGAAGGCAAGTCTCTTTTGGGCCTTTGTTAATTTGGATTCCCAGAAAAAACCAGAGTTCTCCCATCAGACTTAGAGAATTCCTTGCACAAAGTGGAATTAGCATATCCAAATATAATATCATCAACATATATTTGAACTACCGAAATTTAATTTTTGAATGACTTATAGAACAAGATGGTATCAACCTTTCCTCTTGTGAAATTATTTTATAAAATAAAATTGTTTAATCTTGCATACCAAGCTCTAAGAGCTTGTTTCAGACCATACAATGATTTCTTGAGTTTAAAAATGAAATCTAGATTTTTATGATTTTCAAAACCAGGAAGGTTGGTGTACATATAATTCCTATATTATGTAGCAATTCAGAAATTCTCTATTAACATCCATCTGATACAAGATGGTGTTATGATTAACAATGAAAGAAATTAAGAGATGAATATACTATAACTTGGAAATTGAAGCAAAGGTTTATGTACAGTCTTCCCTTCTTGCTGACTATAGCCATGTGCAACCAGTCGAGCCTTGTTTCTTACCACTTCTCATTTTTCATTGAGCTTATTTCTAAAGACCCACTTGGTTCCAATCACATGTGTTCCTTTGGGTCTAGGCACGAGATCTCACATATCATTAATAAAGAATTGATTGAGTTCTTCTTGCATTTCCAGAATCCACTCCGTATCTAGAAGCGCTTCATCAACATATATAGATTCTATGAGGGACAGCAATCCCAAAATGTCTCTTTAGAAGGTTTGAAAGAGGATTTGGTTGTGACTGGTTCAATCTTGTCACCCAAAATTAATTATTCAGAATATGAGGACCTTTGTCTGTGCTTCCTTAAAGGAGTCTAAGCTTCAACAACTTTTGGTTAAACATGTTCAGAGTCCTTTATCTCTTATTCTTCTGCAACATCTTCATTACCTCCAAACCCTGAATAGGTAATCTCCAGATCTGCAAACTTTTCAATTAGCTTTGACTTCTCAGAGTCAAGCTTATCATTGAATCTAACATGAATTGATTCCTTAACAATAAGTGTTTTAGTGTTGTATACTCTATATCCTTTTGAGCATTCAAAGTATCCTAACATGATACATTTTTGTGCTTTAGAATCAAACTTTTTAAGATTCTCCTTAGTGTTCTTAATAAAACAATCACATCCAAAAGGATAAAAATATGAAATGTTGGGTTTCTTATTCTTCCATAATTCATAAGGAGTCTCACCTAGAATAGGTATGATAAAGACTATGTTCTGAATATAACAAGATGTGTTAACTGACTCTGCCTAGAAGTGTTTTGCCATGTTAGTCTCATTACTCATGGTTCTGGCCATCTCTTGAAAACTCATATTCTTCCTCTTTACAACTCCATTTTTCTATGGAGTTCTAGGGCATGAGAAATCATGGGAAATGACATTCTCATCAAACAACTTATCAAACTATTTGTTTTCAAACTCGCCACCATGATCACTTTTGATTTTGACAATTTTAGAGTCCTTCTCATTTTAAACATGAGAACAAAAGGTAGTGAACATGGAATGCGACTCATCCTTGTGTTTTAGAAATTTAACCCACACACATCTGTTGTAGTTGTCAACAACGACTAACTCATACTTCTTACCATTAACAGAAGCAGTTTTCACAGATCCAAACAAGTAAATATGAAGAAGCTCCAAGGGCCTAGAGGTAGAAACAACATTCTTTTCTTTAAAATAAGTTTTTGAAAACTTGCCTTTCTGAAATGCTTCACAAATATATTTTAAAGAGAACTTCATATTAGGAAGGCCTCTGACTAAATGAAGCTTATTTAGTTGAGAAATCCTTCTCGTGTTAACATGACCCAATCGTGTATGCCACATCCATTGCTATTCATTAAGAGACATAAGACGCTTTACATTTTTCTCTTTAAGATCAGAAAGTCTAATCTTATATATGTTGTTCTTCTTCTTTCCATTGAAAAATATAGAGTCATCCTTCTAATGAATAGCTTTACAAGAGTTTTGATTAAATATTATATCATATTCATTGCCACTTAATTGACTCATAGACAATAATTTATGCATTAACCCATGAACAAGCAAAATATTAGTAATAGAAGGGAGATAACTATTACCAATTGTTCTAGAGCCTATGATCTTCCCTTTCTAATCACCTACGATGCCTCCAGATTTAAGTTCTAGGATTTGGAACATATTCCTTCTTTCTGTCATGTGTCACGAGCAACTGGAGTCCAGGTACCATGACTGGTGTCTTAACTTTGCTGCTGAGGATATATGCAACATATATTATCATCTTCTTAGGTACCCGAAACTTTTTGGGTCCTTTCTTGTTAATGTTATCAGAGTTATTGACAACTTTGGGTTTAGGAGCAGAATAATCATATTTGTAATAGTTAAAACAACAAGGTTTAGCTATTGGTTTTGCCTTGGGTTTAGAAGGAGGTTTTCCTTATGGACAAAACCAAAAGAAACAAAATTAGAATGAAGAGTATTAGGTTTATCTTCATTTTTAGAATTGGGTACTTCATAAAAATCATAACCAACTCCTCTAGTCTCTTTTCTTCTAACTCCATAGATCATTGAATCCATTATGACACCATCATTACTTTCAGAAGCTTCTAAAGAAATTTCCTTCTCAATTTTGGAACTCATACTTTTGAGAGCAGAGTTTTCATCCTTAAGAAAAAAGTTGTCTTCATTTAAAATGGAGAATTCCTCCTTAAGCTTAATGTGTTCCTCAAACAGATTCATGGATCTTTTTCAGTTCATTGAATTTGATTTGAAGCTCCTGATGTTTTTCCAGAATCTCAAATAAAGAATATGTTAAATCAGAATGAGATATGTCAGAAAATACCTCTTCAACGTCTGAGTCAGATTCTGATTCTTCTTCTAATTAAATCTTCTTATCAGATTCTCCAATGCTCGCCATCAGTGCCACATTAGCTTGCACTTCTTTGGAATCATCTTCTGAAGAGTCAGAATCATCACATGTTTCCATTAGCCCTTTTTTCTTTCTTTTGAAGGCTCTTTTCTTGGGATTGTCCTTTCTATGATTAAGACACTCGTTCTTGTAATAGTCTGGATCTTTTCACTCGTATCATGTGGCATCTTTGTGGCCACCAGACTTCTTTAGTCCAGAAGTAGACTCGAAGCGACCACTTGTCCTTCTAGCTCCTCTAAACTTGTAACCTTTCTTCCTCTTCTAGAGTTGGTTGACCCTTCTAGAAAGAAGCGATAACTTATCTTCATATTCTTATGAATCTTCTTCAGATTTATATTCCTCTTCAGTGTGAAAAGCTTTATTCTTCTTAGATCTTCTACTAGATTTTAGAGTTACAGAATTACCTTTTTTATGAGGTTCATCTTATTCTAGCTCAATCGTGTGGCTTCTCAAAGAACTAATCAGTTCCTTAAGAGAAGTGTTGTTAATATCTTTAGCTAGTTTGAGTGCACTTACCATAGGCCTCCACTTTGTTTGCAAGCTTATGATATTCTTCTTCACATGATATAAAGTAGTATACCTTTTGCTCAGAACCTTTAGTCCTGCAATAAGAGTCTGAAACCTTGAGAACATTTTCTCAAGAGTTTAATCTTCTTCCATCTTGAAAGCTTTGTATTTCTGAATCAAGGAAAGTGCCTCGGTCTTCTTTACTTGAGTGTTACCCTCATGAGTCATTCTCAAAGAATCAAATATAGACTTAGTAGAGTCTCTATTTGTTATATTTTATACTCATTATAATAAATCACATTCAACATAATGATTCTTGCTTTATGATGATTCTTATAATATTTTTGTTGTTACTCGTTCATCGTTCTTCTTTCAATCTTGTTTCCACTAGCATCCGCAGGATGTTCGTAGCCATCTAGTACCATATCCCATAGATCAACATCGTTACCAAGAAAGAAAATTTCAAGTCTTTCCAATAGTCAAATATTTCTCCATCAATGATTGGATGTTTAGCATTATAGTTATCTCTGTCATTGATAACAGGTGCAACTGGTGGTGGTGGAATAGCCATTGTGTTTCATAGAAAATTATGGATCTTTATCTGACACGGTTAAGTGTTTGATAAACAGTCAATATCATAACTGGAGCTCTGATTCCAATTGAGGGTGTGAGAAACATAAGAAAGGAGGGTTGAATTGGGTTTCAGGATTTAAATCAAATTCTTGCCAAGACAAAACAAAGAACAAAAGTACCAAAATAAATGACAAAATTATTTTTATCATGGTTCACTGTTAACAAAGTTAATCCAGTCCACCTGCCAAGATGATTTTTCCTTCTCAAACAAAGACTTAATCCACTATAACCGAACTGATTACAGAGACAACAAAGACCAACTATCAATGTTGAAAACCACAAAGACTACCCATTAATGTCTTCTTGAGAAATTCTGACTAACATTTAGTCTCTCAATGAAAAATCAACTTAAGAGTTGAAATACAGTGAGTGTGTTTACAAAATTGCTTCTTAAAAGCAATTACACAAGTTTGAATACATTGAAATAACACAACAATGTTAATAGCAAGTTCAACGAGAAAAACCTCTTTGTAAGTACTGAGTGCGCCTAAGAGGGGGGGGGGGTGAATTAAAACTTTAAAAATTATTCATTTTTTGAGAAACAACAAGTTGTTCTTATTTTTCAGGTTTGGTGTTAAGAGTTTTGAAATGTGTTTCTTTCTTTTGTGGTCATGATTTAAGATGACAGCGGTAAATACGTAAAATTAAAGAACATAAGGATATATCTCGGTTCCCCTCACAGTCTGAAGGTACGTCCATCCCCCTTTCAATATGAAAGAGATTTCACTATTTCTAGATCTTTGTACAAGCCTTATACCAAGACTTCTCCTGCAATCTTCTAACAACAAAACCACCAAGAACAATCCTCTTGGATCAACCAAGTTGAAATGAGAATAATCCTCTCACTTTTAACCTCTTGCTTCCAACAATCTGTGACAGCAAAGTACAACCAAACAAGTAGAACAAGAAAACATTCATTTCCTTTCTACTCTCTTGTTTCCAACAATCTTGAAAAACAAGGAATTATAAACCAAATCTGGAAATTGTTTGAGTAATAAAGTTTATGAATATGTATTAATCAATAAGATTGATCTTTTCTTCCAAACAAACAATTTATACAGATATATTAGTTCTCGAGTGTTTATGAATAATGGAGGAGTTTTTCTAGATTGATATGTAGAACAAATATAGAAAAATTCTCAATGAAAGTTCAAGAAACAAAACACTTGTTTGAAATTTGAATGAATAAAATGATGTTAAATTGAAATGGAAGAGGTGAGATTTGAGTCCTGAAAATAAGAGTATATATAACACCTTAACACTCTTATGAAAGTGTGTGATTCAATGAAAAAATGTAATGGTTAAGGAAAGATTTGCTCAAAATGTTCAGATTTAAAACAGACTGAAAAGCTACTGTCATACTCAGGAAATCGATTTTAGAATACGGGGTAGTTGATTTCCTTTGAAACGTTGCACCTGAAAATTCAAATTTTCGTGAAGGAAATCGATTTCTGAAATATGGGTAATTAATTTCCATGCCTAAAAACAGTTTGTTGAAAATTTAAAATTTTGTGAAGGAATTCGGTTTCTGAAATAGGGGTAATCGATTTCCATGCCTAAAAATAACTTTCTGAAAATTCAAATTTTTTTTAAGGAAATCAATTTCAAAAATAGGGGTAATCGATTTTCTGAACTGAAAATTGAAAAAAAAAATTGTTTTGATATGCAGAAATAGTTTGTAATGCAACTACTTTGGACCATGCATGCAAGTGAATATTTAGGAGTATTTTGAGCACTAAGTTATCAATATAGATTGCATGCTTATACCTCAATAAATTAAGACCAATGTTAGTCTTCATAAAGTTGCAATCTTGATCCATAGCCATTTTGCTCATATTGCTTTTTCTCATCCTTTGATATATGCACATAGTAGTTGTCTTCATCAAAACATAATGTTGAAGAAGTTTGACTTCACACTCCTGGCTTGCAACTTAACGAAAAAAAGTTCCTTGCGTTTACAAAACTTTGCAAATAATTATTTGAAATAGAGCTGAGCAGCATTTCAGCGTAAGTTTTGCAGAGAATGAGTTGTGTTCTTCATTCTCCCAAGTCTTCCTCTTATAGCCAAAAAAAAATTCGTTTGGATGGTAGAATAGAAATACTTAATTCCATTTGTTTTGTTCAAATTGGTCAGTGTGCGAATGGTATACAACATAGTACCATAGTACAATCCTTGTGCCACCATATTAGGGTAGTGAGAGCATTTGTATGTTGTACTATTCTCTTACGTAAACCAATTTTGATCTTATCTTCTAATCTTTAGAGGTTTCTAATGGTTGGTGATGAAGTTATGTCTTCAGAAGTCGTTCATCTATAACCTTGTCTTCAGAGTTCTCAGTACTTTGTCTTCAGAATTTTTGTCTTCACAATCTTCAGAACTTGTTCTTCTAGAACATTGTCTTCAGAATCTTCAGAACTTTGACAAACAGAATATCAGAGCTTGAGAAGTCTTCAGAAGCTCTTCCAATATAGTCACGATCAGAAGCTCTATCACTAACGTTTATCATAACCGTTATTATAGAAGTAGTCTAGAACTTGACTGAGTCATTATAACCACCACTGATTTCTTCCAGAGTCAGAGTGTGTTGTATTCAGAACTCGATGATGTCATACGCCTTATCTTCAGAGTCAGAATCTATTAGCAAAAGTTACACATTAGACAAAAACTGTTAGAGTACTAAATTATTCTGTAAGATATTATGTAATGTTATCGTCAAAACTTACACATATTTCATCATTTTATTGTAACTTTTTTTAATATCAAAATTTCAAAAAATCTCTTAATTTTAAAATCATTTTAAATAAGTTTTTTTTTTTATAAAAATCATTTTTGAAATGCAACTTTTTTAAAAAAAATTGTGATTTTAATTATGTTTTGATCTTTAATAATGTATGATTATGTTACTGTATGTCAAAATTAGTTTTTCAATTTAAAAAAATTAAATATAAAAAAAAACTTAGAGTATTTTTAAACGTTTAAAAATCATTTTTAAAAATATAAAATGAAATTTTATTTTTTAAAATCTAAAACTAACATGCGCAGTATCTCCTTCTAAAATCTTCATAAATTCTCAATATAACATTTTTTTCAAACATGTATTCAATAAAAGAAATGGTTGAAATCTACTTATACTAAAATTTTCATGAACTTATGGTAACAAGTTGATATCTTTATAAATGAAAAGTTAATTAGCAAGGTGCACAAACTCAGAGATTAAAATTAGTCAAATCCAATGCTAATAATTACTTATTGAAAAGTGCATGTTAAACTGCACCTCTCATTCCATTAGTTTTGCAAGCCGAGTGGTTCATACTTCATAGGAGTTCACAATTAAGTTATTTCACAAAATTCATGATGTTTTTTCAGTTAAATAATTATTTTTCCACCATTCTTCTATTTAACTAGAAATCGGGTTATACGAACTCATGTGCAATTGCCATCTGAAAGGAAGCAAATATGGACATTGCGGAGTGCAAATAGGACAGGGGGGATTATATAATTAGCAGCAAATTGGGAGACCTAATGAAATTACTAGTGAATCCTACTAGATCCATATTATTCGATTACCTTGCCTGCAAATTTGCTTCTACGTCTAGGTTACTCCTTGAATTGCTTCTCCCTAGTTGAAACTATGAATCATATTTAAAAATTAAACTTTGAGTTTATAGTTTATAAACTAATGTGATAATAAAAGATCTATTTAATACGATTAATAGTTTTTTCATCAAGAATTTATAGTTTATTTTATTAATTTATAACTTTTTTTTTATATATTATTCTAAATAGCATTTTAATTTAACTAAAATTAGGGGTGTAATCGGTTCGGTTTGGATCGGTTTTTGGTCAAAAGTTTATCTAAACCAATGATATCTCTATCAGTTAGGTTTGGTTCGATTTTTTGTTGTTTTTAAAAATGAAACCAAATCAAACTAATTGGTTTGATTTGGTTAATCATTTTTCAACACTTTTTTTAAAACATTATATTCACCAGTGTATTATTTGCTATCATATTTTTCGGTATATTTTATATTATTATTTTTTCAAAAAATACACTTCACACAATATATTTCATACTATACTTTCAAACAACTTACAACTTGTTCTTCATCCATATGAAGTATTGAAATAAGTTCACTGTAGAATATAAAAGTTGATAAGAGATTTGAAAGCTTAATAAATAAAGCACGATAATAAAAACAAAAGGTTTCAACACACATAAATTAACATGTTTTACACCTCAAACAGACATCAAAACTATTTTGTAACAAGACTAGAAAGATATTCATTGAAGAAGAAACATAAAAGGTAATAAAAAGATGAAAACTAACATAGAGAACTGGAACACGAACAAGACAACCATAACCTATTAGAATGACAGTGACGAGAAAAACAATGGTGGCGGATAGTCAGAGTAACAATTTAGCGAGAGCAAGTTTTTGTGCTTTATGGTTTCTATTTTTTATGTTTTGAGTTTGGTTTTGCCTACATATTTTGTTTAAAGAAAGGAAGTGTAAAAAAAGATGGAGACGTGTTGGACCGATACAAAGTTTGAGCTTAATAATGAGCTAAATAAAATATTAAGTAGGTATTTGTAGTCATCGGTTTGACGGTTCCTAAAAACTAAAACCGATAATCAAACTAAACCACCTCGATTTTAATTGATTTGGTTTGGTTTTTGAACTGAATCAAAAACACTTGTTTTTATTTTTGGTTTAGTTTGGTTTGTCGATTTATTACACCCGTAACTAAAACATATTACTATCCTTTATAATTATTTTAGTTTAAAATAAAATAATAATATATTAAATGTCTTTTATGTCATTTTAATTTATCAATTAATTGAACTATTAATTTTACTGAACACTTCAATTAATTTATCAGCTATAAGTCATCAATCATTAGATATAAGCTACAAACTATCAATCATCAACTAATAGTCAAAAACTATAAGTTATCAGTTAACCGATATTTTTTATCAAACAAAAACTTATATAATTATCTATCATGTAATAATAATTTTAGTGTAAAGCATAGGAAAAAATATGTTAAATTTTCTAGCTCAAAATAAAGAGACCCCAAGGTGAGCTTTAAAGCTTTGTTTGTGAGTTTGGAGGAAAACAGGACTTTGAGAAAAAAAAGAATAAGAATCGAGTAAAAAGAATAGAAAGATTTAGGTGGGGACGGTTTTGGATTATTTATATTTATTCACAAATCAAAATTCCCTAATTTGTGGAACTAAAATTTTTTATTGGATGAGGGGTTTGAAGTGTTTTGGAGGGTTTAGACAAATTTTTCAAATATAATTTATGTTGCTATAGTATTCCAAAAAGTAAAAATATGGTAATGATAAACACTTTTTAATCATTCTATACATAACTTTTTTTTAAAAACAGGTAAATATTTCTCTATATTTTTCTAATTTTTATTTTCGAAGCCTTCTCTTTACCTCCCCTCCAAACTCTCACACAAAGTCTAATAGAATTAGAGTTCTAAAATTAAGGATGTCTTAAAAAATATATCTATAGAGTGTAAAACAATGACAAGAAGAGGACGACCTAGAAAATTATGGAATGGAAACTATATGTGGGATGACATATCGTATACGAGAGAAGAACAGAAGAACCTAAGAATCCCACACTATCACATCAACCAACACAAAATAGAAACCACTAGAGACATAACCAATCTAGGGATTTGGAGGGTAGTGGAAAACAAGCACCATCATCTTCTTCATAGAAATATCAGACAACTTAATGACAAAATACATTTACCATCTCTTCAAGAAACATGGAGACATCGACGAAGTGGTTATACCTCCTAAGAGGGATAAACACGATAAGAGGTATGAGAGAGACTTAACAATGTTGAAGATGAAAGAAAGCTAGCTATTAGGCTGGATAATATTTTATTGGGCAATAGGAAAAAAATGCCTACATCCTAAAATTTTAAAGAAGAAAGTTAGAGGTACATGCAAAGGGTAAACTAGATGCAACAAGGAAGAATAAAAAATAGGGAAAAAAGTATAACATGACGCAACAACATGAATGGAAAAAGAAGGCAGAAGGAGAAACTGAAGGAAGGTCTAAGGGAGAAAGGCAAGGAAGAATGTCATATGTGCAGGTGGTTGGGAGAGGCAATAACCAAAGCAGGTAAGTATTTAGAGCTCCAAACGAACCTAAGCCAATATTCACTTATCTAGAGTTCAAAATTCTATAATATGAGTTACCAATATTCAACAAAGCTTATATGGGAACTGTTGAGCATCCATTAATGTCTTACAACATCCAAGACATATTTCATTTGAAATGATATTTTCAAATAAAGGTTACTCCTTTAAAAGCAAATATATGCCTGATGGGGGAAGGAGAACTAGCAGAGTTGCACAAATTAGTAAAGGAAGCAAATGAATGGTTAAGTCAATGGTGTTCGGAAATCAGGGAGTGGAGAAATGGAGACATAAAAAATGAAAGGTTGACTTGGATTAGGTGTTATGGCATCTCATGCCATGCATGGTCACCAAGCTTCTTTGAGTTTATATAATCTCCCATGGGTATGTATTTTTGTTCTTATGATAATACAAGTAAGCAAGTGAGCATTGATGATAAAGTGTTTTGTGTTCTTGAACGGAGCATTCAATGTACAAATAAGCAAGGAAGTGTTCAAATCAAAATCGTGGAGGATTCACATGGTCCTCTTAAAATAGTTATGAACAATCACAACACTTATAGGGTTGAAACATAATGTAGTTCTAATCACAGTTTCAGCGACTGGGAGGAGGAAAATTATGGGATCTCGAGGTTGGAAGAGTGTTAGCCTTAGAGGAAGCAACGATGATGATACGGGGAATGTATAAAAGGAGAAGAAAAAAAAGGAAATTATCATATTCGAGGATGGGAAAGTCTCTCTGAAAAACAATCTTCGAACATCTCTTTGAAAAAAATCAAGGAAATGTAATGGGCATGTGGATCAGGGACTTGTCCAATCATCTGATGAAGAAAAAAAGAGGCGACTATAGTAGTATGTGACCATGGTTCAGAGTAAAAAGGAGTTTCAAAAAGTAAAATAAATGAGAGGATGTGATGGGAATTGTACTTAAACTTGGAATAATAGATTTGGACCAAGAATTTAGGAAGTGAGACCCAAGATGTAGTACTTGGCCTAATTCAAGAGCATGGGTATGTTTAATGTAGGGGGAATATCCAAGTACAAGTATACCACATCATATTGAGCTTATTGGTGGTAAACCTATCAGGAGAGCCAAAAATAAAAAAAGAACATTCAACAGGAAGAGGAAGAGGATGCAAGGGTCATTCAACCTTCTTATTTTTCGGTTCTTCGACCACTAAAACTCAAGAAACTTCAACTTGACAAATGACCACCTTATGAGATGGAATTGTAAAATTAATAATGAGGAGAATCCATATCATGTTGTGAATCTACCACAGACTTGTGGAGATTTATTTTTTAGGTTAATTCTAGGTGACATGCCTTTAATAAGGACAATAACTTTTGATGATGACAAATATTTTTTTATGATGGTAATGAGTTCTTAATGACAATTCAAGCATAAGTGGTTAAGTTGTTAAAGATGTGAATCAATATGTTAGGGTTTAATGGACTTTCCTATCTGATGATGGCAACCAGATAAAATATAGTTGAAGCCTAATCTCAAGTGAAATCAAGCATGTGTCTACAAGAAACAAAGCCTCTGACAAATTTTTAAAGTATAAGAAAATCCTATCTCGATTAGTCTAAGTAAAAACATTGTAAAGCATAAGGGAGTTCTCATCAAGTGAATGCTTAAATCATGCACACACATACAAAACAAGCTTTAAACTTATTTTTCTCAAGAAAACATTTTCAAAAATACCTTGAAGTCCTGCCCCACAAGTTAGGAATTGTCAGAAAAGATATGGGCAACTTTTTGCTCTTGCAAGTTGATTGGCACCTTATGGAAGTTGATTGAAGAAGTTCAAACATGCGCCCTAACCTATTAGGACAATGCCTTAATTACTTGTAATATCTACATATAGATATAGATATATATCCTTTTTCTTTTTGAGCCGAGAAATCGATTAATCTAAGTCTACCAATCGATTGGGACATGATTCCAATCGATTGGAAAGTCTTAAAAGGACATAATTTTTTTTCCTTTTTTGTGTCAATCTTTAGCCTATAAATAGAGGATCCTTTCCACTTTCAAAATCATCCATAAACGTGATTTCATTTTTCACTTTCACAATTTATTTTGTTTACTTTCTCTCACTAAAATTTTAACCGAAGTACTTTTTGAGAAAGTTGTTTTGCAAGTGAGGAAGCTGTAATTTTGGAAGGGTAGTTATGTAAGTTTTCCGTAGAATTTTTGTTTATACCTTGGTTGAACATTTTATCCACTTAGGTATTTTTTATTTTCGTTCGATGCTAAAGCGTAAAAAATTTGGTTTAGGATTTGTGTGATTAAGTCTCTTGTTTAGGTTCAGGATTAGCTCGTGGTAAAAACTCATAGGTTATTGGTTATCCTGCCATAAAACCAAGTATAGCTAAAGATAATCCCGATGTTAAAATCTTATTTTGGTTCAAGATCAGCCCAATGGTTAAATCGCATAGGTTATTAGTTATCCTAGTATAAAACCAAGATTTAGATTTGAAAGCTCATTTCGATGTTAAAAGCTCCCAAAGTTAGTTTGAAGACCAACCATTCCAAGATTATCTTGGAAAGAAGACTAATTTCTTTGATCCACCATTTGGAAGGAAGACTCATCGCTTCTCTCCAATCATTACTATTTGGTTGGAAGTTAGCCACAAACATCATTTTTCCTTATATAAAGGGGTTCGACAGTTCAAGCTACTAAAAACTCTTAAGTTTATTGGATACTCTCAAGATCAATTATTGAGGACATGACTAAGTCATTTTTTATTGAACCTGTAGAATTCTTGGTATTCGTATCTTCCCTTAACTCTTTACATTTCCATATTTTATCTTCTACAATTTATTTGCATAACTCTAGAACTTTTCTAAAAATGTTTTCTAACTCTGATTTTAATCCACAAAGTTTTTCAAATACAATTTTTTTAAACACACAACACCCCTCTCTTTTGTGCAAAGTCACATGTCCAATAAGTGGAATCAGAGCCTAACTCTTTTTAAAGGACTAATCATCTTAGGAGGAAGATGACTTCCAACAAGAGATCTTTTCTAATCACACAAACACTTTTTAATAGTAGTATATTTAATATATGGCAAGCTAGGTTTATAATTTTTATTCTAATTATAAGTCATGTGTAATACGGTGGGAGAACTGACTTGTTTTGCCTTTTATCGCAAATGTTGTGGATAGCAAGAGTCACCATCGACTTTTCTTTTATCCAATAAGGAACGGGTGAAAAGAACAGGAAAGACCTTGATATATTTTGAGTTCGGAGGGTAGGTTATGAAAAGGGGAGGTGTTAGCACCCTTTTCATCCGTAGTTATCTACGGGCTCTTAATCGCTTAGCTCACTTTTGAAAATTTGTTTTTGTGTGTGTGTTTGAAAATATTTTGAAAATTTGCCAATGTAAGGCGAAAATTTGTAATGATTCTTTTATTGGTCCTCAAGAATGCGTACAAAGTGTTTTAAAAATATCTTTGAAAGTGTTTGTGAAATGTTTTGTTTTTGAAAGGTTTTTGTGAGAAAGCGATTAAAAGTTCTACCCACTCAAGGTTGTTCTTGTAATTTTCCTCCTTCTTTAGATAGTGATATCCATACCATTAGTTAGTAGGAAGGCCTATCGTTGGATGTGAAGGGACATGCGTAGGGTCATCATACAATCATCGAAGGCAACTTGTAAGGAAGCTTTAGCAATTTCATAAGGGACTTGATCATTTATCAAAAGGAAATTTTGAAAGGGTCATTGAGGGACTATGATATTTTATTCGAGAGACTTTGTTAAAGCGTCCCCACTTTTGAGGGACATGACTGTTTTTATTACGAAGGAAACAAGGGAGGTTACCTTAGAGGTGCGAGTGTGCAAGTGTTTTTTTTTCCAGTTATTTATCTTGATATTTAGGGTTTTCTATCATTCTTTTTTATCTTTTCATACAAACGCTAGTTACTAAACAGTAATAGTAAGTAAAACAGTAAAGTGCAGAAAGTAAAGTTCTAAGCTATTACATGGCTTTGGGGCAGATACATAATAGAGGTACATGAAAGTAAACCTATAACTATTACATATTAGGAGTAATTACGTGATGATATAATGTGGAGAAAATAAACTACGTTGTTATAATTGAACGCGCCTTATACACTTTATTTAAGAAATTAAAATAAGAAAAGGAAAGAAATGTTTTTTAGTGATCTTTTATGGAAAAATAGATTTATAATGAAAGTAATTAAACCTAAAAATTCTAATTGATATTAAAATTTTTAAAAAAAAAGGTTAATTAATTAAATTAAAGGGTTAATAAATAAACCTAAAAACTAATTAATTTAAGTTAGTAAAAAAAGATTAATTTAAAAGTTGATTAAAAAACCTAAAACCTAATTTAATTAGGGTTTGTAAAAAAGGTTTTGTTTTATGGTTAAGTAAAAATAGGATTAAGTTTGCCAAAATAATTAGAGTTTAAGGGAAAATGACAAACAAGGTTAGAAAATATAAAAAACATAAAAATGCCAGAGGTGGGTGTTGAACCCACGCCCTTTTGCTTCTGCCCAGTAAGGTTCACCATTGCGCAAAGTGTGCGTTGGTGTTAGTAAAACGTGCATCATTCAAAAATATAATCAACCTGTAAATATTAAGAAAACATGAAAAATAAATGACAAAAGCAGGGATCGAACCCACGCCTTATTGTACAAATGTCTTATCATGCACGCGTTTGCCACTGGCGTGGCTGTTTCATCTGGTCTATTGGTGAAAACAAAGAAAAATATAATCAACTCAATTAACTGGACCAGAGAAGCGCCGAAGCCCTAGCTCCAGTCGTCTTCTCCGATGAATACGTTTTGTTTTCCTGGAAAATAAAAGAAGTCAGTGCCTCAATGGTACCCTACCCCCCTAATTCAGGCCTTGCAATCTCAATGGAAGCATTAGTTTGGACTAAAACACGCTGTAGAAAGAGATATGACGAAAATAACATGAAACAGACCAAGCATGGCAATTCACGATTCAGCCATTATGGGGATCAAGTAATGGTCCTATCCTGTACTAATACATCTCAGAAAAGTGTTAGTAACGTTAGTATGTATCAAAACAACATAAAAACAGAAATATGATTTTGCAAAAAAAACAATGAAATCAGAAATGGATATATGCTAGTTTTATGCCCTTCGGATCATCACAACTGATCCAATCTTACCCTATAATGCTTCTGGAAGTGAATGAGACATGTTTTTGACCTTGAGGGAGGCTTGAGGCTAGGGTTTCAATTTGCCATAGCTTTGATAATTTTGGAAGTTTTGGAATAGTTTCTTATGCAAGGGTCTTATGGATATCTTGCCTGAAATAATGGGAATATATAATGATGAATTAGGTCAAACAAGAGTGGGCTTGGACCTTGTATGAAAGGCTTTTATTTTATGTCATTTATTTTGAATTTTAATTAAAAAAAAATATGGAATAAAATTCCAAGGGGTGTATGAATAAGTTCCGAGGTTCATATTGAGGCCTATAATACGCATGGACCTTGAAACATCAGCCCAATAGCCCAAAATTCCAAGTTTGCTCAATTTAGGCTTCATGCATTTTCTCAAAATTGTCCAACTTGCACCAATCATAACTCTCTCAATTTTTATCATTTGAAAGTGATCTTGGACTTTTTGGAAAGCACCAATTGTCCTTTAATCTCGATGTTTATCATTTTTTCATTTGAAGACTTTATCTTGACATATGTTGCCTTAACAAAAAGTGTCTTTTGTTGACTTTTGAAATGACCTATAATGTTTTGGCCCATATCTCTCAAATGAAGCATTTTGTGGACTTGAGCTTAGAGAGTCAAAGTTGTAGAGAATTGAACTTCCTTCAAAATGAGCTTTGGTTGAGAGAAATCTGATGAAGCATATGAAAATTGTGCTTGGTCAAAGTTTAGTTGACTTCTCCTTAAGAAAACCCTAATTTGGTAACTTTTGACTTTTGATGAATCTTGAGTTTTCTTGATGAATCATGATCAACCCTTGATCAAATGATGAATGTGAACAAGATCTTTATGTTGACCAAAAATCTTGATGTTTGACTGTATGTTGACCATAATTGACTTTTTGTCCAATACAATTGATTTTCAATAATCTGAGTATTTGATTGAGCAAACTTGTGATGCAAGGCTTGAAATTTGGCATGAGCATTCCTTGAGACATATGAGGAACCATGAAATCCTCTTGGGGTATTATAAGCTCAAATTTCCTTGAGAAAAGCAAAACCCTAGTTGTAGGTCCATTGCTTAGGAGGAGAATTTTTCTAATCAATTCTTGAGCAACCTTGAGCAATTAAGAACCCTAGGAGAATGTCTTGGATAATGGGAGGGCAAATTTTGGGGTACAACATCATGAATCATAGGAAAGTCTAATCAATGGTCCTTTTAATAGTAATTAATGAGTAAATGGAATAGTAGTATTAGACTGAAGAAGAAAAGAGAAAATGTGAAATAGATTTCAAAACTAAGAGTTTTATAACAATGTCTCTAGATGATAGTAAAATTTTATATGTTCATCATTGCAAAAGCTCCAAGGAGATTTGGGAGACTCTTGAAATAATATATGGAGTTTCTCCAGGTATTGAGAAAAAGGTGATGAACACGCGAGTTGAAGAAGATAAAGATGTACTCCTAAATGCTTTTTAAAATTTAGAAATATTGGAAAATGTATTAGAACGTTCGTTACTAACAAATTTCTAAGAGTTAAGAATTGGAAGTTTAATAAAATCCTTTAATCAAAAGATAGGAACCTTCACAAATTTCAGGAAAAATCAAAGAAGAAGGAAATTATAGAGAAATTGCAGGAGCTAATTCAATTACTTAAAAATGAAGACACGGGCTTAGAAAATAAAGAATCATCAACTTCATCATACTCCTATCATACGACCCCGATGGAATACTTTGATAGAACATACTCGATAGTTGAACAATCTTTAAAATATTTAACATCAAATGAAGGAACCCATGGTTGATAAAGTATGAATAAAAAGTGTCTTCAAGTGAAATCTTAAAAAGAAGAGAAGGGGGTTGTGATACGGTGGCAGAATCGACTGTTAATATTTGTTTACGTTTTTTGTTCGCATATGTCGCGGTAAGCAAGAGTTGCCACCGACTTTTATTTTATCCAAATTAAGTAAAGGGTAAAAAGAACAGAAAAAGACATTTTTCGAGATTTTCTGAGTAAGGGGGTAGATTATGGAAAGGGAAGGTGTTAGCATCCTTTCCATCTGTAGTTTTCTACGGGCTCTTAGATGCTAGCTCATGTTTTGAAAATTGCTTGTGCTTTGTGTGTTTTGAAAATTGTTTTGAAAATTGTTTTGAAAATGTCTTAGTGCGGCGATTCGCTTTGTGATAACTTTTGTATCAGTCCTCAAGAGTGTTGACAAGGCAAATATTTTTGAAAGTGTTTTGAAATATTTTTGTGTAGGTGCAAAAAGTTGTTTTGAGCAAGCATCTATGAACTTATCTACTTATACTCGAAAATGTCGTTCTTTTCTCCCTATCCTTTAGACATTGATATCCTACTATTAGTGAGTAGGTAGTCCTATCGTTGGATGCATGAGGGACAAGCGCATGTCATTGTTATGGTCATAGAAGGCAACATATAGGGATACCTTAGCAGTTTGAAGGGACTGTCATCATATAGGCAACGCCGAGGGACAAGATCATTTCTCTTAGGCAACTCGAGGGACGTTAAGGGACTATGATCTTTATGATGACTTTTAGATTGAGGATCTTTTGCTAAGATATCTCTACGTTCGAGGGACATGAACATTGTTTTCCGAGGCCACCAAGTGGGGAGTATCCTAGGGGTGCAAGTGTGCAACAGTGTGTTTTTTCAGTGATATTTATCTTGCAATTAGGGTTTTCTATCGTTCATTTTTATCTTTCCATACAATCTTATTAATCTAAGCATTGCATAAAATATAGTAGCTGAAGGTAAAGGCGGAAATATAAACCTAGGCTATTACAAAGCTTTGGGGCAGTTACATAATAGTGAAGAGTGCGGAAAAGAAATCCTAAAACTATTACATTCCGGAAGTAATTATATGATAAAGATTAAAAAAAGTGGGAAAAAATAAAGCTACGCTATTACAGTTGAACGCGTCCTATACACTTTATCTAGGAAAATAAAAATAAGATGAAAATAAAAAAGATAATATTTTGGTGATTTTTTTATGAAAAAATGATTTATGATAATTAATTAAATAAATCTAAAAAACCTAATTAATTTTAATTAATAAAAATGTTAATTTTGAAAAAAAAAGTTAATTAAAATACCTAAATCCTAATTAGTTCGAATTTAAAAAAGGTTAATTTTGAAAAAAGTTAATTAAAAAAAACCTAAAACCTAATTAATTTTAATAAAAAAAAGATTAATTTTGAAAAAAAAGGGTTAATTAAAAAAATATAAAACCTAATTAATTTTAATTAAAAAAAAGGTTTTAAAAAAAGTTTATGTATAATGATTAACAAGAAAGAATTAAGTTTGCAAAAAAATAAATAGGAGAAGAAACATCAATGAAAAGAGGGTTAGAAAATACAAATAATATAAATTTCAAGGGTGAGTGTTGAACCAAAAATTAATTTAAAACCTAAAATTAAATTAAAAAACCTAAAATTACTTATTCGAGTTTATTATGAAAAATCGAAGGTTTGTGAAAAATGTTAGGTTTTATGAAAAAGGTTTTAAACAGAATGAACGAAAATAGGTAAAAGGATAAATAGAAAGGAAGAAAACCAAAACCAATAGGGGTAGATGTTGAACCCACACCCTTAACATTCTCAGGATGTCTGCCTCGTCATGTATTGGTGGTTGTTCTGTTTTAGCCTCAGCGTTTTGTAATAACTCTGCATGGGACCCTGTCTAAATCTGCAGTGTTGAATCTCATGAACACATTAAATAAATTACTATATCATGAAATACAAATAAAGTAAATATATGAAATTTTGTAATGTTAAAACCGATATGGCATGTATGAATGCTTCTACACCCTTTTGATCATGGAGATCAATTCAGCCTTACCCTTACTGGAGAAGTAGTGAGATGGGGGTTTGTAACAAGGATGGCTTATTTGTAGTGAGATGGGGGTTTGTAACAAGGATTTTAAGGTTTTTAGGGTTCTTGAAGGAATTTGATATTTTGACAGGGTTGTGGCAAAGGTTTTTTTCCGTTTCGTGTTAGTGTGAAAAGAATGATATTATATAATGGAAATTAGAGCAAAGATATGGGCTTTGAATGTGCAATTGGGCCTCCAATAACCACAAGCAATAATGCATATTTTTATTCGTTCCAGGCTAAATCGCATGGACTTAAGTGAAATTTTTGAAGTTGAAATATGAAAACAAAATGAATCCGACATCAAGAACAAACTCCTGTCCGAAAATAGGCTCAATTGGATAAACTATGAATTAGTTATGAATTTTTGAAGTTTCGCCTCAAACAAACATATTTTGGGCTCTAGTGTCAACTCTGACACGTTCTTCAATAAAAAACCAGTATTCGTCGGAGCATAACCCGGTCTCGACTTTGGAAGAAAAATTGTAGATCTATGAATCAGTAACCTTGTGTAAAAAGATGGACCCGATCTGATAAAAATTGACTGAGTTATGAATTTTCGATGTTTCGACCCAGAAGAAATAATATTTAGCATTCAGAATTTTTGGTGTGTCACGCGCACTTTGAGAAAAAAACAAAGGCCTTTTGGATACCGTTCAAACTCGATACCTCCTGTGAAAACGTAGCCAACTTAATTTGTGAAATTTTTGCGCCAGAACCAGTTCGATACGATGAAAATCGACCAAGTTATGATTTTCTGAACATGACACAAATAAACTTCTGTCACAAATTTTCTGTACGAAAATACTTGATAAATCCACATTTTTAAAGACCTTCTGATTGAAATTAGCTTCTAGCCGTGAGATATGAAAACGTAGATGACGTAAAGAAGGAATTTTGGCCACCGGAACAGGTTCAAAACGAGCCACGATCTTTAAGTTATGAATTTTTAGTGCGTACAAGCTGCATTTTCAACATACTTTTTCACCATATTTCTTCGAGAAAAATCGCACATTCGGAGACCTTCTTTAAAGAATTGGATCTCGAGCCAAACCTGAATTTGAGAACATGTTATCAGGTATATCTTGGGGAAATAACACCTAAATATGACGCGCCGGGTTGGACTTGTGAATCTTTGAACCCCAAATCATTGCGAAACAGCGAACCGATCTTCAACACAGAGTATACTCTGAGAACATCCATTAGCGAAATAAACGTAACTTGTAACCTGACGAAGCTTGCTAAATATACCTTGATCCCATAACCATAGAACCAATGATATGCCTGTAAGCCAAAAAGGTAAAAATAAAGAGGGTAAGTTTTGGGGTACAACAGCTGCCCCCGTTCAATCTACTTAAACCTGAGGATGTAGATTGGCTGGTCTGCCTTTCGTGATCTGAAGGTGGAAGATGATTGAACACTAGAGTGCCCAGAAATTTGCTCTCGTCTTAAATGATACTTTATTGTGTAGATAATCGAGAATGGGCTTACAAATTCCATTTGGAAGGCGATGCGGAATCATCGGAGATGGGCTTAAAGATGCCATCCAGAAAAGATATTGTTGCATAAGAGATTCCTTTGCGAGAATTCTTGTACCTGCCGTTGAGGAGGACTTCACCGGGGAATGTTGATTTATATCCTGGGAAATATAGTCTAGGAGCTTCAGTTTTCCATTACTCTACTGGGGAATTAACTCTTGATTGATGAGGCAAAAGTGAGCTGTTATCTGGTCGAGTCCGGGTTTCACGGCGACTTACTGGGGAAATATGAAATAGATCGTATCTGGTCGGGTCTGGGTTTTACAGTGTTGTAAAGTATTGTTAGGATATAAAAGAGAAGGAACCTGTATAGGGCTCTCTCGTGATAAGTCCATGCAAAACTGCGTCAAGTAATTCACGAAAAGGAGCCTGGATAGTAGGGCTATGAGAAGGAACCTGGGTAGTAGGGTTACTTCGAAATGAAAGCCTGGATAGTAGGGCTATGAGAAGGAACCTAGGTAGTAGGGTTACATCGAAATGAAAGTCGTGATAGTAGGGCTATGAGAAGGAACCTGCGTAGTAGGGTTACTTCGAATTAAAAGCCTGAATAGATGGTCTATAGAAGGAACCTGGATAGTAGGGTTACTTCGAAATGAAAGCCTGGATATTAGGGCAATGAGAAGGAACCTGGATAGTAGGGTTACTTCGAAATGAAAACCTGGATAGTAGGGCTATGAGAAGGAACTTGGATAGTAGGGTTACTTCGAAATGAAAGCCTAGATATTAGGGCTATGAGAAGGAACCTGGATAGTAGGGTTACTTCGAAATGAAAACCTGGATAGTAGGGCTATGAGAAGGAACTTGGATAGTAGGGTTACTTCGAAATGAAAGCCTGGATAGTAGGGCTATGAGAAGGAAACTGGATAGTAGGGTTACTTCTAAATGAAAGCCTGGATAGTGGGGCTACTTCGGAATAAAAGCCTAAGTAGTAGGGCTATGGGAAGGAACCTGGGTAGTAGGGTTACTTTGAAATAATAGCCTGGGTAGTAGGGCTATGAGAAGGAACCTGGGTAGTAGGGTTACTTCGAAAATAAATCCTGGGTAGTAGGGCTGTGAGAAGGAACCTGGGTAGTAGGGTTACTTTGAAATAAAGTCTGGGTAGTAGGGATGCTTCATTTGATCACGTAGATTAGTTGACCCGTTTGGTTTCGAGAACTGGTTTTCCATTAGTTGTTTGCAGATATGACATCTATAGCTTCATGGAATTAATCTTGAACTGTTGAAATCGTTGATGATAACCATCTTTCCTGAAAAGGTATAGGATTAATTATATGCGATGCATGAAATGCATTATGTAATGATGTTCTCAAAATAAATGAGATAATGTTGTATGCGATATGTATGTGCACGTCATGATGTATGAACATGAAATGCTATTGTGACACATCCGAGTCTGGGGAAATAAATCTCTGTCTGCTGCTGGAGACTACTGGAAATTGAATTCCTGACCGTTGTAGAAAAAGTGGTTCTTCTACTTTCGCTGGGGATTGTTAACGGAGATGACTATGCCATGGATTTACTCCTTTCTGCTTGTGAATATTCTGTCGGGGAGAGACTCTACTTGAGAATAACTCTGCGGGGGAATAACTTTGTTTGAGAGAGGAGATGCTTTGCTGGAAGATTTTGCCGATTCGGAGAAATAAACTCTATTGTACCCCAAAATTTGCCCTCCCATATTCTTAAAGGTTTGTCAAGAATCATCTTCAAATGGTTCAAGACCACTCAAGGGTTGCACAGTCCAAATGCCTCCTAAGCCAGCTGAAATTAGGGTTTTGGTTCTTTCAAGGAATTGGAGGTTTTCAATGGCTCAATCAAGTCTCATAAGTCTATATGCATGCTCAAGCACCTACATGACAAGTCTCAAGGCTCACTGTACCAATTTGCACAGTCAAAAGCCCTATTTGCTCTACAGTCAACTGCAGGGGTAAAATGGTCATTTTGCAGTCAAAAGTCAGAATTTTTGGTCAACATCTTATTTTGAGTCCACAATCATCATTTGATCAAGTCTTGATCATGATTCCACAAGCATGGCTCAAAAATCATCAAGATGCAAAAACTTACTATTTTTGGACAGCAGAAAAGTCAATTGTATCTTGACAAGGGCATAACTTTTTCATGGTTCATCAGAAAAATCCCATCCAATGCTCATTTTGAAGGGGATGACATTTTCTACAACTCATCTTCACATTCTAAGTCCAAGAAATGCTCTCACAAAAAGTTATCAATTTCCACATTATAGGTCAATTTCAAAAGTCAACAAAAATGCATTTTAAGTCAAAGAGCATAACTTGAGATTGGTAGATCCAAATGACATGGGACCAAAGGAATTGGTTAGAGGACTTCAAGACCTTTCCAAAATGTCCAAGAACATGTTCATATGATCAAAATTGAGCAAGATATGCATTGGAGAAGTTGGGAAATTTTTGTGAATTTGCAAAAGTCAACTTTGCTCAAAACACTTTGTTTTTGCTAATGGGCCTCAAATTTCTTCTTGAAACTTTATCCAAGGCCTATGTACGACCCATCAAGCTTAAATTGATTTATTTTCTTATTTTTTATTAATTAATTGGATTTTTAATCAATTTTAATTCATTTAATTAATTTAAATTGTAGGAAATATCAAGATATGGTTTTTCAATCTTTTCATGAAGCAAATATGACCTAAAAGAGCTGGCAAACTCGTGTGCACATCAAGGGGACAAGAATCTCCAAGTTTGGCAAGATTTTCCAATCAAAAAGATTCAAAAATATATGATTGCAAATCAAATATTCAAACCATTATTTCATGGATCTTTGCTCAAGGATTTGACCTAGTTTCATTCTACTATAAGTACACAAGTCAACCCTAATGCATTGGACGAGAATTTGCTGCAGAAAAAAGCCATAGCCATTCAAGAAAATTCAAAGAAACTTGAAAACTGTTTTCAATCTTCCAGGCTAATTCAAAGCATTATAGTGATTCTAATACATTACTGGAACTCTCAGGGACGTGTTGCAATTGAAACCAAACGCTAAAGCTCAAGGAATCCAAGGAAACAGTTTCACGGTTTGAACATCTTTTTCCAGAATTGTAACTCATTATTCATGTGCATTTGACATATTTTATTGGTTGTTTTGTGTTAATAGGGACCATACGAAGCTTTTGGCATAGGTTAATTGGATTAAAACGTCCTAAATCCAAAGATGCCATGAACAAATTCTAGGGTTTTCGAGTTCTGGAATTGGGGCTTTGTAAACCAAGTAAAATTAGGATTCATGAGGCATATGGCTGAAATCGTTGAGACAAGACGAGTTTAAATCCACCCTCGCGAAATATTTATGTGCACCAGGATTCTATCCGCTATTTTTCCTCAGGCCAAATTGTGGGGGTTAAAAACCCCCGCTATTTGATTTGTTTTTTGCAGGTATACAGGAAGAAGATGAAGACGTGTTGGCTTTTGGTTGGGCTATTCAAAAAATAGGCGCGCATGTTTCTTGTTTTCCAGCATTTTGATTGTTTCTTAATAAAATAATTGTCACTTGTTTTACTAACGAATAACGCGCGCAGTTGGAGTGGTTAAGGCATTGGTGTATTGATCATTGGGACCTGGGTTCGATTCCCAGGTCCACCCAAATACTTTTTTCTATTTTTTCTTTACCTATTCACATGCAGGTTTCCTAAATGATGTCCACCGTGTACGTTCCAATCCCAGGCGCCATGTGTCCTTAAGCCTAGATCTAATGGCCATGAGGTGCTGACCATGATGTTCCCTAGTCAACCATGCGCTGGACAACCAGAAAGTCAAAGCAGGCTTGTGGCTTAATGGGCTTGGAAGTTACAAACAAGCCTCCTCTCTGGGCCCAGCACCCCCTGGGTTTTGTTTTCTTATTTTTCTCTTTTACATTTTATCTTTAATTATTTTATTATTAATATTATTATTATTTAATTAACTTAACTATTATTTTCATAATAAATTCAGACAAATAACAAATGTAAATATTTTTATTATTATTATTATTTATTAATTTCACTTTATTATTTTGTAAATAAATTCCAAATGTAATTAATTTAGTTTAATTAGGTTAACTTTAATCTTTTTCACAATAAATAAAATCAATCTAGAATTAGGTTTTTCTTCTGACAATTTTAATCCTTTTTATTTTATTTTATTAAAAACATAAAAAACTAAAAAAAATACTTTTTTCTTTTAATTATTTAATTAATTAGTAAATTAGGTTTAATATTAATTAATTGCAAAAGGACCAAAATTCCATTCTTTTCTCAAAAAGGGTCAAAACCCTAAAACTTTTTCCGATTCAATTTCTTTTCGCGCATATTTATTTGGACCATATTTATGTAACTGTTCCGAGAATGTAATAGATAAATAGGACTTTTATCGCTTTATTTATTTTCTCGCATTTGTTTTCAAGGGTTATGTTTTTGGCGATGTAAATACCCGACGCCTTGTAATAGCGTAGATTTACTTTCCGCAATTTCTTTTCCGCACAATTATTAACTGTTAACTATGCATGACAAGACTTGCCTGAAAAATAAAATCAATTCGTAGCTCACCATAATACATGTGCAAAGATAATCTTAAACTGAATCCTGACACACTCGCACATGCCACTCCTAGGGTACGCCTCACTTGGTTGCCTCGAGATGGTCATTGAGTATAGGGTGTTTTAGAGGTCGCCCTCCTGTCTAAAGATCCAAGTTGCCTCGAAATGGTTGCCTCGGATAAAAAAGGATCTAGGACATTAGGGTTACCGCTAAGGCGTCCTACTATTGTTTTGGTGACCACACATGTCCCTATAATCGAATTGACCCGAATAACTCCAACGACGGTGCTACCTACTTCTCAATAGTAGGATAATACTGTCTAAAGGACATTTACACAGCTTAATTCCTTAGAGTAGGTAGATTTCTCCTGGGTACTTGCTCTTTCAAAAACAAAAACAACTTTTCGCACCTACACTTTTAAACAAAAGTTTTCAAACAAATACTTCATACACTCTTGAGGACTGATACAAGAGTTACCTAGAAGTTTTCAAAACTAAACTTTTTCAAAACCCACAAACACAAGAAAAGCAAAACATTTTTGAAAACATAGTGAGCAAGTACCTAAGAGCCCGTGGATAACCACGGATAGAAAGGGTGCTAACACCTTCCCTTTCTATAATCTACCTCCCGAACCGAGAAACATCTCGAAAAGGAATTTTGCTGTGCTTTTGTCCTTTCCTTGTTGGAGAACATAAAAGACGGTGGCGACTCTTGCTTACTGCGACATTTCGCAAACCAGCATTTCAAAACAGTCAGTTATATTTCCACCGATCACAGAACTGGCGACTCTGCTGGGGATATATAAAAGTGAGGTGTACCTTAGGATTAGATCATTCTATGTTTTCAATTGTATGCCTTGTTTGCTTTAAAATTGTGGGATTGCATCGGAGTTTCATAGATCCTAACCCGGATCTGGGGAATACCCTTTAGGTAGCATAAGCTGTGAAGGACCTGTCCGGCGTAGACCGACATGGGTGAAGCAGTAGCTACGTTGGTGTGACACCTTGGTCTGTACTGATATCCCTTGTGTTGGAACAAGGAGAATATGGGTCTTCTGAGGAGTCATTAAGCACCAACCGACCTTAGAACCCTAAATTGACCCAACTTGGCCATAGAACAGTAGCAGTATGCTACACTCATTGAGGCTAAACTCTCGCGATGGTTCCGGCCGCAAGAAAAGATTGCGAAGCTGGAGTTATGACCGATTGAGGGTAGTCAGTGATATTGAGATCCTCTAGAACCCGGTTACTATTTTCTAGGACAGGTCTTAACCAACTGAAACTGAAAGAGGGTAGTACCTAAACTTCATGTCGGCCTGAAATCTAAGGGCTCTTTTGTGTGACTTGTGTGCCTTCAAACTTGAACTATTTGCACATTCTTGTTATCTAACAACATGAGTTCCTTGCAGGTTTTGTTTACAGTCCTTAATCTGGGCTTATAACAGGGTTTACTTACATCACTCCACGCATAGCATAACATCATACCATCATACCATTGCATACATCCTGCATAAGGACTAACCCATTTCAAGGATCTCAAGGGTTTGTGATGCAGGTCATGATGAACAAAAATGTCTAGCAAGGGGCAAAGAGGATTTATTTTCCTCTAGCCAAGGTTGTTTGGAGATCAAAACATGATGACTTGAGTCAGGGGCTATGACCCACTAGATATGGTGAGCTTTGACTCTTGAAGAAGGACTCTCAACAACATGAAGTTCCTTCAATCAGGCTACCGAATTCAAATTCTAACAAGTTTCTTTGTTTACCCCACGAGATCCTTGAAAACATTGCATGCATATCATACATATCATTACATTACAGGTACCATTACAGGTCACTTATCTTCTTCACTATTTATTTCAGCAATCATCATGTCTACTGAACATTCCGCTGAACAAGCTATCAAGGCCCTCCAGGCCCAGAATGCCCAGTTCCAAGAGTTGGTTATGAGCCTAGCCCAGGGTCAACAGGATTTGAAGACTCTGATTCTGAAAGAGAGGAAGAAGAAGAAGAAGAGGACTGTTTTGTTCAACACTAGACGCAGATCTGGGAATGGATTACAGAATGAGGCTGAGCTGACTACTTCCTCTGTAGGGAAAGACAGTCCCCAAGAGAGAAGGGTTCCTAGTCTCGTGGTCTCCGACAACGAGACAGATTACAATGATGAGCAGTACCCTCCTGCTGAGGACAGGTACAAACAGCTATAGGACCGTTTAAGTGCTATGGATATTCAACATGTGCCCGGGTTAGACTTTGGAGACCTATGCTTATCTTCTGGGGTAGTGATTCCACACAAGTTCAAGGCACCTGCTTTCGCAAAGTATGACGGAGCTTCCTGTCCTAAGCTGCATCTCAGATCATATGTAAGGAAAATCCAACCTTACACTGCTGACAAGAATTTATGGATCCATTTCTTCCAGGATAGTCTTTCAGGGACTCAACTCGAATGGTTCTATCAGCTGGATGGAGCCAGTATTCGTAACTGGGAGGATTTGGCTACTGCGTTCTATAAGCAGTATCAGTATAATTTTGACCTCGCTCCTACGCGTACCCAACTCCAGGGTATGTCATTAGGGACGGGTGAAGGATTCAAGGAGTATGCTCAAAAGTGGAGAGACCTGGATGGAAGGGTGCAGCCACCTTTGACTAACCGTGAACTTGTGGACATGTTCTTGGGAACCCTGTCTGGTCCATTCTTTAACCATCTGATTGGAAATTCTTCTGCTGGGTTTATAGATCTGATCTTGACTGGGGAAAGAATTGAAGCTGGCATCAAAAGTGGGAAGATTCCAGAAGCCGCACCTTCTGATGCTCATAAAAAGCCTTACGGTGGGAAGAAAGAGTCCAATGCTGCGTACAGTCAAAAGAGTCGTCGTGACCAACACGTAGGGGCAGTCATGATCTCTGGTTCTGCGTCGCGCCGACAATAGCAAAAGGGAAATCAGCGAAGGCCAGACGAGCCTAAAAGACAGTTCACCAACATCAATATGCCGTTGTCACAAGCATTGCAGCACATGTTGAAGATGAATCTGATTGCGGTGATAAACCCTCCTGCGAATCCTAAGACTACTTCTCCAAACTACAATATAGATGCAAGGTGCGCTTATCATTTTGGTAGCCTGGGGCACGATACTGACGATTGTTGGGCGCTGAAATACAAGATCCAGAATATGATTGATGCTAAGGAGATCGAATTCGAGCCTTCTGAGACTCCCAATGTGATCACTGCTCCCTTGCCAAAACATGGCCAGGATTGAGAGACTTTTGTTCATTTAAATTCTGAAATTGTATTTTTCCTTGCTTATTCAAACAATTATCATGTCAAACTCTCTTATTTCATTAATGCATTACACGTGCCTGTTTTGAAGTAATTGTGTTCACTATGCTTAAAACTGCTTTCATTTTTTGATGTTCAACTCTCGATTGAAAATTCTAAGCCTTTTGAGGGAGGATAACAAAAATGATACCGCGATCTTTACATTATGCTTTTGAATAGACCCCGCTGATGAGGTACAGGCATTGTTTCAAATCCTAAACAGTGGAGTTATAAGGAAGATAATCCCTCGTCAACCCCTCTGAGCCAAAGAAGTTGGAGTTTTTCTTTTTGAAAATTAAAACCCTTAATCATAACCTGGGGCAGGGTAGTTCTCTCAGTTGATCCAGATGCACAATGAACTGCACCAAAGAAGTCCTTCCAAAACAAAAGACGGTGATGGTTATGTATAATCGTAAGGGCATGCAATCATTATCTCTTAAAATAAAAGCCCAATAAGCCAAAACCTGTGAAGGAGACTTAAGAAAAACTGGGGCATCCCGCTGACTGTAATCATAAAAGAAATAGTTCAGGCAAAAGACATGGATAATAAAATCGAAAAGGAAGAGGTCCTACAAACTCTCAACAAAAATGACTGCCTGTTCAAAATAAACTATCAGTATCCGAACCATCACCGGAATATCAGAGCAAAGACTCAAACAAGATCTAATGCATGATTAGCTGAGTTTAGGATCGAAGAACATCACGAAGAATGGGTGGGTACAAATAAAATTTGAGCCTTTATCCTTTGTTTCTTAAACCGTGAACCAGGCCACGTTATAACCCTTAAAAGTCCTAGCTGAAGCATGGGTTAGTTCGAAAGCATACTGTTACAAAAGGTATCCTGACTCCTATAGGGCTTGCTATAAAATCTTGAGTTGACATCACATTTTACAAAAAAATCACTTGTTTTATTGAAAACTGCATTTTCAAAAAAATTTCAAGACAGACATGAGCTTTGCATTCTTAAAATAACATTGTTTGCATATGACTATTTGTTCGAACAGCAGAGAAATTCGCACGAAGAATATCTAGTGAACAAAAGCACTTCCAATCAAGGGGCACAACATGATCATTATCCATCATCTGGGGCAGTCAAGTCAAGATTCAAGGAATCTCTCAAAATGCCAAATAGCCAGGGGCAGATCTCTATCTGAATCAACTGGGGCATTGGGCCTGAACTCCAGTGACAAATCTGGTACGATCAAACATCTTCTAGTCACATGGCAACACAACAACAGGGGCACCTCCCTACATCCTGAGAGTGTGGACATAGTCGAAAAAATACTACGCATAATCAAAGACCCGCTAGGTCGACTGGCCTAGGCAAAAACAAGGGCTTCCCGGCAAACCAAAAGGGTTCGGGCAAAAATAAGGGATGAAAATGAAAAATTAGTACACCCGGCAAGTCGAAAACCTGAAAAGGCGGCTTGGGCAAAAAAGGGTATCCCGGTGGACTGAAAACCCGAAAGGGCGGTCCAGGAAAAAATTAGGGATCAAAGCGTACGACTATGTCCCGTCATCTCGTCACTTGCCTACCAGAAGAAGATTTGTCAATCGGCAGTTATCAAGCACCTCATAGGCCTTCTTCTCCCGCAGAAACTGGGGCAATAGGAATCGTCCGAATTGTACAAGCTGATCTGTCCTACAGGTACCAAGGTATGTTCAGCCGAAGAATATGACCAGGATACCTTCACTCACCGCAGAGTAAGACAAGAGTCAGCCATGCTCCCTCCTCAAGCAGAGTTGGTCTCCTATCGGCCCTAAAAAGGCACAGTATTCCCCATCAAGTCAGCGATATTCTCCCCAAGCAGAGTTAGCCTACTATCAGCCTTAAGGAAGTTGGGTATCCCCAAAAGATCTCAACATTCCCCAGCGGAGTATGCAGATGTTCCTCAGCAAGCATCCCCGGCAGTCTTAATATAATATTGTTCCCCGGCGGAATACCAGACACCCCAGTGGAGCCATTCCCCAGTGCAGTCCAAAAAGTTTCCCTAAGAGAGTTGAATCATCTCCCCAGTAGATCCTGGAAGCTTGTCCCCCGCAGAGTACAAACATCTCTCCCAGCCATATTCAAAGGTTATTCCCCACCAGAGTCTAACTGGGTTATCCTCAGCAATTTGCAATGGAAAGATCATCCTCGGCGAAGTTCTTCCTATCCCCAGAGGAGTTCCTCAAATTCCCCAACAAAGCTTATCGACAGGAATCCCCAGCGGAGTTATCATCAAAATCTCAGTGCAGTATCTCTTCCCACAGAGTAATTCCCCGCAGAGTAATCTCTCCATCATGTTTATTCCCCTACAGGTTTATTCGTGCAATCAGCTTTGTTCATCATCCCCAGCGGAAACGAAGAACTCTACTATTCAACATCAGCCCAGGATTTAACAAGCTCCCGGCACTCGTCAAGGATTTATTTTCCCAGACGAAAATACATTCATAAGCATATCACATTTCATATCTCCTATTTACATACATGATGAAGTGCATACGACATAATCTCATTATTTTTTAGAACATCATGACATCATGCATTTCATACATCATGACATTGCATACAACTAATACTTTGCCTTTTCAGGAAAAGGTCAATCAAAGGATAATTACCATCTACCTTTGCAGTTCCAAATCAACACCTATAACGAGCCAGGAAAATTCTGTGGACGATGGATCGTGGGTTAATACTTGAAACCAGACAGGACAATTATCTACTTGATCATCATGAGGAAACCCTACACCGGTTCCTTCTCTTTCAGATGAAGTTTTACACTGACTCATCATCAGGAAACCCTACACCGGTTCCTTCTCAACTTCAGATGTAGTTTTACACGGACTCATCATCAGGAAACCCTACACCGGTTCCTTCTCAACTTTAGATGTAGTTTTACACGGACTCATCATCAGGAAACCCTACACCGGTTCCTTCTCAACATCAGATGTAGTTTTACATGGACTCATCATCAGGAAACCCTACACCGGTTCCCTCTCAATTTTAGAAGAAGTTTTACACGGACTCATCATCAAAGTAAACCTACACAGGTTCCTCCTCCCTTCCAAGACGAAGTTTTACACGGACTCGTCCTCAGGTAACCCTACACCGGTTCCTCCTCAGTTCCAAGACGAAGTTTTACACGAACTCATCGTCAAGATAACCTTACCCCGGTTCATCTAGAATTTTTACATGAACTTCTCCTGCAGTAACCTCACCCCAGTTCATCCTGAAGTTTTACACGAACTTATCTCAAAGTAACCTTACCCCGGTTCCTCCAGAAGTTTTACACGAACTTATCTCAAAATAACCTTACCCCAGTTCATCCAGAAGTTTTACACGAACTTATCCCGAAGTAACCTTACACCGGTTCCTTCTCAGCTCCAGACGTAGTTTTACACGGACTCGTCATCCAGAAACCCTACACATGTTCGCTCTTTCCAGATGCAGTTTTACACAGCCTCGTCATCAAGAAACCCTACACAGGTTTCCTTCTCAATTCCCGATGCAGTTTCACACGGACTCATCATCAGTCAACCCTACACAGGTTTCCTTCCTCCCAAGATGCAGTTTTACACGGACTCGTCATCAAGAAACCCTACACAGGTTCTTTCTTTCCAAATGCAGTTTTACACGGACTCGTCATCAAGAAACTCTACACAGATGCAGTTTCACACGGACTCATCATCAGTCAACCCTACACAGGTTTCCTTCCTTCAAAGATGCAGTTTCACACAGGCTCATCATCAGTCAACCCTACACAGGTTTCCTTCTCTTTCAGATGCAGTTTCACGCGGACTCATCATCAGGCGACCCTACACAGGTTCCTTCTTTCAACCTACCAAGTCACAACTATCCATTACGTCTCCAGAGGGCATCTCTAAGCCCATTCCCCGACAAGATTCTGTCAATTCTCCAGATGGCATCATCGCTCCGAATGGCATCTGTAAGCCCATTCCCGCCATCACATTGCTGATACCACACTATGCGAGTGCAAATTTCTGGGCACTCTAGTGTTCAATCATCTTCCACCTTCGGATCGCGAAAGGCACGCAAGCCAATCTACATCCTCAGGTTTAAGAAGATTGAACAGGGGAAACTGTTGTACCCCAAAATTTTCCATCCCATATTCTTAAAGGTTTGTCAAGAATCATCTTCAAATGGTTCAAGACCACTCAAGGGTTGCACAATCCAAATGCCTCCTAAGCCAGCTGAAATTAGGGTTTTGGTTCTTTCAAGGAATTGAAGGTTTTCAATGGCTCAATAAAGTCTCATAAGTCTATATGCATGCTAAAGCACCTACATGTCAAGTCTCAAGGCTCACAGTACCAATTTGCACAGTCAAAAGCCCTATTTGCTCTACAGTCAACTGCAGGGGTAAAATGGTCATTTTGCAGTCAAAAGTCAGAATTTTTGGTCAACATCTTATTTTGAGTCCACAATCATCATTTGATCAAGTCTTGATCATGATTCCACAAGCATGGCTCAAAAATCATCAAGATGCAAAAACTTAATATTTTTGGACAGTAGAAAAGTCAATTGTATCTTGACTAGGGCATAACTTTTTCATGGTTCATCAGAAAAATCCCATCCAATGCTCATTTTGAAGGGGATGAAATTTTATACAACTCATCTTCACATTCCAAGTCCAAGAAATGCTCTCACAAAAATTTATCAATTTCCACATTATAGGTCAATTTCAAAAGTCAACAAAAATGCATTTTAAGTCAAAGACCATAACTTGAGATTGGTAAATCTAAATGACATGGGACCAAAGGAATTGGTTAGAGGACTTCAAGACCTTTCCAAAATGTCCAAGAACATGTTCATATGATCAAAATTGAGCAAGATATGCATTGGAGAAGTTGGGAAAGTTTTGTGAATTTGCAAAAGTCAACTTTGCTCAAAACACTTTGTTTTTGCTAATGGGCCTCAAATTTCTTCTTGAAACTTTATCCAAGGCCTATGCACGACCCATCAAGCTTAAATTGATTTATTTTCTTATTTTTTATTAATTAATTGGATTTTTAATCAATTTTAATTCATTTAATTAATTTAAATTGTAGGAAATATCAAGATATGGTTTTTCAATCTTTTCATGAAGCAAATATGACCTAAAAGAGCTGGCAAACTCGTGTGCACATCAAAGGGACAAGAATCTCCAAGTTTGGCAATATTTTCCAATCAAAAAGATTCAAAAATATATGATTGCAAATCAAATATTCAAACCATTATTTCATGGATCTTTGCTCAAGGATTTGACCTAGTTTCATTCTACTATAAGTACACAAGTCAACCCTAATGCATTGGACGAGAATTTGCTGCAGAAAAAGCCATAGCCATTCAAGAAAATTCAAAGAAACTTGAAAACTGTTTTCAATCTTCCAGGCCAATTCAAAGCATTATAGTGATTCTAATACATTGCTGGAACTCTCAGGGACGTGTTGAAATTGAAACCAAGTGCTAAAGTTCAAGGAATCCAAGGAAACAGTTTCACGGTTTGAACATCTTTTTCTAGAATTGTAACTCATTATTCATGTGCATTTGACATATTTTATTGGTTGTTTTGTGTTAATAGGGACCATACGAAGCTTTTGGCATAGGTTAATTGGATTAAAACGTCCTAAATCCAAAGATGCCATGAACAAATTCTAGGGTTTTCGAGTTCTGGAATTGGGGCTTTGTAAACCAAGTAAAATTAGGATTCATGAGGCATATGGCTGAAATCGTTGAGACAAGACGAGTTTAAATCCACCCTCGCAAAATATTTATGTGCACCAGGATTCTATTCGCTATTTTTCCTCAGGCCAAATTGTGGGGGTTAAAAACCCCCGCTATTTGATTTGTTTTTTGCAGGTATACAGGAAGAAGATGAAGACGTGTTGGCTTTTGGTTGGGCTATTAAAAAAATAGGCGCGCGTGTTTCTTGTTTTCCAGCATTTTGATTGTTTCTTAATAAAATAATTGTCACTTGTTTTACTAACGAATAACGCGCGCAGTTGGAGTGGTTAAGGCATTGGTGTATTGATCATTGGGACCTGGGTTCGATTCCCAGGTCCACCCAAATACTTTTTTCTATTTTTTCTTTACCTATTCACATGCAGGTTTCCTAAATGATGTCCACCGTGTACGTTCCAATCCCAGGCGCCATGTGTCCTTAAGCCTAGATCTAATGGCCATGAGGTGCTGACCATGATGTTCCCTAGTCAACCATGCGCTGGACAACCAGAAAGTCAAAGCAGGCTTATGGCTTAATGGGCTTGGAAGTTACAAACAAGCCTCCTCTCTGGGCCCACCACCCCCTGGGTTTTGTTTTCTTATTTTTCTCTTTTACATTTTATCTTTAATTATTTTATTATTAATATTATTATTATTTAATTAACTTAACTATTATTTTCATAATAAATTCAGACAAATAACAAATGTAAATATTTTTATTATTATTTATTAATTTCACTTTATTATTTTGTAAATAAATTCTAAATGTAATTAATTTAGTTTAATTAGGTTAACTTTAATCTTTTTCACAATAAATAAAATCAATCTAGAATTAGGTTTTTCTTCTGACAATTTTAATCCTTTTTATTTTATTTTATTAAAAACATAAAAAACTAAAAAAATACTTTTTTCTTTTAATTATTTAATTAATTAGTAAATTAGGTTTAATATTAATTAATTGCAAAAGGACCAAAATTCCATTCTTTTCTCAAAAAGGGTCAAAACCCTAAAACTTTTTCCGATTCAATTTCTTTTCGCGCATATTTATTTGGACCATATATATGTAACTGTTCTGAGAATGTAATAGATAATTAGGACTTTTATCGCTTTATTTATTTTCTCGCATTTATTTTCAAGGGTTATGTTTTTGGCGATGTAAATACCCGACGCCTTGTAATAGCGTAGATTTACTTTTCGCAATTTAATTTCCGAATAATTATTAACTGTTAACTATGCATGACAAGACTTGCCTGAAAAATAAAATCAATTCGTAGCTCACCTTAATACATGTGCAAAGATAATCTTAAACTGAATCCTGACACACTCGCACATGCCACTCCTAGGGTACGCCTCACTTGGTTGCCTCGAGGTGGTCATTGAGTATAAGGTGTTTTAGAGGTCGCCCTCCTGTCTAAAGATCCAAGTTGCCTCGAAATGTTTGCCTCGGATAAAAAAGGATCTAGGACATTAGGGTTACCGCTAAGGCGTCCTACTATTGCTTTGGTGACCACACATGTCCCTATAATCGAAATGACTCGAATAACTCCAACGACGGTGCTACCTACTTCTCAATAGTAGGATAATACTGTCTAAAGGACATTTACACAGCTTAATTCCTTAGAGTAGGTAGATTTCTCCTGGGTACTTTCTCTTTCAAAAACAAAAACAACTTTTCGCACCTACACTTTCAAACAAAAGTTTTCAAACAAATACTTCATACACTCTTGAGGACTGATACAAGAGTTACCTAGAAGTTTTCAAAACTAAACTTTTTCAAAACCCACAAACACAAGAAAAGCAAAACATTTTTGAAAACATAGTGAGCAAGTACCTAAGAGCCCGTGGATAACCACAGATAGAAAGGGTGCTAACACCTTCCCTTTCTATAATCTACCTCTCGAACCGAGAAACATCTCGAAAAAGAATTTTGTTGTGCTTTTGTCCTTTCCTTGTTGGAGAATATAAAAGACGGTGGCGACTCTTGCTTACCGCGACATTTCGCGAACCAGCATTTCAAAACAGTCAGTTCTATTTCCACCGATCACAAACTCCATTGGGGGATGAACTTCCGTAGCTGGAGAAATGAACTCTGTTGGGGATTGAGCTTCCGCATTCATAGAAATAAACTCTGCTTGTAAGGAGGTTCCGCAATCAGAGAAATAAACTCTTCTCGGGAGAAAGCTTTATAAACTGTTTGCGATTATAAAACTCGACTGGAGGATATAGATATCCGCTCTCGGAAGGAACTTTGCTGGGGGAAAGTAACTCCTGTTCGGGGAAGCCGAGATCAAAACTTTTGGTTTCCTCTACTCTGTGGGGAGTATAGATGTCACTGGGACGCATGTTGAGGATACGACAATGACTTCACATCAGGATGTTTCTGCCCCTGTACCTGTTGGAGAAAGTACCTGCAGAGGCTTTATGGATGGATTTATGTGTTGAAATAAGTGTCAGAATTACATCCTTCTTTGGATCGTATCCGAACTGTATTTGAAACGTGTGTTGAATAAGTGTCAGAATGACATCCGTCTTTGGATATTATCTGAATTGTACTTGGAAGATGGTCTGAATAAGTATCAGGATGACATCCGACTCTGGATCGTACTTGAACTGTTGCTAGAAGATAGTTTGGAATAAGTATCAGGATGACATCTTTTTCTGGATCGTACCCGAACGGTTTCTAGATGAGAATCTGGAATAAGTGTCAGGATGACATCCATCTTTGGATCGTACCTGAACCATTTCTACATGAGAATCTAGAGTGAGTGTTAGGATGACATTCGTATTTGGGTCGTACCTGAACTGTTTCTAGATGTGAATCTACTTTATTCAGAATGTTTACGTTGGGGAAGGGAAACTCTGTAATCTGCTTGGGGAATCCCGAGAAGCTTGGCAACTTCATTGGGGAATTTTTGTTGGAGCAATAATTTGGAGATTTTGCTCTGCCAAGGGTATGAGAACACGTAACATCAATAGGTTGTAAGCTGAGAATATGATGGTGGCCTTGTAGTAGAATGCCCCTGTCTCGATACCTGTTGTAGAATATATCAACTAGGGATTTTGTAGATGGTTTGACTGTTATCCTAACCCTTGGAGTCCTTGGTGAATGCAGATCAGGGTAATAAACCTTATACTGATTAGACAAGTGATGAGATGATGGGATGTAGTTGTACGCTTTAATCCCTAACTTTTGCATGGACAGTCTTTTCAGATTTTCAATCCACCGGGATACCCTTTGCCCAAGCCGCCTTTTCAGGTTTTCGACTTGTCGGGTGTACAAATTTTTGTGTTTTTATACCTAATTTTTGCCCGAGCCCTTTTGGTTCGCCGGGATGCCCTTATTTTTGCCTAGGCCAGTCAACCTAGCGGGTCTTTTCATGCGTTGTCTTTTCTGACTATTTCCATGTTCACCGGGTGTGGAGAATGGTCACTGTCCTTAGTAGTATGTGTTGTCACACTTCCAGAAGGTGTTGGTTTGATCGTACAAGATTCATTGCTTGAGTTCATGTCCAATGTCCCAAGTGATTCAGATGGAGATCTGTCCCTGGCCATTTGGCATTTTTGGGAGATTCCTTGAATCTTGACTTGACTGCCCCAGACGATGGACAATGATCATGCCGTGCCCCTTGATTAAGAATGGCCTATCACTGGAATGTCTTTCCATCTGAGGTGATTCTATCCACTGAGAAGATTTTTGTTCATCGAATATCCGTCGTGTGAATTTCTCTGGTATTGAACAAATAGTCATATGCAAACAATGGTATTTTAAGAATGCAAAGCTTATGTCTGTCTTGAAAATGCAATTTTTTAGTAAAACAAATTTTGTAGAAGTGTGATATCAACTCAGGATTTATAGCGAACCCTACAGGAGTCATGATACCTTTTGTAACAGTATGCTTTCGAACTAACCCATGCTTCATCTAGGACTTTTAAGGGTTATAATGTGTCATGGTTCACGGTTTAAGAAACAAAGGATAAAGGCTCAAAATTTATTTGTATCCACCCATTCTTTGTGATGTTCTTTAGTCCTATGCTCAGCTAATTGTCCATTCAGCTCCCAATTGTGTCTGGCATCTTGTCCTTGATGTTCCGATGATGGTTCGGATTGAACGTTTGTTTGAGAAGGAAGTAACTTTTGTAACCCTTTTTTTGTCGAGGATTTATAGTAACCTCTTTTTTTGGTTTTCGTTATCCCTACTTTTTCCTGAACTATTTCTTTTGTAATTACAGTTAGCGCGATGCCCCAATTTTTTTCTTAAGTCTCCTTCATAGGTTTTGACTTAGCGGGCTTTTCGTTTGAAAAATAATGACTGCCTGTTCTTAATGATTATGCAGAACCATCACCGTCTTCTGATTTGAAAGGACGTCTTCGATTGTGTACAAAGCAGAAGATTGTGACTGAATGCGCGTCTGAATTGACTGAGAAAACTACCTTGCCCCAGGTTATGATTAAGGGTTTTAATTAATGTGAAAAGAAAAACTCCTACTTCTTTGGCTCAAAGGGGTTGACTAGGGATTATCTTCCTTATAACTCCATTATTTAGGATTTGAAACAATGCATGTACATCGTCAGCGGGGTCTGTTAAAAAGCATACTGTAGAGATTATGGTATCATTTTCGTCATCCTCCCTCTAAAGGCTTAGAGCTTTTAATCAAGAGTTGAATATCACAAAAGGAAGTAAGAAATGCATGGTTTGGAAACTGATATTGTGGTACATCGCCTGCCGACTAAATAAGACTATCCTCCGGTTAAACAGAATGTTTATCGTATGCGTCCCAGAATGTCAGAGAAGATCAAGGCAGAGGTCATGAAACAGTTCGACATAGGATTCATAGCTGTCACTTCTTATCCACAGTGGGTTGCTAACGTCTTTCTGGTACCTAAGAAGGACGGTAAGGTACGGATGTGTGTGGATTACATAGATCTGAACAGGGAAAACCCCAAGGATGACTTCCCACTTCCTCACATTGATGCTCTGGTCGACAAAACCGCACAACAAAAAATCTTCTCCTTCATGGACGTTTCTATGGCTACAACCATATCAAGATGGCCCCTGAAGACATGGAGAAGACAACCTTCGTCACACAGTGGGGCACCTTCTGCTACAAGGTGATTCCTTTTGGGTTGAAGAATGTTGGGGAAACTTATCAGCGCGCCATGGTCGCTTTGTTCCATGATATGATTCACCACGAGATCAATGTCTATGTTGATGGCATGATAGACATGTCTCAAACTGAGGAAGAGCACCTGGATCATCTACAAAAGTTGTTCGACAGGTTAAAGATATATAAGTTGAGGTTGAATCCGAACAAGTGCACCTTCAGGGTAAGGTCTGGTAAACTTCTGGGTTTCATTATCAGTGAAAAAGGTATTCAGGTAGACCCTGCAAAGGTAAAGTCTATACAAGAAATTCTAGCTCCCTGTACAGAGAAGGAAGTTAGAGGTTTCTTGGGACGCCTGAATTATATCGCCAGGTTCATTTCACATCTGACTGCTACTTGTGAGACAATCTTCAAGCTTCTGAAGAAAGATCAAGTGGTAAAGTGGAATGATGAATGCCAGACCGCTTTCGAAAGAATCAAGGAATACCTTCAAGAACCACCAATGTTGATGCCTCCAGTTGAAGGTAGAGCTTTGATATTATACTTGACAGTGCTAGACAATTCAATGGGGTGTGTGTTGGGGCAGCATGACCAGTCTGGTCGAAAAGAGCATGCAATATACTACCTTAGAAAAAAGTTTACCGACTGTGAGACACGATACTCATTTCTCGAGAAAACTTGTTGCCCTTTGGCATGGGCTGCTCTCCGACTGAGACAGTATATGCTGACTCACACTACCTTGTTAATATCGAAGATGGATCTGATCAAGTATATTTTTGAGACGCCCGCTCTCTCCGGAAGGATAGCAAGGTGGCAAATGATATTAACCAAATACGAAATCCAATACATAACCTAAAAAGCAATCAAGGGAAGTGTCTTGGATGATCATTTGGCTCATCAGGCCGTGGATGACTACCAGTCTATGAATTTTGAGTTCCCGGATGAGAATATCATGTTGGTAACTGACTACGAAGAACCTGGACCGGATGAAGGACCTGAGGAAGGATCCCGATGGTCTATGTATTTTGATGGAGACTCGAACGCACTAGGTAATGGCATCGGCACTGTAATCATATCTCCTGAGGGTTGTCATACTCCGTTCACTGCCCGATAATGTTTCAATTGTACCAACAACATGGCAGAGTATGAAGCGTGCATCATGGGTCTTAGGGCTGCTATCGACCTAAGGATCAAGTTATTGAGTGTATTCGGGGATTCTTCTTTGGTGATAAGTCAGATCAAAGGCGAATGGGATACAAAGCACCCGAATCTCATCCCGTACAAAGAGTACGTACTGACGTTGCTCCCACACTTTGAGGAGGTAACCTTTGAACATTTCCCACACGAGGAGAACTAGTTAGAGGACGCGCTAGCTACTATATCTTCAATGTTCAAGGTTAGGTGGGACAATGAAGCTCCCGAAATAACCATTGAGAGGTTAGATGAACTAGAACACTGTTGTGAAATTGATACCGAAGAAGTGGCAGACAAACCCTGGTTTCACGAAGTCAAAACGTATCTCGAGGCTCAAGAGTATCCCGAAGGGGCATCTGTCAATGATAAGAAGTTTCTGAGAAGGTTCGCTACAAAGTTCTTCCTCGGTAATGGAATCCTATATAAACGCAACCATGACTCCACACTACTACGGTGTGTAGACAAGAGCGATGCAGAGAGGATCATGACAGACCTACATGAAGGCACCTTCGGAACCCATTCTAGTGTGCATACCATGGAAAAGAAGATCATACGGGCAGGATACTACTAGTCTACTATGGAAGCCAATTGTTATCAGCACTCTCGAACTTGTCATAAGTGTTAAATCTATGCTGATAAGGTGCATGAGCCTCCGGTCCCCTTAAACAACTTGACAACCCCGTGGCGCTTTGCAATGTGGGGCATCGACATGATCGGAGAGATCAGGCCCACCGCTTCCAATGGACATCGCTTCATCCTAGTAGCCATTGATTATTTCACAAAATGGGTTGAGGCAGCCTATTTTGCTACAGTAACCAAGAACGTCGTGGCGCGGTTTATCCGACATAATCTGATCTGTCGATATGGAGTGCCAGAGAGAATTATTACTGACAATGGTACAAATTTCAACAACACAATAATCATCGAGCTCTGTAAACAGTTCAAGATACAACATCATAATTCTTCTCCCTACTGGCCGAAGATGAATGGCGTTGTTGAAGCACCTAATAAGAACATCAAGAAGATTTTACAGAAGATGACGGTGACACAAATACTGGCATGAGATGTTACCATTTGCTCTTCATGGGTATCGTACCTCAGCATGGACATCGACAGGGGAAACACCCTACTCTCTGGTATATGGCATGGAGGCAGTCCTACCCATCAAAGTCCAGATACCTTCTCTCAGGATTATGAAGGATGCAGGGTTGAACGAGGACGATTGGATCTGAACCCGACTTGATCAGTTAAATCTAATCGATGAAAAGAGACTTACTGCTATCTGCCATGGTCAGACGTATCAAAAGCGAATGATCAAGGCTTTTAACAAGAAAGTCAGGCGTCAAGAATATCAAGTTAGGGATCTAGTGATCAAACGCATCATACTGCCGCAAGGTGATCCCAGGGGCAAATGGACCCCCACGTACGAAGGGCCATTTATGGTTAAGAACATTTTCTCCGGAGGAGCTATGATTCTAACCACCATGGATGGTGACAACCTTCCTCACCCTGTCAATGCAGACATAGTGAAAAGATACTACGCCTAATCAAAGACCCTCTAGGTTGACTGGCCTAGGAAAAAATACGGGCTTCCCAGTGAACGAATGGGGTTCGGGCAAAAGTAAGGGATGAAAATGAAAAAATTTGTACACCCGGCAAGTAGAAAACCCGAAAGGGCGACTTGAGCAAAAAAGGGTATCCCGGTGGACTGAAAATCCGAAAGGGCGGTTCAGGAAAAAGTTAGGGATATAAAGCGTACCACTATGTCTCGTTGGATCATCTTGCGACTAGACTTCGGTATCGATTATCAAGCTCGGATGGCACCAATCAGTCTGATCAACTTTCGGCTAAGAAGCAAAGTTATGAGACGCTTGAAGATATAAAGGCAATAGCAGAGTTGAACCCCAATGGGGTTGTTTCACATAGTCGTTTTTCTTTCTTTTACACAAATTGTATAATTTCTATCTTTCGGCGGTGTTCTCTTACTAGAACGTCAGCCTCCTTGTACAAAAACGCCTATTACAGGCCAATTTCAAAGATTAATACAAATCATTTTCACAAGAGGCTTCGATTTGTTTTTCTTTTTTCTGTTTTGTTTTGCAAGAACATCCAATGACTTATTTTTGATATATGCATTTGAAAATGATTGCTGCTCATAAATATTTACATAAGGAACAAAAGACAATTACTCGTAATTCCAGAAATAGAAAAAAAAACAAGTGCCAAACTCGACAGTTACTCTGCCCAGCAGGTATCGGGATGGAGTCAGCTTTGGAGCACAATCATCAATACATACACTCCCCACAAAGTAAAAGTATTCTAAAGCATTGATGTCATCTTTCCCGAAACAAAACGTAACCACCCCAACTGAAGTTCATAATCGCGGGCGAGTCAGTAAAATTCATCCCCCAAGCAGAGTTTATTTCTTTGGACACAGAGGCTTAATCCCCGATAGAGTTCATCACTTTAGCTACAAAAATTCACTTCCTAAGTTTGTTCTCTGTAGAGTTATTCGCAAGAAGAATTTCTTCCCGACAGAATATTTACAAATCTCCAGCAACCGTCAGGGATTTATTTTCCTAGACGCGGGCATACCCCGATAAGCATGTCATGTACATACATCATGACATACGCATACACATCATATACAGCATAACCTCATTTATTTTGAGAAGATTATCTCACCCCACATTTCATGCATCGCATATAACTAACCCTGACATCTTTTCAGGAAAAATGGTTAGCTTCGACAAATCCAGCTGTTATACAGGTCACGTCTGCAGACAACTAACAGAAAATCAGTTCCCTAAACAAAACGGGTCAACTAATCCAGGCTTTCATTTCAAAGTAACCCTACGACCAAGGTTCCTTCTCAAAGCCCTACTATCCAGGCTTTCATTTCGAAGTAACCCTATTATCCAGGTTCCTTCTTACAACCCTACTATCCAGACTTTCATTTCAAAGTAACCCTACTATCCAGGTTCCTTCTCACAGCCCTACTATCCAGGCTTTCATTTCAAAGTAACCCTACTATATAGGTTCCTTCTCACAGCCCTACTATCCAGGCTTTCATTTCGAAGTAACCCTACTACCCAGGTTCCTTCTCACAGTCCTATTATCCAGGCTTTCATTTCGAAGTAACCCTATGACCCAGGTTCCTTCTCACAACCCTACAATCCAGGCTTTCATTTTGAAGTAACCCTACGACCTAGGTTCCTTCTCACAACCCTACTATCCAGGATTTCATTTTGAAGTAACACTACGACCCAGGTTACTTCTCACATCCCCACTATCCAGGCTTTCAGTTCAAAGTAACCCTACTATCCAGGTTCCTTCTCACATCACTACTATCAAGGCTTTCATTTCGAAGTAACCATATTATCCAGGTTCCTTCTCACAGCCCTACTATCCAGGCTTTCATTTCGAAGTAACCCTACTATCCAGGTTCCTTCTCACTGCCCTACTATACAGGTTTTCATTTCGAAGTAACCCTACTATCAAGGTTCCTTCTCACAACCATACTATCCAGGCTTTCATTTCGAAGTAACCCTACGACCCATGTTCCTTCTCACAACCCTACTATCTAGGATTTCATTTCTAAGTAACCCTACTATCCAGGTTCCTTCTTACAGCCCTACTATCCAGACTTTCATTTCGAAGTAACCCTACGACCCAGGTTCCTTCTCACAACCCTATTATCCAGGCTTTCATTTCGAAGTAACCCTACAACCCAGGTTCCTTCTCACAACCCTACTATCCAGGCTTTCATTTCGAAGTAACCCTACTATCCAGGTTCCTTCTCACAACCCTACTATCCATGCTTACATTTCGAAGTAACCCTATTATCCAGGTTCCTTCTCACAACCCTACTATCCAGGTTCCTTCCCACAACCCTACTATCCAGGCTTCCATTTCAAAGTAACCCTACTATCCAGGTTCCTTCTCACAGCCCTACTATCCAGGCTTTTATTTCGAAGTAACCCTACTATCCAGGTTCGTTCTCACAGCCCTACTATCCAGGCTTCCATTTCGAAGTAACCCTAATATCCAGGTTCCTTCTCACAGCCCTACTATCCGGGCTTTTATTTCGAAGTAACCCTACTATCCAGGTTCCTTCTCACAGCCCTACTATCCAGGCTTTCATTTCGAAGTAATCCTACGACCTAGGTTCCTTCTCACAACCCTACTATCCAGGCTTTCATTTCGAAGTAACCCTACTATCCAGGTTCCTTCTCATAACCTTACCATCCGAGTTTCTTCTCTCTTATCTCTAGACAACAGTTCATAACACTGTAAGACTTGGACCTGATCAAACACAATTGGTTTCGCATTTCCCCAGTAAGTCGCAGTGCAGCCGGTACCCTGACTAGATATTCAGTTCACTTCCGCTTCTGCAAGAAGGAGTTATTCCCCCAGTAGAGTAACAGACAACTGAAGCTCCTAAAATTCTATTTCTCCCAAGACAGATACCAACATTCCTCAGCAGATTTCTCCTCAGCGACAAGAACAGGAATTCTCATCAAAGGAATATCTCAGGAAATCAACATCCTCTAGATGGCATCTTTAAGCCTATCACTGACGATCTTCTGTCATCTTCTCCAAATGGCATCTGTAAGCCCATTCTTGATATCATCAAATCAAGTGTCACTTCATACGAGTGCAAATTTCTGGGCACTTTAGTGTTCAATCATCTTCCACCTTCAGATCACGAAAGGCAGGCAAGCCAATCTACATCCTCAGGTTTAAGAAGATTGAACAGGGGCAGATGTTGTACCCCAAAATTTTCCCTCTCATTTTACTCAAAACATGTCGATTGAGATCCTGAACTTGCTCAAGGATGCCCAAGAATTGGCCAGACAAACTCTCTCCTAAGGCAATGTGCCTCAAACTAGGGTTTCCATTTTTATCAATATAGGTGAAATAAAAAGACTTCATATTCTTTCCATGGTCCTAATATGTTCTCAAGACCTTCCATGTCAAATATCAAGCCTTTCACAAGAAGTTTGCTCAGTCAATTGCTCAGATGCTTGAGAATCGACTATATTAAGTCAAAAGTCAATTGTGGCTCACATACAGTTAAACTTTAAGATTTTTGGTCAACATCAACATTTTGAAGTTATATCCATCATTTGATCAAGGGTTGATCATGATTCCTCAAGGAATGCCCCAAATTCATCAAAACCCAAAAGTTGCTAAATTAGGGTTTCTTAGGAAAAGTCAACCAAACTTTGACCAAGCATAACTTCATAACACTTTATTAGAAATTTCCCATCCAAGGATCATTTTGAATAGAATGCATTTCCCTACAATTCATCTTCATCCATCAAGTTCAAAATGTGCACTCACAAAAAGATATGGATTTCCACATTATAGGTCCTTTTGAAAAGTCAACAAAAATACCTTTTGGGTCAAAGCTTCTTACATGAACATGGAAGACCCAATTGAGATGATACCAAAAAGTTTGCTTAGGGGCATCTTAATATTTCTAAAAAATCCAAGTATACCTTTCTAGGGTTAAAATTGGAAGAGATATGCCTTGTCAAAGTTGACCCTTTTTGCAAAATTGCCAAAAGTCAAATGGGCTAAAAAATGCATTTTTGCCAAATGGGCCTAACTTTTTATGCTTGCACCTCACTCATGACATGGTCCACGACCCAAATGTTCACTCACATGTTACTTTCTTCATTATTTATTTTATTTTGATTTTTTATTTATTAAAAATTGAATTAAATCAAATAATTGGTAAATAATAACAAATATTTGTTTTGATTGGATTTTTGGACATAATCACAAGCTCATTATGCTGGCATATCAGAATCAAATCATATCAAAGCTAATTGGCACAAGAATGGCATGATTAGGCTAAATTTGGCAGGATATCATACCACATGAAAACCAAATCAAATTTCCATAAATTTCAAGATAGAAATTGTTTTTTGTTGACCTAATTTGTTCAAGTACATATACATAACGCAACCAAGGCAAAAAAAAGAAGGATTGAGGTCGTGAAATTCATCAAGCAAACTCAAATTTTTGAAGAAAAAGTATGGATCGGATTTCAATTTAGAGGATGATTCAAGGTGATTCAAAGCCACCAATCCACTCCTGGACATCCTCTGAAGTGATTGCAAGCATCACCAAGCTTGTACAAGCCCAGAAACACGCACACGACCGTCACGGTTTGTCTACTTTTTTCAAATCGATTACAATCATTCTCGCATCATTAGCATGACTTGATGATATATTTGTGACCATTGATATATTTCTAACATGTCTGGATTGTTAAATTGGATTTTTGATGCACATACTGAGGTTTCCCATTGTTAGGTTTTATTTGGTAGTTTTAGGGTTTTTTCATACAGGTAAAATTGGCCATAGAAAAGAGTACTAGGATGCTCGTGGCATCAAGACGGTTTGATCCATGTAACTGGAATTGATTTATCATGCGTTGTGTTGATTCTTGAAGGTTGCAGGTTTGTAGCTATGGAAGACGTACGTAGGTATAAGTATTACACCTAAAATGACGGATTGAGGAAGAAGGTGATAACGTGGCAGCCAACGACTGGGCCATTCAAACTGGCGTGCTTTTTTTTTGTTTCATCCACTAACTCACGTTTTAACATATATTATAAATTATTGTTATTTGATTAACAAATAAGTTACGTAGCGCAGATGGCAAGCACGCATGTTAGAAAGGGTAGAGGACCTGGGCTCGATCCCAGGTCCCAGTAATTTCCTTGTTTTCATTCTTCTTTATAGGATCCTATGCATTGCTATCCTAGAGGTCCATCATGCACCACAACATCCAGCCAACGGATCATATCCATCACCAATCCAACGTCCCATGCAGCAAGGTCCATGGTACACCCTCCAAGCATAGTCACCACTGAATCCAACACAGGATATGGGCTCAGAAGTTGTTGGGCCTAGCAGATTTCACAGCACACCCCCATTCAGCAATAACAGGCCCAACTTCTTTCTTTTATTTTATTTATTATTTACTAATTATTTCTTTTTTTTCACAAAAATAACATCAAAATTATTTTTTTCATTAAATCAACAAATCACAAAAAAACATTGAAAATCATATTTTTCATAAAAAATGTTTTATTTATTTAATTAATTAATTTAATTCCAATTAGGTTAATTTAATTCCTTTTTCATAATTAAAATAAATTATAAATTAGGTTTTTTTGTAAATAATTAACTTTTCTCCACAAAATAACTTAAATATATTCTTTTCTCAAATTAGATTTTTTTAGTTTTCCAATGGTCTCCGCATTTAATCTGTCGCGCGCGTTTTAATTACCGTTTTAATTATTTATGTAACTTTGTCGAGGTTGTAATAGATTCTAATTAGGGTTTTAATTTCCGCATTTTATTTTCAGTAAAATAATTATGTATCTGCGAAAGCCATGTAATAGTTAGGATTTCTATTTCCGCACTTTAAATTTCCGCAATTATTAACTGTTAGATGTATGCTAATAGGATTGTATGGCAAGAATATTTGGAAATTAAAATGGTAGATAACCTAAATGTGCAAAGACAAATTAACTGAAAAAAGCTCACTTGCACATGCTCACTCCTAGGGTTTACTCCACTTCAGTTGCCTTCGGTTAAGCGATCATGAAGTATAGGGTTCGTTAGTGGTTGTCCTCTAGCCCTAAAAGATCTCAAATGACCCATTCGGATGTTGCCTCAGAAATAGATCTTTAAGGCTTTAGGATGATTACTAACACCTCCTAACATTGCTTTTGTGACCGTATTTGTCCCTTCGAACGTCCCTTAAAACTCTAATGATGGTGCTACCTATTCCTTAATCATGGGATACGCTGTCTAAAGGAAAATGAACAGTCTTTTTCGAGTAGGTAGATTAACTCTTAAGTACTTGCTCAAACAAATAAATTTTTCACACCAACACCTTTCAAAACAATTTTCAAAACAACTTCGTCACATCCTTGAGGACTGATACAAGGGTTATCACGAAGTAAACTCTTTTCGAAACAAACACACATACAAGCATTTTTTTTAAAATGAGCAAGTACCTAAGAGCCCGTGGAAAACCACGGATAAAAAGGGTGCTAACACCTTCCCTTTCTATAATCTACCCCCTGTACTCAGAAATATTCTCGAAAAAGGTTTTTTTGTTCTTTTTCCTTTCCCTTAGTTGGATGAAATAAAAGTCGGTGGAGACTCTTGCTTACCGCGACATTTTGCAGAAAAAAAGATGCAAAACACAAACCAGTATTAACAGTCGGTTCTGCTACCGTATCACAGAATTGGCGACTCAGCTGGGGATAAAACTTTATGTGGGGTTTACCTTAGGATCTAGGTCATTTTAAATTTGCATTCTTGTTTGTTTTCTTTATTCTTAAAGGGTTTTACTTGGGTTACTATAGATCCTACAACCGGATCCGAAGGCACTTTTTAGGTAAACAACAATAGATCATGGAGACTGTACGACGTAGACCGATATGGTTTAAGCGATGGATGTGTTGGTGTGACACTTTGGTTGGTACTTGTATCCTTCGTGTGGAAACGAGGAGAATACGGGGCCACTGCATGGTGTCGTGAAGCACTAACGAACCTTAGAACCTTAGTTGAACAGACTTGGTCATTAGAAAGTAGTGAGATAGCCAGCCTCGGTATGGAGCTGAGGATTGGTTAATAATCGATGCTACACTCATTGAGATCAGACTTTCAGGATATTTCGGCTGCAAGAAAAGATTGTTTGAGCTGAGACAATGCCCGATAAAGGATGGTCGGTGATATTGAGATCCTTTAGAACCCGGTTACTTTTTAAGACAGGTTTGAAACCAACTAAACTTCAAGAGGGTATGACCTTTAACCTCATGCAGGCCTTAAACCTAAGGACTTGGTGTGATTTCTCTGTGTTTGATATACCTGTGGTTTATCATGACATCATGCATCATAACATAGCATTCATTCTTATTGCACTAACCATTTCAAAGACCAAGGGAATTTATCTTTGTTCTGTTTCGCAGATCATGGCTTCCGTTCGTAGAAACACTATCCAAATCAGCTTTGTGAAGATACCTTCCCAACTCAAAGAGCTAGTATCAAAGGTCTCCGAAACTTCTGCGTTCACTAAGAGACATGGTCGACTTCTCAACGTCGACTTCTCAACCTGATTACTTAAAACTTTGATGAAAAGATGATGAGTGTACTCTTTCAGTTCTTTTATCCCAAGTGTTGTACCCCAAAATTTTCCCTCCCATTTCCTCAACATTTTCTCATCACAAGACCTTTGAAGATCAAGATCCAGTTAGGGTTTCCTCTGCTCAAGACTTCTCCTTGCACTGTTGACCCAAATTAGGGTTGGTGATTGCACAAAGATATTTTGACCTAAAATGCCTAAGATGACTTTCATGCTTCATGTTGGACTCCCAAGTTTATCCATACCAAGTTTTAAGCCTTGATTCCAATCTTTGCCCAGTCAATTGGACAGTTGACCTAGAAATCAGCTGTATTGGGGAAAAAGTCAACTGTGGCCAATTGACAGTCAAATCTCATGAAAATTGACCCACATCAACATTATGAACTCATATGGACCATTTGATCAAGTTTGGGATCACAATTCCACAAGAAATTTGATCAGATCATCAAAAGGGCAAAATGGTCATTTTTAGGGTTTTTGACTGCACAAGACCAATTTTTGACTGTTTGACCTAGCCAATGGCAAACCAAACTTACATATGGACTCAAGGACCCCATGGAATTATCTTGACATGCTCAACAAACTCAAAAGATCCCAAGTACACAAGATTGACAGTTGAATTTCCCAGTCAATTGATCAATTTTGACTGTATACTGAAAAGTCAAACTTTGACTTTTTGGTCAAAATCAAGAGTCAAGATTCATTTTTCATCAAAACATGCCAAATCATGAAACTTGTTCACCAAGAAACCAAGAAATGCAAATTAGGGTTTGAAATGGGAATTTTTCATAACTTAGAATTTTTCTAAGTTATGGAAAACCCTAATTTTTTCCAAACTTTGCCCCACTTCTTACCAAGATTCATTTGGATTCAAACAAAAGTCAAAACATGAAAGTTGTAGCTTGTTGCATAATCTACAACTTTGATTCACAAAGTTTTCCCAAATGAGGCTTGTATCTCAAGTTACAAATTTTTGAATAAGGGCACTAAACCATTCTTAACTTAGTGAAAATTTGACCTTTTTGACAAGGTTTTCTACCTAACTTCAAGGCCATTTTCCATACACTTCCACTTGGAATTTCAAATTTCATTTCAAAGATGGATTGAAGTACACATTCCAAGCTTTCCAAAATGTCCAAGAACTTCTCAAACAACCTCATGGTTAGGGAGAATCGAATTTTGCAAAATAGGAAAAAGTCACTTTTGTTCTTGGCCATGTACATGTTCATAACACTATGCATTTCAATCTCAGCATGCTTAAGCTACATTACAGGTCCTAAAACCCTTTTACACTCATAAATTTAATGCAAAACCATTGTGCCAAGTTGTTATTCTAAGCATTTGGACATTACATGGAGAATTAACCCTTAACTAGAAAAAGCACTATTTCCATTTTTGAAAAGTAGAACTTTATGTCCATTTTGCAAATCCAAGTGGTACAGTCCAAATCTTCTAGGCACAAGTTATGAGACACATTGAACTGATCAAGGAAAAGGATTGCAGCATGTTATGGGGGCCTACATCAGTCTAGAACAAAAACTTGCCTTTTGTTGCTTAAGAAAGAAGAAACATAGCATAACTTGTACCAACTTTCATATCAGCTTACAAACACTTAAACAAACTTATCAAACACATTCCAAACATTGATCCTAAGCTGAAGCACGAGCCTTTCACCTCCAATACCTCCCAAAACTCAGAATCACCTTGAAACTGCTCAAACAGAGCAACCTCTGCAGATTGAGCTCCAACTCTCAATCCTTTCAAGCATTCTTGCCTAAACCAGTTCATACACCTTCCCTACCATCTATGCAAGCTAACCAAAAGTTAAAACACGACCTGTAATCCCTCTAACTGGTTCCACCATTTTTGCTTTTCTGATTTGCAGGTGAAGTGCTCTAGCTCGATTCAAAAGCTTTAAAGACAAAGTAAAGCTTGGAATAGCATCCCTGGACCTCAAGGAAACTATCCCAATCATCACTTTGCACTGAAAGTTTCTCTATTGCCAGATAGAACTTCAACTGAACAGGTAAGTTTTTGAATTCGTATCTCTCTTATTAGGCATTGTTAGCTTTAGGTTTGTGAAGAAAATATGTCATAATCATTGCCCTGAACATGCCCATATAGTTAGATTTTATTTATATTATGTGTGTTGCAAGAATTTTGAGTCTGAACATGGAGGAAAATCTAGGTTAGGATTTGGGGGAGAAGAAATTCTCCCTCATCTTAGAGAGTTAAGACAAGTTCTGCATATGGTTGGATTCGTCTTCTCATGCTCTACACTTTTCATGTTATGAGTTTTGCTTGAAAGTCCAGGAATCAAGAGATGGAAAATGCGTGCTTGCTTGAACAATGTTGTTCAGAGGTTGACGATGACTGGTTATGGGCTGGGCCTGGAATATTTTTCTTATTTGCACCACACAATTGCTTCTGAACCCCCTGAGCCCATTTGGTTTATTTTTAATGTTTTTTGACTTTTTCTTTTTTAGATTGACTTATTTATTTTTCCTCATCATATAAAAAATATAAAAATATTTTTTTATACCATTTTCCTATTTATTGGATATTTATTTGATTGAACTAGTTATTTAAACATAAATAAGTAAATAAATATACTTTTGTTTAAAAAATGTTAGAATGGTGTAAATACATTTTTATTTTTATTTTATTTCATTTTATATTCTGAAAATATTTTATGTGAAATATACTTTTTTTACAAAAATTAAATATTATTATTTTTGTGCACATTTAAAATAATTTGTAAATAATACAAACAAATACATATATATATTAGTATACTTAGAGTAAAATACCAAAAATATACATATTTTTATTTTATTAATATTTAATACTAAAAATACATTTTTTACAAATATACTTCATTTTTATTTTATTTTTGTACACAAATAATAAATATTGTATATATATTGAATAAATAATACATTTTATTTAATAGAATTAGGGTTTTGCCCTAAACATGAAAAACTCCAAAAAAATAATACTTTCCTTTTCTTTATTTTGACATGTAAAAATACCTTTTTCCATACATACAAAAAAACTATTTTTTGGCATCTTGCACATTTGTTCTATTTTATTTATGCAAATTAATCACCTTGTAAATAATTCAATATTGATGTAATAGTTTTAGGTTTAAATTCCTTGTCAAAATCCCCATTCGAACATTTGTACCCCCCTTCCCATATATGGTTTTGTAATAGCTTAGTAAATTTATTTTCGCACTTTATTGCTTTCTAATTATACCATGTTAGAATTAGGGTTTGTATGCGAAAAATAGTTTTGACCTAATTTCAAGATAAACAAGCATGAAAATGGACACACAAATCACACTTGCACCCCCTAGGGTATTCCACTTGTTGCCTTTCAAAATTGGGCCATATTGCATGTTAGGTCTCTTTGGGCAAAACAAACAAATCAAATGATCATAGTCCCTCGATAACACTTTCAAAATGTTGCCTAAACAAATGATCAAGTCCCTTAAAGAAAATGCCCAAAGATACATGACACCATTGCAATTATGGTCTAAACGATGACCCGCGCCCGTCCCTTTCACATCCTAACATGAGATTGTCCACCAAATGCAATGGTGGAACAAACTTATTAAAAGGGTTTAAAACATAGCAATAAACTTTGAGAAATTTAGGAGTAGATAACCTCTTAGTTACTTGAATCCAAACTTGCAAAAAAACAAAACACTTGCCTATTTTCTAAACCACACATCACTACACTTTCAAAACAACTTTCAAAAACAAACGAAAACTTTTTTTAAAAGACATACACCTTTGTATACATCCCCACATGGATCATTACAAAGGTTGCCACCACATTGGCTTCTTTTCGAAACATTTTTCAAACCCACACACACAAGCACCATTTCAAACAATTGAAAACAAAAGGCAAGTGATCTAAGCAATTAACTAAGAGCCCATGGATAACCATGGATAGAAAGGGTGCTAATACCTTCCCTTTCTATAATCTACTCCCCGAACCCAAGAAAACATCTCAAAAGGTTTTTGCTGTGCTTTTTTAAACCTTTCCTTAGGATAAAATAAAAAGTCGGTGGCGACTCTTGCTCAACCGAAACATTTGCGAAAACAAACGCAAAACCATAGTCAGTTCTCCCACCGTATCACAGAACTGGCGACTCTGCTGGGGACTAACTTAAAAGTGGAGTAACCTTAGGGCTTAGATCACCTTTGTTTTCAATTGTTTGCTTTGTTTGCTTTTATATTTGTGGGCTTTGCATCGGAGTTTCATAGATCCTAACCCGGATCTAGGAAATACCCTTTTTAGGTAGCATAATCTGTGAGGGACCTGTCCGGCGTAGACCGACATGGGTGAAGCAGTGGCTACGTTGGTGTGGCACCTTGGTCTGTATCTATATCCCTTGTGTTGCAATAAGGAGAATATAGGTCTTCTAAGGAGTCATTAAACACCAACCAACCTTAGAACCCTAAATTGACCAACTTGGCTATTAGGACAGTAGCAGTATGCTACACTCATTGAGGCTAAACTCTCGAGATGGTTCTGGCCGCAAGAAAAGATTGCGATGCTGGAGTTATGACCGATTGAGGGTAGCCAATGATTTGAGATCCTTTAGAACCCAGTTAATTTTGATAGGACAGGTTTTAACCGACGAAACTAAAAGAGGGTAATACCTAAACTTCATGCTGGCCTGAAACCTAAGGGTGTCTTGTGTGACTTGTGTACCTTATCATGTTTGCCTGTGTGGATACTTGTGGTGTGCTTCATCATAGCATCATACCATCATACCATTGCATGCATCCTGTATAAAGGACTAACCCATTTCAAAGACAAAAGAGTTTCATCTTTGCTCTATTTTGTAGGACATCATGATGCCCGTGCGTAGGAATACTATCCGGCTCAACTTTGTTCAACCACCAACTTTGCTCAAGGATTTGGTTGGTAGGATTCCAAACACTTCTTCCTTCATCAACAGACATGGTTCTCTCCTTGGCTTGATCACTGCAAAATGGGACCAACAACTGATGAGTGTTCTGACCCAGTTTTATGACCCCCTGTACCATTGTTTCACCTTTCAAGACTTCCAGCTGGTTCCTACCCTGGAAGAATTCTCTTATTTGCTTGGGATCCCTGTCTTGGAGCAAACTCCATTCACTGGTTTGGAAAAGACTCCTAGGCCTGAAGAGGTTGCTGCAGTTCTCCCCTTGACCAAAGAAGAGGTATTGGCTAACTGGGAAACTAGAAATGGAGTCAAGGGCTTTTTGGTCAAATTTCTGGTTGGCAAGGCTAATGATTTCTGGAATGACTTGGACTTCAAGGCGTACGAAGATATTCTGGCTCTTTTGATCTATGGTCTGGTACTGTTTCCCAATCCTGACACCTTTATCAGTATCCATGTCATAAGGATCTTCATGTCTCGGAATCCGGTACCCACTCTTTTGGGTGATATCCTGCAACAACTCTATGCTCGTACTGCTCGAAAATGGGGAACTCCGTGGTGTTGTGCTCCTTTGCTAGTGAGGTGGTTTATTTCGCACCTTCCTAAGTTCGTGCTGAAGAATGAAGAAGGAAAAGGTTGGGCTCGGAGGTTAATGTCTCTCACAGATAATGACATCACTTGGACTCTCAGAGGTTTGGATGAGTTAGCTGTTATTGACCGTTACGGAGAATACCCTAATGTTCCTTTGATTGGTATCCAAGGAGGAATCTCTTACAATCCCTGCTTAGCTCTCCGTCAGTTTGGAAGAGCCAGAGGAGTTGGGCCTCATGAAATGTTGGTTCCTCACTTCCATTTTGAGTTCCAGACAGACAGTGACAAACTACGTCGTGGATTCATTAAAGCTTGGGACAGAATTCACAAAGCTGACCCACATGAGTTGGGGCCGAAGACTTCTCTACCAATGGAACCCTATTGCAAGTGGGTCCGCATCCGTGCTCAGAAGTTAGGTATGCCGTACGAAGCTGTCAGACCTATCATTCTTGAATCTCCTGATGAAGATGGGGTTCCTCCAACTGTCCTCCCTCCTCAAATACCCACTGATTTTGACACAATGAAGAGATCTTGGGCGCAGCTAAAGGAAGAGCGGGATTTCTATCGGGAAAAGTTCAACGAGCAGGAACGGAAGATCCAGAGGCTGACTAAGCAATTGGAGGAAGAGCGGGTCCTGAACAACTACATCAGCACTGAGAAAAGGAGGCCATGGGAGCACTGATAGACTTTGGATGTTCCCTTTTATAGCTTTCATTTCCTTTCCAGTATTTTTCATTCCTGTAATGCCTAAGGGCAAATTGTTGAACAATTGAAAATTTTAATCTAATGAAGTGTGTTTCCCTTTTTGTCTACAAAGTTGAATCTTGTTTGTCTTTGAAAACATAAAACATATGCATTCCATTGCACCATATGCATAGCAGGTACCCTATTTCACAGGTTGCTTAATCTCCTTCGCTGTTTATTTTGAACAGTCATCATGAATCCAGACTCATCCAGTGAGCAAGCAATCAAGGCCCTTCAGGCCCAAAGTGCCCAGTTTCAAGAAATGGTCCTAAGCCTGGCCCAAGGTCAGCAAGAGTTGAAGACTCTACTCCTGAAGAAGAAGAAGAAAAAGAGGACCGCGTTGTTCAACACCGGGCGCAGATTTGGGAACACACTCCACAATGAAGCTGATCCAACTACTTCTTCTGCTGAGAAAAACAGTCCCCAAGGGGGAGGAGCTCCTAGTCCCGCAGTCTCCGACAACGAGACGGACTACAATGACGAACAATACCCACCTGCTGCTGACAGATACAAGCAATTGGAGGACCGCTTGAGCGCCATGGAAATTCAGAATGTGCCGGGCTGGATTTCGGAGATTTGGGGTTATCTTCTGGGGTAGTAATTCCACACAAGTTTAAGGCGCCTGCCTTCGCCAAGTATGATGGGGTCTCCTGCCCAAAGCTGCATCTAAGGTCGTACGTAAGGAAAATCCAACCTTATACGGCGGATAAGAACCTTTTGATTCACTTCTTCCAAGACAGCCTTTCGGGATCACAACTTGAATGGTTCTACCAATTAGATGGAACTAGCATCCGACACTGGGAAGATTTGGCGACCGCATTCTACAGACAATATCAATACAATTCTGATCTCGCTCCAACGCGTACCCAACTTCAGGGTATGTCTCTAGAAACGGGTGAAGGGTTCAAAGAATATGCACAAAAATGGAGAGATTTGGCTGGCAGGGTGCAACCTCCATTGACTGATCGTGAGCTGGTTGATATGTTTCTAGGGACCTTGTCTGGTCCATTTTTCAATCATTTGGTTGGTAACTCCTCCGCTGGGTTTACGGATTTGATTTTGACGGGAGAAAGAATTGAAGCTGGCATCAGGTCAGGAAAGATACAAAAAGCTGCCTCCACAAGTACTGAGAAAAGGCCTTTCAAGAAAGAAGCAAGTGCCGTCTATGGTCCTAGAAGACAAGTCAAGCCAGAAAGTCGCCAAGCCGTCAATGCTCTGGTCATTTCAAAACTTGTTGCTGCTCCTCAGCAGTACAATCAGCAAAGAGGTGAAAGGCCCAAGAGGCAGTATACTCGGCTGAGTATGACCTTATCTCAAATTTTACCCCAACTATTGTCAACCAACTTGGTGACCCTCAAAGAAGCTCCTAAGGTCGTCAACACTGCGTCTCCTAAGTATAACCCAAATGCCCGGTGTGCTTATCATTCTGATAGTCCCGGGCACACTACTGATGATTGCTGAGCCTTGAGAAACAAAGTGCAAGATCTTATCGACGCGAAGGAAATTCAGTTTGAAGCTCCTGAGAGACCGAATGTTGTAACTGCTCCTATGCCCCAGCATAGAGTAAATGCCATTGAGGAAGAGTTGTATGCTGTTTCGGTGAATGAAGTTGTTACCCCTCTTTTGACTGTTAAGAGGAACTTACTACTAGCCGGTTTATTTTTGGGCTGTAGTAAGGGTTGCCTCCTGTGTGCTGTTATCCCTACCGGTTGTCCGCTGCTGAAATCAGGCATTCAAAGCCTGATGGATAGCAAGGAAATTCTGTTCAAGAAAACCGCTGTTCCGTTTGTTTCCATTGAAGAAATATCCGTTGTCACAATTTACCATCCTGCCAAAGCTCCCGTGAAGAAACCCGTCCGAATTATGTCTGTTGCACCCGTTACTATTACTGTCCCGGGGCCTCTCCCATATGAGTCTGATAAAGCTGTTCCATGGCATTATGGGGCCGACGTGTATGTGCTTGGAGTGAAGCAAGAGTTCAATACCAATACCAGTATCAGTAACATCACTGGTCCCGCCAAGATTACCCGCAGTGGCAGGCTCTTCTCGCCTGACATTGCACCGCCAGTTATCCGAAAACCTCTCACCATCACACCCGCAAGTGTGCATGTTCCAATTCAAGTTCCTTTGTCTACTACTGCCGCCGAGTCTTCTGATACTCGGGGCAAAGAAGTTGCTACTGATTCGCCTGCCAGGACAGAGGCACCAAAGAGGAAGACTGTTGTGGAAGCCTCCCAACAAGAAATGGAGGAAATCCTTAAAATTATCAAAAAGAGTGACTTTAACGTTGTCAAACAGTTGGGGCATACTCCCTCCAAAATCTCTATGTTATCATTGCTGCTATGCTCAGAGGCCCATGCAAAAGCCCTGATTTCATTTCTGAAAACGGCCCATGTGCCGCAAGAGACCTCCGCGGATCAATTCACCGACTGTGTGGCTAATTTGACGGCTGACAATGGCTTAGGGTTCTCAGATGCTGACCTTACCGCCAAGGGGAAAAATCACAATGATGCCCTGCATGTTTCCATAGAATGCAGGGGCACTACTCTCGCACACGTGTTGGTGGATACCGGTTCTTCCCTGAATGTTTTGCCCAAGAAAGCATTGGATCTCTTGGATTGTGAGGGCCTGGAGTTGAAACCTAGTAACATCATTGTTAGAGCCTTCGACGGTTCTAAGAGGATGATGCACGGTGAAGTAGACATCCCTATTCGTGTGGGTTCCCAAGTTTTCGACTCAACATTCTATGTAATGGATATTCGTCCATCTTACTCCTGCTTGTTGGGTCGACCCTGGATTCACAAAGCTGGGGCAGTAACCTCCACTTTACACCAAAAGCTCAAATACCCCGTCAAAGGGAAGATTGTTACTGTGCAGGGTGAGGAGGAATACATGGTTAGTCACTTGAATTCATTCCGGTATATCGAGATGGACGGGGAGTTTATTGAAACCCCCTTTCAGCATTTTGAGGAAGTACCTCCAGTATTGGCATCAGCTGAGGCAGTGGTTGAAGAAGATTTTCCGTTGAAGATGGCGTCCTTGAAGGATGCCCGGGCTGTAATCGAGAAAGGCAATTGTGCAAACTGGGGTCAGCTTCCTGACTTTACTCAAAAGAACGACAAGTTTGGGCTGGGCTTTACTGCAGAGGCTCAGAGGGCTGTGCGCAAGGAAAAGATCAGAAAGGCTCCGGTGTTTATCTCCAACCCAAGGGTGAATGCTATTGAGGAGGATATAGAGGAAGCAGAGTTTGACAGTTGGATCTACCCGACTACCAGCAACGGACCAAGCAACTGGACGGCAAAGGATTTTACACCTATCACATTTGTCACGCAGTAATTAATTTCTTTTGATTTCCAATTTGTAACAAACAATATGTTAAAACTTTGTTGGCTCGGTGTCCTACCCGGGGCATCGTAGCTCCATTTGTGAGGGCTTTTTGTATGATATTTCCATATATCATCAATCAAAACATTGGACGTTTGTTGCATTTCAAATTTTGTGCTCTTTTTCTTTCTGTGTTATATATATTGCAAAATAGCTATATTTACACACACTCACTTATACAGGTTTCAATCCACTCTGGATCTCACTGGTAACAGCTCTGCTACCGTCAGTTATGACTTCGAGAATCCGATCAACTTGGCCGAAGACGAAGGTGAAGATGATTGTGAAGTGCCTGGTGAGCTCGCAAGACTGCTACTCCAGGAAGAGAGGGCTATTCAACCACATGAAGAGCCAGTGGAAACAGTTAACCTGGGTACTGAGACAGATAGGAAAGAAGTCAAGATTGGTGCCAATCTAGAGCTCAGCGTGAAGCAACGATTGATCCAGATGTTACGTGATTACATGGAGATATTTGCTTGGTCCTATGAAGACATGCCTGGTTTGGATGCCGACATTGTAGTTCATCACCTGCCAACCAAGGAAGACTGCCCTCCGGTAAAGCAAAAGGTCTGCCGTATGTGCCCAGAGACGTCTGAAAAGATCAAGGCTGAGGTTATGAAGCAGTTCGATGCCGGGTTTCTAGCAGTAACTTCTTACCCTCAGTGGGTCACCAATGTGGTGCCAGTGCCGAAGAAGGACGGTAAAGTTAGAATGTGTGTCGACTACAGGGACTTGAACAGGGCAAGCCCCAAGGATGACTTCCCCTTACCTCACATCGACGTTCTTGTCGACAATACTGCTCAACACAAGGTGTTCTCCTTCATGGATGGTTTTTTAGGGTATAATCAGATCAAGATGGCTCCAGAGGATATGGAGAAGACTACCTTTGTGACTCAGTGGGGCACCTTCTGTTACAAGGTCATGCCATTCGGATTGAAAAATGCTGGGGCAACCTATCAACGTGCCATGGTTGCTTTATTTCATGATATGATCCATCATGAGATTGAGGTATACGTTGATGACATGATTGCAAGGTCTCAAACTGAGGAGGAGCACCTTGATCATTTGAGGAAGCTGTTTGACCGACTCAAGTTATACAAGCTGAGGTTGAATCCCAACAAATGCACCTTTGGGGTGAGGTCCGGAAAATTGCTAGGTTTCATCTTAAGTGATAAAGGTATTCAGGTGGACCCTGCCAAGGTAAAAGCAATACAAGAGATGCCGACTCCAAAGACAGAGAAAGAAGTCAGAGGCTTCCTGGGACGACTGAATTACATTGCCCGATTCATCTCACATCTGACTGCTACTTGTGAGCCAATCTTCAAATTACTGAAGAAAGATCAAGTAGTACGCTGGAACAATGAATGTCAGGCTGCCTTTGAAAAGATAAAGGAATATCTCCAAGAGCCACCCATTCTTATGCCACCAGTGGAAGGGAGACCTCTGATACTATACTTGACAGTACTTGACAATTCAATGGGGTGTGTGCTGGGGCAGCATGACGAGTCTGGCCGAAAAGAGCACGCTATTTATTACTTGAGCAAAAAGTTTACCGACTGTGAGTCTCGTTACTCACTGCTTGAGAAAACTTGCTGCGCTCTAGTATGGGCTGCTCGCCGGCTGAGACAGTATATGCTGACTCACACTACTCTATTGATTTCAAAGATGGATCCCATCAAGTACATATTTGAAAAGCCTGCTCTATCTGGGAGAATAGCGAGATGGCAAATGATCTTAACAGAATATGATATCCAGTATACAACTCAGAAAGCCATCAAAGGAAGTGTGCTGGCAGATCATTTGGCACACCAACCTGTGGACGATTACCAATCATTGAACTTTGATTTTCCGGACGAAGACATCATGGTGGTAACCGACTGTGAAGTACCTGGACCGGATGAAGGATCCCGATGGTCTATGCATTTTGACGGAGCCTCCAATGCTTTGGGTAACGGCGTCGGCGCTGTAATCATATCTCCCAAAGGAACTCATACTCCACTCACCGCCCGATTGTGTTTCAACTGCACCAACAACATGGCAGAATATGAGGCATGTATCATGGGTTTACAAGCTGCAATCGACTTAAGGATCAAATTTCTGAGTGTCTTCGGAGATTCCGCTCTCATGATCAATCAGATCAAAGGCGAGTGGGATACGAAACACCCAAATCTTATTCCTTACAAGGAGTATGTGTTGACCTTGCTTCCCCACTTTGAATAAATAACTTTTGAGCACTTCCCAAGAGAGGAAAATCAGCTAGCAGACGCACTAGCTACGATGTCTTCAATGTTCAAAGTTAAATGGGACAATGAGGCTCCCCGGATCATTATCTGGAAGTTGGATGAACCGGCATACTGCTGCGATCTCGAGGCCGAGAAAGTGACTGAAAAACCCTGGTATCATGAGGTGAAGAGGTACTTGGAAGCCCAGGAATACCCTGAAGGCGCATCTGTCAATGACAAGAAGTTCATGAGAAGGTTTGCGGCGAAATTCTTCCTCAGCAATGGCATTCTCTACAAACGGAATCATGATTCAACTCTACTATGTTGTGTGGATAAGGCTGAAGCAGAGAGGATCATGATAGAACTGCATGAAGGTACATTCGGAACACATTCCAGTGGACACACCATGGCTAAGAAAATCCTTCGGGCAGGATATTTCTGGTCCACAATGGAAGCCGATTGTTACCAACACTCTCGAACTTGTCATAAATGCCAGATCTATGCTGACAAGGTGCATATCCCTCCGGTTCCTCTGAACGTCCTGACGGCACCTTGGCCTTTTGCAATGTGGGGCATCGATATGATCGGTGAGATCCGACCGACGGCATCTAATGGGCATCGCTTCATCTTAGTGGCAATCGATTACTTCACGAAGTGGGTTGAGGCAGCTTCCTACGCAACGGTAACCAAGAGCGTCGTGGCACGTTTCATCTGGCATAATCTGATCTGTCGATACGGCGTCCCGGAAAGAATCATTACGGACAATGGTACCAATCTCAATAACAAAATGATCACTGAACTCTGCGAACAATTCAAGATACAGCACCACAATTCTTCTCCCTACCGGCCGAAGATGAATGGGGCTGTAGAGGCAGCTAATAAGAATATCAAGAAAATTGTGCAGAAGATGACAGTGACCTATAAAGATTGGCACGAGATGTTACCGTTCGCTCTTCATGGGTACCGTACCTCAGCAAGGACGTCAACCGGGGCAACTCCTTTCTCTTTGGTCTATGGCATGGAGGCAGTCTTGCCAATTAAAGTCCAGATACCCTCTCTTCGGATAATGAAGGATGCAGACTTGAGTGAAGATGACTGGATCCAGACTCGACTTGATCAATTGAATCTGATTGACGAAAAGAGACTCACCGCTATCTGTCATGGTTAGACGTATCAAAAACGGATGATCAGGGCATTTAACAAGAAAGTCAGACCACAAGAGTATCAAGTTGGGGACCTGGTAATCAAACGCAACATCCTTCCTCAAAGTGATCCCCGGGGCAAATGGACCCCTACTTACGAGGGGCCATTTGTGGTTAAACATGTGTTCTCAGGAGGAGCCATGATCCTAACCACCATGGATGGTGACGACCTTCCTCACCCCGCCAATGCAGACATAGTGAAAAGATACTACGCATAAATAAAAGACCCGTTAGGTTGACATACCTAGGCAAAAATAAGGGCTTCCCGGCGAACCAAAAGGGTTCGGGCAAAAATAAGGGATGAAAATGAAAAAAACTGTACACGTGGCAAGTCGAAAACCTGAAAAGGCGGCTTGGGCAAAAATGGGTATCCCGGTGGACTGAAAACCCGAAAGGGCGGTCCAGGCAAAAGTTAGGGATAAAGCGTAACACTATGTCTCATTGGATCACTTCGCATCCAGACTTCGGCATCAACTATCTGGCTCAGACTTCGGCATCGACCAATCAACTTCATCTTCAACTAGACAGCAAAGTGATGAGACGCTTGAAGACATAAAGGCGATAGCAGAGTTGGAACCCAGTGGGATTGTTCACATAGCTGTTTTGTTTTCTTTTCAAAATTGTAAACTCTATGTTATTCGGCGGCGTCCTCTTACTAGGATGTCAGCCTCTTGTACAAAAACGCCTATTCACAGGCAAAATTCAAATCAATACAAATTCACTGGTCCATACAAATTGCCATTGTTTTTCCTTTTTTCTGTTTTGTCTTGCAAAGAACGTCCAATGTTCATTTTTGATATATGCATTTGACATTAAATTGCTGATTCATAAATATTTGCATTTGAAACGGAAGATTAATTACAGGTGACATCAGAAACAGGGGCAATATGGAGTTGTCTGATGCAGTCTGGTTGCTTTGTCCGCCAAGGTACCAAGGTAGATTCGACTGAAGAATGTGACCAAATCATCTCAACACCCCGCAGAGTCTTGAAGCTCGTCCCCAGTAGGTTCTGGAAGCTTGTTCCCTGCAGGATACAGACGTCTCTCCCGAGCTTTATTCAGAGTTATTCCTCACAAGGGCTTATAACTGGGTTATCCTCAGCTAATTACCACGGAAGATCGGCCTTGGCAAAGTTCTTTCAATCCCCGGCAGGAGTCCATCTTTGGTATTCCCCAGCGGAGTTTACCTTTGGTTATCCCCAGCGGAGTTTATCATCATTATCCCCAGCGGAATCCATCATTGAAGTCCTCAACAGGCCTCTCATCAAAACTCCAGCAAAGTATCTCGGCCACAGAGCAACTCCCCGGCCGATCGTCAAGGATTTATTTTCCTAAAGACGAAATTACATTCATAAACATTTCACATTTTCATACATCTTGCTTACATACATGATAAAATGCATACAACACTATCTCATGTTGAACATCATGACATCATGCATATCATACATCATGACATTGCATACAACTTATGTTTTTGCCTTCTCAGGGAAAAAGACAATCCCAAAGACAACTACCTTCAACTGTCACAATTCTAGATTCGATACCTGTATCTAGCCAGGGCACATCTGAGAGTGATCAATTTCAAGACTCGATTCCGTTATCTAGCCAGGGCACGTCTGAAGAGTTCGAAGATTCGATTCCTGTATCCTGCCAGGGCATGTCTATCAACTACGACATTTCCAGATTCGATTCCTTTATCCAGCCTGGGCATACCTGTTGACCACATTTCCAGACTCGACTCCTGTATCTAGCCAGGGCACATCTGAAGAGTTCGAAGATTCGATTCCTGTATCCAGCCAGGGCATATCTGTTGACGACTATTTCCGGATTCGACTCCTGTATCCAGCCAGGGCACATCTGTGAGCAACCGATTGTAGATTCGATACCTGTATCCATCCAGGGCATATCTGTATAGGGAGATTGAAGATCAAACACCTGTAACAAGCCAGGAAAACATCTGTCTTTCTCAAATACTCAAGTTTTCGCTAAGGAATCTCTTATGCGATCAACACTTCCAAATGGCATCTATAAGCCCATTCCCAACAAGGTTCTGTCACATCTCCAGATGGCATCTATAAGCCCATCTCCCTATCCACCACCTCTCCAAATGGCATCTATAAGCCCATTCCCGACATAACGTTATTGATACTTCAACATGTGAGTGCAAATTTCCGGGCACTCTAGTGTCCAATCTCCTTTTACCCTCGAGTCCCGAAAGGCAGCTTGCCAATCTAACTCTTCAGGTTCAAGAAGATTGAACAGGGGCAACTGTTGTACCCCAAAATTTTCCCTCCCATTTCCTCAACATTTTCTCATCACAAGACCTTTGAAGATCAAGATCCAGTTAGGGTTTCCCCTGCTTAAGACTTCTCCTTGCACTGTTGACCCAAATTAGGGTTGGTGATTGCACAAAGATATTTTGACCTAAAATGCCTAAGATGACTTTCATGCTTCATGTTGTACTCCCAAGTTTATCCATACCAAGTTTTAAGCCTTGATTCCAATCTTTGCCCAGTCAATTAGACAGTTGACCTAGAAATCAGCTGTATTGGGGAAAAAGTCAACTGTGGCCAATTGACAGTCAAATCTCATGAAAATTGACCCACATCAACATTATGAACTCATATGGACCATTTGATCAAGTTTGGGATCACAATTCTACAAGAAATTTGATCAGATCATCAAAAGGGCAAAATGGTCATTTTTAGGGTTTTTGACTGCACAAGACCAATTTTTGACTGTTTGACCTAGCCAATGGCAAACCAAACTTACATATGGACTCAAGGACCCCATGAAATTATCTTTACATGCTCAACAAACTCAAAAGATCCCAAGTACACAAGATTGACAGTTGAATTTCCCAGTCAATTGATCAATTTTGACTGTATACTGAAAAGTCAAACTTTGACTTTTTGGTCAAAATCAAGAGTCAAGATTCATTTTTCATCAAAACATGCCAAATCATGAAACTTGTTCACCAAGAAACCAAGAAATGCAAATTAGGGTTTGAAATGGGAATTTTTCATAACTTAGAATTTTTCTAAGTTATGGAAAACCCTAATTTTTTCCAAACTTTGCCCCACTTTCTCACCAAGATTCATTTGGATTAAAACAAAAGTCAAAACATGAAAGTTGTAGCTTGTTGCATAATCTACAACTTTGATTCACAAAGTTTTCCCAAATGAGGCTTGTATCTCAAGTTACAAATTTTTGAATAAGGGCACTAAACCATTCTTAACTTAGTGAAAATTTGACCTTTTTGACAAGGTTTTCTACCTAACTTCAAGGCCATTTTCCATACACTTACACTTGGAATTTAAAATTGCATTTCAAAGATGGATTGAAGTACACATTCCAAGCTTTCCAAAATGTCCAAGAACTTCTCAAACAACCTCATGGTTAGGGAGAATCGAATTTTGCAAAATAGGAAAAAGTCACTTTTGTTCTTGGCCATGTACATGTTCATAACACTATGCATTTCAATCTCAGCATGCTTAAGCTACATTACAGGTCCTAAAACCCTTTTACACTCATAAATTTAATGCAAAACCATTGTGCCAAGTTGTTATTCTAAGCATTTGGACATTACATGGAGAATTAACCCTTAACTAGAAAAAGCACTATTTCCATTTTTGAAAAGTAGAACTTTATGTCCATTTTGCAAATCCAAGTGGTACAGTCCAAATCTTTTAGGCACAAGTTATGAGACACATTGCACTGATCAAGGCAAAGGATTGCAGCATTTTATGGGGGCCTGCATCAGTCTAGAACAAAAACTTGCCTTTTGTTGCTTAAGAAAGAAGAAACATAGCATAACTTGTACCAACTCTCATATCAGCTTACAAACACTTAAACAAACTTATCAAACACATTCCAAACATTGATCCTAAGCTGAAGCACGAGCCTTTCACCTCCAATACCTCCCAAAACTCAGAATCACCTTGAAACTGCTCAAACAGAGCAACCTCTGCAGATTGAGCTCCAACTCTCAATCCTTTCAAGCATTCTTGCCCAAACCAGTTCATACACCTTCCCTACCATCTATGCAAGCTAACCAAAAGCTAAAACACGACCTGTAATCCCTCTAACTGGTTCCACCATTTTTGCTTTTTTGATTTGCAGGTGAAGTGCTCTAGCTCGATTCAAAAGCTTTAAAGACAAAGTAAAGCTTGGAATAGCATCCCTGGACCTCAAGGAAACTATCCCAATCATCACTTTACACTGAAAGTTTCTCTATTGCCAGATAGAACTTCAACTGAACAGGTAAGTTTTTGAATTCGTATCTCTCTTATTAGGCATTGTTAGCTTTAGGTTTGTGAAGGAAATATGTCATAATCATTGCCCTGAACATGCCCATATAGTTAGATTTTATTTATATTATGTGTGTTGCAAGAATTTTGAGTCTGAACATGGAGGAAAATCTAGGTTAGGATTTGGGGGAGAAGAAATTCTCCCTCATCTTAGAGAGTTAAGACAAGTTCTGCATATGGTTGGATTCGTCTTCTCATGCTCTACACTTTTCATGTTATGAGTTTTGCTTGAAAGTCCAGGAATCAAGAGATGGAAAATGCGTGCTTGCTTGAACAATGTTGTTCAGAGGTTGACGATGACTGGTTATGGGCTGGGCCTGGAATATTTTTCTTATTTGCACCACACAATTGCTTCTGAACCCCCTGAGCCCATTTGGTTTATTTTTAATGTTTTTTGACTTTTTCTTTTTTAGATTGACTTATTTATTTTTCCTCATCATATAAAAAATATAAAAATATTTTTTTATACCATTTTCCTATTTATTGGATATTTATTTGATTGAACTAGTTATTTAAACATAAATAAGTAAATAAATATACTTTTGTTTAAAAAATGTTAGAATGGTGTAAATACATTTTTATTTTTATTTTATTTCATTTTATATTCTGAAAATATTTTATGTGAAATATACTTTTTTTACAAAAATTAAATATTATTATTTTTGTGCACATTTAAAATAATTTGTAAATAATACAAACAAATACATATATATTAGTATACTTAGAGTAAAATACCAAAAATATACATATTTTTATTTTATTAATATTTAATACTAAAAATACATTTTTTACAAATATACTTCATTTTTATTTTATTTTTGTACACAAATAATAAATATTGTATATATATTGAATAAATAATACATTTTATTTAATAGAATTAGGGTTTTGCCCTAAACATGAAAAACTCCAAAAAAATAATACTTTCCTTTTCTTTATTTTGACATGTAAAAATACCTTTTTCCATACATACAAAAAAACTATTTTTTGGCATCTTGCACATTTGTTCTATTTTATTTATGCAAATTAATCACCTTGTAAATAATTCAATATTGATGTAATAGTTTTAGGTTTAAATTCCTTGTCAAAATCCCCATTCGAACATTTGTACCCCCCTTCCCATATATGGTTTTGTAATAGCTTAGTAAATTTATTTTCGCACTTTATTGCTTTCTAATTATACCATGTTAGAATTAGGGTTTGTATGCGAAAAATAACGAAAAATAGTTTTGACCTAATTTCAAGATAAACAAGCATGAAAATGGACACACAAATCACACTTGCACCCCCTAGGGTATTCCACTTGTTGCCTTTCAAAATTGGGCCATATTGCATGTTAGGTCTCTTTGGGCAAAACAAACAAATCAAATGATCATAGTCCCTCGATAACACTTTCAAAATGTTGCCTAAACAAATGATCAAGTCCCTTAAAGAAAATGCCCAAAGATACTTGGCACCATTGCAATTATGGTCTAAACAATGACCCGCGCCCGTCCCTTTCACATCCTAACATGAGATTGTCCACCAAATGCAATGGTGGAACAAACTTATTAAAAGGGTTTAAAACATAGCAATAAACTTTGAGAAATTTAGGAGTAGATAACCTCTTAGTTACTTAAATCCAAACTTGCAAAAAAACAAAACACTTGCCTATTTTCTAAACCACACATCACTACACTTTCAAAACAACTTTCAAAAACAAACGAAAACTTTTTTTAAAAGACATACACCTTTGTATACATCCCCACATGGATCATTACAAAGGTTGCCACCACATTGGCTTCTTTTTGAAACATTTTTCAAACCCACACACACAAGCACCATTTAAAACAATTGAAAACAAAAGGCAAGTGATCTAAGCAAGTAACTAAGAGCCCATGGATAACCATGGATAGAAAGGGTGCTAATACCTTCCCTTTCTATAATCTACTCCCCGAACCCAAGAAAACATCTCAAAAGGTTTTTGCTGTGCTTTTTTAAACCTTTCCTTAGGATAAAATAAAAAGTCGGTGGCGACTCTTGCTCAACCGAAACATTTGCGAAAACAAACGCAAAACCATAGTCAGTTCTCCCACCGTATCACACCAAGCACCACTTCTTCACCTTTCTAGACTATCAGTTGGTGCCAAGAATTCTCTCAGCTGTTGGATATACCCATTCTTGAACAATTGCCTTTCACAGGTCTGGAAGAAGTTCCTAAGCCAGAAGTCATTGCCTCAGCTTTGCGTCTGAAACGGGCCGACGTGGTATCCAATTGGGAAACAAGAAGCGGAGTCAAGGGTTTTCTAGCCAAGTTTCTGATAGACAAGGCCCAACTATTTTGGGATGATTTGGATTTTCAGGCTTTTGAGGAGGTCTTGGCTCTTCTAATCTATGGGTTAGTCTTATTCCCTAATCCAGACTCATTCATAGATATGAATGCTATCAAGATCTTCCTCTCTCACAACCCTGTGCCTACCTTTCTCGGAGATATTTTGCACACTCTCCATACTCGTACCGTGAAGAGAAGAGGGGTTCTTATGTGTTGCATGCCATTACTGTCGAGGTGGTTTATTTCTCACCTCCCTAATTCCATACTGAAGAATGAAGAGGCTTTGGTTTGGTCGCAAAGGATAATGTCACTCGCTTATATGGATATTCTCTGGTGTTCCCGAGCTATGGAAAACATTACTATTATTGACTGCTGCGGGGAGTACCCTAATGTCCCATTACTTGGCATCAGAGGGGGCATAACCTACAACCCTTGTTTAGCTCTGCGACAATTTGGTTACGCTCAAAGAGATGGTCCCCACGAGTTACTTATTAAGGGAATTGTATTCAACTATGAGGATGACGTTCACGAGTACCGCCGGAGGTTCATACGAGCTTAGGGCATGGTAAAACGATCTAGCGCCAGGGCTTTAGGGCCAAAGGCTTCCATTCCTATGGAACCTTACCTCTAATGGGTAAGAGCTCGCGCATAGAAGCTTACGGTGCCCTATGTGGCCGTTTTACCAGTGGTTGTGGAACCTACTACTTAAGGGGGTATTCCTTACACGGTTCTCTATCCTTATATGCCCACTGATCTTGGAGAGTTACAGAGGTCTTGGATTCAGTTGAAGAAGGAGCGGGATACTTACAGGGATCAGTTCCATGCTCAAGAGAGGAAGGTTTTAGAGCTCACAAAGTAACTCCATGAAGAAAGAGGACTCAGTGCTAATCTCGACACAAAGAGGAAGCATCCATGGGATTTTTGATTTTGTTCTAGTTTTAGATTTGTTTTTAATTGTAACGCCTAAAAGGCACTTGAACTTTGAATTCAGCTAATAAAATATTTGTTTATTTTAGTTTGCAAATTTAAATTTCCCAAAGTCTTTGAAATCATTGCATGTGTATCCCTTTCATAGCATTACATGTACATGTACCATTACAGGTTTCTCATCTTCTTTGCTATTTATTTCAGCAGAAATGTCTACCGAACAAAGCATCAAGGACCTCCAGGCACAGAACGCCCAATTCCAACAAATGTTCATAAGTCTGGCAAAAGGGCAGGAGGATCTGAAAGCCCTCATCCTGAAAGAGAAAAAGAAAAAGAAGAAGGCTGCCGGTATTCTGAATATGGGCAGAAGGTTTGAAGAGCGGTTGAAGTGACAAGTCGATTTGACCTCTTCATCCAAGGAAGGGGAGAATCAAGAAGAAGAGAAGGATCCCAGTACTACAATTTCTGACAATGATACTGACTACAATGATGAGAAGTATCCTCCTGCTGAGGATAGATACAAGCAGTTGGAAGATCGTTTGAGTGCCGTGAAAGTCCAGAGGATACCTGGGCTGGATTTCGAAGAACTGGGATTGGTGTCGAGAGTGGTCATCCCGCAGAAGTTCAAAGCTCTAGTTTTTGCTAAGTATGATGGTCTGTCCTTCCCAAAACTCTATCTCCGCTCTTATGTCAGAAAGATTTAGCCCTACGCCGCTGATAGAAATTTGTGGGTTCATTTCTTTCAAGATAGTCTGTCAGGGACTCAGCTTGAATGGTTCTACCAACTCGAGAGAGCCAATGTCCGAAATTGGGAAGATCTGGCTGATGCATTCTATAAGCAGTATCAATATAATGCCGACCTTGCTCCTACTCGTACTCAGCTCTAGAGTATGTCCATGGGTGCAAGTGAAGGCTTTAAAGACTATGCACATAAATGGAGAGACTTGGCTGGAAGAGTTCAACCCCCGTTGTCTGATAGGGAGTTGGTTGATATGTTTCTGGGGACGCTATCTAGTCCATTCTTTAATCATTTGATCGGAAGCTCGTCAGCTGGCTTCATCGAGCTAATTCTAATTGGAGAAAGAGTAGAAGCTGGGATTCGGAGCGGCAAGATACAGAAGGATGCCTCTTCGAGTTCGGTAAAGAAGCCTTTTGTTGGTAAGAAGGAAGCCAGTGCCATCTATATCCCGAGGGGCCAAAACAGGGTTGAACATCGTCAGATAATAAATGCCGTAATGATACCTAGGGCGGCAGTCGCTCCACAATGCAACAATCAACAAGCGGTGGAAATACCACAACGACAATTTACCTGAATCAACATGACATTGGCTGAAGTGCTACCTCATCTGCTGAGATCCAAATTGGTAACCTTGAAAGAGGCTCCCAAGAATCCAAATATCACATCTCCCCGATATAATCTAAATGCTCGGTGTGCCTATCATTCTGAGAGTCCTGGCCACGATACCAATGATTGTTGGGCTCTAAGAAATAAGGTACAAGATCTCATTGAAGCTAAGGAAATCGAGTTCGATGCTCCGGAGAAGCCCAATGTCATAACTGCTCCCATGCCTAAGCACGGTCGTGGAATTAATGTTGTTGATACCAACTTGTTTGTGACCTTGGTTGATGAAGTTTCTACTCCTCTCATGACCATAAAGAAGAATTTGTTGTTGGCCGATTTATTTCCGGGTTGTGGGGAAGGTTGCCACATGTGTTCATTTCTGCCTTCTTGTTGTCATTTGCTGAAGTTAGGTGTTCAACGCCTGATGGACAACAAGGAAATTTTGTTCGAGAAAACTTTGGTTCCCGTTGTTTCTTATGAAGACATTGCCATTATAACCATTTCCGCCAATCCTTCCAATGTCTCCTCGAGAAGACCTGTTAGGATTACATCTGCTCCAAGAATCGCTCCACTGATAATCACTGTTCCTGGTCCTGTCCTGTATGTCTCGGACAAAGCTGTCCCCTGGAATTATGGTTCCGATGTGTACTATCATGGCATCAAACAAGATGTGAAAGATGAAGAGGTTGATCCTGATATTGGTAAGATTTTCGGAACCAGTAAAGTTACCCTAAGTGGAAGGGTATTCTCACCAGAGATTTCCCCTAAGACTACCAACATGCCTATTGTCATTCCATCCGTTGTTCCTTCTAGTACATCAACTACTGCTCCTATTCTTACTCCAGTTATTACCCCTGTTGGCGAATCGTCTGATACCCGTGGCAAAGAAGTTATAGGCGAGCCTGCTCGGACGGAGGCGCCTAGGAAAATTATTGTGGAAGCCTCTAAGCAAGAGATAGAGGAAATATTGAAAATAATTAAAAGCGATTACAATATGGTCGAGCAGCTGGGCAGACCCCCTCGAAGATATCCATGTTATCCCTTCTGTTGTGCTCCGAGGCCCATGCGAAGGCTTTGATTGCATTCCTCAAAATTGCGCATGTGCCGCAAAGACTTCAACTGATCAGTTTAAAGATTGCATGGCCAGCCTGACTGCTGACAATGGGTTAGGTTTTTCAGATGCAGACTTGACACCGAAGGGAAGGAAGCATAATGATGCTTTGCATGTCTCGATTGAATGCAGGGGCACCACTATGGCTCATGTGTTGGTAGATATTGGGTCTTCATTGAATGTTTTGCCCAAGAAGGCATTGGACCGATTAGATTGCGAGGGCTTGACTTTAAAGCCTAGTAGCATTGTGGTAAGGGATTTTGATGGGTCGAAAAGAATGGTGCACGGGGAGGTGGACATCCCTGTCAAAGTGGATTCTCAGACCTTTGGGTCCACCTTCTATGTGATGGACATCGGGCCATCGTATTCTTGTTTGTTGGGTCGTCCTTGGATCCACGAGGCTGGGGCAGTTACTTCCACACTACACCAAATGCTGAAATATCCAGTAAAAGGGAAGATTGTCACTGTGCGGGGTGAAGAGGAGTATATGGTGAGCCACCTCAATTCCTTCCGGTACATAGAGATGGACGGGGAATTCATAGAAACTCCTTGTCAGAACTCTGAAGAGGTCCCCAAGATCTTGGCTTCAACTGAAACTACTACCAGCAGCAAACCTCCTCTAAAGATGGCTTCCCTCAAGGACACCAGGACCATGGTTGAAGAAGGTGGGTGTGCCAATTGGGGTCAGCTCCCTGATTTCACTCACAAAACTGACAAATTTGGTTTGGGCTTTACTACAGGGGCTTAAAGGGATGTTCGACGTGCTCGGGCTGGAAGACCTCCCCTACACATCAGTAATCGGGGAATTAATGCCATTAAATACAGCGAGGAAGACTCAGACATTGACAGCTGGATCTACCCAACTACCAACGGTGGACTGAATAACTGGACGGCTAGGGACTTTATACCAGTTTCTTTTATTCTGCAATAATTGACTTACTTGTTTTGAGATTTGTAATAAACAATTTAAAACTTTACGGCCTTGTGCCTTGCCCGAGGCATATTGGCTTTGCTTGTGAAGGCTATTATTTGTCATTTCATATATCATTAATAAAGCATTGGACGTTTCTTGCATACAAATTTGTGCTCTCTGATTTTCTTTTCTGTTTTCACTTTCTCAAAACAGCTATTCTCTTACACACACTCACGTATCATAATGCAAATCCATATCCACTCTGGATCCCATTGATAACAGCTCTGCTATTGCCAGTTATGACTTCAAAAATACGATCAACCAAGCGGAAGACGAAGGTAAGGATGATTGTGTGGTGCCTGGAGAACTTGCTAGACTATTACAACAGAAAGAAAGAGATATACAACCTCATGAGGAGTCGGTCGAGACAGTGAATTTGGGTACCGAGGAAGATAGAAAAGAGGTTAAAATAGGTGCGAATCTGGAGTTTAGCATCAAACAGAGGTTGATACGGATGTTGCACGACTATGTTGAGATCTTCGCTTGGTCTTATGAAGACATGCCTAGTTTGGAAACTAATGTTGTGGTACATCGCCTGCCAACTAAATAAGACTGTCCTCCGGTTAAATAGAAGATCCGTCGTATGCGTCCTGAAATGTCAGAGAAGATCAAGGCAGAGGTCAGGAAATAGTTCGACGCAGGATTCTTAGCTGTCACTTCTTATCCACAGTGGGTTGCTAACGTTGTTCCGGTACCTAAGAAGGACGATAAGGTAAGGATGTGTGTGGATTACAGAGATCTGAATAGGGCAAACCCCAAGGATGACTTCCCACTTCCTCACATTGATGTTATGGTCGACAACACCGCACAACACAAAATCTTATCCTTCATGGACGGTTTCTCTGGCTACATCCGGATCAAGATGGCCCCTGAAGACATGGAGAAGACAACCTTCGTCACATAGTGGGGCACCTTATGCTACAAGGTGATGCCTTTTGGGTTGAAGAATGCTGGGGCAACTTATCAGCGTGCCATGGTCGCTTTGTTCCATGATATGATTCACCACAAGATCGAAGTCTATGTTTATGACATGATATCCAGGTCTCAACCTGAGGAAGAGCACCTGGATCATCTACAAAACTTGTTCGACAAGTTGAAGATATATAAGCTGAGGTTGAATTCGAACAAGTGCACCTTCAGGGTAAGGTCTGGTAAACTTCTCGGTTTCATCGTCAGCGACAAAGGTATTCAGGTAGACCCTGCAAAGGTAAAGGTTATACAAGAAATTCCAACTCCCCATATAGAGAAGGAAGTTAGAGGTTTCTTGGGACGCCTGAATTATATCGCTAGGTTCATTTCACATCTGACTGCTACTTGTGAGCCAATCTTCAAGCTTCTGAAGAAAGATCAAGTGGTAAAATGGAATGATGAATGCCAGTCTGCTTTCGAAAGAATCAAGGAATACCTTAAAGAATCACCAATTTTGATGCCTCCAGTTGAAGGTAGACCTTTGATATTATACTTGACAGTGCTAGACAATTCAATGGGGTGTGTGTTGGGGCAGCATGACGAGTCTGGTCGAAAAGAGCACACAATATACTACCTTAGCAAAAAGTTTACCGACTGTGAGACACGATACTCATTGATCGATAAAACTTGGTGCGCTTTGGCATGGGCTGCTCACCGAATGAGACAGTATATGCTGACTCACACTACCTTGTTGATATCGAAGATGGATCCGATCAAGTACATTTTCGAGAAGCCCGCTCTCTCCGGAAGGATAGCAAGGTGGAAAATGATCTTAACCGAATACGACATCCAATACACAACCCAAAAAGAAATCAAGGGAAGTATCTTGGCTGATCATTTGGCTCATCAGGCCGTGGATGACTACGAGCCCATGAATTTTGAGTTCCTGGATGAGAATATCTTGTTGGTAATTGACTACGAAGAACCTGGACCAGATGAAGGACCTGAGGAAGGATCCTGATGGTCTATGTATTTTGATGGAGCCTCGAACGCACTAGGTAATGGCATCGGCATTGTAATCATATCTCCCGAGGGCTGTCATACTCCGTTCACTGCCCGATTATGTTTCAACTGTACCAACAACATGGCGGAGTATGAAGCGTGCATCATGGGTATTAGGGATGCTATCGACCTAAGGATCAAGTTCTTGATTGTATTCGGGGATTACACTTTGCTGATAAGTCATATCAAAGGAGAATGGGATATGAAGCACCCGAACCTCATCTCGTATAAAGAGTATGTATTGACGTTGTTCCCACACTTTGAGGAGGTAACCTTTGAACATTTCCCATGAGAGGAGATCCGGTTAGAGGACGTGCTAGCTACTATGTCTTCTATTTTCAAGGTTAGGTGGGACAATGAAGCTCCCCAAATCACCATTGAGAAGTTAGATGAACTAGCAAACTGCTGTGAAATCGATATTGAAGAAGTGGCAGATAAACCCTGGTTTCACGAAGTTAAAAGGTATCTCGAGGATCAAGAGTATCCCGAAGGGGCATCTGTCAATGATAATAAGTTTCTGAGAAGGTTCGCTGCAAAGTTCTTCCTCAGTAATGGAATCCTTTATAAACGCAACCATGACTCCACACTACTACGGTGTGTAGACAAGAGTGAAGCAGAGAGGATCATGACAGACCTACATGAAGGCACCTTCGGAACCCATTCTAGTGGACATACCATGGCAAAGAAGATTCTACGGGGAGGATACTACTGGTCCACTATGGAAGCCGATTGTTATCAGCACTCTCGAACTTGTCATAAGTGCTAAATCTACGCTGATAAGGTGCATGTGCCTCCGGTCCCCTTAAAAGTCTTGACAGCCCCGTGGCCCTTTGCAATGTGGGGCATCAACATGATCGGAGAGATCAGGCCCACCGCTTCCAATGGACATCGCTTCATCCTAGTAGCCATTGATTATTTCACAAAATGGGTTGAGGCAGCCTCTTTTGCTACAATAACCAAGAACGTCGTGGCCCGATTTATCCGACATAATCTGATCTATCGATATGGAGTGCCATAGAGAATTATTACTGACAATGATATGAATCTCAACAACACAATGATCACCGAGCTCTATAAAAATTTCAAGATACAACATCATAATTCTTCTCCCTACCGGCCGAAGATGAATGGCGTTGTTGAAGCAGCTAACAAGAACATCAAGAAGATTGTACAGAAGATGACAGTGACATACAAAGACTGGCATGAGATGTTACCATTTGCTCTTCATGGGTACCGTACCTCAGCATCGACGTCGACAGGGGCAACACCCTCTTCTCTGGTATATGGCATGGAGGCAGTCCTACCCATCGAAGTCCAGATACCTTCTCTTAGGATTATGAAGGATGCAGGGTTGAACGAGGACGACTGGATCCGAACCCGACTTGATCAGTTAAATCTAATCGATGAAAAGAGACTTACTGCTATCTGCCATGTTCAGACGTATCAAAAGCAAACGATCAAGGCTTTTAACAAGAAAGTCAGGCGTCAAGAATATCAAGTCGGGGATCTAGGGATCAAACGCATCATACTGTCGCAAGGATATCCCAGGGGAAAATGGACCCCCGCGTACGAAGGGCCATTTGTGGTTAAGAACATTTTCTCGGGAGGAGCTATGATTCTAACCACCATGGATGGTGACAACCTTCCTCACCCTGTCAATGCAGACATAGTGAAAAGATACTATGCCTAATCAAAGACCCGTTAGGTTGACTGGCCTAGGCAAAAATAATGGCTTCCCGACGAACCAAAGGGGTTCGGGAAAAAGTAAGGGATGAAAATGAAAAAATTTGTACACCCGGCAAGTCGAAAACCCGAAAGGGCGGCTTGGGCAAAAAATGGTATCTCGGTGGCCTGAAAACCCGAAAGGGCAGTTCAGGAAAAAGTTAGGGATATAAAGCGTACCACTATGTCTCGTTGGATCATCTTGCGACCAGAATTCGGTATCGACTATTAAGCTCGGATGGCACCAATCAGTCTGATCAACTTTTGGCCAAGAAGCAAAGTGATGAGACGCTTGAAGATATAAAGGAAATAGCAGAGTTGAAACTCAATGGGGTTGTTTCACATAGCTGTTTTTCTTTCTTTTACACAAATTGTATAATTTCTATCTCTCGATGGCGTTCTCTTACTATAACGTCAGCTTTCTTATACAAAAACGCCTATTACAGGCCAATTTCAAAGATCAATACAAATTATTTTCACAAGAGGCTTTGATTTGTTTTTCTATTTTCTATTTTGTTTTGCAAGAACGTCCAATGACTTATTTTTTATATATGCATTTGAAAATGATTGTTGCTCATAAATATTTACATAAGGAACAAAAGACAATTACTCGTAATTCCAGAAACAGAAAAAAAAAACAAGAAGTGCCAAACCCGATAGTTACTCTGCCCAGTAGGTATCGAGATAGAGTCAGCTTTGGAGCACAATCATCAATACATAAACTCCCCACAGAGTAAAAGTATTCAAAAGCATTGAGGTCATCTTTCCCGAAACAAGACGTAACCACCCCAACTGAAGTTCATAATCGCGGGCGAGTCAGTAAAATTCATCCCCTAAGCAGAGTTATTTCTTTGGACACAGAGGCTCAATCCCCGACAGAGTTCATCACTTCAGCTACAAAAATTCACTTCCTAAGTTTGTTCTCCGCAGAGTTATTCCCAAGCAGCATTTCTTCCCGACAGAATATTTACAAATCTCCAGCAACCGTCAGGGATTTATTTTCCCAGACATAGGCAAACCCTAATAAGCATGTCATGTACATACATCATGACATACGCATACACATCATATACAACATAATCTCATTTATTTTGAGAAGATCATCTCACCCTGCATTTCATGCATCGCATATAACTAACCCTGATATCTTTTCAGGAAAAAATGGTTAGCTTCGACAAATCCAACAGTTATACAGAACACGTCTGCAGACAACTAACAGAAAATAAGTTCCCTAAACCAAACGGGTTAACTAATCCAGACTTTCATTTTGAAGTAACCCTACGATCCAGGTTCCTTATTACAACCCTACTATCTAGGCTTTCATTTCGAAGTAACCCTACTATACATGTTCCTTCTCACAGCCCTACTATCCAGGCTTTCATTTTGAAGTAACCCTACTATCCAGGTTCCTTCTCACAGCCCTACTATCCAGGCTTTCATTTCGAAGTAACCCTACTATCTAGGTTCCTTCTCACAACCCTACTATCCAGGATTTCATTTTGAAGTAACCCTACTACCCAGGTTCCTTCTCACAGCCCTATTATCCTGGCTTTCATTTCGAAGTAACCCTAGGACCCAGGTTCCTTCTCACATCCCTACTATCCAGGCTTTCATTTCGAAGTGACCCTACGACCCAGGTTCCTTCTCACAACCCTATTATCCAGGATTTCATTTCGAAGTAACCCTATGACCCAGGTTCCTTCTCACCGCCCCACTATCCAGGCTTTCAGTTCAAAGTAACCCTACTATCTAGATTCCTTCTCACAGCCCTACTATCCAGGCTTTCATTTCGAAGTAACCTTACTATTCAGGTTCCTTCTCACAGCCCTACTATCCAGGCTTCCATTTCGAAGTAACCCTACTATCCAGGTTCCTTCTCAAAACCCTACTATTTAGGCTTTCATTTCGAAGTAACCCTACTATCTAGGTTCCTTCTCACAGCCCTACTATCCAGGATTTAATTTCGAAGTAACCCTACGACCCAGGTTCCTTCTCACAGCCCTACTATCCAGAGTTTCATTTCGAAGTAACCCTACTATCCAGGTTCCTTCTTACAGCCCTACTATCCAGGCTTTCATTTCGAAGTAACCCTACGACCCAAGTTCCTTCTTACAGCCCTACTATCCAGGATTTCATTTCGATGTAAACCTACGACCCAGGTTCCTTGTCACAGCCCTATTATCCAAGCTTTCATTTCAAAGTAACCCTACTATCCAAGGTCCTTCTCAAAGCCCTATTATCCAGGCTTTCATTTCGAAGTAACCCTACTATCTAGGTTCCTTCTCACAACCATACTATCTAGGTTCCTTCTTACAGCCCTACTATCCAGGCTTCCATTTCAAAGTAACCCTACTATCTAAGTTCTTTCTCACAACCCTACTATCCAAGCTTTTATTTTGAAGTAACCCTACTATCCAGGTTCCTTCTCACAGCCCTACTATCCAGGCTTCCATTTTGAAGTAACCCTACTATCCAGGTTCCTTCTCATAGCCCTACTATCCAGGCTTTTATTGCCAAGTAACCCTACTATATAGGTTCCTTCTCACAGCCCTACTATCTAGGCTTTCATTTCGAAGTAACCCTACGACCCATGTTCCTTCTCACAACCCTACTATCCAGGCTTTCATTTCTAAGTAACCCTACTATCCAGGTTCCTTCTCATAACCTTGCCATCTGGGTTTCTTCTCTCTTATCTCCAGACAATAGTTCACAACACTGTAAGACCTAGACCTGATCAAACACGATTGGTTTCGCATTTCCCTAGTAAGTGGTGGTGCAACCGGTACCCTGACCAGACATGCAGTTCACTTCCGCTTCCGCAAGCAGGAGTTATTCCCCCAGTAGAGTAATGAACAACTGAAGCTCCTAAAATTCTATTTCTCCCAAGACAGATACCAACATTCCTCAGCAGATTTCTCCTCAGCGACAAGAACATGAATTCTCATCAAAGGAATATCCTAGGAAATCAACATCCTCTAGATGGAATCTTTAAGACCATCACTGACGATCTTCTGTCATCTTCTCCAAATGGCATATGTAATCCCATTCCCGATATCATCAAATCAAGTGTCACTTCATACGAGTCCAAATTTCTGGGCACTTTAGTGTTCAATCATCTTCCACCTTCAGATCACAAAAGATAGACAAGCCAATCTACATCCTTAGGTTTAAGAAGATTGAACAGGGTAATCTTTTGTACCCCAAAATTTCCCCTCTCATTTTACTCAAAACATGCCCATTGAGATCCTCAACTTGCTCAAGGATGCCCAAGAATTGGCCAGACAAACTCTCTCCTAAGGCAATGTGCCTCAAACTAGGGTTTCCATTTTTATCAAGATAGGTAAACTCAAAAGATTTCATATGCTTTAAATGGTCATAATATTTTCTCAAGACCTTCCATGTCAAATTTCCAGATGCTTGAGAATCGATTGTATTAAGTCAAAAGTCAATTGTGGCCCACATACAGTCAAACTTCAAGTTTTTTGGTCAACATCAACATTTTGAAGTTATATACATCATTTTATCAAGGGTTGATCATGATTCCTCAAGGAATGCCCCAAATTCATCAAAACCAAAAGTTGATAAATTAGGGTTTCTCAGGAAAAGTCAACCAAACTTTGACCAAGCATAACATCCTCATACTTCATCAGAAATTTTCCATCCAAGGCTCATTTTGAAAAGAATTAAATTCCCTATAATTCATCTTCATCCCTCAAGTTCAAAATGTTAACTCACAAAAAGATATGGATTTCCATATTATATGTCCTTTTGAAAAGTTAACAAAAACACCTTTTGGTTCAAAGCTTCTTACATGAACATGGAAGACCCAATTGAGATGATACCAAAAGGTTTACTTAGGGGACATCCTAAGATTTCTAAAAAGTCCAAGAACATCTTTCTAGGGTTAAAATTGGAAGAGATATGCCTTGTCAAAGTTGACCCTTTTTGCAAAATTGCCAAAAGTCAAATGGGCTAAAAAAATGCATTTTTGCCAAATGGGCTTAACTTTTTATGCTTGCACCTCACTCATGACATGGTCCACGACCAAAATATTCACTCACATGTTATTTTCTTCATTATTTATTTTATTTTGATTTTTTATTTATTAAAAATTGAATTAAATCAAATAATTGGTAAATAATAGCAAATATTTGTTTTGATTGGATTTTTAGACAGAATCACAAGCTCATTATGCTGGCATATGAGAATCAAATCATATCAAAGCTAATTGGCACAAGAATGGCATGATTAGGCTAAATTTGGAAGGATATCATACCACATGAAAGCCAAATCAAATCTCCATAAGTTTCAAGATACAAGTTGTTTTTATTGACCTAATTCGTTCAAGTACATATACATAACGCAGCCAAGGCAAAAAAAGAAGGATTGAGGTCGTGAAAGTCATCAAGAAAACTCAATTTTTTTAAGAAAGAGTGTGGATCGGATTTCAATTTAGAGGACGATTCAAGGTGATTCAAAGCCACCAATCCACTCCTGGACATCCTCTGAAGCGATTGCAAGCATCACCAAGCCTCCACAAGCCCAGAAACACGCTACACGACCGTCACGGTTTGTCTACTTTTTTCAAATCGATTACAATCATTCTTGCATCATTAGCATGATTTGATGATATAGTTGTGACCATTGATGTATTTCTAACATGTCTGGATTGTTTAATTGGATTTTTGATGCACATAGTAAGGTTTGCATTGTTAGGTTTTATTTGGTCGTTTTAGGGTTTTTTCATACAGGTAAAATTGGCCATAGAAAAGAGTACTAGGATGCTCGTGGCATCAAGACGGTTTGATCCATGTAACTGGAATTGATTTATCATGCGTTGTGTTGATTCTTGAAGGTTGCAGGTTTGTAGCTATGGAAGACGTACGTAGGTATAAGTATTACACCTAAAATGACGGATTGAGGAAGAAGGTGATAACGTGGCAGCCAACCACTGGGCCATTCAAACTGGCGTGCTTTTTTTTTGTTTCATCCACTAACTCACGTTTTAACATATATTATGAATTGTTGTTATTTGATTAACAAATAAGTTACGTAGCGCAGATGGCAAGCACGCATGTTAGAAAGGGTAGAGGACCTGGGCTCGATCCCAGGTCCCAGTAATTTCCTTGTTTTCATTCTTCTTTATAGGATCCTATGCATTGCTATCCTAGAGGTCCATCATGCACCACAACATCCAGCCAACGGATCATATCCATCACCAATCCAACGTCCCATGCAGCAAGGTCCATGGTACACCCTCCAAGCATAGTCACCACTGAATCCAGCGTAGGATCTGGGCTTAGAAGTTGTTGGGTCTAGCAGATTTCACAGCACACCCCTCATTCAGCAATTACAAGCCCAACTTCTTTCTTTTATTTTATTTATTATTTACTAATTATTTCTTTTTTTCACAAAAATAACATCAAAATTATTTTTTTCATTAAATCAACAAATCACAAAAAAACATTGAACATCATATTTTTCATAAAAAAATGTTTTATTTCTTTAATTAATTAATTTAATTCCAATTAGGTTAATTTAATTCCTTTTTCATAATTAAAATCAATTAAAAATTAGGTTTTTTTAAATAATTAACTTTTCTCCAAAAAATAACTTAAATATATTCTTTTCTCAAATTAGAATTTTTTAATTTTCCAATCGTCTCTGCATTTAATCCGTCGCACGCGTTTTAATTACCGTTTTAATTATTTATGTAACTGTGTCGAGGTTGTAATAGATTTTAATTAGGGTTTTAATTTCTGTATTTTATTTTCAGTTAAATAATTTTGTATCTGTGAAAGCCATGTAATAGTTAGGATTTCTATTTCCGGACTTTAAATTTCCGCAATTATTAACTGTTAGATGTATGCTAATAGGATTGTATGGCAAGATTATTTGGAAATTAAAACGGTAGATAACCTAAATGTGCAAAGACAAATTAACTGAAAAAAGCTCACTCGCACATGCTCACTCCTAGGGTTTACTCCACTTCGGTTGCCTTCGGTTAAGCATTCATGAAGTATACGGTTTGTTAGTGGTCGTCCTCTAGCCCCGAAAGAACTCAAATGACCCATTCGAATGTTGCCTCGGAAACAGATCTTTAAGGCTTTAGGATGATTACTAACACCTCCTAACATTGCTTTTGTGATCGTATCTGTCCCTTCGAACGTCCCTTAAAACTCCAACGATGGTGCTACCTATTCCTTAATAATGGGATAGTGTTGTCTAAAGGAAAATGAACAGTCTTTTTCAAGTAGGTAGATTAACTCTTAAGTACTTGCTCAAACAAATAAATTTTTCACACCAACACCTTTCAAAACAATTTTCAAAACAACTTTGTCACATCCTTAAGGACTGATACAAGGGTTATCATGAAGTAAACTCTTTTCAAAACAAGCACACACACAAGCATTTTTTTAAAAATGAGCAAGTACCTAAGAGCCCGTGGAAAACCACGGATAGAAAGGGTGCTAACACCTTCCCTTTCTATAATCTACCCCCCATACTCAGAAATATTCTCGAAAAAGGTTTTTTCTGTTCTTTTTCCTTTCCCTTAGTTGGATGAAATAAATGTCGGTGGCGACTCTTGCTTACCGCGACATTTTGCAAACAAAAAAATGCAAAACGCAAACCAGTATTAACAAACGGTTATGCCACCGTATCACAGAATTGGCGACTCTGTTGGGGATAAAACTTTATGTGGGGTTTACCTTAGGATCTAGGTCATTTCAAAATTGCTTTCTTGTTTATTTGCTTTATTCTTAAAGGGTTTTGCTTGGGTTACTATAGATCCTACACCCGGATCTGGGGGTACTTTTTAGGTAAACAACAATAGATCATGGAGAATGTACAACGTAGATCGATATGGTTTAAGCGATGGTTGTGTTGGTATGACACTTTGGTTGGTACCGGTATCCTTCGTATGGAAACAAGGAGAATACGGAGCCGCCGCGTGATGTCGTGAAGCACTAACGGACCTTAGAACCTTAGTTGAACAAACTTGGCCATTAGAAAGTAGTGAGATAGTCGGCCTCGGTATGGAGCTGAGGATTGGTTGATACTCGATGCTACACTCATTGAGATCAGACTTTGGGGATATTTCGGCCGCAAGAAAAGATTGTTTGAGCTGAGACAATGCCCGATAATGGATGGTCGATGATATTGAGATCCTTTAGAACCCAGTTACTTTTTAAGACAGGTTTGAAACCAACTAAACTTCAAGAGGGTATGAACTTTAACCTCATGCAGGCCTTAAACCTAAGGACTTAGTGTGATTTTTCTGTGTTTGCTATACCTGTGGTTTGTCATGACATTATACATCATAACATAGCATCCATTATTTTTGCACTAACCATTTCAAAGACCAAAGGAATTTATCTTTGTTCTAATTTCCAGATCATGGCTTCCATTCGTAGAAACACTATCCGATTCAACTTTGTGAAGATACCTTCCCAACTCAAAGAGCTAGTATTAAAGGTTTCTGAAACTTATGCGTTCGCTAAGAGACATGGTCTACTTCTCAACCAGGTTACTTCAAACTTTGATGAAAAGATGATGAGTGTACTCTTTCAGTTCTTTGATCCCAAGCACCACTGCTTCACCTTTCCAGACTATTAGTTGGTGCCTACCATGGAAGAATTCTCTCAGCTATTGGATATACCCATTCTTGAACAGTTTCCTTTCACAGGTCTGGAAGAAGTTCCTAAGCCAGAAGTCATTGCCTCATCTTTTCATTTGAAACGGGCCGACATGGTATCCAATTGGGAAACAAGAAGCAGAGTCAAGGGTTTTCTAGCCAAGTTTCTGATAGACAAGGCCCAGCTGTTTTGGGATGATTTGGATTTTCAGGCTTTTGAGGAAGTCTTGGCTCTTCTAATCTATGGGTTGGTCCTATTCCCTAATCCAGGCTCATTCATAGATGTGAATGCTATCAAGATCTTCCTCTCTCACAACCCTGTGCCTACCTTGCTCGGAGATATTTTTCACACTCTTCATACTCGTACCATGAAGAGAAGAGGGGTTCTTATGTGTTGCATGCCATTGCTGTCGAGGTAGTTTATTTCTCACCTCCCTAGGTCCATACTGAAGAATGAAGAGGGTTTGGTTTGGTTTGGTCGCAAAGGATAATGTCACTCGCTCATATGGATATTCTCTGGTGTTCCCGAGCTATGGAAAACATTGCTATTATTGATCGTTGCGGGGAGTACCCTAATTTCCCGTTACTTGGCATCAGAGGGGGCATAACCTAAAACCTTTGTTTAGCTTTGCGATAATTTGGTTAAGCTCTAAGAGATGGTCCCCACGAGTTACTTATTGAGGGCATTGTATTCAACTATGAGGATGATGTTCACGAGTATTGCCGGAGGTTCATACGAGTTTGGGGCATGGTAAACCGATCTTGCGCCAGGGCTTTAGGGCCAAAGGCTTCCATTCTTATGGAACCTTAACTCCAATGGGTACGAGCTCGCGCCCAGAAGCTTATGATGCCTTATGTGTCCGTTTTACCAGCAGTTGTGGAACCTACTACTGAAGGAGGTATTTGTAACAACCCGAGTCTTCAGCGTTCCCGGCACTATTACCTCATGATCTTCTCTACCCCCCTCACTAGTAGAGTTTTTGCCTTTCGTGGGAATCGAACCCTGTACCCTGGGGTTCAAGTACATGCTCAATGCATTCCCACTACCAATTGAGCTACGTAGCTCAATTGGTAGTGGGAATGCATTGAACATGTACTTGAACCCCAGGGTACAGGGTTCGATTCCCACGAAAGGCAAAAACTCTACTAGTGAGGGGGGTAGAGAAGATCATGAGGTAATAGTGTCAGGAACGCTGAAGGCTCGGGCTGTTACACTGCACTTGTTTCAGATTACTTTCCAAGTTATGGATATTGTGCCTGCTTATAGTTGTTTACTAGGATGACCATGGACACACGAGGCAGGGGTTGTCACTTCAACTTTGCACCAAAAGCTGAAGTTCGTGCGTGAAGGAAAATTGGTTATCATGAATGGAGAACAAGCATTGTTAATATCTCATTTATCCTCTTTTAGTGTTATGGAAGCAGATTGTTGTACCCCAAAATTTGCCCTCCCATTTTCACACAAGACATACCCCTAGAGGTTTTCAATTGCTCAAGGTTGACCAAGGATTGACCAGACAACTCTCTTACCAAGGCAATGAACCCCTAACTAGGGTTTCCATTTTCATCAACATGTTTGAGCTCCAATGGTCTCCAATGCTTCCCATGGTCCTAATATGTCCTCAAGATAATCCATGCCAAGTTTCATGCTTTGCTCAATAAGTTTGCTCAGACAATTGCTCAAGTATTGGAAAATCAACTATGCTAGGTCAAACGTCAATTGTGGCCTATATACAGTCAAACTTCAAGATTTTCGGTCAAAATCAACATTTTGAAGTGATATCCATCATTTGATCAAAGGGTGATCATGATTCCTCAAGAAATGCTCATAATTCATCAAAAGTCAAAAATAGAAAATTAGGGTTTCTATAGGAAAAGACAACCAAACTTTGACTAAGCATAACTTTCTCATAATTTATCATAAATTTTCCAACCAAATCTCATTTTGAAGAGAATCCAATTCCCTACAACTTCTCTTCAGCCCTTAAGTCCAAGAAATGCACCATTTGAAATATACAAGTTCATACATTACAGGTCATTTTTAGAAAGTCAATAAAAGCCACTTTTTTCCAAGACCTTTAACATCAAGATAACATCTTCAAAAACAAAATTGATCAAAAGAGGGATTGAATTACACATATTGGGATTTCCAAAAAGTACAAGATCATCATCATGAGATAAAAATTGAGCAAGTTATGACTTTCCCAAGTTAGGAAAATGTGGGAAATTTCAAGAAATATGCATTGGGCAAATTTAAATTTTTAAGGCAATGGCTCAAATTCTTGAACTTCAAACATATTTCTAAGACCATAGAGGACTCCTAAAAACACTTTTGCATAGTCTTGACTTAATTTTCATTTTATATTAATTTTATTTAATTAAAAATCAAATAAATCAAGATTATTACAAATAATATGGTTAAGGCTTGTTTTAATGCATGAAGGGGTCCCAATTTTCATGTACAGCAAGGCCAAGATGTTTGCACTCATTCAAAATTCAAAAATGGACAAAATCCCATAATTTTGGCCAAGGTTACAAATGGACATTCATGGCATTCAAAAGCTTGTCCATAGCTGTTACAAACACTGCATTTTCGTGTCCCTTCATCATTCTCTATATAAACAAGCTTCTGGCAAACATCAAACAGATATACATGACCTGGAGAATCCCTGTCCAATTTGCAAAAAAAAACACTAAAGTTGTCAAACTCGAATTTCCATTTCCAGTTTGTTTCAATCCCAATCAAGTATCAAAACATACTCCTGGAGAGCCTCTGAAGCCATTGCAAGCATTCCCAAAGCCTGGAACGTCAAGAATTGTGCTCTCTAACAGTCACGGTTTATGTTTTTTTTCCAAACTCGATTCCAATGATTTATCCATCATGAATTTGTTTTAATCATATATTCATGCTTGTTATCACATTTGCAATGTTTTTAATTGGTTTGATTAAAGTTTAAGCGCGGGAAAAGCTTCTTGCCATGGCTATGGTTCATAAGCTCGGATTTGGGGTTTCCTTCTCTAGGGAAAATTGGACCAGATTATGGGTACCATAGCATTTAGGGGAAAATTTTTTATTGATTCCTGGTTGTAGTTTTAATTTATCTTGCTTGTGCTACACTTTTTAGTTTTGCAGTTTTGTAGTTATGGACAAAAACTGTCATTGTAGCCTATAGTGACGAATCTGCCCGTAGGTAAAAGTCTGGTCTCTAAAGTGACGGTTGCAGGAGGAAAAAGGTTAGGTGTCAATCTCCCATTGGGAAGTTTGAATTCACGCGCGTTTTTCTGGGCACAGCACTTAGTGTACATTAAGTTTTATTTGTTTCATTATAGTCACGAATAATTTTCCAGCTCAGTTGGTAGGAGACACGCTTGTGAAAGGAGGGACCTGGGTTCGATCCCAGGTCCATGCAGTTTTGTATTTTCTTATTAAACCTTGCAGGATCCAATGCGCTATGACCCAGAAGGACCAACATACGTCCTCAGATCCTTTGGATCATCTCAAAGAAGATCCAATGCTCCAGAATTGAAGATCCATGGTGCACTCCCTGAAGGCTGATCACACTGGAATGCATGCTGGCAATTGGGCCAGCACCTTTGGGCCTTGCAAAATTTCCAATTCACACCTCCCAGTTGGCCAAGCAGTACCAGGCCCATTCATTATTTTTTGGTCTTTATTTCTTTATTGTTATTTTATTTTAATTGTCTTAAATTCATTTTTTTCAATAATTAAAAAAAAATCAATAAATAGAATTAGGTTTTATAATTAAAATTAATTTTTTGAAAAAAATTACTTAATTTTATTATTATAACTTGATAATTTTAGTAAATAAATATTAATTAGATTTAGGTTATGTTTTCAGATTTTTTTTAACATAAAAACAATGAAAAATATTTTCTCTTTAATTGATAATTTTTTTTAGGACTTATACTTTATTCCCGTCTTAATTTTTTTTCGCGCGCTTATTTATTTTCATTTTATTTTCCAATTAATGTAACTGTTAATGTTTTGTAATAGTTATGAATTAGGTTTTCATTTACTATTTTTATTTACCGCTTTCCCCCAAGTTTGGTTATGTAACCCCCTCCCCAAAGCCTTGTACTAGCTAGGTTTAAGACTCTCGCATTTTATTTTTTGCTACTATTAACTGTTAGATGAATGATCATAGGATTGAATGGAAAGATTAAATGATTAAAATGGTGGATCACCCTAACAGTGAAAAGATAAACAAATTGAAATCAAACACTTGCACATGCTCACCCCTAGGTATCTCCCACTTTGGTTGCCTCGTAAATACGATCACTATTCTCGAACGTGAGAATTCTTAGTGACGGTCCTCTAATTCAGAGATCATAAGTCCCTTTCGAAGGTCGCCTCGGTAAAACAAAATGCGATCTTAGAACTTTAGGACAGTTACTAAGAGATCTTACCTTGTTGCCTTAAGTGACCGTAATCGTCCCTTTAGATTATCCCTAAAACTCCAACGATGGAGCTACCTACTCCTTAATAGTAGGATAGCGTTGTCTAAAGGAAATAAGAAAACGAACAGTCTTTTTCGAGTAGGTAGAAACTTTTAGTACTTACTCAAAACAATTAATTTTTCACACTTACACTTTCAAACATTTTTCAACAAAGTTTTCAAAAACGCTTTATCACAATCTTGAGGACTGATACAAGCATTACCATAAAGTGAAACGCCGCACTAAGGCATTTTCAAAGCTTTTCAAAATATACACAAAAGCAATTTAAAAATGAGCAAGTACCTAAGAGCCCATGGAAAACCATGGATAAAAAGGGTGCTAACACCTTCCCTTTCTATAATCTACCCCCCGTACTCAGAAACATCTCGAAAAAGATTTTTTCTGTTCTTTTTCCCTTTTCCTTTGTTGGATAAAATAAAAGACGGTGGCAACTCTTTCTTACCGCGACATTTGCAAACGCAAATGCAAAACCAGTATTAACACTCAGTTCTGCCACTGTATCACAGAATTGGCGACTCTGTTTTGGATTTGATTTATAAAGTATGGTTTACCTTAGGATCTAGGTCATTTTAATAGCTTCTTTGGCTTGTCTTGTTTGATTTACTTTTAAGGGTATCTGTTTGGGTTGTTTGGATCCTAAACCCGGATCGGGGAGTTCCTTTTAGGTAAGTAGCAATAAACTATTAGGGAGTTGTGTGGGGCATACCGACACAGTTGAAGCATTAGCTACGTCGATGCGATACTTTGGTGTGTATCGGTAGCCCTTGAGTAGTCAAGGAGAATACGGGGTTGCTGTATGGTATCATAAAGCGTCAACTGACCTTAGCACCTTAATTGACCAACTTGGCTTTTTAGGACGTAGTGAGATAACCGTCTTTGGTGTAAACCCAAAGTAGGTTGATACTCGATGCTACACTCACTGAGGTTCGACTCTTGAGTTTTGTTTGGTGGCAAGTCATTTATCTATTGGCACAAAATTTGGGGGAAAGATCGGTGATATTGAGATCCCTTAGAACTCGGTTACTATATTTAGGACAGGTTGAACCAATCCAACTTCAAGAGGGTATTACCTTAAAACCCATGCAAGCCTTAAACCTAAGGTCTTTGTGTGATTTGCTTGTGTTTGCTATATCTGCGATATCTGAGCATAATCATGACATCATAACATAGCATATCATACTAACCATTTCAAGGATTCTTAGGGTTTATTTTTGTCTTGTTTTGTAGGACATGGCCCTCTCCCGCAGATTCACAATCCAAGTCAGTCTGGTAAAGGTACCTCCTCAACTTAAGGAGTTAGTATCAAGGGTTCCTGAAAGCTCTCCCTTCACTAAAGGACATGTTCGACTTCTCAGCTTGGTCACCTTAAACCCTGATGAAGAAATGTTAAAAGTGCTCTTTCAATTCTTTGACCCTCTACATCACTGCTTCACTTTTCCGGATTACCAGTTAGTGCCTACTTTGGAGGAGTTTTCTCTGTTACTGGGGGTGCCTATCCTTAACAAGGTACCTTTAAATGGTATGGAAAGAGACCCTAAACCTGAAGATATTTCTAAAGCTCTATCCTTACAAAGGTCTGACGTAGTAGCAAATTGGGAAACCAGGAGAGGTGTCAAGGGTTTTTTGGCTAAGTTCTTGTTTGAGAAAGCTCATCATTTTTGGGATACCTTGGACTTACAAGCTTTTGAAGAGGTGTTAGCCCTTCTCATCTATGGGTTGATATTGTTTCCTAATCCGGACTAGCTAATAGACGTGAATGCGGTCAAGGTTTTCCTATCACGCAATTCGGTACCTACTCTTCTTGGAGATATCCTACATTCTCTGCATACTCGCACTATAAATAAAATAGGGACCATTCTGTGTTGCACTCCTCTTTTGGCTAGGTGGTTTATTTTGCACCTACCCCGATCTGTCTTAAAGAACGAACAGGGTTTGAGATGGTCTCATAGGCTCATGACTCTTACACATTCAGGTATTCATTGGTGTCCTCGTTCCTCGGAGAATGTTACCATCATTGATCGATTCGGAGAATTCCCTAATGTCCCTATCTTAGGCATTAGGGGAGGAATCACTTAGAATCCTTGTTTGGCACTATGACAGTTTGGATATGCGAGAAGGGATGGTCCTCATGATACGCTTATCCAAGGAATTACCTTCGACTATGAGAATGATGCTCAGGGTTACAGTAAAAGGTTCATGTGAGCTTGGGGAATGGTACATATAGTTGATAGCAAGACACTGGTGTTGTACCCCAAATTTTGACCTAAGATATCATCTCCCATTTGCATCATTACATTGCAAGCGTTTTGATCTTTTGATTTTTAAAAATTCATAACTTTTTCGAGTCGAGAGCTGTTTATTTTTTAACGCTAAATTTATTAACTGATCAAGACTTAAATGATGTTTACTAATTATTTATCATCTTAAATTCAAATAATTGGAATTTATTTTCAATTATTATATAATTCAAAGATCTATAAATAATAAAATAAACATTTGAAAAGAGGCATATTAATCGTTCAGACAGTGTTTATTTATTATTCATTATCTTAAATTTAAATAATTGAAATTTATTTTCAGTTATTACATAATTTAAAGATTTATGAATAATATAATAAATATTTGAAAAGAAGTTCATTGATTGGTCAATAATGATTATTTAATTATTTATCATTCTAAGTTAAATAATTGAAGTTCTATTTTAATTATTATAATTTAGAAAATTATGAATAACGAATTAAATAATTGAAATTATTAATTGATCAATGATGTTTATTATGCGTTTATTATTCTGAATGTAAGTGATTGAAATTGATTTTTTATCATTATACAATTTAAAGAATTATAAACGATAAATAAAAAATTGGAAAGAAAAGAATTGACGGGGAAATAATAGAATTTTATTTCACTTTATTCTATTTTATTACAATTGTTATTTAAATATTGTATTATTTACAAAATATTTATAATAACAAATTACATAAAAGTTTAAAGTAAAATAGAACTATATTTCTAAAATTCTAATTCTAAATCTTCTATCCAATGCTTTTGTCTGCTCATTCAATTTTTACCTGCAAAAACAATTAAAAAGAAAAGTCAGAATTGAATAAATAATTAAAAGTAGAAAATTATTTATCAGTGTTCATCATAAAAAACAAACGGCTGGAATCAGTTTACCCTTTTTTGCAAATCACGGGATTTCTCCCGGTTCACAAAAAAGGGGGGAATTTTTATTTTTCATAAATGAATGCACAATTTAAAACATGCACAAATTCATTTTTATTTTTCAAAACTGAATATGCATAATTTCTTTTGTCAAAAATGCACATTTCAAAATATACACAGCATACAAAATCCAACATATGCACAAATGACATATTCAATTCCAACGTAAACCTATGCCCACATAGAAGAAGTCAAAAACTTAAGCTCCTTGCAGTAGACAAAAGAAATATGCAGTTCAAAACCATTTTGCAAGCATAAAACATTTCCCATTTCATCATTTTTCCAGCATGCTTATTTTTTCAGAACATACAGTACACATCATTTTTATGCATCAATGTACTTGAGAGAGAGAAGAGAGAAAGAAAAATGGTTTTGCAGGTTTTGGTTTAGGCAGAAGGAATTACAAAACAAAGCTACAGCAGTAACTCAGTAAAAAAGAAGCACAAGAGTAGAATACAAACAAACTGGATGAAACAATATGATGCAGAGGCCAGGAATATTGTAAAATATTCAAATCTCCAACCGGTAACATAAACCTAAGCCTGTAACATAAACAAAGAAGGAAGGAAAGCTGTTATAACAAGCAAAAACCCCTGTCAAGAGAAGAGAGGTAAAACCTGCCTAAGCAATTTTTCAAAAAAACTCAAAATACTACAAAGAGATAGCCTACTGTAAAAAACATAGAGAACCACCAACATAACCATTTTTCCAAACCAAAAAATATCATATGGCCTAACGTTCAAACCTGCTATCTGCATAAACCAGACCACAATCTTGGCCTAAACCTCATTAATCTGATTGAGCCATCAAACCAATATCACAAAAATCATTCAAAACCATAAACATATGGCATAAACCATAAAACTGCATTTCAAAAAACCTGCTACTCCATTACCAAAACCTGCTACTGCATTATCAAAACATGGCCAAAACCATTTCCTAAACCATTTAACCTGTTACTGCATGACCAAACCTGCCTACTACATCATCAAATCCTGTACCATCAAAAACCTCAACCATTTCACACACCATTCAAAACCTACTGTCCAACAAAAAAACCCATTCAAACACCAAACCATATCAGAACCATAAACCTGTCAAGACCATGGACTAAAAACAAATGGCCTAAACCATTCCAAAGCCATCACCTACTGTAAAAAAAAACCAGTAGAATCAAACCATGTCTAAACAATAGCAAGCATACCCTCAGGCCTCAGATTACCTCATCACTGGCCAACACAAGCAACGGAAAGTATACAGAAGCGCAATCAGAAAGAAGAAGAAAAAGTGCCAATAGCATCAAGCTAGTCAAAATAGTTATTTCAACATAGCATTCAAAAATGTTCAAAGCGACGGAAAGCATACAATAGCAGAGGAAGAAGAATTATTCAGAGGCAACATTTAAAAGCAACAAGATTTCATCACCAAAGAGAATCAGAAACGCAAACCAGGAAGCAGGAGCTTCATAACCGTCTTCCTTGTCCCGACCTCCTAGCACCCACGACTTCCCTCCTCCGTCTCCAAGGGTAATTTTCTTTATCCTTCTTCTCTTTCATAACCCCTCCAATAAATATAACAATGCGAAGTAAGAATCAAAACGGAACCAAATCAACACACGCAAATCGCAACGAACCCTAAGCGAATAAGAAAATGAACTCACCGAATCTATCGCCCCCTGATGCCTTCGCTGGAGGGAAGAGGAGAGTGGAGAGTGCTATTGGCCATTGAGGAACTCAGAAGACGAACGCATGAACAAGAGAGAATGAGCGCCGCACTGCCGAAACCCTAATCCCAATTACCAACAATATTTACCCTAAAACAAGATTATGAAACAATTGGATCTACTTCCTGCCTAGGCCCAACGATTTCCCTTTGGCACCCTCTTTCTGTTTGTTTTCTATTGGGCCCTTCAAAACCCTTGGCCCATATATATTTGTTCTTCAAGCTTTTTTAAATACACCGTTTTTTTATTTTTTCTTTTTTTTCTTCAGTTTTAGAACTATTAATAACTTAGTTTAAATTAATTAGTAGTTTAATAAATTAATAAATTTAATTAAAACTTTTAATCATTTTACCTTTTATTTTATTAAATTTAATTTTAGGTTTATTTGTGTAATTTTAAAACATCCCTTTTTTAATTAGGTTTAAGTTAGTTTTTTAGTATTCATTTAGTTTGATTATTTAATAATAATTACTAAAAAATAATGCCTTATATAGAACTCTAAAAAATATAAAAAATATATAGAGACTTAAAACTTAAAAAATATTTTGTCTTCCTTAATTAATTCTCATTATTCTTTACCCATATTAAAATGCGTAAAAAAATGAAAACTATTAAAACATTTTCTTTTCATTAATATTAAACAAAAATCCAAAAAAAAATGCATATTTACACCATTCAGCCATTTATTTAACTGTTGTTATTTAATCATTATCCGCATAATTTTTCTGTTTAATTATTTCATATTTACGTGTTTATTCTGTTTACGTTTAAATCCAAAGGAAAAAACGATTAAGTTTGTCGACTTCATGTCTTCAAGTCCAATTGCGCGAACGTTCGCATTTCATTAAAACTTAGGATAATTTTTCTTCAAATACCCAATCTTTTCAAAACTTATACCCTTTTAAGCAAAAATTTCGACATTAGGTCGTCGTATCTTCAAAAACCCGTCTGTACCCCTTTTCGGCCAAAACGATTCATTTTTCAATCAAACAAACAATTTTAATAAAACAGATATTTCAAAAGGTTCCTATAGAGTACTATAGATACATTGGGTGCTAGTACCTTCCCATTGTATAACCAACCCCCGAACCATAGATCTCTTTTCAAAAACGCCTTGTATTTCATTACTTTTAAAAAAGTATTATTTTACATTGCATATTTAGGGTTTTATTTCGCTCTTTCCCCTTTTCCCTTGGAAACAATAAAGCACGGTGGCGACTCTTGCTTTTGTGAGACGAATTAATCAATAATTCGATCTCCGATTTACCCCGCTACATTTTTTATCACTACAGAATTGGCGACTCTGCTGGGGAAAGATTGACCTCTTGCTGGTCCATCCCTAAGTGGGTTAAGCCTAATTGGTCTTATCTGTTTATTACTATTTGATTTGCTTGATTATGTGTTTAAATTGGGGTGTTTGGGTTTTTTGCAAAGGACGAATCCTATACCCGGATTAAGTAACACTTAAGGAATAGGACGGGCGGTACAGTCATGTTAACTTTGAGGGAGTAATCCCGAAGAAGGAGGCATGAGATCCCCCACTCAATGGAAGGCCCTCTTGAACTTAATATTTGTTTACCGAGTAATCGGGAAGACATTATTATTTTCGACCTAGGAGCCCGAGAAGTTGAGGACCGTAGAACCCTAACCCATCTTGGCCTTTTTTAGGTGTAGCGCGGAGACTATAACGGAGTAATTCGGAAGTAGTTGTTACGCGATGCTACGCTCGGACGAGTTTCTCTTGAGAATATTGCTAATTATTGAGTAATCAAGACGTTGGCAATATCCGAAGGAGGGATGTAGACTCTGGGAACCCTTATAACATTGTCTTACAGGTGCGATTGAACTGTTAGTACATACCTTTGGGTGGGCTTTACCTTAACTCCATGCTGAATGTTGAACCTTTGAACCCCATGTTTGCAAACTTGTGTGTGACTGTTGCATTATCATTCATCCATGCATTCATCAACATTTTTGTAAAAAACTTGTTTTTCAAGGAACTTCGGAATGATTTTTGCAGACATCTCAGGTGCTATTATTATGGAATTTGGAAGGAGAAACACTCGAAGTTTTAGTTTTAAGGAGCCCGAGATTGAAGAATTGAAGAGTTTGATTCCGAAGATCGAGAACCCGACGGATTTTCAGAGAAAGTATGGGTCCATTGTACCTCTCATGAAGCACAAGATGAAGGAAGGCATCCTCAATACGTTGGTTCAATTCTACGATCCTCTGTACCGATGTTTCACCTTTCCGGATTACCAGTTGATGCCCACCTTAGAAGAGTATTCCTACATACTTGGTTTGCCGATCACCGACTGTGTTCCTTTTTCTGGTTTAGAAGAGGAGCCCAAATCTCACAAGATAGCAACCATCACCCACTTGAAGAAGTCAGAGATAGAGGAGAACATGACTACAAAAGGGGGAATCCGAGGTTTGTCTGCGCAGTTTTTGTTGAGGAAAGCTCGTCATTTTGCTGAGATAAAAGATACTGTTGCCTTTGAAGACCTGTTTGCTTTACTCGCCTATGGTCTATTCTTGTTCCCTAACGTTGATAAGTTTGTGGATATCAACGCCATCAGAATTTTCTTGATTGGAAATCCGGTCCCTACGCTGCTAGGAGATACCTACTACTCCATCCATCTTCGAAACTCTTATCAAGGAGGAATGATTATTTGTTGTGCACCATTGTTGTATCAGTGGTATGTTTCGCATCTACCTGGGTCTGATGTTTTCTGGGATCTCGAGAAGGAACCGCGTTGGGCGCCAAAGATTATGGCTCTCACTCATTTCGACACTGACTGGTATAATCGAGTTTACTACGACGTGAAGATCATCGATAGCTGTGGTGCTTTTCCTAACGTGCCTCTTCTCGGTACGAGAGGTGGAATTAATTATAACCCTGTTCTCGCGCGCCGTCAGTTTGGATACTCGATGAGGGACAAGCCAAACAACATCCACGTGAGTGGTTTCTTTCTTCAGGAAGGACAAGATCATCAGGCAGCTAAGAGGGAGATCGAAGGAGCTTGGTGCCACGTCCATAGGAAAGGGAGAGATATGTTAGGACATAGAGGTGCCGTTTCTTTGGAGCCTTACCTACAGTGGGTCCGTGCTAGGGCTTGTGCTCTCAAGATGCCCTATAAACTTGAGAAACCTTTATTCCCCACCGTTGCACCATCATCTGTTGTTATCCCTATCGCGAATATAGGAGAATACCAAGGAAATCTGGCTAGGATGAAGTCCGATAGGGATGCTTGGAAAGAAAAGTACCATATGTCTGAATATGAGAATCGAGTCCTGACTCGACAGTTAAAAGAAAAGGAGGAGTTACTGTTTATTCAAGACGGCTGGTTCGTTGATCACGATGAGAAGCTTCGTCAAAAGGATGCTTTACTGAAGAAGTGTGCTAGTGAAAGGAAGAGAAAGAAGGAAGGTTCGGTAAGCATTGCTCTCGTTCCTAATCCGCAGAAGGAAATCATTGATCGACTGGTAGCTGAGAAGAAAGAGATGGAAGAGTTTTATGAAGAGAAGATCAAGAAGCTCCAGTTACAGTTGGTGTTTGGTCCTTCATCGGAGGATTCTGAGTGATCTTTAGCTTTTAGTTTTATTTTATTGATGTCATTTTGTAAAACTATGTAAAAGAGCTTCATGCTCCAAATTTGTAATTTATTGCTTTATTTTGGGCTTCATGCTCCAAATTTGTAATTTATTGCTTTATTTTGGGCTTCATGCTCCAAAGTTGTAATTTATTGCTTTATTTTGGACTTCATGTTTTAAAATTGTAATTTATCGCTTTATTATGGATTCCATGTTTCGAGGTTGTAATTTACTGCTTTTATTATTGGGTTGTTATCCCAAAGTTGTAATTTATTGTTTTGTTATTCCAAGTTGTGAGTTGTAATTTACTGTTTTCAATTAATGGATTGAGTTTTTGTTGTTTCGAATTCCTTTACCATTGATATGTGCAAAACCACCGAAGTTCCCTGAAAAACTATTAAAATGGATCATCATTTGCATCACACATCATGCATCATTCAACATTTCACTTCACATGTTTTCTAGAGTCTTATCCTTGTTCTTTTTCCACTCCCAAGGTTGTCAAGCTGTCTCACCGATACGACACTCGAGCCAATCGTCAGAGGAAGATGGAAGATCTGGAACAGGAAAATCATGAGCTTCGTGGGGAAGTTGCTACACTTCGTGTCGAGATGGAAAAGTTAACTGCGTTAGTGGAAAGTTTGGTGGCTGTTCAGAATCAGCCATCGACTACAGCTGCCGAGATTCAGACTTCAACTCCAGTAGTTTCCGAGATTGTCACCGTTCCTACATCCGTGACTCAAATCAACTCTCCGCTTCAACATCAGATGCCGAAAGGTTTTCCGTGGGGAATGCCTTACAACTTTGTTCCAGAGGGGTACCAGCCTGCCGTACAACCTTTATTTCAACCTGCTTTGTCTCTTCCTCAACCAGAGACAACTGCCATGCCGCCAGTAATTCCGTCTGTGACACCTTTTCCGCAACCGATTATGACAACCGTCGCTCCTGTGGTTCATTCCGTGCCATACTTGAATGAACCTACTTATCCTGCCGAGCCTGCTGAAAGTTTGGGTCTTTTTGATAGAATGGAAGAGTTTCAGGATCAGTTCCAGGAAATGCAGAAAGAGCTTAGAGCATTAAAGGGGAAAGATTTGTTTGGGAAGAACACGCATGACCTTTGTTTAGTTCCGAATGTCAAGATTCCAGCAAAATTCAAAGTGCCAGACTTTGAGAGATATAAGGGTGATTCGTGTCCTAGAAGTCATTTGACAATGTACGTGAGAAAGATGTCTACGTATTCCGATGATCATGACTTGTTGATTCATTATTTTCAAGATAGTTTGACGGGTGCTGCTCTAAAGTGGTATATGGGTTTAGACAGTATTCAGATCCGCAACTTCAACGATCTCAGCGAAAATTTTTTTCATCAGTACAAGTATAACGTTGACATGGCACCGGACAGGGATCAACTCCGGGCGATGTCACAGAGAGACCGAGAATCTTTTAAGGAATACGCCCAGAGGTGGCGTGAAATTGCTGCTCAAATCTATCCACCTCTTGAGGAGAAAGAGATGACAAAGATATTTTTGAAGACTTTAGGTTCCTTTTACTATGAAAGAATGATAGCCAGCGCACCCAGTGACTTCACCGAAATGGTAAGCATGGGCATGCGGTTAGAGGAAGGGATTCGTGAAGAGCGTTTGGTTAAAGAAGGAAGTCCGTCTAGCAGTACTAAGAAGTTTGGAAGTGTGTTCCCGAAAAGAAAAGAACAGGATGTCAGCGCATTGTTCCCAGGGAGACCAAGGAGAGGTTACTCTCACGTTGCGGAAGTCACTCCGGCTGTCCGCCCAGCTTTGATGACCCCAGCTCATCAAACCCCACCAACTCAACAACGGCCATTTCAGCAGCAGCCTCGACAACAGGCTTATCCATTCAACAATCAGAACCGTTCACCAAGAAAACCGCAGTTCGATGCCATTCTTATGACTTATACTGAATTGTTCCCTGCTCTTATCAGAAAGAACTTCATAACGACAAAGCCTCCTCCTGTCGCACCAAACAGTACTTCTCCGTGGTACAAGGCGGATCAGTTTTGTGAGTATCATCAAGGGTCGCCGGGGCACAACCTTGAGAATTGCTTTGCTCTGAAGGCGGACGTGCAGAGATTGATTAAGAATGGTATCTTGTCTTTCAAGGATGTTAATCCAAATGTTAGAGATAATCCTTTGCCTCGACATGGGGCAGCTTCAGTGAATATGGTGGAAGGTTGTCCGGGAAAGTTTCGAGTTTTTCAAGTTGAACACATAAGAGAGTCGTTGATCAGGTTACATCAGAGTTTGAGAAGACTTGCCTTTGTTAGACATCAGCATGATTATGATGTTTGTGAATTTTGTTCAAGAGAGGTTGATTGTCCTATTGTGAAGGAAGATATTCAGAAGTTGCTAGACCAGAGAGTTATCACTATTATGTATGACAGAAATCCGGAGGATGAAGTGAATGTTATCATACCACAATTCAATTTGCCTGAATCAGTAGAGATCGCTTACGACAGTCAGACTGCACCTGTCGATCCATTGATTATTTACCCACCTGGTCCTGTGCCTTACAACTCAGACCAAGCTGTACCGTATAAGTATAATTCCACAATGATTGAGAATGGGGTAGAAGTCCCTATACCAACGAGACCGTCTTTTGTTAACATTGCTGATGTGAGTAGAGTTATGAGAAGTGGACGTGTTTTTGCAGCAGTACCTCTGAAGAGACCAGAAGTTCAAGTCATGAGACCCATACCGGCGGAGATTCCAGTGAGAAATGATGAACCAAGGGTTGAGATAGGCCGATCCAGTGAACCTATCCCTCACCCTGAGGATGATGAGATCTTGAAGCTTATCAAGAGAAGTGAATATAAGATTGTGGACCAACTATTACAAACTCCTTCCAAGATTTCTTTTCTTGCTTTACTGAGAGATTTTGGTGCACATAGAGAAGCTTTGATGAAGGTCTTGGACCAGGCATTTGTGGATCATGATGTGACGGTTGACCAATTTGATGGGATTGTGGGAAATATTACTTCGTGTAACAATCTTGGTTTCAGTGATGAAGAGCTCCCAGAGGAGGGGAGGAACCACAATATGGCTTTGCATATCTCAGTAAGTTGTGGAAATGATACTTTATCAAGTGTGTTGGTGGATACGGGTTCATCGTTGAATGTGATGCCCAAAACTACATTATCTCGGCTTTCATATCTGGGTGCTCCTATGAGACCTAGTGGAGTAATTGTTAAAGCGTTTGATGGTTCTAGGAAGACAGTCATTGGTGAAGTGGATCTTCCTATAGTAATTGGTCCCCACACTTTTCAAATCACTTTCCAAGTGATGGATATTCGTGCTGCCTACAGTTGCTTATTGGGTCGTCCCTGGATCCATGATGCCGGGGCAGTCACCTCTACGCTCCATCAGAGACTAAAGTTTGTAAGGCATGGGAAGCTAGTGATGATTGGGGGAGAGCAAGCTATGGTGGTAAGCCATTTATCATCCTTCTCTTTTATTGATGCTGACGAGGATGTTGGAACCCAGTTCCAAGGTCTTTCTGTTGCCAGGAACGCAATGAAGAAGCCAGGGGCATCCATTTCTTCTTTTGAGGATGCACGGCGAGTGGTGGAAAGTGGTTCGGCCGAAGGATGGGGCCAGGTGTTAACTTTGCCCGAGAACAAGTCCGGGGAAGGTCTTGGTTTTCGTCTTGTGTCTGCAAGAGTCAAGAAGGAGGTGGTTGTTCGTTCGATTCAAGAGGTTTTCCGAAGTGCAGGGTTTATACATCCTGAGGTTGATGCTATCATAGAAGATGATTCCGAGGAAGATTTGCCCGTTTTTGTGACGCCTGGATTGGCTTGCCAAAACTGGATAGTTGTTGATGTTCCTATTGTTATGCACATTTCCGAGTAATGTTTTGTTTTGTTTTTCTTTGAAAAAATTCGCTCTGTCCAAGGCGAAAAGTATTTTGTGTCGGGCTATGAAAAATAATTCCTTTTGCTCTGCCCAAGGCAAAAGGGAAATGTCTGGGCTCCTTGTTTCAAGTATTTCCCTTTAATGAATAAAAATGTTATTTTGTCCACTACTGTTTTATTTTTCACTTTTTCTGGGAAATAGTAATGAAAATTAATTGGTAGTAATAGGAAAATATAATAACCTTTTGTTTTATTTGCACAAATCGATTTCTAAAATAAAGCATAATCATATGTGCAGATTAATCCATGACTTAACCATCGAAAACAATGATCCTATGCCCTCTCCCAACTTTGAATTCCCTGTGTTCAGAGCCGAAGAAGAGGATGACGAAGAGATTCCTGTTGAGATTTCCCGTTTGCTTGAGCATGATGAGAAGGTCATTCAACCGTTTGAAGAACCTGTAGAGTTGGTCAACTTGGGTGATGAAGAGGATAGAAAGGAAGTCAAAGTCGGAGCACTGCTTATCCCGGAAGTTAAAGAGAAGATGTTGGAGCTTCTCAAAGAGTATGTTGATGTGTTTGCTTGGTCCTACCAAGATATGCCGGGTTTGGACAATGATATTGTGGAGCATCGTTTACCGTTGAGACCTGAATGTCCGCCGATCAAACAGAAGCTGAGAAGGACTCGTCCCGACATGGATGACAAGATCAAAGAGGAGGTTCATAAGCAGATTAATGCAGGTTTCCTTGTTACATTGGTCTATCCTCAGTGGTTAGCCAACATAGTGCCTGTTGCTAAGAAAGATGGCAAAGTTCGGATGTGTGTAGACTACAGAGATCTGAATAGAGCTAGTCCGAAGGATGACTTCCCATTACCTCACATTGACGTATTGGTCGACAGTACCGCCAAGTTCAAAGTCTTCTCTTTCATGGATGGTTTCTCTGGTTACAATCAAATCAAGATGGCACCAGAAGATATGGAGAAGACAGCTTTCATTACACCTTGGGGAACTTTTTGTTATCGGGTTATGCTGTTTGGTTTGAGGAATGCTGGCGCAACATACCAAAGGGCCATGACTGCTTTGTTCCATGACATGATGCATAAGGAGATCGAAGTGTATGTGGATGATATGATTTCCAAATCACAGACTGAGGAGGATCACTTGGAGCATTTGTTGAAGTTATTCCAGCGTTTGAGAAAGTACAAACTCTGTCTGAATCCCAACAAATGCACTTTTGGCATTCGTTCTGGAAGACTTTTGGGTTTCATCGTCAGTCAGAAAGGTATTGAGGTGGATCCTGATAAAGTCAAAGCTATTCGAGAAATGCCCGCCCCCAAGACGGAAAAACAAGTAAGAGGATGCCTTGGGAGACTGAACTACATTTCTAGGTTTATATCTCATATGACTGCTACCTGTGGGCCGATTTTCAAGCTTCTCAGAAAGAACCAAGGATGTGTGTGGACAGAAGATTGTCAGAGAGCTTTTGATAGCATCAAAGAATATTTGCTTGAACCTCCCATTTTGATTCCTCCGGTGGAAGGAAGACCATTGATTATGTACCTGACTATATTGGAAGACTCCATGGGATGTGTGCTTGGTCAACAAGATGAGACTGGAAGAAAGGAACATGTTGTATATTATCTGAGTAAGAAATTCACAGACTGTGAGTCTCGATACTCATTGCTTGAGAAAACCTGTTGTGCTTTAGCTTGGGCTGCTCGCCGTCTGCGCCAGTATATGATTAACCACACCACTTGGTTGATCTCCAAAATGGATCCGATCAAGTATATCTTTGAGAAGCCCGCCTTATCTGGAAGGATAGCCCGTTGGCAGATGTTGTTATCTGAATATGACATTGAGTACCACACTCAGAAAGCAATCAAAGGGAGTATTTTAGCCGATCATTTGGCTCACCAACCAATTGACGATTATCAATCCATCAAGTTTGATTTCCCAGATGAAGATGTTATGTACTTGAAAGCTAAAGATTTTGAAGAGCCGTTACCTGAAGAAGGACCTGATCCTAAGTCGCATTGGGGTTTGATATTTGACGGAGCTGTGAACTCTTATGGAAATGGAATTGGGGCAATCATCGTCACTCCCCGAGGTACTCATATCCCGTTCACGGCAAGATTGAAGTTTGACTGCACGAACAACATGGCTGAATATGAGGCATGTATTATGGGTCTCGAAGAAGCTGTGGATCTAAGGATTAAGATTCTTGATATTTACGGAGATTCGGCATTGGTGATTAATCAAATCAAAGGAGAATGGGAGACTCGTCATCCTGGTTTGATCCCTTACAGAGATTATGCTAGGAGATTGTTAACTTTCTTCAACAAAGTGGAATTACACCATATCCCTAGAGATGAAAACCAAATTGCTGATGCTTTAGCTACTTTGTCTTCAATGTTTCAAGTGAATGGTTGGAATGATGTGCCTACAATCAGAGTTATGCGCCTTGACAGACCTGCTCATGTGTTCTCAGTAGAAGAGGTTACCAACGACAAACCGTGGTTCTACGACATTAAACGTGTTCTTCAAACTCAAGAGTACCCGCCTGGGGCATCCAATAAAGATAGGGAGACATTGAGAATATTAGCAAGCAGTTTCTTCCTCAATGACGAAGTATTGTATAAGAGGAATTATGACATGGTCTTGCTCAGATGTGTAGACAGACGTGAAGCAGACATGCTAATGCAAGAAGTACACGAAGGATCCTTTGGCACTCATGCCAATGGACATGCAATGGCTAGAAAGATGTTGAGAGCTGGTTACTATTGGATGACCATGGAATCCGATTGCTGCAAATATGTGAAGAAATGTCATAAATGCCAGATTTATGCGGACAAGATGCACGTGTCGCCGACCCTCCTAAATGTTATCTCTTCACCTTGGCCTTTCTCTATGTGGGGCATTGATATGATTGGAATGATTGAACCCAAAGCTTCAAATGGTCATCGTTTCATCTTGGTAGCGATTGATTATTTTACTAAATGGGTGGAAGCAGCATCTTATGCTAATGTAACCAGACAGGTGGTAGTCAGATTTATCAAGAATCAGATCATTTGTCGATACGGTATCCCGAGCAAGATCATCACTGATAATGGTTCGAATTTGAATAACAAGATGATGAGAGAGCTTTGTAAGGAGTTCAAGATCGAACATCATAATTCTTCTCCTTACAGACCGAAGATGAATGGGGCTGTTGAAGCTGCTAACAAGAATATCAAGAAGATTGTCCAGAAGATGGTAGTAACTTATAAAGATTGGCATGAGATGCTTCCGTTTGCTTTACATGGATACCGTACTTCAGTTCGAACTTCAACGGGCGCGACCCCATTTTCCCTAGTTTATGGTATGGAAGCTGTACTCCCCGCGGAGGTTGAGATTCCGTCTCTGAGAGTGTTGATGGAAGCTAAACTTTCTGAGGCTGAATGGTGTCAAAATAGATATGATCAGTTGAATTTAATCGAAGAGAAGATATTGACAGCGTTGTGTCACGGTCAGTTGTATCAACAGAGGATGAAGAAGGCTTTTGATAAGAAGGTTCGACCGCGCGAGTTCAGAGAAGGTGACCTTGTGCTCAAGAAGATATTATCTTTCCAACCTGATTCTAGGGGCAAGTGGGCTCCGAATTATGAAGGACCGTACGTCGTTAAGAAAGTGTTCTCTGGAGGTGCTTTGATTCTCACTGTGATCGGTGGATCTGGAACTGACTGTTTAACGCTGGTTCGCGAAATGTCGCGGAAGCAAGAGTCGCCACCGTCTTTTATTTTCTCCAAATGGAAAGGACAAAAGCACAGAAAAATTCCTTATAGAGATTGCTCTCGGTTCGGGAGGTAGATTATAGAAAGGGAAGGTGTTAGCACCCTTTCTATCCATGGTTATCCATGGGCTCTTAGATACTTGCTCACTTGTGTTTTCAAAAATGGTTTGTTTGCTTTTCAACTGTGGGTTTTAAAAAGTTTCTTTGAAAATTTCAGTTCGACTCTTGTATCGGTCCTCAAGAGTGTTTGAAAAATTGCTTTCGAAAGCTTTTTGAAAAGTGTCGGTGTGAAAAGTATTTTTGAATTTGTTTTGAAATTAGAGCAAGTATCTAGAGTCGTCTACCTACCCTAAGGAATTCGTCTGTGTAAATGTCCTTTAAAGTAGTGCCATCCCACCATTGAGAGGTAAGTAGCACCACCGTTGGAGGTGTTCGGGTCAATTCGAGGTTCGGGACATGGTGATCACCAGAGCAATGGGAAGACACCTTAGAAGCTACCCTCATGCCAGGTTCCCGGATCATGAGGACTTACTAAGACATCCTCTACTCGACGATCACCTTTCGAGGCAAGGAAACAATGAGGCGTACCCTAGGGGTGGTGTGTGATTTTGTGTGTCAGATTCATTTGCATTTTTGTCTTGTCATGTCAAAGTGATCTACGCGTTCGTTTTTATTTTTGTCCATACATTCTTTCATGCCTTGATTAATAGTTAAAATATTTGCGAGAAGTAAAAGGTTCTAAGCTATTACAAAAGGCGCGGGTCCACATCGCCAAAATTTCTCGAACCCGATTTGACAGAAAATAAAGAAAGTAAAGAAAATAAAAGTGCGAGCAATTAGTTACACGGCTTTGGGAGAGATACATCAAAATTAAACAAAATAAAATAAATATGCGAATAAGAATTAAAACAAGGGTGTTGGACCCTTTTTGTAAAATTAAATTAAATGGTGACATTAATTAATTAAAAAAGAAAGGAAATTGTTTTTTGGTATTTTATGATTTTTAGGTATTTAATGAAAAAGAATTAATTAAGATAAATGCTAACCCTAATTCTAGTTACTTTTAATTTATTAAAAAAAGAAGATTAAAACCTAATATTAACCCTAATTAATTTACATGCAAATTTAATTATAAAAATATATCTAATATTTAATTATTATGGAATAAAAAAAAAGAAAAAAAAAGAGATAAAAATTAATTAAACCCTAATTCTATATTTTTTAGATTTTTATTAAAAAGTTAAGATTAACCTAATTTAAAACTAAATTTAATTATATGCAATTTAATTACAAAAATACTAAAAATAAAAATACTTATTATTTTTCTCTTTTCTGATTTTTATGTGTTTTTGGTTTTTTTTTATGAAAATAATTAATTAATTGAACAAAACAATAATTAAAAGGAAAATAGAAAATAAAATAAAAAAAGTAAGTAGAAAGAATTGCAAACCTAGGGGGTCTGCCCCTTAATATGGAGGTTAAGTCCAATAATTCTGGCCCATTTGGAGGCCTTGTTGACCTTTCCATGACGCGTGTACACGCGTTGACTAGGGCTTATGGTACGCTTCAGATCGTGGCCTTCTGATTAATCCCCTTGGACACGTGGACGTTGGATTTTGAAGATGCATCATGGAACAACAACATTGAACCTGCACACGAATACCAATTGAAAAAAAAAATATATGGAAAGGGTGGGGACCTGGGATCGAACCCAGGTCCTGAACATCACCACTCACGCGCTTCACCAACCAGGCTATCTTGCTTATCTGTAAATAAAATAATGAATAAACATAATAAAACAAATATGCGTTAGTGCTTGGCTTTCGCGCGAATTTTCAAACCAGCCAATCATTGATGGCCACGCATCTTCTTCTTCCTCGTTCCTGAAACATAAACATATTAGGCAACGGTTTTTCAAGTGTTCTTCTAGGCCATCTATGGAAAAATAGCGAATAGCCCAGGGATCATCATAAATTAGGCGCGAGGGTGGGTTTATGATCGTCTGAGCATGCTGAAGTGAACGGTCTAAGTTTTATGCTCCAATTTTTCCTTAAACGAGAACCCCTAATTCCAAGCTTCACAAACCCTAAATGTTATCAATGGCAAATCTCCATATAGGGCACGTAAACAAAATTAAATCATTGGGTTAGCATTAGAATTAAACGATAAACATGAATCAAGCGTTAAAATTCACAGAAAATGCATGAATTGAGATGTACGACTATGGAATTTTTTCGGTACAGATGAGATGGTTCTCAAGTTTCTGGGCACGAGAGCTTATGGTTTTTGATGCAGAATCTTTCTATGAAGTCTCAGCAAGCTAATGGAATCAAAATCGTGCCTTGAATCGCCCTAGAACTAAGTTTTCAGAGTTGAGTTTTTGGCAAAAATTTTCAAGTTCAATGGATGCTTTTCTGCGCAGCTTAGGGGTCTTTTGCATTAGGTTTGTGCTCAGGCTTAAGTATAGAATGAATTAGGTCAAAGAAAACAATCTAAATCTTTTGCATTCATGGTTTTTGAGATTTGATTTTCAAAGATCTTTTTTTCAATATTTTTCATGCACTTTTGCTCCAATCATGATCAATTCTCTTCAAATCTTTCCATATTTGATTATGCACGAATTATTGAGTATATTTCATGCACAAAAAGATTGAAAAACTTAGGTTAAATATTTTTCATGTATTTAATTGATTTAAATGAATTATTATTAATAGAAATTCAAATAAATAAATAAAAAATGAATAAATACTTCCCTTTGGGCCAAGTGGTCGTGCACATGCCTTGGATAATGAATTGTGGAAGAAAAATGGGCCCATTAGCAATTTTAGGTCATTTGAATCAATGTTGACTTTTCAAAATATCCAAAAATTTCCCAACTTCCACAAGGCATAACTTGCTCAATTTTTAAGCTTTGCTCATGTTCTTGGACATTTTGGAAAGGTATTTGAGTCCTCTAACCAATGCCTTTGGTCCCATGTCATTTTGATTTACCAATCTCAAGTTATGGCCTTTGACTTAAAGTCCCTTTTTGTTGACTTTTGAAAATGACCTATAATGTTGAAATTGATAACTTTTTGTGAGAGCATTTCTTGGACTTGAAGTATGAAGACGAGTTGTAGGAAATGTCTTTCTCTTAAAAATGAGCTTTGGATGGAATTTTTCTGATAATCCATGTGAAAGTTATGCCCTGGTCAATTTACAGTTGACTTTTTCAACTGTCCAAATAAGGAAACTTTTGCATCTTGATGATTTTTGAGCCAAGCTTTGAGAATCATGATCAAGAATTGATCAAATGATGTTTGTGGCTTCAAAATGAGATGTTGACCAAAAATTTGAACTTTTGACTGTCAAATGACCATTTTGCCCCTACAGTTGACTGTTGAGCAATTAGGGTTTTTGACTGTGCAATTTTGTGCCGTGAGTCTTGAAACTTAGCATATGGATGCTTGACCATGTTTGTAGGCATGTGAGACTTGATTGGACCCTTGAAAACTTCAATTTCTTTAACAGAACCAAAACCCTAGTTGTTGACTGTTAGGAGGCCCTTGAACTGTGCAACCCTTGGGATATTTTGAACCATGCTTTTGGCAAATCCTGAAGAATATGGGAGGGCAAATTTTGGGGTACAACAGCTGCCCCTGTTCAATCTTCTTAGACCTGAGGATGCAGATTGGCTGACGTGCCTTTCGTAATCCGAAGGTGGAAGATGATTGAACACTAGAGTGCCCAGAAATTTGCGCTCACATAGTAGCAGTGATGTAGTAGTGGAATGGGCTTACAGACGCCATGCTGAGTGATGCTGGAAGGTGGATGGGCTTATAGATGCCATCTGGAGGTGGTTCGCATAAGAGATTCCTTAGCGAGAACTTGCGTACCTGCAAAAGGAAAAATGAGTACCTGACATGTTGCAGGAGCTAGTCTTCAGATGCTTGGTATAGATGTGTCCTAACTGGTTACAGGAGCTGAGTCTGGATCTTCAGACGTGCCCTGGCGAGATACAGGAATCGGATCTGGTAATGCTAGTCTTCAACGGATACACCCTGGCAAGATTCAGGTATCGGATCCTCGAACTCTTCAGACACACCCTGGCAAGATACAGGAATCGGATCTGGTATTCAGAAAGGTTGGTGAGTTGTCTCTACTGACAGGTTATTTCCATTGACGGGTGGTCTTTAACGACGAGTGTCTATAACGACGAATGTCTATAACGACGAGTGTCTATAACGATGAGTGTTTATGACAACGAGTGTCTATAACGGCGAGTGTCTATAACGACGAGTGTCTATAACGACGAGTGTCTATAACGACGAGTGTCTATAACGACGAGTGTCTATAACGACGAGTGTCTATGACGACGAGTGTCTATGACGACGAGTGTCTATAACGACGAGTGTCTATGACGACGAGTGTCTATGACGACGAGTGTCTATAACGACGAGTGTCTATAACGACGAGTGTCTATGACGACGAGTGTCTATAACGACGAGTGTCTATAACGACGAGTGTCTATAACGACGAGTGTCTATAACGACGAGTGTCTATGACGACGAGTGTCTATGACGACGAGTGTCTATAACGACGAGTGTCTATAACGACGAGTGTCTATGACGACGAGTGTCTATAACGACGAGTGTCTATAACGACGAGTGTCTATGACGACGAGTGTCTATGACGACGAGTGTCTATGACGACGAGTGTCTATGACGACGAGTGTCTATAACGACGAGTGTCTATGACGACGAGTGTCTATGACGACGAGTGTCTATGACGACGAGTGTCTATGACGACGAGTGTCTATAACGACGAGTGTCTATGACGACGAGTGTCTATAACGACGAGTGTCTATAACGACGAGTGTCTATAACGACGAGTGTCTATGACGACGAGTGTCTATGACGACGAGTGTCTATAACGACGAGTGTCTATGACGACGAGTGTCTATAACGACGAGTGTCTATGACGACGAGTGTCTATAACGACGAGTGGAAGTAATTTTAACTAGACTTGTCTTCTTTTGACTGGATTTGTCTGAATTTGTCTACTTTGACTAAATTGGTCTACTTTGACTGAATTTGTCTTCTCTGACTGGATTGGTCTCTTTTGGCTATATTTGTCTACTCTGACATAGCTGATCATTTAACTGTATCCTTCCTGAAAGGTAAAGGTCAATCATATGCAGTGCATGATATGGGTCAAGCAACGACATAAATGAGATTGTATGACATGAAGCACATATGCATGTATCATGATGTATGAAAATGTGATGTTTATGAATGTATTTTCGTCTAGGAAAGTAAATCCTTGACGGGTGCCGGGAAGTCATTCCTGGGCTGATGTTGGAGAATAGATTTTGCTTCCGCTGGGGACGACGATTGCAAGAATACCGGTAGGAGAAGATAACTCCGTTGGGCAATAGACTTGGCGAATAGATTACTCTGTGGGGAGGTAACTCTGTGGGGAAAGAGAGGTACTTTGTTGAGGTGCTGATGATAACTCCGTTGGGGATATCTTTGCTGTGTTGGAAGTGTTAATAGACTTCGCTGGGAGGTAAGAGGACTTCGTCGAGGACGACTTTTCCGTGGCTTTTGGCTGAGGATAACCCAGTTATATCCTGGTAAGGAAATAACTCTTTGAATAAAGTCGGGAGACGTGTTCGTGTTCTGCGAGGATAAGCTTCCAGAATCTACTAGGGATAAGCTTACTGCTTGGGGAGATGGATTCCACTTTCCTGGGGACACTGGGCTGGACTCCTGGGGAAGTTTTGAACTGTACCGGGGAAGTGACTCCTTTGCATGTTGATAGAACGCCGGGGAACAATCTTAAATCAAGACTGCCGGGGATGCTTGTTAAGACTGTATGCTGCTGGGGAAGGTTGAGATCTGCGGGAGGATACCCAACTTCCTTAAGGTTGATAACTGCTTTGCTTGAGGAGAGTATACTGCTTGCTGGCTCACTCTCTGGGGAATTAAGATACCTGGTTGTGTTCTTCAGCTGAACCTACCTTGATACCTTGGAGGACAGAACAATTAGATCGCTTGGGAAACTCTTTATTGCCCCTGTTTCTGAGGTATGAGAGGAAAACCTGTGAGATGGACAAACCTTCTTCTGGTAGGCAGGTGACAGGATGGCAGGACATAGTCGTACGCTTTGATCCCTAACTTTTGCCTGGACCGCCCTTTCGGGTTTTCAGTCCACCGGGATACCCATTTTTACCCAAGCCGCCTTTTCAGGTTTTCGACTTGCCGAGTGTATAGATTTTTTCATTTCATCCCTTATTTTTGCCCGAACCTTTTGGTTCACCGGGAAGCCCTTATTTTTGCCTAGGTATGTCAACCTAGCGGGTCTTTGATTGTGCATAGTATTTTTTCCGACTATGTCCATGTTCTCAGAATGTAGGGAGTTGCCCCTGTTTAGAAGTGTTTTGTCATGCCACCAGAAAGTGTTTGATCAGGCGAGATTCGTTGTTGGACTGCCCCAAGTGACTCAGGCGGAGATTTGCCCCAGGCTGTTTGGCCTTGAGAGATTCCCTGAATCTTGATTGGACTGCCCCAGATGATGGACCATGATCATGTCTGCCCCTTGATTGGAAGTGCTTTTGTTCACTAGGTATTCATCGTGCGAATTTCCCTGCTGTTCAAACAAAAGTCATATGCAAACAAAGTTATGTTAAAAATGCAAAGCTTATGTCTGTCTTGAAGATTTTGAAAATTCATTTTTCATAAAAAACAAGTGAATTTTGTAAATTGTGATGTCAACCCGTTATTTTACCGCAGGCCTTAAGGAGTCAGGATACCTTTCGTAACAATATGCTTTCGAACTAACCCATGCTTCAGCTAGGAGTTTTTAGGGGTTATAACGTGGCCTGGTTCATGGTTTAAGAAACAAAGGATAAAGGCTCAAATTATTTGTACCCACCCGCTCTTCGTGATGTTCTCCAAACCTAAAACTCAGTTGATCGTGCGTTAGACCTTGTTCGAGTCTTTGCTTTGATGCTCCAGTGATGGTTCAGATAGTTTTTTTTTTGAATGGACAGTCATTTCCTTTTTTGTTGAGGGTTTGTATGACCTTTTTCTTTTTGATTTTGTTATCCCTTTCTTTTTTTGCCTGAACTGTTTCCTTTTTTGGAATTACAGTCAGCGGGATGCCCCAGTTTTGTAAGCCTCCTTCATGGGTTTTGACTTAATGGTTTTTTTATTTTTTGAGATAATGACTGCCTTTCTTTATTGATTATTCTGAACCATCACTGTCTTTCTTTGCTTTGTAAGGACCTCTTTGGTGCCATTCGTTATGCACTTGGATCAACTGAGAGACTACCCTGCCCCAGGTTATGATAAAGGGTTTTAAATTTCGAAAAGAAAAACTCCTACTTCTTTGGCTCAGATGGGTTGACGAGGGATTATCATCCTTATAACTCCAGTGTTTAGGGATTGAAACAATGCATGTACCTCATCAGCGGGGTCTGTTCAAAAGCATACTGTAATGATCGCGATATCGTTTTCGTCATCCTCCCTCAAGAGGCTTAGAATTATTATTTAAGAGTTGATCATCAGAAAAAATATGAAAATAATTTGCATTTAGTGAATACGAATATATTGTTTTAGAACAGACATATGCGATGCATTAATGAAATAACAATGTTTAACATGAGTAAATGTTTGAACAAAAGAGAATTGCAACTTGAACATTCGAATGAACAAAAATTTCTCAATCCTAGCCATGCTTTGGCAAGGGAGTAGTGATCACGTGGGGAGTCTTGGGTACTTTAAACTGAATCTCTCCAGCGTCGATCATGTCTTGGATCTTATTTTTCAAGCTCCAACAATCATCTGTAGTATGCCCCGGGCTGTCAGAGTGATAAGCGCAGCGGGCGTTGGGGTTATACTTCGGTGACGTTGTATTTTGGTTCTTCGGAGCTTCTTTTAGAGTTACCAGCTTGGTCTCTAGCAACTGTGGCAATATCTGGGATAAGGTCATGCTGAGCCGAGTGAACTGCCTTCTCTCGCTCTTTTGTTGGTTGTGATGTTGAATTTGTGACACTGGAGCCATTTGAGGAGCTATCCCCTTACCTCCTTGTCTCAAAGGTGGTTGAACGATGACTGGCTTTTTACCCTTAGACTTTTGTCCCAGTTGGTTACCCTGAAGCAGTTGGTTGACGAGAAACCAGAGCTCATCTTGTCTTTGAGCTAACTCTTGAATGGCAGTCACCTGCCCCAGCATCTGGACCCTCAATGCATCCACCTCAGCTTGTAGGTGTTTCAGCCTTTCATCCTCAGCACTGTTCCTGACAAAGGTCTCCATGAGAAGTGTCCTTAGCTCCTCCTGCCCCTTGGATAAATTCAGGAGGATTTCCCCGAACCGAGTCTCTTGAGCAAGAAAGTCCTGGTTATCTTGTGGGTAAGCCATTGCTGAAATAAACAGCGAAGGATGGTAAGTGACCTGCAATAAAGGTACCTGCAATGCAATGATATGTATGATATGCATGCAATGTTTTCAAGGACCTCGCGGGGTAAACAAGAAAATTTGTTAGCGTTTGGATCCGGCAACTTGATTGAAAGAAACTTCATATTTGTTGAGAGTCTCTCTTCCAAGGGTCAAAGGCTCACCATATCAAGTGGGTCATAGCCCTTGACTCAAGTCATCAACCTTATTTTGCTTTCCAAACAACCTTGGCTAGGGGAACCTTCTTCAGGAGTCAAAGCTCACCATATCAAGTGGGTCATAGCCCCTGACAACCTAGGCTAGGGGAAAATAAATCCTCTTTGCCCCTTGCTAGATGTTTGATTTATCATGACCTGCATCACAAGCCCTTGAGATCCTTGAAATGGGTTAGGATGTATGCAATGGTATGATGTTATGCTATGCATGGGGGTAATGTAAGTAACCCTGTTATGAGTTCCAATTAAGGACTGCAAGCCAAAACCTGCAAGAAACTCAAGTAAAACCTGTTATGAGTCCTAATTAAGGACTGCAAACGAAACCTGCAAGACACTTAGTAAACCTTGTTATGAGTCCTAATTAAGGACTACAAACAAAACCTGCAAGAAGCTCAAGTAAAACCTGTTATGAGTCCTAATTAAGGACTATAAACGAAACCTGCAAGAAACTTAGTAAACCTTGTTATGAATCCTAATTAAGGACTATAAACAAAACCTGCAAGAAACTCAAGTGTCAGATAACAAGCATGCAAGTAGTCAAGCACGAAGGCACACAAGTCACACAATAGAAACCCTTAGAGTTCAGGCCAGCATGGGGTCTGGGTATTACCCTCTTGAAGTTGGTGGGCTCAACCTGTCCTATTAGAAGTAACCGGGTTCTAAGGGTCCCAATATCACGGGATTGCTTTCATTGTTCATCGTTTCGATTTAGCCACTGAACTAGCGACCGAAATATTCCAGGAAAGCAACCCTCAATTGAGTGTAGTATCGAGTATCAACCAACCTCGGACTGCACCAAAGTCAGTTATCTCACTACCCTAAAGAGGCCAAGATAGTTCAATTAAGGTTCCTAAGGTCAGTTGATGCTTCACGACACCACGCGGAGGCCCCGTACTCTCCTTGACTGAACTCAAGGGTTACCGGTACACACCAAAGTGCCACATCAACGTAGCATACTGTTTCAACCATGTCGGTATACCCCGCACAGTTCCCTCACAGTCTTGTTGCTACTTTCTAAGAAAGGTATCCCCAGATCCGGGTTAGAATCTATAGAACTCCCAAGCAACCCATAATTTAAAGCACACAAGGAAAACAATTGAAAACACAGTTATGAACTAGCCCTAAGGTACACCTCACTTTAAGTTTAAGTCCCCAGCAGAGTCGCCAGTTCTGTGATCGGTGGATCTGGAACTGACTGTTTAACGCTGGTTCGCGAAATGTCGCGGAAGCAAGAGTCGCCACCGTCTTTTATTTTCTCCAAATGGAAAGGACAAAAGCACAGAAAAATTCCTTATAGAGATTGCTCTCGGTTCGGGAGGTAGATTATAGAAAGGGAAGGTGTTAGCACCCTTTCTATCCATGGTTATCCATGGGCTCTTAGATACTTGCTCACTTGTGTTTTCAAAAATGGTTTGTTTGCTTTTCAACTGTGGGTTTTAAAAAGTTTCTTTGAAAATTTCAGTTCGACTCTTGTATCGGTCCTCAAGAGTGTTTGAAAAATTGCTTTCGAAAGCTTTTTGAAAAGTGTCGGTGTGAAAAGTATTTTTGAATTTGTTTTGAAATTAGAGCAAGTATCTAGAGTCGTCTACCTACCCTAAGGAATTCGTCTGTGTAAATGTCCTTTAAAGTAGTGCCATCCCACCATTGAGAGGTAGGTAGCACCACCGTTGGAGGTGTTCGGGTCAATTCGAGGTTCGGGATATGGTGATCACCAGAGCAATGGGAAGACACCTTAGAAGCTACCCTCATGCCAGGTTCCCGGATCATGAGGACTTACTAAGACATCCTCTACTCGACGATCACCTTTCGAGGCAAGGCAACAGTGAGGCGTACCCTAGGGGTGGTGTGTGATTCTGTGTGTCAGATTCATTTGCATTTTTGTCTTGTCATGTCAAAGTGATCTACGCGTTCGTTTTTATTTTTGTCCATACATTCTTTCATGCCTTGATTAATAGTTAAAATATTTGCGAGAAGTAAAAGGTTCTAAGCTATTACAAAAGGCGCGGGTCCACATCGCCAAAATTTCTCGAACCCGATTTGACAGAAAATAAAGAAAGTAAAGAAAATAAAAGTGCGAGCAATTAGTTACACGGCTTTGGGAGAGATACATCAAAATTAAACGAAATAAAATAAATATGCGAATAAGAATTAAAACGAGGGCGTTGGACCCTTTTTGTAAAATTAAATTAAATGGTGACATTAATTAATTAAAAAAGAAAGGAAATTGTTTTTTGGTATTTTATGATTTTTAGGTATTTAATGAAAAAGAATTAATTAAGATAAATGCTAACCCTAATTCTAGTTACTTTTAATTTATTAAAAAAAGAAGATTAAAACCTAATATTAACCCTAATTAATTTACATGCAAATTTAATTATAAAAATATATCTAATATTTAATTTTTATGGAATAAAAAAAAAGAAAAAAAAAAAAGAGATAAAAATTAATTAAACCCTAATTCTATATTTTTTAGATTTTTATTAAAAAGTTAAGATTAACCTAATTTAAAACTAAATTTAATTATATGCAATTTAATTACAAAAATACTAAAAATAAAAATACTTATTATTTTTCTCTTTTCTGATTTTTATGTGTTTTTGGTTTTTTTTTATGAAAATAATTAATTAATTGAACAAAACAATAATTAAAAGGAAAATAGAAAATAAAATAAAAAAAGTAAGTAGAAAGAATTGCAAACCTAGGGGGTCTGCCCCTTAATATGGAGGTTAAGTCCAATAATTCTGGCCCATTTGGAAGCCTTGTTGACCTTTCCATGACGCGTGTACACGCGTTGACTAGGGCTTATGGTACACTTCAGATCGTGGCCTTCTGATTAATCCCCTTGGGCACGTGGACGTTGGATTTTGAAGATGCATCATGGAACAACAACATTGAACCTGCACACGAATACCAATTGAAAAAAAAATATATGGAAAGGGTGGGGACCTGGGATCGAACCCAGGTCCTGAACATCACCACTCACGCGCTTCACCAACCAGGCTATCTTGCTTATCTGTAAATAAAATAATGAATAAACATAATAAAACAAATATGCGTTAGTGCTTGGCTTTCGCGCGAATTTTCAAACCAGCCAATCATTGATGGCCACACATCTTCTTCTTCCTCGTTCCTGAAACATAAACATATTAGGCAACGGTTTTTCAAGTGTTCTTCTAGGCCATCTATGGAAAAATAGCGAATAGCCCAGGGATCATCATAAATTAGGCGCGAGGGTGGGTTTATGATCGTCTGAGCATGCTGAAGTGAACGGTCTAAGTCTTATGCTCCAATTTTTCCTTAAACGAGAACCCCTAATTCCAAGCTTCACAAACCCTAAATGTTATCAATGGCAAATCTCCATATAGGGCACGAAAACAAAATTAAATCATTGGGTTAGCATTAGAATCAAACGATAAACATGAATCAAGCGTTAAAATTCACAGAAAATGCATGAATTGAGATGTACGACTATGGAATTTTTTCGGTACAGATGAGATGGTTCTCACGTTTCTGGGCACGAGAGCTTATGGTTTTTGATGCAGAATCTTTCTATGAAGTCTCAGCAAGCTAATGGAATCAAAATCGTGCCTTGAATCGCCCTAGAACTAAGTTTTCAGAGTTGAGTTTTTGGCAAAAAATTTCAAGTTCAATGGATGCTTTTCTGCGCAGCTTAGGGGTCTTTTGCATTAGGTTTGTGCTCAGGCTTAAGTATAGAATGAATTAGGTCAAAGAAAACAATCTAAATCTTTTGCATTCATGGTTTTTGAGATTTGATTTTCAAAGATCTTTTTTTCAATATTTTTCATGCACTTTTGCTCCAATCATGATCAATTCTCTTCAAATCTTTCCATATTTGATTATGCACGAATTATTGAGTATATTTCATGCACAAAAAGATTGAAAAACTTAGGTTAAATATTTTTCATGTATTTAATTGATTTAAATGAATTATTATTAATAGAAATTCAAATAAATAAATAAAAAATGAAGAAATACTTCCCTTTGGGCCAAGTGGTCGTGCACATGCCTTGGATAATGAATTGTGGAAGAAAAATGGGCCCATTAGCAATTTTAGGTCATTTGAATCAATGTTGACTTTTCAAAATATCCAAAAATTTCCCAACTTCCACAAGGCATAACTTGCTCAATTTTTAAGCTTTGCTCATGTTCTTGGACATTTTGGAAAGGTCTTTGAGTCCTCTAACCAATGCATTTGGTCCCATGTCATTTTGATTTACCAATCTCAAGTTATGGCCTTTGACTTAAAGTCCCTTTTTGTTGACTTTTGAAAATGACCTATAATGTTGAAATGGATAACGTTTTGTGAGAGCATTTCTTGGACTTGAAGTATGAAGACGAGTTGTAGGAAATGTATTTCTCTTCAAAATGAGCTTTGGATGGAATTTTTCTGATAATCCATGTGAAAGTTATGCCCTGGTCAATTTACAGTTGACTTTTTCAGCTGTCCAAATAAGGAAACTTTTGCATCTTGATGATTTTTGAGCCAAGCTTTGAGAATCATGATCAAGCATTGATCAAATGATGTTTGTGGCTTCAAAATGAGATGTTGACCAAAAATTTGAACTTTTGACTGTCAAATGACCATTTTGCCCCTATAGTTGACTGTTGAGCAATTAGGGTTTTTGACTGTGCAATTTTGTGCTGTGAGTCTTGAAACTTAGCATATGGATGCTTGACCATGTTTGTAGGCATGCGGGACTTGATTGGACCCTTGAAAACTTCAATTTCTTTAACAGAACCAAAACCCTAGTTGTTGACTGTTAGGAGGCCCTTGAACTGTGCAACCCTTGGGATATTTTGAACCATGCTTTTGGCAAATCCTGAAGAATATGGGAGGGCAAATTTTGGGGTACAACACTCACCAATATGGACGGTGAAGAACTCCCGCGTCCCATGAACGCCGATGCAGTCAAGAAGTATTTCGCTTAGGCAGGCTTTTGGTCAGAACAGTCTTGGCATTTGAGCACATTTTGGAATCCGAAGTTGTCAGGGAGAATAGTGATCATTGTTTTTGTGTAACCTTTTCATTTCATGTACTATTTCCCAAACTCTTGTAAACCGTTGGAGTCGCGTTGTTAGCGAACTACCATCTTATTAATGAAATTTGAACATTTACCTTTTTGTGGGCAAAATTTTAATTTTTTCGGAAATATTTGAAACAAAGTTATTAAAGTATTCTCATTTTAAATAAAAAAAAGTGTCGTGAATAATGGAAGGAACATTAACAGTTGTTCCGAGGATGGTCAAGCCATGAAATGCAAAACAGTACAGTATTTTTTATCCTTGCATGATGAGCTTGTTTTCTTTTGAAACCGTCATGAGGTGTTGTTTGTATAAGCTCTTGGTTCTAGTAGTGCTGAGTTTGGAGACTCCCCAGGTGTACCAGTTAAGATTTGTTTCAGTTAGCTTTATTTGGGAGATTTCTAAGTGTGGTACGCTTTGTCTCATGCCAGTGGTCTATTGGTGTTAGAAGATTGGATTTGAACACTTTTCTCCTCAGAAGATTTGAGCCTTGGGGCGTGTTACGCTCTGACGTTGTTCTGTGATTCCAGTTCCAGTTATCTTCCGTCTATTTTTGGGATTGGCCGAGTATCTATCATGCTGTGACATCTTATTATCTTCAAGATATTCCACCTGTTCGTTTTGTCAGCATAACATTCATTTATTCACTTACACTTATATCATGCGCGCATACTCACATTTGCCGTTTGACTTTTGGGTTGTATTTTGTTTATTCAAATAACGTACATGTTTCTGTCCCAGTAGAAGGTTAACTTAGGTAGAAAATGTGTTTCCTTTCTAAAATTCCCCAACTGAGCTAATCCTCGTGGATGACTTTTGATTTAGCTCACCTTGCCCATTTCTGGATAAGATGAATTCTCCAATCGAGTTGCTTTCTCATTGGGAAAAGTCTTGTTTGACTGTTTTCTCTCTGGTTATTCCCGGATGAAGTTGTTGCCTCTTGCATAGGCTATCTCATGATTTTCCCCAGTGAAATTGCAACCTAGACGGATGGTGCATTTATTTTGCACATTTATATGTGATCTCCTCGGGAAGGTTTGATTCATGATTTTCTTTGACGAAGATTCTATTCTCTGCCAGTGTCTTTGCAATTCCTTTCTGATTTATTTTTTGGAAAACGACAAGCGGCAGCTCTTCACGAGCAACTTGTGCGTTATTTATTTTTGGAAGACGACAAGCGGCGGCTCTTCACGAGCAACTTGTACGTCATAGACATCGTCGGAAAACGACAAGCGACAGCTCTTCACGAGCAACTTGTGCGTTATTATTATTTTTGGAAGACGACAAGCGGCGGCTCTTCACGAGCAACTTGTACGTCATAGACATCATCGGAAAACGACAAGCGGCAGCTCTTCACGAGCAACTTGTGCATTATTATTTTTGGAAAAAACGACAAGCGGCAGCTCTTCACGAGCAACTTGTACATTATTATTTTTGGAAAAACAACAAGTGGCAGCCTCTTTATTTGAGCAGCTTGTATGTTATCGGTATTTTCTTTGGACGACAACAAGTGGCAGCCTCTTTATTTGAGCAGCTTGTATGTTATCGGTATTTTCTTTGGACGACAGCAAGTGGCATCCTCTTTATTTAAGCAACTTGTATGTTATCGGTATTTTCTTTGGACGACAGCAAATGGCAGTTTCTTTATTTGAACAACTTGCGTATCTACAATATTATTATATCAGCATTAATGAGTATATCTCCGGAAAATTTCGTCTATCTCCAACCTTGAGTTGCAAACTCACTATTTTGGGTCAATAATCTGTTTTATGGCCTATGCAAGATGTCGGCTTTGTTAGGGTCAGAGGTCGTGTTTCCCCAATTTTATTCGCTGTCAAGAGTCTGTCGTTTGAAGTCGATAGCTTGTTTCCCCAGTAATGTATAATCCATGTCTCTGTGTTTTGTTGGTGTTCGATTCCTCCAACATTGTCTTGTCTCATACAATATCTTTCTCTGTGAATTCAATCACTGCATTCATATCAAATGTGATGACGGCATCTTAGGACAAAATTTGCGTATTATGTATTTAAGTACCTTCAATCTCGTCGAAACAAAGACTTTAATCTTCATATCCCCGGATAGAAGAAACTTAAATAGGGGCAGCTGTTGTACCCCAAATTTTGACCTAAGATATCATCTCCCATCTGCATCATTACATTGCAAGCGTTTTGACCTTTTGATTTTTAAAAATTCATAACTTTTTCGAGTCGAGAGCTGTTTATTTTTGAACGCTAAATTTATTAACTGATCAAGACTTAAATGATGTTTACTAATTATTTATCATCTTAAATTCAAATAATTGGAATTTATTTTCAATTATTATATAATTCAAAGATCTATAAATAATAAAATAAACATTTGAAAAGAGGCATATTAATCGTTCAGACAATGTTTATTTATTATTCATTATCTTAAATTTAAATAATTGGAATTTATTTTCAGTTATTACATAATTTAAAGATTTATGAATAATATAATAAATATTTGAAAAGAAGTTCATTGATTGGTCAATAATGATTATTTAATTATTTATCATTCTAAGTTAAATAATTGAAGTTCTATTTTAATTATTATAATTTAGAAAATTATGAATAACGAATTAAATAATTGAAATTATTAATTGATCAATGATGTTTATTTATGCGTTTATTATTCTGAATGTAAGTGATTGAAATTGATTTTTTATCATTATACAATTTAAAGAATTATAAACGATAAATAAAAAATTGGAAAGAAAAGAATTGACGGGGAAATAATAGAATTTTATTTCACTTTATTCTATTTTATTACAATTGTTATTTAAATATTGTATTATTTACAAAATATTTATAATAACAAATTACATAAAAGTTTAAAGTAAAATAGAACTATATTTCTAAAATTCTAATTCTAAATCTTCTATCCAATGCTTTTGTCTGCTCATTCAATTTTTACCTGCAAAAACAATTAAAAAGAAAAGTCAGAATTGAATAAATAATTAAAAGTAGAAAATTATTTATCAGTGTTCATCATAAAAAACAAACGGCTGGAATCAGTTTACACTTTTTTGCAAATCACGGGATTTCTCCCGGTTCACAAAAAAGGGGGGAATTTTTATTTTTCATAAATGAATGCACAATTTAAAACATGCACAAATTCATTTTTATTTTTCAAAACTGAATATGCATAATTTCTTTTGTCAAAAATGCACATTTCAAAATATACACAGCATACAAAATCCAACATATGCACAAATGACATATTCAATTCCAACGTAAACCTATGCCCACATAGAAGAAGTCAAAAACTTAAGCTCCATGCAGTAGACAAAAGAAATATGCAGTTCAAAACCATTTTGCAAGCATAAAACATTTCCCATTTCATCATTTTTCCAGCATGCTTATTTTTTCAGAACATACAGTACACATCATTTTTATGCATCAATGTACTTGAGAGAGAGAAGAGAGAAAGAAAAATGGTTTTGCAGGTTTTGGTTTAGGCAGAAGGAATTACAAAACAAAGCTACAGCAGTAACTCAGTAAAAAAGAAGCACAAGAGTAGAATACAAACAAACTGGATGAAACAGTATGATGCAGAGGCCAGGAATATTGTAAAATATTCAAATCTCCAACCGGTAACATAAACCTAAGCCTGTAACGTAAACAAAGAAGGAAGGCAAGCTGTTATAACAAGCAAAAACCCTTGTCAAGAGAAGAGAGGTAAAACCTGCCTAAGCAATTTTTCAAAAAAACTCAAAATACTACAAAGAGATAGCCTACTGTAAAAAAACATAGAGAACCACCAACATAACCATTTTTCCAAACCAAAAAATATCATATGGCCTAACGTTCAAACCTGCTATCTGCATAAACCAGACCACAATCTTGGCCTAAACCTCATTAACCTGATTGAGCCATCAAACCAATATCACAAAAATCATTCAAAACCATAAACATATGGCCTAAACCATAAAACTGCATTTCAAAAAACCTGCTACTCCATTACCAAAACCTGCTACTGCATTATCAAAACATGGCCAAAACCATTTCCTAAACCATTTAACCTGTTACTGCATGACCAAACCTGCCTACTACATCATCAAAACCTGTACCATCAAAAACCTCAACCATTTCACACACCATTCAAAACCTATTGTCCAACCAAAAAACCCATTCAAACACCAAACCATATCAGAACCATAAACCTGTCAAGACCATGGACTAAAAACAAATGGCCTAAACCATTCCAAAGCCATCACCTACTGTAAAAAAAACCAGTAGAATCAAACCATGTCTAAACAATATCAAGCATACCCTCAGGCCTCAGATTACCTCATCACTGGCCAACACAAGCAACGGAAAGTATACAGAAGCGCAATCAGAAAGAAGAAGAAAAAGTGCCAATAACATCAAGCTAGTCAAAATAGTTATTTCAACATAGCATTCAAAAATGTTCAAAGCGACGGAAAGCATACAATAGCAGAGGAAGAAGAATTATTCAGAGGCAACATTCAAAAGCAACAAGATTTCATCACCAAAGAGAATCAGAAACGCAAACCAGGAAGCAGGAGTTTCATAACCGTCTTCCTTGTCCCGGCCTCCTAGCACCCACGACTTCCCTCCTCCGTCTCCAAGGGTAATTTTCTTTATCCTTCTTCTCTTTCATAACCCCTCCAATAAATATAACAATGCGAAGTAAGAATCAAAACGGAACCAAATCAACACACGCAAATCGCAACGAACCCTAAGAGAATAAGAAAATGAACTCACCGAATCTATCGCCCCCTGATGCCTTCGCTGGAGGGAAGAGGAGAGTGGAGAGTGCTGTTGGCCATTGAGGAACTCAGAAGACGAACGCATGAACAAGAGAGAATGAGCGCCGCACTGCCGAAACCCTAATCCCAATTACCAACAATATTTACCCTAAAACAAGATTATGAAACAATTGGATCTACTTCCTGCCTAGGCCCAACGATTTCCCTTTGGCACCCTCTTTCTGTTTGTTTTCTATTGGGCCCTTCAAAACCCTTGGCCCATATATATTTGTTCTTCAAGCTTTTTTAAATACACCATTTTTTTATTTTTTTTTATTTTTTTTCAGTTTTAGAACTATTAATAACTTAGTTTAAATTAATTAGTAGTTTAATCAATTAATAAATTTAATTAAAACTTTTAATCATTTTACCTTTTATTTTATTAAATTTAATTTTAGGTTTATTTGGGTAATTTTAAAACATCCCTTTTTTAATTAGGTTTAAGTTAGTTTTTTAGTATTCATTTAGTTTGATTATTTAATAATAATTACTAAAAAATAATGCCTTATATAGAACTCTAAAAATATAAAAAATATATAGAGACTTAAAACTTAAAAAATATTTTGTCTTCCTTAATTAATTCTCATTATTCTTTACCCATATTAAAATGCGTAAAAAAATGAAAACTATTAAAACATTTTCTTTTCATTAATATTAAACAAAAATCCAAAAAAAATGCATATTTACACCATTCAACCATTTATTTAACTGTTGTTATTTAATCATTATCCGCATAATTTTTCTGTTTAATTATTTCATATTTACGTGTTTATTCTGTTTACGTTTAAATCCAAAGGAAAAAACGATTAAGTTTGTCGACTTCATGTCTTCAAGTCCAATTGCGCGAACGTTCGCATTTCATTAAAACTTAGGATAATTTTTCTTCAAATACCCAATCTTTTCAAAACTTATACCCTTTTAAGCAAAAATTTCGACATTAGGTCGTCGTATCTTCAAAAACCCGTCCGTACCCCTTTTCGGCCAAAACGATTCATTTTTCAATCAAACAAACAATTTTAATAAAACAGATATTTCAAAAGGTTCCTATAGAGTACTATAGATACATTGGGTGCTAGTACCTTCCCATTGTATAACCAACCCCCGAACCATAGATCTCTTTTCAAAAACGCCTTGTATTTCATTACTTTTAAAAAAGTATTATTTTACATTGCATATTTAGGGTTTTATTTCGCTCTTTCCCCTTTTCCCTTGGAAACAATAAAGCGCAGTGGCGACTCTTGCTTTTGTGAGACGAATTAATCAATAATTCGATCTCCGATTTACCCCGCTACATTTTTTATCGCTACAACTGGGGCACAAGAATTCCATCCCTCTTGAGCCTTATCTCAAATGGGTACGAGCCAGTGCTTAAAGTCTTATGAGGCCTTACCCCGCCATCCTACCTATGATTATGGAACCGGTTGCTGAAAGAGACACTCCTTATCTTGTTCTTTATCCTGACATGCCAACTGATCATGAGGAGTTACAAAAATCCTGGGTTCAACTTACAGAGGAGAAGGATACGTTTGAAGCTCAATTCTACGCCAGCGAGAAGAAATTCCTGGGACTCACTAGGCTACTTCATAAAGAGAGGAATACAAATGCCTACATTGCACTAAAGAGGATACGCTTATGGGAAACCTAATTTTCTTTTTGATTTAAATTTTATTTTGTTTGATTGTAAGCCTAAAGGGCACTCTTTGTAATAATTCGAACTTATTAATACAATTAATGTGTGTTTCTTTTGTCTAAGCAAATTTGAGTCTTTAAGAATCCTTAAAATCATTGCATACGCATATCATCCATGATATTGTATAAACAGGTTTCAAAGTAGGATTCTCATCTTCTCCGCTGTTTATTTCAGCAATAATGGCTTCTGAATAAAGTATCAAGGATCTCCAGGCACAAAATGCCCAACTTCAGCAAATGTTCATAGCTTTGGCTAAAGGGAAGGAAGATCTGAAGGCCCTTATTCTGAAAGATAGAACGAAGAAGGCAAAGAAGACCGTTGGTGTCCTGAATCTGGGTAGAAGGTTCAAAGGACCGGTTAAGCGAGTGTCAGAGCTGGCAACTTCCTCCAAAGGGGTGGGACAATCAAGAGGAGGAAACAAGAGAGGAAGACTCCAGTCCAAAAGAGTCTGATGATGAATCTGACTATGATGAGGAACAATATCCTCATGCTGATGAAAAATACAAACAACTGGAGGATCGTTTGAATGAAATAGAGGTCCGGAAGGTACCGGGTTTGGATTTTGAAAAGATTGGTTTGGTCTCTGGGGTTGTCATCCCGCAAAATTTCAAGGTGTCGGTGTTCACCAAGTATGATGGGGTTTCTTGTCCCAAGCTTCATCTATGTTCTTATATGAGGAAGATTCAGCCTCACACTGCTGATAGGAACTTGTGGGTCCATTTCTTTCAAGACAATATGTTCGGGACTCAGCTTGAGTGGTTCTATCAGCTGTAGGGAATCAATGTCTGCAATTGGGAAGATCTGGCAGCTGCTTTTTATAAGCAGTGTCAATATAATGCTGACCTTGCTCTTACCCGTACTCAACTCTATAGTATGTCTATGGGTGCAAGCGAAGGTTTTAAGGATTATGCTTAGAAGAGGAGAGATTTGGCAAGGACATTCCAACCCCCTTTGTCTGATAGGGAGTTGGTAGGCATGTTTCTTGGTACGCTATCTGGTCCGTTCTTTAATCACTTGATTGGTAGCTCCTCAGCTGGTTTTACTGAGCTGATATTGACTGGAGAAAGGGTAGAAGCTGGGATCTGAAGTGGCAAGATCCAGAAAGACACCTCTTCAAGTACAGTGAAAATCCATTCATGGTTAAGAAGGAGGTCAATGCTATTTACAATCCAAGAAGTCATAATAGAATCGAGCACCGTCCAATGGTAGGGGCTGTGATGATACCTAGGTCTGTGGCTACTCAACAATGAAACAATTAGCCAAGGGTAGAAAGACCTCAAAGGGAGTTCACCCGGATCAATATGATGTTGTCTGAAGTTTTACCCCATCTGTTAAAATCTAATTTGGTAACCTTAAGGGAGGCTCCCAAGAATCCCAACACCACATCTCCTTGTTACAATCTAAACGCTCGATGTGCTTACCATTCTGAGAGTCTAGGCCACGATACAAAAGATTGTTGGGCTCTGAAGAATAAGATACAGGATCTGGTCGAAGCAAAGGAGATTGAGTTTGATGCTCCTGAGATGTCTAATGTCATAACTACTCCCATGCCCAAGCACAATCGTGGTGTTAATGCTGTTAATACTGATCTATATGTTACTTCTGTTGATGAAGTTTCTACTCCTCTCATGACCGTCAAGAAGAATTTGTTGCTAGCGGATTTATTTTTGGGCCGTGGGGAAGGTTGCCACATGTGTTTATCTCTTCCTTCTGGTTGTTATTTGCTGAAGGCAGGTGTTCAAGGCCTGATAGATAACAAAGAGATTTTGTTCGAAAAGACTCCGGTTCCAATTGTTCTACATGAAGATGTTTCTATCATAACCATTTCCACCAATCCTTCCAAGGTCTCCTCCAAAAGACCTGTTAGGATTACATCTGCTCCAAGAATTGCTCCATTAATAATCACTTTTCCTCTCCCTGTACCATACTCCTCGGATAAAACTGTTCCTTGGATTATGGTGCTGGCGTTTACTACCATGGCGTCAAGAAGGATTTTCTAACCATTAAAGACGAAAGAACTGAAGAGGCTGATCCTGATATCAGTAACATTTTTGGGACCAGCAAAATTACTCAAAGTGGAAGGGTTTTCTCTCCCGAGATCTCCCCGAAGACTGTTGCTAAGCCTGTTGTTATTCCATCTGTTGTTTCGGTTAGTACTCCTGCTACTACTCCCATCCTTACTCCAGTTGTTACCCCTGCCGATGATTCATCTGAGACTCGGGGCAAAGAAGTTGTAGGTGAGCCTGCCCGGACGGAGGAACCTAGAGAAGTTATTATGGAATCCTCTAAATAATAAGTGGAGGAGATCTTAAAGATAATTAAGAAGAGCGACTACAATATGGTCGAACAGCTAGGGTAGACCCCCTTCGAAGATATCAATGTTGGCTCTGCTATTGTGTTCCGAGGCCCATGCAAAGGCTTTGGTTACATTTCTCAAGACTGTGCATGTGCCGCGAGAAACCTCTGCTGACTAATTCGAGGACTATCTGGCCAGTCTGACTATTGATAACGGGTTAGGTTTTTCTGATGTTGATTTGACACCCAAGGGAAGAAAGCATAATGATGCTCTGCATGTCTCGATCAAATGCAGGGGAACTACTGTGGCCCATGTGCTAGTGGACACTGGATCGTCACTGAATGTTCTGCCCAAGAAGGCTCTTGATAGGCTAGATTGTGAAGGTTTGACCTTAAAGCCCAATAACATTGTGGTGAGGGCTTTCAACGGTTCAAAAAGAATGGTGCACGGGGACGTGGACATCCCTGTCAAAGTGGGTTCCCAGACCTTTGAATCAACCTTCTACGTGATGGATATCAGGCCATCTTATTCTTATTTGTTGGGTCATCCTTGGATCCATGAAGCTGGAGCCGTTACTTCTACATTGCACCAAAAGTTGAAGTATCCAGTGAAGGGAAAGATTGTCATCATGCATGATGAAGAGGAGTACATGGTAAGCTATATGAACTCTTTCAAGTATGTGGAAATGGATGGTGAGTTCATAGAGACCCCTTGTCAAAATTTTGAAGAGGTTCCCTAGACTATTGCATCAACCGAGACTATTACCAGTGTGCCAAAGATCACCAGACCTCCCTTGAAGATGGCTTCTCTCAAGGACGCCAGAGCAGTAGTCGAAGAAGGTGGGTGTACCATTTGGGGACAGCTCCCTAATTTCCCTTACAAAACTGACAAATTTGGTTTGGGCTTTACTTCAGGAGCTCAAAGGGTTGTTCGACGTGCTCGGGATGGAGGACCTCCCCTACACATTAGCAATCATGGGGTCAATGCTGTAGAAGACAATGATGAGGATTTTGATATTGACAGCTGGATCTACCCTACTACCAACAGTGGACCTAGTAACTGGACGGCCAAAGATTTATTGCCGATTACTTTTGTTCAGCAGTAATGGTCTTGCTTGTTTTTTGGATTTGTAATAAACAATATAAACTCTATGGCCTTGTGTCTTACCCGAGGTACAATGGTTTATTTGTGAAGATTATTATATGTCATTATCATATGTCATCAATAAAACATTGGACGTTTTTGCATACAAATTTTGTGCTCTCTGTTCTTCCTTTCTTCCTTTTACTTTGTCTATACAGTTATGCTCTTACACACACTCACGTATCAACTGAAGATCCATATCCACTCTGGATCCCATTGATAACGGTTCTTCTATTGCCAGTTATGACTTTGAAATTCCGATCAACCAAGCCGAGGGCGAAGGTGAGGAAGATTGTGAGGTACCCAGAGAACTTGCTAGACTATTACAATAGGAAGAAAGGGCCATACAACCTCATGAATAGCCAATTGAGACAATAAACTTGGGTACAGAGGAAGACAGAAAAGAAGTCAAGATAGGTGAAAATTTGGAGCTTCATGTCAAATAGCGGTTGATACAAATGTTACATGATTATGTCGAGATCTTCGCCTGGTCATATGAAGATATGCCTAGTTTAGACACAAATATTGTGGTACATCGTCTTCCAACCAAAGAAGATTGTCCTTTGGTTAAATAGAAGGTCCGTCGTATGCGCCCTGAGATGTCAGAAAAGATCAAGGCCGAAGTAATGAAATAGTTCAATGCCAGATTCTTAGCTATCACCTCTTACCCCTAATGGGTTGCCAACGTGGTTTTGGTGCCTAAAAAAGACGGTAAGGTACGAATGTGTGTGGACTACAGAGATCTGAACAAGGCAAGCCCCAGATATGACTTTCCGCTCCCTCACATTGATGTTCTGGTTGATAACATCGTGCAACACAAGATATTTTCCTTCATGGATGGTTTCTCTGGTTACAATCAGATCAAAATGGTACCCGAAGATATGGTGAAGACAACCTTCATCATACAATGAGGCACTTTCTGTTACAAGGTGATGACATTTGGGTTGAAGAATGCTGGGGAAACCTATCAGCGAGCTTTGGTAGCTTTGTTCCATGACATGATACATCACGAGATAGAGGTATATGTTGATGACATGATATCCAGATCTCAAAATGAAGAAGAGCACCTCGATCATCTACAAAAGTTGTTTGATAGGTTGAAGACGTAAAAGTTGAGACTGCATCCGAACAAGTGCACCTTTGGGGTAAGCTCTGGTAAACTCCTAGGTTTCATTGTCAGTGACAAGGGTATTCAAGTAGACCCTGCAAAGGTAAAAGCTATCCAAGAGATGCCCACTCCTTGTACTGAGAAGGAAGTTAGGGGTTTCTTGGGACGTTTGAACTACATTGCCAGGTTCATTTCACATCTGAATGCTACTTGTGAGCCAATCTTCAAGCTTCTGAAGAAATATCAAGTGGTAAAGTGGAATGACGAATGTTAAGCTGCCTTTGAAAGAATCAAGGATTACCTTCAAGAGCCTCCAATTCTGATGCCTTCGGTTGAAGGAAGACCTTTGATAATGTATTTAACAGTATTGGACAATTCAATAGGGTGTGTGTTGGGGAAGCATAACGAGTCTGGTCAAAAAGAGCATGCAATATACTACCTTAGCAAAAAGTTTACCGACTCTGAAACACAATATTCACTGCTCGAGAAAACTTGCTGCGCTTTGGCATGGGCTGCTCGCCGACTGAGACAGTATATGTTGACCCACATTACTTTGTTGATATCTAAGATGGATCTAATAAAATACATCTTTGAGAAGCCTGCTCTGTCCGGAAGAATAGCAAGATGGAAAATGATCCTAACTGAATACGACATTCAATACACAACCCAGAAAGCAATCAAGGGAAGCGTATTGGCTGATCATTTGGCTCATCAGGCTGTGGACGACTACCAATCCATGAACTTTGATTTCCTGGATGAGAATATTATGTTAGTAACTGATTATGAAGAACCTGGACCGGATGAAGGACCCGAGAAAGGATCCCGATGGACTATGGTTTTTGACGGGGCTTCTAACATGCTTGGCAATGGTGTTGATGCTGTGATCATCTCTCTAGAAGGTTGTCATACTCCTTTCACTGCCAGACTATGTTTCAATTGTACCAATAACATGGAGGAGTATGAAGCATGCATCATGGGTCTCAAAGCTGCTATTGACCCAAGGATCAAGTTCTTGAGTGTATTTGGGGATTCAGCTTTGGTAATAAGTCAAATCAAAGGCGAGTGGGACACGAAGCACCCGAATCTCATCCCTTATAAAGAGCACGTGCTGACATTACTTCCACACTTTGAAGAGGTAACCTTTGAACATTTTCTACGAGAAGAGACTCAGTTAGCGGACGCGCTAGCTACCATGTCCTCTATGTTCAAGGTCAGGTGGGACAACGAGGCTTCTCGGATCACTATTGAGAGATTGGATGAACCAGCATACTGCTACGAGATCGACACGGAAGGAGTAGCAGACAAACCTTGGTTCTATGAGGTGAAGAGATGTCTCGAGGCTCAAGAGTATCCCGAGGGGGCATCTGTAAATGATAAGAAGTTTCTGAGAAGGTTCGCCGCGAAATTCTTCCTTGGTAATGGAATCCTGTATAAGCGCAACCATGCCTCTACTTTACTTTGGTGCGTATACAAGAGCGAAGCGGAGAGGATTATGGCAGAATTACATGAAGGTACCTTCAGAACCCATTCGAGTGGACATACCATGGCTAAAAAGATCATATGGGCATGATACTATTGGTCCACTATGGAAGTAGACTGCTATCAGCATTCACGAACTTGTCACAAATGCCAGATCTATACTTATAAGGTGCATGTACCTCCGGTTCATTTGAATGTCTTGACGGCTCCCTGGCCCTTTGCAATGTGGGGCATTGACATAATCGGAGAGATTAGACCTACCGCTTCCAATGGGCATCGCTTCATCCTGGTGGCCATTGATTACTTCACGAAGTGGGTTGAGACTGCCTCTTTTGCTACGGTTACCAAGAATGTTGTGGCGCGGTTTATCAAGCATATAAACAATATAATGATCTCAACAACATAATGATCACCAAACTCTATAAACAATTAAAGGTCTAGCATCATAATTCTTCCCCTTACCGGCCGAAGATGAATGGCTCTATTGAAGCTGCAAATAAGAACATTAAGAAGATCATACAGAAAATGACGGTGACATACAAAGACTGGCATAAGATGATACCATTTACTCTTCATGGTTACCGCACCTAAGCGCGTACGTCAACAGGGGCAACACCTTATTATCTGGTATATGGTATGGAGGTTGTCCTACCAATTGAGGTCCAGATCCCTTCTTTGAGGATCATGAAGGATGTGGGTTTAAACGAAGACGATTGGATCCAGACTTGACTTGATTAATTGAATCTGATTGATGAGAAAAGGCTTACTGATGTCTGTCATGGTCAGATGTACCAAAAACGGATGATCAAGGCTTTCAACAAAAAGGTTAGACGTCAGATATATAAAGTGGGTGATCTAGTAATCAAGCGCATCATTCTGCCGCAAGGTGACCCCAGGGGAAAATGGACTCCCACATACGAAGGGCCATTTCTAATCAAGAACATATTTTCTGGTGGAGCCATGATTCTAACCACCATGGATGGTGACGACCTTCCCTACCCTTTGAATGTGGACATAGTGAAAAGATACTACGCATAAATAAAGACCCGCTAGGTCAACTGGCCTAGGATAAAATAGGGGCATCCCGGCGAACCAAAAGAGTTCGGTCAAAAATTAGGGATAAAAACAAAAAAAATTGTACACCCGGTGTAGCGGTAGAAATGTTCAAGACTAAGTCATTGGGTTGACTAGACTTTGTACAAATCAAAATAAAAATCGCCACCGCGCTTTATTGTTTCCAAAGGAATGGGAAAAGAGCGAATAACCTAAAAAAAGGGGAAAGATTCAAGGTAAGGGGGTTGGTTATGCAAAGGGAAGGTATTAGAACCCTAAACATCTATGATACTCCACAAGAGCCTCTTTGTAAAATCTGTATATTTTGGCTATAAAATGTGTTATATATGAAATGGATGGTGGAGGTGAGAAAAGAAATATATTATTTATGATTTTTTCACCCGCCGCGGTTGTGAACCTTTAGTGCCTATGTACCACATTTCGTGCAATAGGGGATCAGGGTACACGTAGTTCTTCTTTTAAAAGTTTGAAACACAACTGTGTTGGTTGATTTTAAGAGATAAGACATCATCGTCACTGTTCGTGTGGAAAACATACTTACTACCCACAAATCATGAGGAAGGAGAATTTGCATCATCTCAAAGTGGAGGATATGGCTTGGATTTTAAAATCAACAATGCCTCACCAACACCCAAGTGGAAAATATCTCTCTTCACTACATATTGTAGAAGTATAGTTGTTTGTATCACTACAAGGATTGACAAGAGCCTTAATCTTTTGAGAAAAGAGTTTTAAAGATAAAAGCCAAAGTGGCAAAATGGTTTGAAATGAGATTGGTTGACTTTTAGTCTTCTCACAAAAAGAGTCAAGGTATTATTAAATTGATTGGGGTTTATTTATGAAAATATTTTTTGAAAAGGCATGGACATAAGTCCAAGTTTATTATAAAAGCAGTTTAAGTTCTAAAACAAGAAGAGTTTTCAAAAGGAGGGAGAAGATTTTTTGAAATTAAAGAAGATGGGAGGGGAAGAAGAGGCTATCCTAAAGCATAAGGTAAAAGCTAAGGAGAAGAATTATCTAACCAACAAGAAGCCAATACTTGACATTATGAGTCAAGATAGAATTCCCATTCTTTGGATTGAAACCAAGCAAGCAAAGATACTATACCTCTTGAGAGAACCAAACTTCAAGTGTATTAAGTCTTCACAAAAATTGGGCATAGTAACGGCTGTATACGGGTGAATTCCAGATTACAAACAGAGAATGTAATCACAAAAATCTGCACACAAAAACAAACAAGCAACCCAATGTCTTGAGGTAAATCTCAAGAACTCCATACAAAATAATCAAATAAGATCTCCAAGATAGGTCAAGGTTTCTAATCCTAAGTCCAAGAAAAGTCCCATGCTCCATAATGCCAAGGATAGTAACCAAGTAGTCCAAGTGCCATTAAAGATTTTTTAGGGTTTATGTTGATTATTAAGTGTCTTAAGAAAGGAAAAGAAAAGCTCAAGTGAGAAAAGTAAAAATGGCAAGAAAATAAATGCTCAAATGAGCAAAGATGAAAATGGCATGAAATGTAAAAAATGCTAAAAGATAAATAATACATAAAGCATAAAATAATAAAAAGAATAAAATAAAGCAAGTTAATAATTAGTGGTTAGTTGGATGACCATCTTGAAACTTGCATTTGGAACTCATTAGAGGATTGGTAGAACCAAAGCCTCCACACAAAAAGTTGCATTTGCTTTTTGTCAAGTATATCATCCATTTTGGAATTCTCATAAATACCATTTAATGATCAACGATGTTTAAGTGATCCGCGTTGACCAAAGGTGTTGTAGATCCATTAGAGGATTGGTAGAACCAAAGCCTCCACACAATGAATCTCAAGGTTATTGGATCAAAGAGATCAAATTAACATACTTGGGCTTGCAATCATAAGTTTGGGCCACGAATGATCATTTACTCGAATCGAGACAAAATTTAGCGCTATGTTAAGCAATCGTAAGTGGATTTATATAGAAGTCGCACCTATTTTGAGGTCGGTCAATAGCAATCTATGCACCATTTTTTTTAGTCATGATATAGAGATCATGATCCAACAACATTTAGTGCAAGAAAAAGGGAATGAGATGAATAGGAATTAGGGTAAAAAGAAAACCACATTTGAATTAATATTTAATCAAACTATTATTAAAATCATTCATCCATTTTTTGTGGAGTTAGACTCAACACCATGGATCCAATGATGTTAATAAAGCCATGACCAAAAAATCAAACCAAGACAGCCAAAAAATATTCACAAAATGATATAATATTTAATATATGTATTAAAGGATGAAATATATTAAAATAAACTAAAAAAATATGGAGAAAATATCAATAATATTCAAATTAATCAAGAACTGAAAAATAAAACCATAGAAAAATCAGAAATGGGTCCAAATATTGTTATAAAAATTTTGGGAATTTTTAAAAGTCAGAAACTATTTTTAAAAATTAAAATAAATGGGTAAAATAAACAAAATGGTAAAAAATAGTAAAGTCAGAAACAAAAATAAAATAAAGTCACCAATATTTGTCACAATGTCATTGGATCATCCCATAATTTTTTCAGAATTAAAAAATGTGTAAAAGTATTTTTAAACATTTTAAACAAATCAAATGAGTGTAAAATTCATAAAAAAAATACCAAAACACAAATATAAATTGTGAAAAAATAAAAATCAGAAAGAGAATAATCAAAAATATTTTTCATAATTTTTTCAGATTTTTTGACTAAAAAATGAATTTTCTATGATTTTTTGAAATTTAAAACTATTAAAATATAAAAATCAGAAAAAGAAAATAAAAGAAAAAGATGTGGACCATTGGATGAGAGTCAAAACGCGTTAGTAATCAAATCCAAAGGGTCTGGCACGCTGTGCATATCATGGTCTTTACTGAATAATGTACATAATCATTTAATAAATCAGAATTTGAAAATAACAAATGTCACGCTTTCATTGGTTAGAAGATGACACGTTGGTCATCTTCAACCTCCAGCCCTCAGAATTGCAGGTCTCTCCAACTGTAAAATTAGAAGCTCATACCTATTCCATTCGCTTCGTCTCTTCAAGACGAAGACAACCAAACCTTCGCGACAAATTTATATAAAATGTAACTCAAGCAATTTGGAAAGAAAGTTTTGAAAGGGGATTTGAAAATTCATGGTCAAAACGTGCTTCCATATGAAAGTAATTGTTGCGACTAGAACCAGGGCAATGAGAGCAGCACAATGATACCAAAGTTTTGGAGAATTGACGAAGGAATCTACCTATTGAAGTTGAGTTGCAGAGCTCTAAAACTGGACTTCTATGGAGCAATGTAGTGCACGATTCTTGAATGTAAATGTATGGTTAGGTTCAGGGAAGATCAAGGAAGGTGAATTGATGGAGAAAATGGATTGAAAAAGGCTTGAGAATAGGATTCGAAGTAGCTGAATTCTGAGTTGTGAAGTAATTTTGGCAGGGTGATTCTGGCTATCTAAGCTTAGGAATTTTAATGGGGGATGACCCTCTATTTATAGGGAATCAAATGGAATGCTCAAGCGTGTGGAATGATGCAAATGGGAGGGAAATCGTGTGAACCTGATACACGAGCAAAGTGTGATCTGATTTGCATCAAAACTCTCCAAATCCTTGCGTTTCAAGGCTCTAATCCACTTTGGCAACTTGGTTAAACATGTTTAGATCATAAACGCGTGCTAATTTGATGTTTAAAGGCCAAAACATGGATTTCAAATTCTGACTCATGGTGAAACTTCAGTTCCAAGTTACCAAGTTCAATCCAATGTCATTTCCACCTCAAGGGGTCTTAGGGCAAGATTCTTGATGCTTTGTGTGATCGGTGGGAATAGAACTGACTGTTTTTAGCTGGTTTCGCGAAATGTCGCGGTAAGCAAGAGTCGCCACCGTCTTTTATGTTCTCCAACATGGAAAGGACAAAAGCACAGCAAAATTCCTTCTTTGAGAATGTTTCTCGGTTCGGGAGGTAGATTTATAAAAAGGGAAGGTGTTAGCACCCTTTCTATCCGTGGTTATCCACGGGCTCTTAGGTACTTGCTCTTATGTTTTCAAAATTTGTTTGCTTTTCAAATGTGTGTGGGTTTTGAAAAAAGTTCATTTGAAAACTTCTAGGTAACTCTTGTATCAGTCCTCAAGAGTGTATGAAGTATTGTTTGAAAACTTTTAGAAAGTGTGAGGTGTGAAAAGTATTTTGTTTGTTTTTGAAAAGAGCAAGTACCCATGAGATCTACCTACCCTAAGGAATTAAACTGTGTAAGAGTCCTTTAGATAGTGCTATCCTACCATTGAGAGGTAGGTAGCACCGTCGTTGGAGGTATTCGGGTCAATTCGATTATAAGGGACAATGTGGTCACCAAAGCAATGGTAGGACACCTTAGAAGTAACCCTAATGTCCTAGATCCTTTGTATCCGAGGCAACCGTTTCGAGGCAACTGGATCTTTAGACAAAGGGTGACCTCTAAGACATCCTATACTTGATGACCACGTTTCGAGGCAACGAGTGAAGCGTACCCTAGGAGTGGCATGTGCTTTGTGTGTTGTTTTTCAGTTAATGTTATCTTGTACATGTTATTTGTGAGCTACAGATTAATTTTATTTTTTCATACATTCTTTCATGCATTTAACAGTTAGGGGATGCGGAAAGTAAATTGCGGAAATATAAAGTTCTACGCTATTACAAGGCGCGGGTCTATACATCGCCAAAAAATACAAAGACCCGTTTTGATAAAATAAAGTGCGAGAAATAAAGCAGTAAAAATCCTAATTACTATTACATCCGAAGGCAGTTACAGAAATAATCAAAATAAAGAATTAAAACTAAAATGCGCGCGAAAGAATGAATCGGGAATGTTCTAAGGGTTTTGACCCTTTTAAGGAAAGAAATTGGATTTTTTGTCTTTTTTGTGATTAAATGAAATTAATAACTAATAATTAACTAATTAATTTAATTGAAAGAAAAAATATTTTTTTGTGTTTTTATGTTTTTATGAAATAAAATAAAAGAATTAAAATTCTAAATTAACCTAATTCTAAATTATTTTAATTGTAAAGAAAAAAGAAATTAAAGTTGACCTAATTAAACTATTTATTTGTTAATATTTTATTTACAAAATAATAATATGAACTTAATAATAATAATAAATGTTAATTCCTTTTTTTGATTTTTTATAAAAAAATATTAGTTGGTTAATTGTTAATAAGAAATAAAATAAGTCAAATAAATAAAAAAAGAAAATGACAAAACAAAAATAAAAAAAGGAAGAGTAAACCCAAGGGGGTGTGGGCTGGAATTTGAGGGTGTTTGATTGAGATTTGAGGCCCATTTGAATCCAGCTCGTTTGACTTCTTGGATTGCCTACGCCCACGTTGACTCTGAGTACCATGGTCCTCATGCTTGACCCTTGGATCTGCACTGATGGACACTTGGAGCGCTGGGATGTGAGGCTTATGGTGCACATCATCTTGGAATCTGCACAGGAAAGCATTTAAAAAAATAATATTGGAATTATGGGGGGACCTGGGAATCGAACCCAGGTCCCAAGGGTCTATACACGTCCACCCAAGCCACTGAGCCAAGCCATTTTATTTGTTATAATAACAAACAAAAAATATTATATTCAAAAGTGAACGGTATCCTGGAAATAACAAAAGCGCGCGCATGTTAGCTTGAATAGACCAATCAGAGGCAAGCACGTCCTTCATCTTCTTCATTCCTGCAAAAACATAAAACACATAGCGGGGGTTTTAAACCCCCACAAAATGCAGGCATATGAAAATAGCGATTAGGCGCTCGTTACATATAAAAAGGCGTGAGGTATCCATCACGTTCGTCTCATCCTGCTGATTTCAACCATGCCTGTTTGGAGTTTTAATTTTACAGCATGAGAAAAACCCCAATTTCAAAGCTCTGAAAACCCTAGGAATCGCTAATGGTAGTTTTCAATCCAGGGCATTATAATCAAATTGAATTATATGGAAAGCTACGTATGGACCCTGTGAGTACAATGCAATCAATATAAAGAGTTAAAAATGCATAAATGTATGACTGTGATTTTGAGAAAGAATGTAAACCGTGTGACTTGTGTGGCGTGATTTCTTGAGTGATTTGGCTTGTTTGTGCTTGCAAAAGGTTCTTGGCAATGTAAGGAACGTGTTTGGATAAAAAAGAAAGCTTGAATTGTGTTGGAAAATGGTTTTTAGTTTCACACTTTTCCTTTGAAATTTTGAAATTGCTTTGGCCGTTTGGGAGTGTTCTCTAGGTCGTGAATGCTATTGGGAAGGCTTGCATATAAGGTTATCAATCATAATCAACCAATATCATGAGCCTTAAAGCCTTGTAATGAGGTTTTGATTTGCTCCATAACCACCATTGAACCACTTGCCATATTTGCTTCAAATTTGAATTTTGTGTTTGAAATAGGCTGTACACGAATTTGGCATGTGAGTTATGGTGTATCAAAGCTATTCAAACCACAAAATATCCCTCCATTAATTTCTTTGATTTTTATTTGAATTTTAAAGATTTAAAATGCATTAAATCAAATAAAATTAAATAAAAATAGGAAAATTAATTTTTAATCTTGAAATAAATCATGGGACACGTGGTAAGCATGGCAAAGCTGAACCAAGTGGAAAAAGTGGGCCCTTTTTGTCAAAAAATAAAGTTTCAAGGATAGTTGACTTTGGCCATTTCACAAAAAATCCCCAACTTCTCCAATGCATATATTGCTCAATTTTGATCATATGAACATGTTCTTGGACATTTTGGAAAGGTCTTGAAGTCCTCTAACCAATACCTTTGGTCCCATGTCATTTTGATTTACCAATCTCAAGTTATGGTCTTTGACTTAAAGTGCCTTTTTGTTGACTTTTGAAAATGACCTATAATGTTGAAATTGATAACTTTTTGTGAGAGCATTTCTTGGACTTGGAATGTGAATATGAATTGTAGGAAATGTCCTCCCCTTCAAGATGAGAATTGGATGGGATTTTTCTGATGAACCATGAAAAAGTTATGCCTTGGTCAAGTTACAGTTGACTTTTCAGCTGTCCAAAAATAGAAACTTTTGCATCTTAATGATTTTTGAGCCATTCTTGTGGAATCATGATCAAGACTTGATCAAATGATGATTGTGGCATCAAAATAAGATGTTGACCAAAAATTTTGACTTTTGACTGCCAAATGACCATTTTGCCCCTATAGTTGATTGTGAGGCAATTAGGGTTTTTGACTGTGCAACTTGACCTTGTGAGCCTTGAAACTTGGCATGTAGGTGCTTGACAATGTATATGAGCATATGGGACTTGATTAAGCCCTTGAAAACCTCAACCTCCTTGCAAGAACCAAAACCCTAATTTGACTGGCTTAGGAGAGTGGTTGACTGTGCAACTCCTTGAGTGGACTTTGAACCCTTTGAGGTGATGCTTGTCAAAACTTTGAAGAATATGGGAGGGAAAATTTTGGGGTACAACAGTTGCCCCTGTTCAATCTTCTTAGACCTGAGGATGTAGATTGGCTTGTGTGCCTTTCGTGATCCGAGGGTGGAAGATGATTGAACACTAGAGTGCCCAGAAATTTGCACTCACATAGTAGAGTATCAGCAGTGTGATAGCGGGAATGGGCTCACAGATGCCATTTGGAGAGATAGTGGATAGGGATGGGCTTATAGATGCCATCTGGAAGTGTGACAGAACCTTGTCGGGAATGGGCTTATATATGCCATTTGGAACTGTGATGGATAGTTGTGGAGATGGGCTTATAGATGCCATCTAGGTGTCGATCGCGTAAGAGATTCCTTAGCGAGAACTTGCGTACCTGAGAAAGAAAGATAATTACCTGGCCTGTTACAGGGGTTGATCTTCAAACTCTTTATGCAGATATGCCCTGGCTGGATACAGGAATTAAATCTTCAAACTCTTCAGACGTGTCCTGGCTGGATACAGGAATCGAATCTGGAAATAGTCGTCAACAGATATGCCCTGGATGGATACAGGAATCGAATCTTCAAACTCTTCAGACGTGCCCTGGCTGGATACAAGAATCGAATCTGGAAATATCGTCAACAGATATGCCCTGGCTGGATACAGGAATCGAATCTGGAAATAGTCGTCAACAGATATGCCCTGGCTGGATACAGGAATCGAATCTTCAAACTCTTCAGACGTGCCCTGGCTGGATACAGGAATCGAATCTGGAATTAGTCGTCAACAGATATGCCCTGGCTGGATACAGAAATCGAATCTTCAAACTCTTCAGACGTGCCCTGGCTGGATACAGGAATTGAATCTGGAATTAGTTGTCAACAGATATGCCCTGGCTGGATACAGGAATCGAATCTTCAAACTCTTCAGACGTGCCCTGGCTGGATACAGGAATCAAATCTGGAATTAGTCGTCAACAGATATGCCCTGGCTGGATACAGGAATCGAATCTTCAAACTCTTCAGACGTGCCCTGGCTGGATACAGGAATCGAATCTGGAATTAGTCGTCAACAGATATGCCCTGGCTGGATACAGGAATCGAATCTTCAAACTCTTCAGACGTGCCCTGGCTGGATACAGGAATCGAATCTGGAATTAGTCGTCAACAGATATGCCCTGGCTGGATATAGGAATCGAATCTTCAAACTCTTCAAACGTGCCCTGGCTGGATACAGGAATCGAATCTGGAATTAGTCGTCAACAGATATGCCCTGGCTGGATACAGGAATCGAATCTTCAAACTCTTCAGACGTGCCCTGGCTGGATACAGGAATCGAATCTGGAATTAGTCGTCAACAGATATGCCCTGGCTGGATACAGGAATCGAATCTTCAAACTCTTCAGACGTGCCCTGGCTGGATACAGGAATCGAATCTGGAAATAGTCGTCAACAGATATGCCCTGGCTGGATACAGGAATCGAATCTTCAAACTCTTCAGACGTGCCCTGGCTGGATACAGGAATCGAATCTGGAAATGCGACAGTTGATAGTAATTATCTTTGGATTGATCTTTTTCCTGAAAAGGCAAAACATCAGTTGTATTCAATGTCATGATGTATGCAGTGCATGATGTCATGATGTTCTCAGGGAGAAATGAGATTGTGTGATATGATGCGTATGTGCATGCATTGTGTATGTAAGTAGGATGTATGAAAATGTGATATGTTTATGAATGTATTTTCGTCTAGGAAAATAAATCCTTGACGAATGCCAGGAAGTTGAATCATGGGCTGACGTTGAAGAGTGAAGTTCTTCATTTCTGTTGGGGACGGTGGTTGCAAGAATAAACCGGTAGGAGAAGATGACTCCGTTGGGGAATAAACTTGTTGGAGAGATTACTCTGCGGGGAATACTCTATGGGGAGAGCTACATCGCTGAGGATTTGATGACAACTCCGCTGGGGACTCCGTTGATGTGTTATGTTGGCAGATTTGATGAACTCCGCTGGGGGATAGGAAGAGCTTCTCCGAGGACGATCTTTCCGTGGTTTTTAGCTGAGGATAACCCCGTTATAAGCCCTGGTGGGGAATAACCTTTGAATAAAGCCGGGAGACGCGTTCGTGCCCTGCAGGGGTAAGCTTCCAGAATCTACTGGGGATAAGCTTCCTACCGGGGAGATTGATTCAACTCTCCTGGGGAGATTTTGGAGACTGTACTGGGGAGTGGCTCCACTGAAGTATTTGTATTCCGTCAGGGAACAATCTTATATTAAGACTGTCGGGGATGCTTGCTTAGGAATATCTGCATACTGCTGGAGAATATTGAGATTTTCTGGGGACACCCAACTTCCTTGAGGCTAACAGTAGACTAACTCTGCTTGGGGAGAGTGTTGCTGACTTGCTTAGGGGTACTGTGCCTTGTTAGGAATGATGGGAGATCAACTCTGCTCGGAGAGAGTATTTATGAATCTTGTCTTACTCTGCGGGGAGTGAAGGTATCTTGGTCACATTCTTCAGCTGAACTTACCTTGGTACCTTGGTGGACAAAGCAACTAGATCGCTTAGACAACTCATTATTTCCCCTGTTTCTGATGTCACCTGTAATTAGTCCTTTGTTTTGCATGCAAATATTTATGAGTTAGCCATTAGTGTCAAATGCATATATCACAATTGAACATTGGACGTTTTTCGCAAGACAAAACAGAAAAAGGAAAAACAATTGGCAATTGGTCTGAAAACTGAATTTGTATTAATTTTTGAATTCGCCTGTAAATAGGAGTTTATGTACAAGAGGCTGACGTCCTAGTAAGAAAATGCCGCCGAACAACATAGAGTTTATACAATTTTGAAAAGGAAAACAAAGCAGCTATGTGAAAAGTCCCACTGGGTTTCAACTCTGCTGTCGCCTTTATGTCTCCAAGCGTCTCATCATTTTGCTGCTCAGTTGAAGATGAAGCTGATTGATCGATGACGTCTGAACTTGACAGTTGATACCGGATTCTGGATGCGAGATGATCCAATGAGACATAGTATTACACTTTATCCCTAACTTTTGCCTGGACCGCCCTTTCGAGTTTTCAGTCCACCGGGATACCCATTTTTGCCCTTGCCGCCTTTTCAGGTTTTCGACTTGCCGGGTGTACAGATTTTTTTTCATTTTTCATCCCTTATTTTTGCCCGAACCCTTTTGGTTCGCCAGGAAGCCCTTATTTTTTCTTAGGTGTGTCAACCTAGCGGGTCTTTTGTTCATGCGTAGTATCTTTTTACTATGTCTGCATTGGCAGGGTGAGGAAGGTCGTCACCATCCATGGTGGTTAGAATCATGGCTCCTCCTAAGAAGACATGTTTAACCATAAATGGCCCTTCGTACGTAGGAGTCCATTTGCCCCTGGGATCACTTTGAGGGAGAATGATGCGCTTGATTACCAGGTCTCCGACTTGATACTCTTGTCGTCTGACTTTCTTGTTAAATGCCTTGATCATCCGTTTTTGGTACGTCTGACCGTGACAAATAGCGGTGAGTCTCTTTTCGTCGATTAGGTTTAATTGATCAAGTCGAGTCTGGATCCAGTCATCTTCGCTCAAGCCTGCATCCTTCATTATCCGGAGAGAGGGTATCTGGACTTCAATCGGCAAGACTGGCTCCATGCCATAGACCAAGGAAAAGGGGGTTGCCCCGGTTGACGTTCTTGCTGAGGTACGGTACCCATGCAGAGCAAACGGTAACATCTCGTGCCAATCTTTATAGGTCACTGTCATCTTTTGCATAATCTTTTTGATATTCTTATTTGCTGCTTCTACAGCCCCATTCATCTTCGGCCGGTAGGGAGAAGAGTTGTGGTGCTCTATCTTGAATTGCTCGCAGAGCTCAGTGATCATCTTGTTATTAAGATTGGTACCATTGTCCGTAATGATCCTCTCTGGTACACCGTATCGACAGATCAGGTTATGTCGAATGAACTGTGCCACGACGTTCTTAGTTACGGTGGCATAGGAAGCCTCTTCAACCCACTTTGTGAAGTAATCAATCGCTACAAGGATGAAGTGATGCTCGTTGGATGCCGTAGGTATGATCTCGCTGATCACATCAATGCCCCACATTGCGAAAGGCCAAGGTGCTGTCAAGACATTCAGAGGTACTGGAGGAACGTGCACCTTATCAGCATAAATCTGGCACTTATGACATGTCCGAGAATGTTGGTAACAGTCAGCTTCCATTGTGGACCAGAAATATCCTGCCCAAAGGATCTTCTTTGCCATGGTATGTCCACTGGAATATGTTCCGAAGGTACCTTCATGCAGCTCTGCCATGATCTTTTCTGCTTCAGTCTTATCCACACAACGTAGTAAAGTTGAATCATGGTTTCGCTTGTATAGAATGCCATTGCTGAGGAAGAACTTTGCTGCGAACCTTCTCAGAAACTTCTTGTCATTAACAGATGCGCCTTCGGGGTATTCTTGAGCTTCAAGGTACCTTTTTACTTCATGATACCAAGGTTTTTCAGTTACCTCTTCAACCTCAAGATCACAGCAATATGCAGGTTCATCCAACTTCCAGATAATGATTCGGGGAGCCTCGTTGTCCCACTTGACTTTGAACATGAAAGACATCGTAGCTAGCGCGTCCGCCAACTGATTCTCCTCTCTTGGGAAGTGTTCAAAAGTTATCTCCGTGAAATGGGGGATCAATGTCAACACTAACTCCTTGTAAGGAATAAGATTTGGGTGTTTCGTATCCTACTCGCCTTTGATCTTATTGATCACGAGAGTGGAATCTCCGAAGACACTCAGAAACTTGATCCTTAAGTCAATTGCAGCTTGGAGACCCATAATGCACGCCTCATACTCCGCCATGTTGTTGGTGCAGTTGAAACATAGTCAGGCAGTAAGTGGAGTATGAGTGCCTTTGGGGGATATGATCACAGCGCCAATGCCATTTCCCAAAGCGTTCGAGGCTCCGTCAAAGTGCATAGACCATTGGGATCCTTCCTCAGGTCCTTCATCCGGTCCAGGTACTTCACAATCAGTCACTACCATGATGCTCTCGTCTGGAAATTCAAAGTTCATAGACTGGTAGTCGTCCACTGCCTGGTGTGCCAAATGGTCTGCCAATACACTTCCCTTGATTGCTTTCTGAGTCGTGTACTGGATGTCGTATTCTGTCAAGATCATCTGCCATCTTGCTATTCTTCCAGACAGAGCAGGCTTTTCGAATATGTACTTTATTGGATCCATTTTTGAAATCAACAGAGTAGTGTGAGTCAACATATACTGTCTCAGCCGGCGAGCAGCCCATACCAAAGCGCAACAAGTTTTCTCGAGCAGTGAGTATCGGGTCTCACAGTCGTTAAACTTTTTGCTAAGGTAATAAATGGCATGCTCTTTTCGGCCAGACTCGTCATGCTGCCCCAGCACACACCCCATTGAGCTGTCAAGTACTGTCAGGTATAGTATTAGAGGTCTCCCTTCAACCGATGGCATAATAATGGGTGGTTCTTGGAGATACTCTTTGATTCTGTCGAAAGCGGCCTGACATTCATCATTCCAACGTACTACCTGATCTTTCTTCAGCATCTTGAAGATTGGTTCACAGGTAGCAGTTAGGTGTGAGATGAATCGGGCAATGTAGTTCAACCGTCCTAGAAAGCCTCTGACTTCCTTCTCTATCTTGGGAGCTGGCATCTCTTGTATGGCTTTCACCTTGGCAGGGTCCACTTGAATACCTTTGTCGCTCACGGTGAAGCCTAGCAGTTTTCCAGATCTTACTCCGAAGGTGCACTTGTTTGGGTTCAACCTCAGTTTGTACAACTTCAGACGGTCAAACAACTTTTGTAGATGGTCGAGGTGTTCCTCCTCAGTTTGGGACCTTGCAATCATATCGTCGACATATACTTCAATCTCATGATGGATCATGTCATGAAACAAAGCAACCATGGCACGTTGGTAGGTTGCCCCAGCATTTTTCAACCCAAAAGGCATGACCTTGTAGTAGAAGGTGCCCCACTGAGTAACAAAAGTGGTCTTCTCCATGTCTTCAGAAGCCATTTTGATTTGATTATATCCTGAGAACCCATCCATGAAGGAGAACACTTTGTGCTGAGCAGTATTGTCAACCAGAACATCGATGTGAGGCAAGGGGAAATCATCTTTAGGGCTGGCCCTATTCAAATCCCTGTAATCAACACACATTCTGACTTTACCATCTTTCTTCGGCACCGGAACCACGTTGGCAACCCACTGAGGGTAAGAAGTTACTGCAAGAAAACCAGCATCGAATTGTTTCATAACCTCAGCTTTGATTTTCTCGGACATCTCTGGACGCATACGGCGGACCTTCTGTTTAACCGGAGGGCAGTCTTCCTTGGTAGGCAGATGATGAACCACAATGTCAGTATCCAACCCAGGCATGTCTTCGTAAGACCAGGCAAAGATTTCCATGTAGTCATGCAGCATCTGAATCAAACGTTGTTTCACACTGAGCTCTAGATTGGCACCAATCTTGACTTCCTTTCTGTCTGCCTCAGTATCCAGATTTACCGTTTCCACTGGCTCTTCATGTGGCTGAATGGCCCTCTCTTCCTGGAGTAGCAGTCTTGCAAGTTCGCCAGGCACTTCGCAATCATCTTCACCTTCGTCTTCGGCTAAGTTGATTGGATTTTCGAAGTTATAACTGGTAGTAGCAGAGTTGTTACCAGTGAGATCCAGAGTGGATTGAAACCTGTATAAGTGAGTGTGTGTAAATACAGCTGTTTTGCAATATATAAAGAAAGAAAGAGAGCGCAAGATTTGAAATGTAAAAACGTCCAATGCTTTTATTCATGATATATGGAAGTGACACACAAAAGCCCTCACAAATAAAACCACGGTGCCCCGGGTAAGACACCGGGCCATAGAGTTTCAAATTATTACAAATTCAAAACAAAGAAGTTCATTACTGAGTGACAAAAGTAATAGGTATAAAGTCTTTTGCAGTCCAGTTTCTAGGTCCACCATTGGTCGTCGGGTAGATCCAGCTGTCGAATTCAGATTCGTCCGCTTCGTCCTCAATAGCATTCACTCCCGGGTTGGTGATGAGCACAGGAGGTATTCCAATTCTTGCCTTACGCACAGCCTTCTGAGCTTCTTTTTCAATCACAGCCCAGGCATCCTTCAAGGAAGCCATCTTCAAAGGAGAGCCTTCTGCAGTCACTGTCTCTGCTGCTGCCAACGTCTGAGGCACCTCTTCAAAGTGTTGAAAGGGGGTCTCAATGAACTCCTCATCCATTTCCACGTACCGGAACGAGTTGAGGTGGCTGACCATGTATTCCTCTTCCCCTTGCACTGTTACAATCTTCCCCCTGACCGGGTACTTGAGCTTCTGATGCAATGTTGAAGTCACAGCTCCAGCCTTGTGGATCCATGGGCGACCCAGCAAACAAGAATAGGATGGACGGATGTCCATCACATAGAATTTTGAGTCAAATATCTGTGAACCAACCTTGATTGGGATGTCAACCTCACCATGTACCATCCTTTTGGACCCGTCAAAGGCCCGGACAACAATGTTACTTGGTTTGAGCTCTAAACCCTCACAGTCCAGCCTGTCTAGAGCTTTCTTGGGTAGCACGTTTAGCGAAGATCCAGTGTCAACCAGCACATGAGCAAGAGTAGTGCCCATGCATTCAATGGAGACATGCAGGGCATCATTGTGGTTCTTTCCCTTGGCCGTCAGATCAGCATCAGAGAAACCCAGACCATTATCAGCAGTTAAGTTGGCCACACAGTCGGTGAACTGATCAGCAGATGTTTCTTGGGGCACGTGAGTCGTCTTCAGGAAGGCAATCAGGGCCTTGGCATGGGCCTCTGAACACAGCAACAGTGATAGCATGGAGATTTTAGAGGGGGTGTGCCCCAGCTGTTCAACGACGTTGAAATCACTCTTCTTGATAATTTTGAGGATCTCTTCCATCTCTTGCTTGGAAGCCTCAACAGTGGTCTTTGGTGCCTCCGTCCGGGCAGGCACATCAGTAGCAATCCCCTTGCCCCGAGCGTCAGATGACTCGGCAGCAGGGGTAGAAACTTGATCAGGGGGGGAACAGGCACACTGGCGGGCGTGATGACAAGAGGCCTTTGAATTACTGAAGGTGCAATGTCTGGTGAGAACAGTCTTCCACTATGAGTCACCTTAGCAGGTTCGGTGATGTTGGTAACACCGGTACTAGTATTGAACTCTTGTTTCACTCCCAGAACATAAACATCTGCCCCATAGTACCATGGGACAGCTTTATCAGACTTGTAGGGGATGGGCCCCGGAACAGTAATGGTTACAGGAGCAATCTTGTGAACAGGCATCTTGAGAGGCTTCTTTGAAGGAGCCTTAGAAGGATCGTTGAAAATGGTGACAATTGACACCTCTTCAGCAGGAACAACGGGAACAGCAGTCTTTTTGAACAAAATCTCTTTACTATCCATCAGGTTTTGGACGCCTGATTTCACTAAAGGACAACCAGCAGGTGAATCAGCACACAAATGGCAACCTTTACTACATCCCAGAAATAAACTGGCTAGCAACAGGTTCCTCTTGACGGTCAGCAGCGGAGTAGCAACATCATCCACAGAAGCTACATACAGATCCTCCTCAACAGCGTTCACTCCATGCTGGGGCATGGGAGCGGTCACAACATTTAGCCTTTCGGGCGCCTCGAACTGTATTTCCTTAGCATCAATAAGGTCCTGAACCTTATTCCTTAGGGCCCAACAATCATCAGTAGAATGCCCCGGGCTATCAGAGTGATAAGCGCAACGGGCGTTGGGGTTGTACTTTGGAGATGCTGTGTTTACCACCTTCGGAGCTTCCTTGCAGTTATCAGGCTGGTTGACAGCAGTTGCGGCAGGATCTGAGAGAGAGTCATGCTGAGCCGAGTATACTGCCTTTTGGGCCTCTCAGCTCTGGGCTGGTTGTATTGCTGAGGAGCAGCAGCAGGCTTAGAAATAACCACCGTGTTGACAGCTTGGCGGCGTTCCGGTTTGTTCTGTCTCTTGGGACCGTACACAGCACTGGCCTCCTTCTTGAAGGGCTTCTTTTCAGTATTCGAGGAGGCACCCTTCTGTATCTTCCCTGATTTTATACCAGCTTCGATCCTTTCACCTGTCAGGATCAGGTCAGTAAACCCAGCAGAGGAATTACCAATGAGATGATTGAAGAATGGACCAGATAGGGTCCCCAAGAACATGTCTACCAGTTCACGATCCGTCAATGGTGGCTGCACCCTGCCAGCCAGGTCTCTCCATTTCTGTGCGTACTCCTTAAAACCTTCTATCGATCCTAGCGACATACCCTGGAGTTGGGTACGCGTAGGAGCGAGGTCGGAATTGTACTGATACTGCTTGTAAAAAGCAGTGGCCAAATCCTCCCAGTTACGAATGTTGGTTCCATCCAGCTGATAGAACCATTCGAGATGAGTCCCTGAAAGACTCTCCTGGAAGAAGTGGATCCATAAGTTCTTTTCTGCAGTGTAAGGCTGGATCTTCCTTACATAAGAGCGGAGGTGCAGTTTAGGACAGGAAGCCCCGTCATACTTCACAAAGGCAGGTGTGATCGGTGGATCTGGAACTGACTGTTTAACGCTGGTTCGCGAAATGTCGCGGAAGCAAGAGTCGCCACCGTCTTTTATTTTCTCCAAATGGAAAGGACAAAAGCACAGAAAAATTCCTTTAAAGAGATTGCTCTCGGTTCGGGAGGTAGATTATAGAAAGGGAAGGTGTTAGCACCCTTTCTATCCATGGTTATCCATGGGCTCTTAGATACTTGCTCATTTGTGTTTTCAAAATTGTTTGTTTGCTTTTCAATGTGGGTTTAAAAGTTTCTTTGAAAAATTTCAGATCGACTCGTACGTCAGAGTGTTTGAAAAATTTTGCTTTGAAAGCTTTTGAAAATGTGTTGGTGTGAAAAGTCTTTTTGAGTTTGTTTTGAGATTAGAGCAAGTATCCTTGAGAACCTACCTACCCTAAGGAATTCGTCTGTGTAAATGTCCTTTAAAGTAGTGCCATCCCACCATTGAGAGGTAGGTAGCACCACCGTTGGAGGTGTTCGGGTCAATTCGGGGTTCGGGACATGGTGATCACCAGAGCAATGGGAAGACACCTTAGAAGCTACCCTCATGCCGGGTTCCCGGATCATGAGGACTTACTAAGACGTCCTCTACTCGACGACCACCTTTCGAGGCAAGGCAACAGTGAGGCGTACCCTAGGGGTGGTGTGTGATTTGTGTGTCGTTTTCAGATATTTTGTCTTGTTCATGTCATGGGTGATCTACGCTTGATTTTATTATGTCCATTCATTCTTGCATGCATATTTAACAGTTATAAAGTTTGCAAAAAATAAATCTAAGGCTATTACAAATGGCGCGGGTCCACATCGCCAAAATTAAACCGGACCCGATTTAGCGGAAAAATAAATAATGCGAAGAAATAAAGTGCGAAAAGTAAAGTTACATGGCTTAGGGACAATTACATAATTATTTAAACGATTATAAAATAAATGTGCGAAATAAAGGAATTGAACAAAACTAGGGCGTTGGACCCTTTTGCAAATAATTAAAATTAATAAGGAATTAAAAATAAAATAATAGAAAAAGAATTAAATGTTTTTTGGTATTTTTTATATTTTTTAGATTTAATAAGGAAAAGAAGTTAATTGAAATTAAATTAAAAGGCAAATTCTAATTCTATTATTTTTTAAGTTTATTATGAAAGAATTAAATTAACCTAAATTAAACCCTAATTTATTTATGTACAAATTTAATCATAAAAATAAATAAATAAATAATTATTATTATTGTGGAAAAAAGGGGAAAATAAAAAAAAAGAAAATAAAAAGTTATTAAACCTAAATTCTATTTTTTTGGATTTTTATTAAAAAAGAATTAAACTTATAACCTAATTTACTAAATTATTTACATGCATTAATTTATTTACAAGAAAATAAATACAATAAATATTTTTATGTTTTTATCTTTTTTCTGGTTTTTTTTGTAATGTTTTTATATTTTGTAAAAAAAAGAGAAAGTTAATTAATTAATAATTAAAATAATAAAAAGAAAAGAAAAGCAAACCAGGGGGGGTAGTCCCCAATTTAGGAGGTATAGGCCTGGAGTTTTGGCCCATTAAGCCTTGAATTTGTAGACTTTTCTGGATTATGTATGATGCGTTTGACTTGAGTATATGTGTTCTTCAGAATCTTGGCCTTGGATTGGTCTTAGTGCACACGTGGGTGGCCTGGATGTAGCGTGTACGGTGATCTACAAGGGGGCGCCTGCATAGGAACTATTATGGCAAAATAATATGGAATATTTCCAGACCTGGGACTTGAACCCAGGTCATGAGGGTTACAAGCGCGTCCACCTGCCAGCTGAGCTATTCAATTTCATTTAACATAATATAATGAATAAATAACAAAAGGTAAAATCAAAGCATAATGGATAGCACGCGCGAAATTTCAAATTAGCTAATCACATGCTGCCAACGCATCGTCCCCTTCGCGTGCTCTGTAACGAAACATATAAGGCCACGGTTTTTGAAGCGTTGCAGAAAGTAGGCTAGCGGAAAATAGCGAATAGCTTATTTCCAAACATAAATTAGGCGCGAGTATATGGATCTTTTCGTCTCTAAGCACTGAGTTCAACCATGGTATTCAGGGGTCTTGATTTTTCTTCTATACAAAATCCCCAATTTAGAAAACCTGCAACCCTAATTTTTGACAATGGCGAAAACACATATATGGCACAAAAACTCAATTGAACATATTGGTTAGCGTAGAAACATCATTATAAACAAGAATCCATGAAGAAAAATGCAAAAGAATGCTTAATTTATGCTATGCGATTTCAAGAATTTTGAGGTACGGTTTGACTTAGGGGTACCAATTCAAAGTGTTTTGGTTGATGTTAATGATTGGAATCTCTTCAGGGATGCTTAAGGATGCTGATAGAACAAAAATTGAAACTTGAATCGTCCTTAAAGCTAGTTTTCAGTGTTTGAGTTTTTAGGAGAATTTTCAATATTGTAATGGTTTCTTATGCGCAGCTTGCAGTCTAAGATCATTAGGGTTCTGTTTCTGAGTATGTATAGAGGCTTTTAGGTCAAGAAAGCTGTACAAAATCTCATGCCATAATGGATTTCAATATATGATTTTACAAGATCTTTTTGAATATTTTTTCATGTGCAATTTGTATCAAATCTGATCAATTCTCATCAAAATTTGCCTAATTGGGATATGCACGAAATATTAAGAATAAACATGCATGAAAAGATTTTTTTAGGTTAAGTTTGATATTTTCCATGTATTAAAATGATTTAAATGAATATAAATTAATATAAATTCAAATAAATAATTAAAAAATATGAAAATACTTCCCTTTGGGCCTAGTGGTCGTGCATAGGCTTGGCATGAAGAAACTTGGAAGAAAAATGGGCCCATTTGCATTTTTAGGCCCTTTGCATCAATGTTGACTTTTCAAAATTCCTAAAAATTTCCCAACTTCCACAAGGCATAACTTGGTCAATTTTTAAGCTTTTCACATGTTCTTGGACATTTTGGAAAGGTCTTTGAGTCCTTTAACCAATGCCTTTGGTCCCATGTCATTTTGATTTACCAATCTCAAGTTATGGCCTTTGACTTAAAGTCCCTTTTTGTTGACTTTTGAAAATGACCTATAATGTTGAAATTGATAACTTTTTGTGAGAGCATTTCTTGGACTTGGAACATGAAGATGAATTGTAGGAAATGTCTTTCTCTTCAAAATGAGCTTTGGATGGAATTTTTTTGATAATCCATGTGAAAGTTATGCCTTGGTCAATTTCAGTTGACTTTTTCAGCTGTCCAAATATAGCAACTTTTGCATCTTTGATGATTTCTGAGCCAAATTTTTGAGAATCATGATCAAGCATTGATCAAATGATGTTTGTGGCTTCAAAATGATATATTGACCAAAAATTTGAACTTTTGACTGTCAAATGACCATTTTGCCCCTACAGTTGACTGTAGTGCAATCTAGGGTTTTGACTGTGCAATTTTGAGCTGAATGCCTTGAAACTTGACATGAGGATACTTGACCATCTTTGTAAGCATATGAGACTTGATTGGGCCTTTGAAAAGTTCATTTGCTTGACCAGAACTCAAACCCTAGTTTTGACTGTATAGGAGACAGTTGAGCTGCACAACCCTGGGGGGAATTTTGTGACCTTGATTTTGACAATTCTTGATGAATATGGGAGGGCAAATTTTGGGGTACAACAGTTTCCCCTGTTCAATCTTCTTAGACCTGAGGATGCAGATTGGCTGACGCGCCTTTCGTAATCCGAGGGTAGAAGATGATTGAACACTAAAGTGCCCAGAAATTTGCGCTCACATAGTAGCAATGATGATGAGGGAATGGGCTTATAGATGCCATTTGGATGTTGCTTGGATAGGATGATGGGCTTATAGATGCCATCTGGATGTTGATCGCGTAAGAGATTCCTTAGCGAGAACCTGCATACCTGCAAGAGAAAAAATGAGTACCTGACACGCTGCAGGAGCTGATTTTAGATGCTTGGTATAGATGTGTCCTGACTGGTTACAGGAGCTGAGTCTGGAGCTTCAAACGTTGATGAATGAACCAGGGATGGTTACTGCCTTAGCATGAATGGTAAGAGAATCCTGAATGATTTCAACCTCAACAACGCTCGTTGAGAAAATCTTGGTGAGAATTACCATCTTCGTAGTGTCAGGAAGAGAACCAAAGGACATTATAATCTCAAAGGGAGTCACCTCACTCACCGTTGGAGAGGGAACTATAGGAAATTATAATCTGAAAGGAAATATCACCTCACTCGCCGTTGGAGAGGGAAACATCTTGAAAGGGAATTACCACCTCACTCGCCGTTGGAGAGGGGACCATAAGAGAATATCACCTCACGCTCATGCCGGAGAGGGAAACATCTGAAGAAGGAATTACCACCTCACACGCCGTTGGAGAGGGGACCATAAGAGAATATCACCTCACGCTCATGCCGGAGAGGGGAACATCTGAAGAAGGAATTACCACCTCACACGCCGTTGGAGAGGGGACCATCTGAGAACTTCTACTGAGTCTTTATCAGAAAAATCTGTTTGGAGTCGATTTAACTGGACTAGAGAAGTCCTTGAAATATGTTTGAGAATTTCAACTGCATCTTTCCTGCAAGGTAAAGGTCAGTTATATGCAATGCATGATATGGATCAAGCAATGATGTTCTCAATATGGATGCGATTTATAGTATATGATGCGTACATGCATGCTATAATGATGTATGTGATGATTTATGTATGTTTTCGTCTAGGAAAATAAATCCTTGACGGGTGCCGGGAAGTCATATCCTGGGCTGATGTTGAGGAAGAGATTTTGCTTCCGCTGTGGATGATCGTTGCAAGAATACCGGTAGGAGGAGATAACTCCGTTGAGGAATAAACTTGGAAAATGGAATAATTCTGCGGGAGAAAAGATACTCTAGCGATCATGCTGGGGAGTGCTACTTTGTGGGGATAGCGATGCTCTGCTGTGTTGATGAAGATAACTCCGCTGGGGATACCGTTGATGAGTTATGCTGGGAGATTTGATGAATTCCGCTGGGGATAGGAAGATATTTTGCCGAGGACGCTCTTTCCGTGGTTTTTGGCTGAGGATAACCCAGTTATATCTTGTTACGGAAATAACTCTTTAAATCAAGCCGGGACGACGCGTTCGTGCTCTGCGAGGGATAAGCTTCCAGAATCTACTGGGGATAAGCTCGCTGCTTGGGGAGATAAACTCCAAATTTCTTGGGGAACTGGATTGGACTCTCATGGGGAGTTTTGATATGCTGGAGGATGATCCCTTAGAATGTTGATATACCGCCGGGGAACAATCTTTAGACCAAGACTGCTGGGGATGCTTTATGTATACTGCTGGGGAAGTATTGAGATCGGCTGGAGGATACTCAATTCCCTTGATAATTGTAATTTTGCTTGGAGAGACATGTATTGTTTTACTGAACTACTCTCTGGGGAATTAAGATACTCGGTCATGTTCTTTGGCTGAACCTACCTTGGTACCTTGGAGGATGGAACAATTAGACTGCTCAGACAACTCTTTATTGCCCCTGTTTCCAGTGTCACCTGCAATTAATTCCTTTGTTTCGTATGCAAATATTTATGAGTTAGCAAATTATTGTCAATGCATACATCACAAATTGAACCTTGGATGTTCTTCGCAAAACAAAACAGAAAAAGAAAAACACTTGGGCACGTTTAACTGAAAAATATATTTGTATTGATTTTGAATGGCCCATGAATAGGCGTTTTGTGTACAAGAGGCTGACGTCCTAGTAAGAGGTACGCCGCCGATCAGAAGAGTGTATACAATTTTTGTACAAAAGAAAATAAAACAGCTGTGTGAAAGATGAATGATCCACTGGGTTTCAACTCTGCTATTGCCTTTATAACTCCGAGCGTCTCATCACTTGATGACCTTGGTTGAAGGTGAAGCTGACTGATCGATGCCGTTTGAGCTTGATGTAGATACCGGATTCTGGATGCAAAGTGATCACTGAGGCATAGTATTACGCTTTATCCCTAATTTTTGCCTGGACCGCCCTTTCGGGTTTTCAGTCCACCGGGATACCCATTTTTGCCCAAGCCGCCTTTTCAGGTTTTCGACTTGCCGGGTGTACAGATTTTTCATTTTCATCCCTTCATTTTGCCCGAACCCTTTTGGTTCGACGGGAAGCCCTAATTTTTGCCTAGGCATGTCAGCCTAGCGGGTCTTTTTCATGCGTAGTATTTTTTAACTATGTCTGCATTGGCGGGGTGAGGAAGGTCGTCACCATCCATGTTGGTTAAGATCATTGCTCCTCCTGAGAACACATGCTTAACCACAAATGGCCCTTCGTATGTAGGGGTCCATTTGCCCCTTGGATCACTCTGAGGAAGGATGATTCTCTTGATAACCAGATCCCCGACTTGGTATTCCTGTGGCCTGACCTTTTTGTTAAATGCCCTGATCATCCGTTTTTGGTACGTCTGACCATGACAGATAGCAGCAAGTCTCTTTTCGTCAATGAGATTGAGTTGGTCAAGTCGTGTCTGGATCCAATCATCTTCGTTCAGATTTGCATCCTTCATTATCCGGAGAGAAGGAATTTGCACTTCAATCGGCAAGACTGCCTCCATGCCATAAACCAGAGAGAAGGGAGTTGCCCCGGTTGACGTCCTAGCTGAGGTACGGTACCCATGCAGAGCAAACGGTAACATCTCGTGCCAATCTTTGTAAGTTACTGTCATTTTTTGCACGATCTTCTTGATGTTCTTATTCGCTGCTTCTACAGCCCCATTCATCTTCGGTCTGTAAGGAGAAGAATTGTGGTGCTGTATCTTGAACTGTTCGCAGAGCTCAGCGATCATCTTATTGTTCAGATTGGTGCCGTTGTCTGTAATAATCCGCTCAGGGACGCCGTATCGACAGATCAGGTTGTGCCGAATAAACCGTGCTACAACAGTCTTGGTTACTGTAGCATAGGATGCTGCCTCAACCCACTTCGTAAAATAATCAATCGCCACTAGGATGAAGCGATGTCCATTGGATGCCGTAGGTTTGATCTCGCCAATCATATCTATGCCCCACATTGCAAACGGCCAAGGCGCAGTCAGAACATTCAGGGGAACCGGAGGAACATGCACCTTATCTGCATAGATCTGGCACTTGTGGCATGTCCTCGAATGTTGATAGCAGTCAACTTCCATTGTGGACCAGTAATATCCTGCCCGTAGGATCTTCTTAGCCATAGTATGCCCACTGGAATGCGTACCGAAGGTCCCTTCATGTAGCTCTTCCATGATTCTTTCTGCTTCAGTTTTGTCCACACAACGCAGTAAGGTTGAATCATGGTTTCTCTTGTACAAAATGTCGTTGCTTAGGAAGAACTTTGCTGCAAACCTTCTCAGGAATTTCTTATCATTGACAGAGGCACCTTCAGGGTATTCCTGAGCTTCCAGATATCTCTTCACTTCGTGGTACCAAGGCTTCTCAGTTACCAATTCAGTTTCGAGATCACAACAGTATGCCGGTTCGTCCAATTTCCAGATGATGATCCGGGGAGCTTCATTATCCCATTTAACCTTGAACATTGAAGACATTGTAGCTAACGCGTCCGCTAACTGATTCTCTTCTCTTGGAAAGTGCTCGAAGGTTATCTCTGTGAAGTGGGGAATCAGGGTCAACACACATTCTCTGTAAGGAATCAAGTTTGGATGTTTCGTATCCCACTCTCCTTTGATCTGATTGATCACAAGAGCGGAATCTCCGAAGACACTTAGAAATTTGATCCTTAGGTCGATCGCAGCTTGAAGACCCATGATACACGCCTCATACTCCGCCATGTTGTTGGTACAGTTGAAACATAGCCGGGCAGTGAGTGGAGTATGAGTACCTTGTGGAGATATGATTATGGCGCCGATACCATTTCCCAAAGCATTGGAAGCTCCGTCAAAGTGCATAGACCATCGGGATCCTGGTTCAGGTCCTTCATCCGGTCCAGGTACTTCACAGTCAGTTACAATCATGATGCTTTCATCCGGAAACTCGAAGTTCATAGACTGATAGTCGTCTACAGCTTGATGAGCTAAGTGGTCTGCCAATACACTTCCCTTGATGGCTTTCTGGGTTGTGTACTGAATGTCGTATTCCGTCAAGATCATCTGCCATCTTGCAATTCTCCCAGACAGAGCAGGCTTTTCGAATATGTATTTTATCGGATCCATTTTTGAGATCAACAAGGTAGTGTGAGTCAGCATATACTGTCTCAGCCGGCGAGCAGCCCATACCAAAGCGCAGCAAGTTTTCTCAAGCAGTGAGTATCGGGTCTCACAGTCGGTAAACTTTTTGCTAAGGTAATAAATGGCATGCTCTTTTCGGCCAGACTCGTCATGCTGCCCCAGCACACACCCCATTGAGTTGTCTAGCACTGTCAGATATAGGATCAGAGGTCTCCCTTCAACCGGTGGCATAAGGATGGGTGGTTCTTGGAGATACTCCTTGATTCTGTCGAAGGCAGCCTGACATTCATCGTTCCAATGTACTACCTGATCTTTCTTCAGCAGCTTGAAGATTGGCTCACAAGTAGCAGTCAGATGAGAGATGAATCGAGCGATATAATTCAGGCATCCTAAAAAGCCTCTGGCTTCCTTCTCTGTCCTAGGAACTGGCATCTCTTGAATAGCTTTGACCTTAGCAGGGTCCACTTGAATACCTTTATCACTGACCACGAAGCCTAGCAACTTCCCAGATCTTACCCCGAAGGTGCACTTGTTCGGGTTCAATCTCAGCTTGTACAGTTTCAATCGGTCGAACAACTTCTGTAGATGATCTAGATGCTCTTCCTCAGTCTGGGACCTAGCGATCATGTCGTCCACATACACTTCGATCTCATGATGGATCATATCATGAAATAAGGCAACCATGGCACGTTGGTAGGTTGCCCCAGCATTCTTTAATCCGAACGGCATGACCTTGTAACAGAAGGTGCCCCACTGAGTAACAAATGTAGTCTTTTCCATATCTTCAGGTGCCATCTTGATCTGATTGTAGCCTGAAAAGCCATCCATGAAAGAGAATACCTTGTGCTGAGCTGTATTATCAACAAGAACATCAATGTGAGGTAAGGGGAAGTCATCTTTGGGGCTGGCCCTGTTCAGATCCCTATAATCCACGCACATTCTGACCTTACCGTCCTTTTTAGGTACCGGCACCACATTAGCAACCCACTGAGGATAAGAAGTCACTGCAAGGAACCCGGCATCAAACTGTTTCATGACCTCGGCTTTAATCTTCTCGGACATCTCTGGACGCATCCGACGAACCTTTTGTTTAACTGGAGGGCAGTCTTCCCTAGTCGGCAAATGATGGACGACAATATCGGTATCCAATCCTGGCATGTCTTCGTAGGACCAGGCAAAGATCTCCATATAGTCATGTAACATCTTGGTTAACCGTTGCTTCACGCTGAGCTCTAGGTTGGCACCAATCTTTACCTCTTTCCTGTCTTCGTCGGTACCCAGGTTTATGGTTTCCACTGGCTCTTCATGGGGTTGAATTGCCCTCTCTTCCTGAAGCAACAGTCTAGCAAGCTCGCCAGGCACTTCGCAATCATCTTCACCTTCGTCTTCGGCTAAGTTGATCGGATTTTCAAAGTCATAATTGGCATTAGCAGAGTTGTTGTCAGTAAGATCCAGAGTGGATTGGAACCTGTATGAGTGAGTGTGTGTGTAAATACAGCTGTTTTGAAAATTATGTAAAGGAAAGGGAAGACAGAAAAGGAACACAATATTTGTAATGCGAAAAGTACGTCCAAGATTTTCATTCATGATGTATAAAATGACAGTTTGTATGCCCTCACAAATAGAACCACGGTGCCTCGGGTAAGACACCGGGCCATAGAGTTTATCATTATTTATTACAAAATAACAAAACATGGGAATTCATTACTATGTCACAAAGGTAACAGGGGTATGATCCTTTGCACTCCAATTGTTCAATCCTTCTTCGGCCGTCGGATAAATCCAGCTGTTGAATTCGGCTTCGTCCACTTCAAGGTCTTCCCCGACAGCATTCGCTTCTGAACCTTTAATAAATACCGGAGGCCTTCCGATCTTCTCTTTCCTCATAGCTCTCTGCCCTTCTGAGGTGAAACCCAGCCCAAGTTTATCAGTCTTCTGGGTGAAGTCTGGCAGTCTGCCCCAGTTGGCACCTTCACCTTTCTGCACTACAGCCCTGGCATCCTTCAGAGAGGCCATCTTCAAAGGACCACCTGCTTCTGCTGTTTCTGCTGCAATTGGAAACACCTCCTCGAAATGCTGAAAGGGGGTCTCAATGAACTCCCCATCCATCTCAATGTATCTGAACGAGTTTAGGTGGCTCACCATGTATTCTTCCTCTCCTTGCACGGTGACAATCTTCCCTCTGACGGGGTACTTTAGCTTCTGATGCAAGGTAGAGGTCACTGCCCCAGCCTTATGTATCCAGGGTCGACCCAGCAGACAAGAGTAAGATGGACGGATATCCATCACGTAAAAAGTGGAGTCGAACACCTGAGAGCCCACCCGAATCGGAATGTCAACTTCTCCATGGACCATCCTCTTTGAACCGTCAAAGGCCCTGACGATAATGTTGCTGGGTTTCAAATCCAGGCCTTCGCAATCTAGACGATCCAGAGCCTTCTTGGGTAGCACATTCAAAGATGACCCAGTATTAACCAACACGTGTGCCAAGGTGGTGCCCCTGCATTCGATTGAGACATGCAGAGCATCATTATGATCTTTCCCCTTTGCGGTCAAATCAGCATCGGAGAAACCCAAGCCATTGTCTGCCGTCAGACTTGCCACGCAATCTGTGAACTGGACTGCAGAGGTTTCATGTGGCACATGGGCCGTCTTGAGGAATGAGATGAGGGCCTTTGCATGGGCCTCAGAGCATAGCAGTAAAGAGAGCATGGATATCTTGGAGGGCGTGTGCCCCAACTGTTCCACGACATTAAAATCGCTCTTCTTTATAATCTTCAAAATCTCCTCCATCTCTTGTGGGGAGGCCTCAGCAGCCATGGGTATGGGGGCCTCCATCTGGGCAGGCTCAGTTTCAATTCCCTTGCCCCGAGCCTTGGATGACTCGGCAGCAGGAGAAACGATCGGATCAGCAGCAGGAACAACAACTTGGTCAGCAACGGGAGTAGGTGTACTTGCAGGAATTATCAGGAGCGGTCTTCGGGCAGCAGGTGGCGCAATGTCAGGCGAGAAGAGCCTGCCACTGCGGGTAACTTTGGCCGGGCCAGTGATGTCACAGATGCTGGCGCCAGCGTTGAGCTCTCGTTTAACTCCATTTATATATACATCTGCCCCATAGTGCCAAGGGACAGCTTTGTTAGATGCATAGGGCAGGGGCCCAGGAACAGTGATAGTAATAGGTGCCACGGTCAGAATTTGGACAGGCTTCTTCTGGAGAGCCGGGATCGGATTGTTGAAGATAGTCACCACAGAAACTTCTTCCATTGGAGCCAAACGAACAGCAGACTTCTTGAATAGAATCTCCTTGCTATCCATTAAGCTTTGGATGCCTAACTTTAGCAAGGGACAACCGGATGGGGACACAACACAGAACAGACAACCCTCACTACAGCCCGGAAATAAACCGGCCTGTAGTAGGTTCTTCTTAACGATCCTTAGAGGAGTGGCTAGATCATCCACAGAAACAGCATAAATGTCTTCATCAACAGCATTTACCCCGTGTTGAGGCATGGGGGCAGTAACTACATTCGGTTTTGCAGGCGCTTCGAATTGTATCTCTTTAGCATCGATAAGGTCTTGCACCTTATTCTTTAACGCCCAACAGTCATCAGTGGCATGCCCCGGGCTGTCTGAATGGTAAGCACAACGGGCATTCGGGTTGTACTTAGGAGAGGTAGTGTTTGAGAACTTTGGCGCCTCCTTGACAGTCACCAAATTGGTGGATAGTAACTGTGGCAGAATTTGCGATAGGGTCATGCTTAACCGGGTAAACTCTCTCCGGGGTCTATCAGCCCTTTGAGGATTGTTTGGCCGGGGAGCGGCAGCAGGCTTAGCGATCATTACCGCGCTGACAGATTGGCGACGATCAGGTCTTTCTGATTTCCTGGAGCCATACACGGCACTAGACTCCTTTTTGAAGGGTTTCTTCTCTGTACTAGATGATGCACCCTTTGCAATCTTCCCAGATTTCAGCCCAGCTTCGATTCTCTCTCCAGTCAAGATTAAATCAGTGAAACCAGCAGAAGAATTCCCAATGAGATGGTTAAAAAACGGCCCAGATAGGGTCCCCAAGAACATGTCCACTAACTCTCGATCAGTCAAAGGTGGCTGCACCCTGCCAGCCAGATCTCTCCACTTCTGCGCGTACTCTTTAAAACCTTCACTTGCACCTAACGACATACCCTGGAGTTGGGTACGTGTGGGGGCAAGGTCGGCATTATACTGATACTGCTTGTAGAAAGCAGTAGCCAGCTCCTCCCAGTTACGAACTTTGGTCCCATCCAGCTGATAGAACCATTCGAGATGAGTCCCTGAAAGACTCTCCTGGAAGAAGTGGATCCATAGGTTCTTGTCCGCAGAGTACGGCTGAATCTTTCGAACATAGGACCTCAAATGCAGCTTGGGACAGGACGCCCCGTCATACTTAGAAAAGGTTGGAGCTTTGAACTTGTGCGGGATGATTACACCAGTCGACAAACCCAGATCTCCGAAATCCAGCCCAGGTGCCTGTTGCACCTCCATAGCCTTCAACCTGTCCTCCAGTTGTTTGTACTTGTCATCTGCAGGAGGGTACTGCTCTTCATCAAAATCTGTCTCGTTGTCGGAGACCACTGGAGTAGGAACCTTTACTTCTGCCTGAGAAGGAGTCCTGCCAACAGAAGAACCAGCCTCTTCATGGTGCAGAGTATTACCCAACCTTCGGCCCGAGTTGAACAGAACATTTCTTCTCTTCTTCTTCTTCTCCTTTTTCAGGAGCATAGTCTTTAATTCTTCTTGGCCTTTAGCTAGACCCATGATTAGTTCTTGAAACTGCGCATTCTGCGCCTGGAGAGCCTTGATTGATGTCTCTGTTGATTCAGATCCGGGATTCATGATGCTGAAATAAACAGCGAAGAACTGTAAGCAACCTGAAAAAGGGGAAAAACCTGCTATGCACATGATGTATGAAATGCGTATGAATTATGTTTTCAAAGACAATCGGGAATCAACTTTGTAAACAAAAAAGGAACACACTTTATTAGATTCAACTTTGCAACTGAGATTATTCAACAAGTTGCCCTTAGGCGTTTACATGAAATGAAACAACTGGAAAGGAAATAAAGACTGTAAAGGCACATTCAGCATTCCTCATTGATCCCATGGTCTCCTCTTCTCAGTACGGAGGTAGGCATTCAGAGCTCTCTCATTCTCCAACTGCTTTGTCAGCTTCTGGATCTTTGATTCCTGATCGTTGAACTTTTCCCGGTAAGAATCCCGTTCTTCTTGCAGTTGCGACCAAGATCTCTTCAATGTCTCATAATCAGTAGGTATCTGAGGAGGAAGGACAGTTGGAGGAACACCATCTTTATCAGGACACTCAAGAATGACGGGTCTGACAGCTTCATACGGCATACCTAACTTCTGAGCACGGATGCGGACCCATTTGTAGTAGGCTTCCATAGGTAGAGAAGTCTTTGGCCCTAGCTCTTGTGGGTCAGCTTTATGAACCTTCTCCCAAGCCTTGATGAACCTACGACGTAGCTCGTCACTATCCACCTGAAACTCGAAACTGATGTGAGGCACCAACATCTCATGGGGGCCTGTTCTTCTTGCTCTTCCAAACTGACGGAGTGCTAGACATGGATTGTAAGAGATCCCTCCTTGAGTACCAATCAGAGGAACATTAGGATACTCCCCGCATCGATCAATAATAGCTATCTCATCCAAACCTCTGCAAGTCCAAATGATGTCTTTATCGGTGAGAGACATTAACCTGTGAGCCCAACCTCTTCCTTCTTGGTTCTTCAGTACGAACTTAGGGAGGTGCGAAATAAACCACCTCACCAACAAAGGGATACAACACCATAGGGTTCCTCGTCTTCGGGTAGTACGGGCATGAAGTTGTTGCAAGATGTCACCCAAGAGAGTGGGCACAGGGTTCTGGGACATAAAGATCCTAATGGAAGTGACATTGATGAAGTTGTCAGGATTAGGAAACAGGACTAACCCATAGATTAGGAGAGCCAAGATGTCTTCGTATGCCCTAAAGTCCAAGTCATTCCAGAAGCTGTTAGCTTTACCAATCAGAAACTTGGCCAAGAAACCCTTAACTCCGCTTCTAGTTACCCAGTTGTCTGTTACCTCTTGATGGGTCAAAGGAAGAGCTGCAGCAATGTCCTCAAGCCTGAGGGTCTTTTCCCAACCAGTAAAGGGAGTCTGATCCAAGATAGGGATACCAAGCAGATTAGAGAACTCTTCCAGGGTAGGGACCAGCTGGAAGTCTTGAAAGGTGAAGCACTGGTACTGAGGGTCATAGAATTGGGTCAGAACACTCATCAACTGTTGATCCCGCTTTGCAGTGACTAAACTGAGAAGAGAACCATGCCTCTGAATGAAGGAAGTGGTGTTTGGAATTCTGCTAACCAACTCATCAATCAACTCAGGTGAACGAACAAAGTTGAACCAGATAGTATTCCTTCGCACAGGCATCATAATGTCCTACAAAACAGAGCAAAGATGAAACCCTCTTGTCTTTGAAATGGTCAGTTCTTATGCAGGATGCATGCAATGTTCATGATGCTATGATGTTATGATAAAGCACACCACATACAGATACAAAGGCAAACATAGTAAGGCACACAAGTCACCCAAGGCAAGCCCCTAAAGTTTAGGCCAGCATGAGGTCTAGGTACTACCCTCTTTCAGTTTGTTGGTTCATACCTGTCCTAATCAAAAGTAACCGGGTTCTTAGAGGATCCCAATATCATTGACTACCCTCAATCGGTCATAACTCCAGCATCGCAATCTTTTCTTGCGGCCAGAACCATCACGAGAGTTTAGCCTCAATGGGCGTAGCATACTGCTACTGTTCTAAAGGCCAAGTTGTGTCAATTAAGGTTCTAAGGTTGTTGGTGCTTAATGACTCCTTAGAAGACCCATACTCTCCTCGTTGCGACACAAGGGATATCGGTACAGACTAAGGTGTCACACCAACGTAGCCACTGCTTCACCTGTGTCGGTCTACGCCGGACAGGTCCCTCACAGCTTATGCTACCTAACAAGGTATCCCCAGATCCGGGTTAGGATCTATGTAACTCCGATGCAACCCACAATAGTAAAGCAAGCAAAACAATACAAGTGAAAACACAGTTATGACTTAGCCCTAAGGTACACCCCACTTTAAGTTAAGTCCCCAGCAGAGTCGCCAGTTCTGTGATCGGTGGATCTGGAACTGACTGTTTAACGCTGGTTCGCGAAATGTCGCGGAAGCAAGAGTCGCCACCGTCTTTTATTTTCTCCAAATGGAAAGGACAAAAGCACAGAAAAATTCCTTTAAAGAGATTGCTCTCGGTTCGGGAGGTAGATTATAGAAAGGGAAGGTGTTAGCACCCTTTCTATCCATGGTTATCCATGGGCTCTTAGATACTTGCTCATTTGTGTTTTCAAAATTGTTTGTTTGCTTTTCAATGTGGGTTTAAAAGTTTCTTTGAAAAATTTCAGATCGACTCGTACGTCAGAGTGTTTGAAAAATTTTGCTTTGAAAGCTTTTGAAAATGTGTTGGTGTGAAAAGTCTTTTTGAGTTTGTTTTGAGATTAGAGCAAGTATCCTTGAGAACCTACCTACCCTAAGGAATTCGTCTGTGTAAATGTCCTTTAAAGTAGTGCCATCCCACCATTGAGAGGTAGGTAGCACCACCGTTGGAGGTGTTCGGGTCAATTCGGGGTTCGGGACATGGTGATCACCAGAGCAATGGGAAGACACCTTAGAAGCTACCCTCATGCCGGGTTCCCGGATCATGAGGACTTACTAAGACGTCCTCTACTCGACGACCACCTTTCGAGGCAAGGCAACAGTGAGGCGTACCCTAGGGGTGGTGTGTGATTTGTGTGTCGTTTTCAGATATTTTGTCTTGTTCATGTCATGGGTGATCTACGCTTGATTTTATTATGTCCATTCATTCTTGCATGCATATTTAACAGTTATAAAGTTTGCAAAAAATAAATCTAAGGCTATTACAAATGGCGCGGGTCCACATCGCCAAAATTAAACCGGACCCAATTTAGCGGAAAAATAAATAATGCGAAGAAATAAAGTGCGAAAAGTAAAGTTACATGGCTTAGGGACAATTACATAATTATTTAAACGATTATAAAATAAATGCGCGAAATAAAGGAATTGAACAAAACTAGGGCGTTGGACCCTTTTGCAAATAATTAAAATTAATAAGGAATTAAAAATAAAATAATAGAAAAAGAATTAAATGTTTTTTGGTATTTTTTATATTTTTTAGATTTAATAAGGAAAATAAGTTAATTGAAATTAAATTAAAAGGCAAATCCTAATTCTATTATTTTTTAAGTTTATTATGAAAGAATTAAATTAACCTAAATTAAACCCTAATTTATTTATGTACAAATTTAATCATAAAAATAAATAAATAAATAATAATTATAATTGTGGAAAAAAGGGGAAAATAAAAAAAAAGAAAATAAAAAGTTATTAAACCTAAATTCTATTTTTTTGGATTTTTATTAAAAAAGAATTAAACTTATAACCTAATTTACTAAATTATTTACATGCATTAATTTATTTACAAGAAAATAAATACAATAAATATTTTTATGTTTTTATCTTTTTTCTGGTTTTTTTTGTAATGTTTTTATATTTTGTAAAAAAAAGAGAAAGTTAATTAATTAATAATTAAAATAATAAAAAGAAAAGAAAAGTAAACCAGGGGGGGTAGTCCCCAATTTAGGAGGTATAGGCCTGGAGTTTTGGCCCATTAAGCCTTGAATTTGTAGACTTTTCTGGATTATGTATGATGCGTTTGACTTGAGTATATGTGTTCTTCAGAATCTTGGCCTTGGATTGGTCTTAGTGCACACGTGGGTGGCCTGGATGTAGCGTGTACGGTGATCTACAAGGGGGCGCCTGCATAGGAACTATTATGGCAAAATAATATGGAATATTTCCAGACCTGGGACTTGAACCCAGGTCATGAGGGTTACAAGCGCGTCCACCTGCCAGCTGAGCTATTCAATTTCATTTAACATAATATAATGAATAAATAACAAAAGGTAAAATCAAAGCATAATGGATAGCACGCGCGAAATTTCAAATTAGCTAATCACATGCTGCCAACGCATCGTCCCCTTCGCGTGCTCTGTAACGAAACACATAAGGCCACGGTTTTTGAAGCGTTGCAGAAAGTAGGCTAGCGGAAAATAGCGAATAGCTTATTTCCAAACATAAATTAGGCGCGAGTATATGGATCTTTTCGTCTCTAAGCACTGAGTTCAACCATGGTATTCAGGGGTCTTGATTTTTCTTCTATACAAAATCCCCAATTTAGAAAACCTGCAACCCTAATTTTTGACAATGGCGAAAACACATATATGGCACAAAAACTCAATTGAACATATTGGTTAGCGTAGAAACATCATTATAAACAAGAATCCATGAAGAAAAATGCAAAAGAATGCTTAATTTATGCTATGCGATTTCAAGAATTTTGAGGTACGGTTTGACTTAGGGGTACCAATTCAAAGTGTTTTGGTTGATGTTAATGATTGGAATCTCTTCAGGGATGCTTAAGGATGCTGATAGAACAAAAATTGAAACTTGAATCGTCCTTAAAGCTAGTTTTCAGTGTTTGAGTTTTTAGGAGAATTTTCAATATTGTAATGGTTTCTTATGCGCAGCTTGCAGTCTAAGATCATTAGGGTTCTGTTTCTGAGTATGTATAGAGGCTTTTAGGTCAAGAAAGCTGTACAAAATCTCATGCCATAATGGATTTCAATATATGATTTTACAAGATCTTTTTGAATATTTTTTCATGTGCAATTTGTATCAAATCTGATCAATTCTCATCAAAATTTGCCTAATTGGGATATGCACGAAATATTAAGAATAAACATGCATGAAAAGATTTTTTTAGGTTAAGTTTGATATTTTCCATGTATTAAAATGATTTAAATGAATATAAATTAATATAAATTCAAATAAATAATTAAAAAATATGAAAATACTTCCCTTTGGGCCTAGTGGTCGTGCATAGGCTTGGCATGAAGAAACTTGGAAGAAAAATGGGCCCATTTGCATTTTTAGGCCCTTTGCATCAATGTTGACTTTTCAAAATTCCTAAAAATTTCCCAACTTCCACAAGGCATAACTTGGTCAATTTTTAAGCTTTTCACATGTTCTTGGACATTTTGGAAAGGTCTTTGAGTCCTTTAACCAATGCCTTTGGTCCCATGTCATTTTGATTTACCAATCTCAAGTTATGGCCTTTGACTTAAAGTCCCTTTTTGTTGACTTTTGAAAATGACCTATAATGTTGAAATTGATAACTTTTTGTGAGAGCATTTCTTGGACTTGGAACATGAAGATGAATTGTAGGAAATGTCTTTCTCTTCAAAATGAGCTTTGGATGGAATTTTTCTGATAATCCATGTGAAAGTTATGCCTTGGTCAATTTCAGTTGACTTTTTCAGCTGTCCAAATATAGCAACTTTTGCATCTTTGATGATTTCTGAGCCAAATTTTTGAGAATCATGATCAAGCATTGATCAAATGATGTTTGTGGCTTCAAAATGATATATTGACCAAAAATTTGAACTTTTGACTGTCAAATGACCATTTTGCCCCTACAGTTGACTGTAGTGCAATCTAGGGTTTTGACTGTGCAATTTTGAGTTGAATGCCTTGAAACTTGACATGAGGATACTTGACCATCTTTGTAAGCATATGAGACTTGATTGGGCCTTTGAAAAGTTCATTTGCTTGACCAGAACTCAAACCCTAGTTTTGACTGTATAGGAGACAGTTGAGCTGCACAACCCTGGGGGGAATTTTGTGACCTTGATTTTGACAATTCTTGATGAATATGGGAGGGCAAATTTTGGGGTACAACAGCAGGCGCCTTGAACTTGTGTGGGATCACCACCCCAGAAGATAACCCCAAGTCTCCAAAATCCAACCCAGGAACGCGTTGAATCTCCATAGCATTTATCTTGTCCTCCAGTTGTTTGTACCGGTCCACAGCAGGAGGGTATTGTTCATCGTTGAAGTCTGTCTCGGTGTCAGAGACCATAGGACTAGGAACCTCTCTCCCTTGGTGACTTCCCTCCCCCACAGACGGAGTAGTCCTCTCAGCTTCATTCTGTAATGTATTCCCGAGTCTGCGCCCAGTGTTGAACAGCACAGTCCTCTTCTTCTTCTTCTTCTTCTTCAGGAGCAAAGCCTTCAGCTCTTGTTGTCCTTGGGCCAAGTTCATGACCATCTCTTGAAATTGGGCGTTCTGGGCCTGGAGGGCCTTGATAGCTTGCTCGGTAGTGAGTTCAGGATTCATGATGCTTGAGTGCTGAAATAAACAGCGAAGAAGATTAAGCAACTTGTAGAAAAAAGGGTACCTGTGATGCATATGATGAATGAAATGCGTATGAATTATGTTTTCAAAGATAATCGGGAATCAACTTTGTAGACAAAAGGAACACACTTTATTAGATTTAAACTTTGGAATTTAAATTGTTCAACAAATTGCCTTTAGGCGTTACAGGAATGAAAATACTGAAAAGGAAATAAAAGCTGTAAAGGAAACATCCAAAGCCCATCAGTGCTCCCATGGCCTCCTCTTCTCAGTACGGATATAGTCATTCAGGGCCCGCTCGTTCTCCAATTGCTTGGTCAGTTTCTGGATCTTCTGTTCCTGTTCGTTGAACTTTTCCCGATAATAATCCCGCTCTTCCTGTAGTTGCGCCCAAGATCTCTTTAGTGTATCAACATCAGTAGGTATCTGAGGAGGGAGTATGGTTGGAGGAACCCCGTCTCCATCAGGACTTTCAAGAATGATAGGCCTGACAGCTTCATATGGCATACCTAACTTCTGAGCACGGATGCGGACCCATCTGTAATAGGGTTCCATTGGTAGAGAAGTCTTCAGTCCCAACTCGTGTGGGTCAGCTTTGTGAATTCTGTCCCAAGCTTTGATGAATCTACGGCGCAGTTCGTCACTGTCTTCCTGAAACTCAAAACTGATGTGAGGCACCAACATCTCATTAGGCCCTTCTCTTATGGCTCTTCCAAACTGACGGAGAGCTAAACATGGATTATAAGAGATTCCGCACTGGGTACCGATCAATGGAACATTAGGATATTCTCCGCAACGATCAATAACAGCCACTTCATCTAAACCTCTGAGAGTCCAAATGATGTCATTATCAGTGAGAGACATTAACCTATGAGCCCAGCCTTTTCCTTCTTGGTTCTTCAGCACGAACTTGGGGAGGTGCGAAATAAACCACCTCACTAACAAAGGAGCACAACACCACAGAGTTCCTCGTCTTCGGGCAGTACGAGCATAGAGTTGTTGCAGGATATCACCCAAAAGAGTGGGCACAGGATTCCGAGACATGAAGATTCTTATGGCATTGATGTTGACAAAGTTATCAGGATTTGGAAACAGAACTAGACCATAGATTAAAAGAGCCAGAATGTCTTCATACGCCCTGAAGTCCAAGTCATTCCAGAAACTATTAGCTTTACCAACCAGAAACTTAGCCAGGAAGCCCTTAACTCTGCTTCTAGTCACCCAGTTGTCCATTACTTCCTTGTTGGTCAAAGGAAGGGCTGCTGCAATCTCCTCAAGTCTAAGAGCCTTTTCCCAACCAGTGAAGGGAGTCCGATCCAAGATGGGGATACCAAGCAAATCAGAGAATTCTTCCAGGGTAGGGACCAGCTGGAAGTCTTGAAAGGTGAAGCAATTGTACAAGGGATCATAAAACTGGGTCAAGACACTCATCAGTTGTTGGTCCCACTTTGAAGTGACTAAACCGAGAAGAGAACCATGCCTCTGGATGAAGGAAGCAGTGTTTGGAATTCTGTCAACCAACTCTTTAAGAAAATCAGGTGGGTGAACAAAATTGAGCCGGATAGTGTTCCTTCGCACAGGCATCATGATGTCCTACAAAACAGAGCAAAGGTGAAACCCTTTTGTCTTTGAAATAGGTCAGTCCTTATGCAGGATGCATGCAATGGTATGATGGTATGATGTTATGATAAAGCACACCACCAATATTCACAAAGGCAAACATGATAAGGCACACAAGTCACACAAGAAAGCCCTTAGGGTTTAGGCCAGCATGAAGTTCAGGTACTACCCTCTTTCAGTTTCGTCGGTTAAGACCTGTCCTATCAAAAGTAACCGGGTTCTAGAGGATCCCAATATCACTGACTACCCTCAATCGGTCATAACTCCAGCGTCGCAATCTTTTCTTGCGGCCAGAACCATCGCGAGAGTTTAGCCTCAATGGGTGTAGCATATTGCTACTGTTCTATGGCCAAGTTGGGTCACATTAGGGTTCTAAGGTCGGTTGGTGCTTAATGACTCCTCAGAAGACCCATATTCTCCTCGTTGCAACACAAGGGATATCGGTACAAACCAAGGTGCCACACCAACGTAGCCACTGCTTCACCCGTGTCGGTCTACGCCGGACAGGTCCCTCACAGCTTATGCTACCTAAAAGGGTATCCCCAGATCCGGGTTAGGATCTATGAAACTCCAAGACAATGCCCACAATAATAAAGCAAGCAAAACAAAGCAATTGAAAACACAAGTATGATCTATCCTAAGGTACACCTCACTTTAAGAGATTCCCCAGCAGAGTCGCCAGTTCTGTGATCGGTGGGAATAGAACTGACTGTTTTTAGCTGGTTTCGCGAAATGTCGCGGTAAGCAAGATACGCCACCGTCTTTTATGTTCTCCAACATGGAAAGGACAAAAGCACAGCAAAATTCCTTCTTTGAGAATGTTTCTCGGTTCGGGAGGTTGATTTATAGAAAGGGAAGGTGTTAGCACCCTTTCTATCCGTGGTTATCCACGGGCTCTTAGGTACTTGCTCTTATGTTTTCAAAATTTGTTTGCTTTTCAAATGTGTGTGGGTTTTGAAAAAAGTTCGTTTGAAAACTTCTAGGTAACTCTTGTATCAGTCCTCAAGAGTGTATGAAGTATTGTTTGAAAACTTTTAGAAAGTGTGAGGTGTGAAAAGTATTTTGTTTGTTTTTGAAAAGAGCAAGTACCCATGAGATCTACCTACCCTAAGGAATTAAGCTGTGTAAGAGTCCTTTAGATAGTGCTATCCCACCATTGAGAGGTAGGTAGCACCGTCGTTGGAGGTATTCGGGTCAATTCGATTATAAGGGACAATGTGGTCACCAAAGCAATGGTAGGACACCTTAGAAGTAACCCTAATGTCCTAGATCCTTTGTATCTGAGACAACCGTTTCGAGGCAACTGGATCTTTAGACAAAGGGTGACCTCTAAGACGTCTTATACTTGATGACCACGTTTCGAGGCAACGAGTGAAGCGTACCCTAGGAGTGGCATGTGCTTTGTGTGTTGTTTTTCAGTTAATGTTATCTTGTACATGTTATTTGTGAGCTACGGATTAATTTTATTTTTTCATACATTCTTTCATGCATTTAACAGTAAGGGGGTGCGGAAAGTAAATTGCGGAAATATAAAGTTCTACGCTATTACAAGGCGCGGGTCTATACATCGCCAAAAAATACAAAGACCCGTTTTGATAAAATAAAGTGCGAGAAATAAAGCAGTAAAAATCCTAATTACTATTACATCCGGAGGCAGTTACAGAAATAATCAAAATAAAGAATTAAAACTAAAATGCGCGCGAAAGAATGAATCGGGAATGTTCTAAGGGTTTTGACCCTTTTAAGGAAAGAAATTGGATTTTTTGTCTTTTTTGTGATTAAATGAAATTAATAACTAATAATTAACTAATTAATTTAATTAAAAGAAAAAATATTTTTTTGTGTTTTTATGTTTTTATGAAATAAAATAAAAGAATTAAAATTCTAAATTAACCTAATTCTAAATTTTTTTAATTGTAAAGAAAAAAGAAATTAAAGTTGACCTAATTAAACTATTTATTTGTTAATATTTTATTTACAAAATAATAATATGAACTTAATAATAATAATAAATGTTAATTCCTTTTTTTGATTTTTTATAAAAAATATTAGTTGGTTAATTGTTAATAAGAAATAAAATAAGGCAAATAAATAAAAAAAGAAAATGACAAAACAAAAATAAAAAAAGGAAGAGTAAACCCAAGGGGGATGTGGGCTGGAATTTGAGGGTGTTTGATTGAGATTTGAGGCCCATTTGAATCCAGCTCGTTTGACTTCTTGGATTTCCTATGCCCACGTTGACTCTGAGTACCATGGTCCTCATGCTTGGCCCTTGGATCTGCACTGATGGACACTTGGAGCGCTCGGATGTGAGGCTTATGGTGCACATCATCTTGGAATCTGCACAGGAAAGCATTTAAAAAAATAATATTGGAATTATGGGGGGACCTGGGAATCGAACCCAGGTCCCAAGGGTCTATACACGTCCACCCAAGCCACTGAGCCAAGCCATTTTTTTTTGTTATAATAACAAACAAAAAATATTATATGAAAAAGTGAACGGTATCCTGGAAATAACAAAAGCGCGCGCATGTTAGCTTGAATAGACCAATCAGAGGCAAGCACGTCCTTCATCTTCTTCATTCCTGCAAAAACATAAAACACATAGCGGGGGTTTTAAACCCCCACAAAATGCAGGCATATGAAAATAGCGATTAGGCGCTCGTTACATATAAAAAGGGCGCGAGGTATCCATCACGTTCGTCTCATCCTGCTGATTTCAACCATGCCTGTTTGGAGTTTTAATTTTACAGCATGAGAAAAACCCCAATTTCAAAGCTCTGAAAACCCTAAGAATCGCTAATGGTAGTTTTCAATCCAGGGCATTATAATCAAATTGAATTATATGGAAAGCTTCGTATGGACCCTGTGAGTACAATGCAATCAATATAAAGAGTTAAAAATGCATAAATGTATGACTGTGATTTTGAGAAAGAATGTAAACCGCGTGGCTTGTGTGGCGTGATTTCTTGAGTGATTTGGCTTGTTTGTGCTTGCAAAAGGTTCCTGGCAATGTAAGGAACGTGTTTGGATAAAAAAGAAAGCTTGAATTATGTTGGAAAATGGTTTTTAGTTTCACACTTTTCCTTTGAAATTTTGAAATTGCTTTGGCCGTTTGGGAGTGTTCTCTAGGTCGTGAATGCTATTGGGAAGGCTTGCATATAAGGTTATCAATCATAATCAACCAATATCATGAGCCTTAAAGCCTTGTAATGAGGTTTTGATTTGCTCCATAACCACCATTGAACCACTTGCCATATTTGCTTCAAATTTGAATTTTGTGTTTGAAATAGGCTGTACACGAATTTGGCATGTGAGTTATGGTGTATCAAAGCTATTCAAACCACAAAATATCCCTCCATTAATTTCTTTGATTTTAATTGAATTTTAAAGATTTAAAATGCATTAAATCAAATAAAATTAAATAAAAATAGGAAAATTAATTTTTAATCTTGAAATAAATCATGGGACACGTGGTAAGCATGGCAAAGCTGAACCAAGTGGAAAAAGTGGGCCCTTTTTGTCAAAAAATGAAGTTTCAAGGATAGTTGACTTTGGCCATTTCACAAAAATTCCCCAACTTCTCCAATGCATATCTTGCTCAATTATGATCATATGAACATGTTCTTGGACATTTTGGAAAGGTCTTGAAGTCCTCTAACCAATACCTTTGGTCCCATGTCATTTTGATTTACCAATCTCAAGTTATGGTCTTTGACTTAAAGTGCCTTTTTATTGACTTTGAAAATGACCTATAATGTTGAAATTGATAACTTTTTGTGAGAGCATTTTTTGGACTTGGAATGTGAAGATGAATTGTAGGAAATGTCCTCCCCTTCAAGATGAGAATCGGATGGGAGTTTTCTGATGAACCATGAAAAAGTTATGCCTTGGTCAAGTTATAGTTGACTTTTCAACTGTCCAAAAATAGAAACTTTTGCATCTTGATGATTTTTGAGCCATTCTTGTGGAATTATGATCAAGACTTGATCAAATGATGATTGTGGCTTCAAAATAAGATGTTGACCAAATTTTTTGATTTTTGACTGCCAAATGACCATTTTGCCCCTACAGTTGATTGTGAGGCAATTAGGGTTTTTGACTGTGCAACTTGACCTTGTGAGCCTTGAAACTTGGCATGTAGGTGCTTGACAATGTATATGAGCATATGGGACTTGATTAAGCCCTTGAAAACCTCAACCTCCTTGCAAGAACCAAAACCCTAATTTGACTGGCTTAGGAGAGTGGTTGACTGTGCAACTCCTTGAGTGGACTTTGAACCCTTTGAGGTGATGCTTGTCAAAACTTTGAAGAATATGGGAGGGAAAATTTTGGGGTACAACACTTTGGAAAGATGATGTTACAAGCTTTGTAATGGAAAAGGAATGGAATCAAATGGATGCTTGAGCTGAAAGTTACATGGAGTCCAATTTGAGGAAAAAGAGTTGACTTTCCATACTTAGAAATATTTCAAATTCTTCTTTAAAAATGAACTATAATCTCTTGCTTCCCAACATGGCCTTACACTTAGAATTTTCTCTTGATAAAAAAATATGGAATGAAGTAGACCTCTTGAATGACATTTTGAAATTTGAACCACTCAAAATCTCCAAAAATTGAGCAAGTTATGACTTGTTGAAGTTGGCCAAAAATCAAGAAATGACCTATAAACTTTTGCATTCTTAAGGCAACTTCCATCCATTTTTTCACTTTGCACATAAAATAAGGAATGAAGTACACATCCTTAGGAGCATAATGAAAAAATAATGGGCCCAAGGTGATAAAAATTGACCAAGTTATGATCATTTGAAGTCACATATGGAAATTTGGGGATTCATTTGGATGACTTGTAATCTTTCTTCTTCACCAAGTTCCTTCTACATGAAAACTCCTTGGGACTTTTGAAGTGATTTGTTGGTAACTCTTTGAAGAGAAGAATGTTCTTGTAATCACTCAAAAATACCAAAAGATGAGCAAGATATGCCCCTTTGAAGTCCAAAAACCCTAGCCTCTAAATCAAGAGAAAGCTTGGTGGAACTTTGCCAAGTTTGAACAAAATTTTTGTGCCAATGTTCTTCCTTTGTGAATAGAGATTGTTGAGGATTATGATGAGGAATCATGTCCATAAAAACTACTTCCATACCAACTTCATGGGTGAGGTTTGAATCTCTCAAGCTTTGATTAGGGCATGGAAATAAACTCATGAACCCATGATGTAACTTGCTAGACCTCATTGCTTTTACCTACATTATTAGAAAGTAAGACAAACCAATGTTGCATTTTGTTAATTAGAGAGAAAATCAAAGCAAAATATCCATGAACATAAGAGAACATAATTTAAAGTGCTTGGCAACTTCTCAAAGAGCAAAGCTAAAGATAAGTAGAAGAACCAAAAACCCTAATGTGATTTTGTGGTGATTGAAACAATATGGTATGATGAAGGGATCTTAGGGGCAAAAATTGGGGTACAACAGCTGCCCTTATTTAAGTTTCTTCTATCCGAAGATACGAAGGTTAAAAAATCTTCGTGTCGACGTGATCGAAGACACTTAAATATAAAACAAACCCTGTTTTTGGCCGTAAGATTCCATGCAAACAATTATGCATATGAATGCATATCAATGGAATAAAAGAGACGCAAAGTAGCATTGGGGATGTGACATAAAATGTAACATCAAAAGAGCAATTCCATCAGGAAAATAAATCATTGGTAAACCACAAGAAAAGAATCAGAGAGGAGGTTAACATGCATCGACATTCACTGCCGATGTACTACCAACATTCACTAAAGGTAGAAAGATAAAAAATAACATATCATCACCGTTCACTTGACGAAGAACCATCAACGTTCACTGAAGATAGCAAAAAGATAACCAACACCGACGTTCACTGCCGATGTACTACCAACGTTCTTTGAAGGTAGAAAGAGAAAACATAACATATCACCGCCATTCATTGCCGATGAACCATCCACGTTCACTGAAGATAGCAAAAAGATAACCAACACCGACCTTCACTGCCGATGTACTACCAACGTTCACTGAAGGTAGAAAGAGAAAACATAACATATCACCGCCGTTCACTGGTGATGAACCATCAACATTCACTGAAGATAGCAAAAAGATAACCAACACCGACGTTCACTGCCGATGTACTACCAACGTTCACTGAAGGTAGAAAGAGAAAACATAACATATCACCGCCGTTCCCTGGTGATGAACTATCAACGTTCACTGAAGATAGCAAAAAGATAACCAACACCGACGTTCACTGCCGATGTACTACCAACATTCACTGAAGGTAGAAAGAGAAAACATAACATATCACCGCCGTTCACTGGTGATGAACTATCAACGTTCACTGAAGATAGCAAAAAGATAACCAACACCGACGTTCACTGCCGATGTACTACCAACGTTCACTGAAGGTAGAAAGAGAGATATAAAGTTTCCCCGAAATTCTGGTGTTTTGTCAAGAACGGGTCCCAACTTCTTCTTTAACCAAGGAAATCTTCCTGGAAAGGGTAATACATAATTTGTCTCAAATAAAGAGACTTCCACTTATTGTCAAGGGGAATATGCGAAGAGAAATATCTTTCTGGGAATAGCGATATGACTTCCCGGGGACATGCCATGATATTCTTGCCGAGGAGATAGAGTCTTCCTGTGCTAAATAAATGCAGAACCAAAACTCAAAGTTTCCAGAGATCCATAAATCCAATTCAGAAATAAACTGGAGTAAGACAGCCAGTGTAGATACATCCTTTGAGAAATAAACCCAATCGGGACAACCAAAATCAACTGAGCCAAGAACGCTGCAGGGAAGGTCATAACACAATGCTAATGAAGGATGATTTTTAGTTATGCATGATGCATGTATGAATGTATGAGTGTTATCGTGCATATGCTGATAAAAGGATACATAATCAGCACAAACAAACAAAACCGCCTCAGGTACTAACAAAAATAGGCTAACTCCAACCAGAAAGATCAATCCAAAATGGTAAAAGCAACGGCGGAAACCAAACCCATTGCCTGCCTTAACTTTATTGAGGAGAAACATAATCTGGATGTAATTAAGCCAAACAAGTATCGGGATAGAACATCTTTCTTACAGTTTCATCGGAGAAAATGGTTTTTCAAAAGCAACATGCCTACTGGAGATTGCGAGACCAGCCTCAAACAAAGCGGACTATCACTGACACAACCAAACTTCATTGGGGGATTCAAGACTACCTCCCTGGAGAAACCTTTCATCACGAATACTCAATACCAACAAGAGATGCCCTGGGATAACCTTCCTGGGAAATCAAGAAGTCAACTGGGGATACTGGGGTCACAAATCCAATACTGCACCTTGCATCCACTAATATCGTCTTTAACCATCTGAGAAGCACACAAGGATTGCGATCTACCAGCAAAGTGACCTGAGAAAAACTTTCATGAAGGGAGTAACCTTTCTTAAAACAATCGGAGTTTGTTCATTCCTGGGATTACCATTCTTGTTGTCATTATTTCATCATAAATTCCAAAGTAAATTGAATTGTAAAGATCTCTTTTTTTTTTTAAAAGTCAATTTGCTTTTTAATCTCTTTGCTTTAAAAGTTATTATCAGTAATAAATGAAGTCTTTGCAATCTAAATAAAAACAAGAACACAAAGAATTGGGAAAAAGCTCGAATTTCATTAATAGAATGGTAGTCTGCGAATGGTGAGACTCCATGGATGATTACAAAGTTTGGGAAATGGTAATACATAATGGAAAAGATACATCGAGATACAATGACCACTATCCCCCCTAACAACTTTTGAAATCCTGAGAAAGCAGCTTTTGTTGAAGTATGGTGAGGATCCGAGAAGATTGTTGCTTCAACGATCAGGTCTTGTCTGACGTAGTTACTTGCCAAGAAAGTCCCTAACTTTTTTCCTAAGCTTCCCTTGCGGGTTTTCAACTTAGCGGGAAATTTATTCTGTTTATGTCTCTAATTTTTGCCTAGACCGCCCTTTCGGGTTTTCGGCCTACCGAGACGCTCCTTTTTGCCTAAGCCGCCCTTTCGGGTTTTCAACTTAGTGAGCTGTTCTTTTATTTCTTTAGGCGAAGTATTTCTTGACTGCGTCAGCATTCATGGGACGTGGGAACTCCTCGCCATCCATAGTTTCAAGAATTAATGCACCACCATAGAAGGCTTTATTGACAACATACAGACCTTCAAAATTGGGAGTCCACTTGCCCCTAGAATCAGTGTTGAAAGACATGATCTTCCTGAGCACGAGATCGCCTTCTCTGAATTCACGAGGTTTAACCTTTTTATCAAATGATTTCTTCATTCTTTTCTGATATAACTGCCCATGACACAAAGCTGTCATTCTCTTCTCTTCAATCAAATTTAATTGGTAAAACTTGTTCTGAACTCATTCAGCCTCTGTCAATTTGGCTTCCATTATCACACGCAACGAGGGAATCTCTACCTCGACAAGGAGTACAGCTTCCATTCCATATACTAGAGAAAACGGGGTTGCTCTTGTTGAAGTGCGGACAGATGTTCGATATCCATGTAGAGCAAAAGGGAGCATTTCATGCCAATCCTTATAAGTGACAACCATTTTTTAGATGATCTTCTTGATATTCTTATTAGCAGCTTCAACAGCCCCATTCATCTTTGGCATGTATGGAGAAGAATTGTGATGTACAATCTTGAATTCTTCGCACAGTTCAGTCATCATCTTGTTATTCAAATTGGAGCCGTTGTCAGTGATGATTCTACTCGGCACACCATACCGGCATATAAGATTATTTTTGATGAAACACACAACCACCTGTTTGGTAACATTGGCATATGAAGCAGCCTCTACCCATTTGGTAAAGTAGTCAATTGCTACCAAGATAAAACGGTTTCCATTCAAAGCTTTAGGTTCTATCATATTGATCATGTCAATACCCCACATAGAGAAAGGCCACGGGGAGGAAATCACATTGAGCAGTGTCAGAGGTACATGGATCTTATATGCGTAAATCTGGCATTTATGGCACTTCTTTGCAAACTTGTAACAATCAGATTCCATTGTCAACCAATAATATCCTGCCCTTAGCATCCTTTTATCCATTGAATGTCCATTAGCATGAGTGCCAAATGAACCTTCATGGATCTCATGCATCAACATGTCTGCTTCTTGTCTATCCACGCATCTGAGCAAGACCATGTCAAAATTCCTCTTGTATAACACATTTTCACTGAGGAAGAAACTACCTGCTAATCTTCTCAGTGTCTTCCTATCTTTCTTTGACGCACCAAACGGGTATTCCTGAGTCTGAAGAAAATGCTTGATATTATAATACCAAGGTTTCTCATCTGCTACCTCCTCTGTCGCAAACACGTGAGCGGGCCTATCGAGCCGTCGAACTATAATTCGGGGTATATCATTCCAAGTATTCACTTGGTACATGGAAGCCAGAGTTGCCAGAGCATCCGCCATCTGATTTTCATCCCTAGGAATGTGATGGAATTCAACTTTATTGAAGAAGGGTAATAATCTTCTAGCATAATCTTTGTAAGGGATCAAGCCAGGGTGAAGAGTATCCCATTCTCCTTTAATCTAATTTATTACCAATCCTGAATCGCCATACACATCTAGAATTTTGATTCTGAGATCAATAGCTTCTTCGAGACCCATGATGCAAGCCTCATATTCTTCCATATTATTAGTGCAATCAAATGTTAACCTCGCAGTAAAAGGAATATGCGATCCATGAGGAGTAACAATCACAACACCAATTCCTTTACCATAAGCATTCACAGCTCCATCAAACACCATACTCCAATGAGATTCAGGGTCGGGGCCCTCCTCGGGCAATGGTTCATTACAATCTTTCACTTTCAAGAACATCACATCTTCATCGGGGAATTCATATTCTGCAAACTGATTATCTTCCACCGGCTGGTGAGCAAGGTAATCTGCCAACACACTACTTTTGATAGCTTTTTGAGTGCGGTACTCGATATCATATTCAGACAATAACATCTGCCAACGGGAAATTCTCCTAGTAAGAGCAGGCTTTTCAAAAATATACTTGATTGGATCCATTTTGGAGATCAACCAAGTGGTATGATTCAACATATACTGCCGCAAACGCTTTGCCTCCCAGGCCAAAGCATAACATGTTTTTTCTAGCATAGAATACCGCGACTCACAATCAGTGAACTTCTTGCTGAGATAATAAATGGCGAACTCTTTCTTTCCCGTTTCATCCTATTGTCCCAGAATACAACCCATGGATTTATCCAACACTGTTAGATACATAATTAACGGTCTTTCTTCTACGGGAGGGAGCAAGATAAGAGGTTCAAGAAGATACTCTTTAATACTTTCAAATGCCTTTTGGAAGTCATCCGTCTATACACAACCTTGATCTTTCTTTAACAACTTAAAGATCGGTTCACATGTTGCAGTCATGTGGGAAATAAATCTGGAGATATAATTCAAACGCCCAAGGAAACCCCTGACTTGCTTTTCAGTTCTTGGTGCTGACATTTCTTGAATTGCTTTGACTTTATCAGGGTCAACTTCAATTCCTTTCTGGATAACAATAAAACCCAATAATTTCCCCGATCTAACTCCGAAGGTGCATTTATTTGGATTCAAGCGGAGACGATATTTCCTCAAGCGCTGAAACAACTTCAACAAATCTTCTATATGCCCTTCTTCAGTTTAGGATTTGGCAATCATATCATCAACATATACTTCAATTTCTTTGTGCATCAGATCATGGAATAGGGTTGTCATAGCCCTCTGGTATGTTGCACCAGCGTTCTTCAACCCGAAGGGTATCACTCTGTAACAGAATGTTCCCCAGGGTGTGATAAACGTTGTTTTTTCCATGTCCTCTGGAGCCATTCTTATCTGATTATACCCGGAAAATCCATCCATGAACGAGAATACTTTGAATTTTGTTGTTCTATCCACTAACATATCAATTTGTGGCAATGTAAAATCATCTTTTAGACTAGCTTTATTTAGATCTCTGTAATCTATGCACATGCGGACTTTTCCGTCTTTTTTTGGTACTGGGACAATATTGGCAATCCATTGAGGATACACTAATGTCACAAGAAAACCAGCATTAATCTTCTTTAGGACCTCCTCTTTGATCTTTACTGCCATATCTGGATGGGTTCTTCTCAACTTTTGTTTAACTGGCGGACACTCTGGCTTCAATGGCAAACGATGCTCGACGATGTTTGTATCTAGACCAGGCATATCTTGATAAGACCAAGCAAAAATATCCACATACTCTTTCAACAACTCAATCAACCCGCTCTTTACATCAGGATGCAACGATGCTCAAATCTTAACCTCCTTCGGATCTTCTTCTGAACCCAAATTAACCACTTCCAAAGGCTCCTTATATGGCTGAATGGTATTCTCCTCGTGCTCAAGCAACCGTGAGACCTCTTCTGGAATCTCATCGTAATCTTCTTTTTCAGCCCCAAACACAGGACATTCAAAGTTGGGAGAGGGTGCAGGGTCATTGTATTCGACGAGTTTTTTAATTAATCTGCACATATGATTTATGATTGCTTTTAGAAACTGACACATGTAACAAGTGATCATGCAGATTAATTTTTAGTTATTAATTATTTTGAAAGGTTTTTTTTACCAATTCCCAAGAAAAAGGCAGAAAATAAAAGACATAATTTGTAAGCAAAGACAACTTTTATTAATGATCTTAACAGTTATAGCAAACAGATAAGCCCTACAACATCAATACTTCCACTTTGGGCAGAGTGAAAGTTTTTCAAAAGAAAGAAACAGATTAGAAAAACAAATTACTTTGAAACATGTATGCAAGAAGGAATATCAATGGTGACCCAATTCTGAACTCGGACTCCATGCATCACATAATTCGGTACTTCCTGCTCCACTTCATCCTCTTCAACAACATTAATTCCAAAACCAATCGGATGGAGATAACCTCTGCTGCGGAAAACATCCTGATAACTATTCACAATATAATTCAACTTCAGACTTTCGCCTTTGCCACTCCTTGAAGAGAAACCCAAACCAGCTCTGTTTTTGTTCACATGTGGATCCACAAGTCGTCCCCAAACTGCATTATGACCATTGCGCACCACCTGTTGCGCATCCTTCAGGGAAACCATAGAATTCTCATTCTTCATTATGTTGTCAATGGATAGGGATTGGAACTGGGTTCCAACAGCAACCTCATCCTCTTCTACAATACTGAAAGAGGATAGATGGGATTTCAACAACGCCTGTTCCCCATTTATGATCACTACCTTCCCTTCACGCACAAATTTTAGCTTCTGATGCAGAGTTGAAGTGACAGCCCCTGCTTCGTGTATCCATGGTCGTCCAAGCAAACAACTATATGCGGGAATAATGTTCATTACCTGGAAAGTTATCAAGAACAAGTGCAGTCCTATATGGATGGGCAAGTCCACTTCACCGATGACAGATTTTCTCGACCCATCAAAAGCCTTCACAATGATACCACTCGGGCGCATAGGTGTTCCCTGATACTTTAACTTTATGAGAGTACTTCTCGGTATAACATTCAACGCAGATCTGTTATCAATTAGCACATTGGACAACGAATCATTCTTACAGTTCATAGAAATGTGGAGGGCCAAGTTGTGATTCCTCCATTCATCTGGTAACTCATCATTGCAGAAACTTAAGTTGTTACATGATGTAATGTTTCCAATTATGTTGCTGAATTGATCTAACGACATGTCATTCTCCATAAAAGCTTGGTCTAGTACTCTCATTAGTGATTATCTATGAGCGGAGGAATTCATCAATAAAGCTAGTATAGATATCTTTGAAGGAGTCTGCAATAGCTGATCCACAATTTTGTAGTCACTCATTTTAATTATTTTCAAGATATCATCCACCTCTTTCTCCAATGTAGCTCCACTAGTCTCTCCTGCAGTCTTTCCAGCAACAAAGTCTTTTCGAATAATTGGCGCAAACACACGACCACTATGGGTCACCCTGCTACTATCAGCTATATTTCCAACATCTGGCATTGGCTAGATGGGAACTTCTACCCCATCTTCCAAGATTGTAGCGTTGTATTTGTAAGGCACAGCCTTACCCGATTTATAGGGAACATGACCTGGAAGACTAATTACCAGTGGGGTAACAGCTGGTTTGCTATGGTACTCCACCTCAAGATGAGTGGGTGCACCAAAACAAGGTACAATGACGTTTACACCTTCCTCGGCATAATCAGCCCTCAAAAGACCATTTTCAGCCAACAAATCTTTGTCTGAAGAAAAATACTCATCTGCGGAGGCATATTCTTCCTATGACTCTTCTCCCATCAAACAAACTTAAATCATATCAATCTTGTGATAATCATCTCTCTAACCTGTGATCTTGATAGTCTCGTTGTCTAACAGCAATTGAACACCCTCTCTCACAATAGAACATCCTCGGGGGTCTCGACAGCAAACTATGCAAGATCCATATTGGTGTTCCACCTGACCAGCAGTACGGCAAAAGGTAGCATGCAACCGTACGAGATCTTCATTCAAATACTCCACATCGAAAATTCTGAATTCACCAGGACATCCAGAAACCATATTCACTTCCTCTTCATACTCTGCCCTAGGCCTGATTATATGGATTAAACCTCCATCCATCATCTCCTGCAAATCAGCCTTTATCTTCTCGCAACCCTGTATATTTGTACTGCAAATAGAACAACCGGCGTGGTCATGCGTATAATAACTGAATTCACAAAGGTCTGCGTGAATTTTCACCAAATCTCCTCTAACCAGATTAATGTCAAAAATCCAGAAGTCACCTGGACAACCGGCCACCATATTTATAGCATTTACTCCCCCGTGCTTGGGTAGAGGATCATCTTTCACATTAGGTCCCATGTCCTTGAAAGATAGAATTCAAGACTTCACTAACTTTTTCACTTCAGTCTTCAAGGGATAACAATTCTCAACACTATGCACTGGTGCTCCCTGATGAAATGTGCACGTATGGTCTTCTTTGTAATACCAAGGCAATGGAGATGGTATTGCTGGAGGTGGTCGTGTCTGGACCAACTTCTTCTGGATCAATGCTGGTAGTAGCTATGCATAACTCATGGGAATAGGGTCATAGTTCTCCCTTCTCTGATTATTCCCTTGGTTCCCCTACTGGGACTGTCTCTGATAAGCAACGGTAGTCGAAGCGGCATTCATAACAGGAGTAACTGAAGCAACTTGCTGGTGACGCTGATAATTCCTTCTAGGAGCATTCACTATCCTCTCTTATATGACAACATTGGTATCCCCCTCTTTCTTCTTTGTAAACCCATAAGCTGGATTTTTCACACCTCTGGATCCTTCACCCTTTGTCAAACGGCCTTCTCTTACTGCCTCTTCTAGGCGGACACCCATTCCTACCATCTCTGTAAAATCACTCGGGGCACTTGCTACCATTCTTTCGTAGTAGAAGGCACTCAACGTCTTCAGAAATTTTTTAGTCATTTCCTTCTCCTCCATAGGGGGAATCACTTGTGCAGCCAATTCGCGCCATCTCTACAGATACTCTTTGAATGATTCTCTGTCTTTCTGAACCATGGGTCTAATCTGGTCACGATCGGGCGCCATGTCCACATTGTACTTGTATTTTTTTATGAATTCTTCTCCCAAATCATTAAAGGTATGGATGTTGGCGCTATCTAAACTCATGTACCATTTCAACGCTGTGCCGGTCAGACTATCCTGGAAAAAGTGAATCAGCAGACATTGATCATCAGTGTGGGTAGACATTCTCCTTACATACATCGCCAAGTGAGCAAGAGGGCAAGTGTTGCCCTTGTACTTCTCAAGCTTAGGGACCTTGAACTTAGCAGGCACTTTGATATTCAGGACCAAACACAGCTCATTCACATTCTGCCCAAATAACTCTTTTCCCCTAAGAGCCTTCATCTATCTTTGCATTCTATCAAAATGCTCTTGGAAATCATCCATTCTGTCATAAAGACCCAAGTCTTCACTCGGCGGAGGGAAAGGACAACACACATCTTCATTAACAATCGGAACCAGATTTATCGAAGGAGGTGCAGCAGGAACAGTATGCACCACAGGAGGTGCTGGAGTAATAACATTTGGAACCCCTGGAGCATCTTGGGGGCCCAAATTGAAACCTTCAGGCAAAAAATTCTCTGGCATTCCCCACGGATAACCCTGAGGCATACGGTTTTGAACAACAGTCGGAGTAGCGGGTACAGGAACAGCAGGAACTTCAGCATTTGCCCTTGTTGGTTGAGGTTGAACACTCGGTGGCTGATTCTGAGAAACCACCAGAGCTTCAGTCAGAGTAGTCAAATTGGCCAAACCAACCTTCAAAGCAGAAACTTCTTCGCGCAGCTCGCGATTCTCCTGTTCCAAGTTGTCCATCTTCTTTTTGAAGTTAGCCCAAGTGTTGAAGTGATGAGTCAGCTTGCTGAATGAAGTAAAAAGCTGGGTAAGGCACCTGGATATGCATAGTAAATGCAAGAAATATGTGCAATATGATCCATGATATGCAATGCATATGATTATTTTTACTTTATCATTTAACATTTCAAGGGATTTAACGTTTATAGACATATTGCAAACATCAAAATAATAACGCATTTGAAATACTGAAAACTTTTATTATAATAACTTCAAAATGGGTTACAAGTTTCAATGATCCCAAGTACAAGACGAGAATACAATCTAAAATCCTGAGAAAAGGAAACTGATAGAGATCAATCTGTACGCTGGCGCTTCCCTATGAGCCTGGTAATCTGAGCTCTCAACCTCTAGTTTTCTTCCATATGTCTGATGGCAACCTCCTTCCAATCATCTGAATCAGGAAGTGAACGATCAACACCTGTTTGAGGCTTAGGGGAAAATAAATCGCCTTTCCTCTCCATAGACTCCACCACTCGACTCTCAAGGATCTCAATCAAATCATCTTTCTCCTTCAAGTCTTCTCTATAGGAACTCTCTAAAGTCTGGAACTTATTCTTCCAAGCATCTCTTTTCTGTTGCATCCTAACCAAAGCAAGTTGCAGCTCTTCTAGTTCATCTAATAAGGGAGGAGTGTTCTTCACAAACAGATCATGCATGGGTGTCTCCCGAGTATACGGAATCTTTAACTGAATGGATATCGATTGGACCCACTAAAGATATGGCTCCAAAGAAACAGCACCCCTAGGTCGCAAATCCTTCCTACTCTTCTTATGAATGTGACGTCAAGCCTTCGCAATCTGCCCCCTAGCTTCCCTGTGGTCTTCTCCTTCCTTCAGAAAGAAACTACTCAAATGAATATTGTTCGGTTTATCCCTCATCGGATAACCAAGCTGTCGTCGTGCAAGAACAGGGTTATAGTTAATTCCTCCCTTTATACCAAGAAGAGTTACATTGGAGAAACTACCACAACTGTCAATAATCTCTATATCTTGATAAGCTCGATGATACCAATCAATATCCGAGTGAGTAAGTTCCATGTCTTAGGAGCCCAACGAGGTTCCTTCTTGACATCCTAAAAAGCATCGGACTGAGGCATATGAGAGATGAACCACCGATACAACAAAGGCGTGCAACAGATAATCATTCCCCCATGATAAGAACTCCGAAGATGAATAGAGTAATAAGCATCACCCAACAGTGTAGGAACTGGGTTTCCAATCATGAAGATCCTGATAGCGTTAATGTCGATAAACTTGTCCATATTAGGGAATAAGAATAATCCGTAAGCAAGTAAAGCAAAAATGGCCTCAAAAGCAACCGCACTCTTCATTCTGGCAAAGTAACGAGCCTTCTCCAATAAGAACTGAGCTGGTAATCCTCTAATCCCTCCTTTAGTAGTCATATGGGCTTCCACCTCAGACTTACCCAGATGAATCAAAGCAGCAATCTCATGTGGTTTTAGCTCACCCTCCAAACCAGTAAAAGGAACACGATCGGTAACAGGTAAATCAAATAGATAGGAATACTCTTCCAGTGTAGGAATCAACTGATAATCGGGAAAAGTAAAGCAGTGATACACTGGATTATAGAACTGGACCAAGGTCGAGAGAAAACCCTCCTTCGTCTTCAGCTTTATGATAGGAATAATGGATCCATACTTCTTCCGAAAGTCTGCAGGACACTCAATCTCTGGAATTAGACTGATTAACTCATCTATCTTAGGATCCTTGAAACTGTATTTCCCGGTCTTTCTCTTTCCAGAATCCATGGTTAATATTACCTGAGATTTTCACAAATAGTTAACCTTTAAATCCCTTGAAATATCATCTTCAAAAGATGCTTATGAGTGCATGGATGCATGATGCAACAATCACACACAAGATCACACATATAGGGTTCATAGGTTCAACGTCACGAGCATGAGGTCGAAGGTACTACCCATAAGGTGTTGGTCTAAAAAGTTATCACCTGTCGAACAAGGTTCTATAGGTTCCCAGAGTCTACATCCTTCCTTCAGATATTACCAACTTCCCAATTAACTCGGTAATTAGTAATATTCTCAAGAAAGACTCGTTCGAGCTTAGTATCGCGTGACAACTATTCCTGGATTACTCCGTCATAGCTTCCGCACTACACCTAAAAGGCCAAGATGGGTTTGGTATTCTACAGTCCTCAGTTTCAGCAGGCTCCCAGGTCGAAAGCAGTACGTCTTCCCGATTACTCGGTAAACGACATTACAGTCAAAGGGGCGTCAACTGAGTGGGGGATCGCATGCCTCCTTTTTTGAGATTACTCCCTCAAAGTTAACATGACTATACCGCTCGTCCTATCTTAAAGTTTTCCCAAGTCCGAGTATAGGACTTATGAGTAATCACCAAGCACCCTGAAAACCAGGAAAATCCAAACAAACATATATACAACATATAACACATAAACAACAATAGCACATATACATATATAAACAAATATAGGCTTAACCCACTTAGGGATGGACCCGCAAGATGTTAATCTGTCCCCAGTGAAGTCGCCATTTTTCTGTAGCGGTAGAAATGTTCAAGACTAAGCCATTGGGTTGACTAGACTTTATACAAATCAAAATAAAAATCGCCATCGTGCTTTATTGTTTCCAAAGGAAAGGGAAAAGAGAGAATAACCCAAAAAAAAAGGGGGAAAGATTCAAGGTAAGAGGGTTGGTTATGCAAAGGGAAGGTATTAGCACCCTAAACATCTACGGTACTCCGCATGAGCCTCTTTGTAAACTCTGTATATTTTGGCTATAAAATGTGTTATATATGAAATGGATGGTGGAGGTGAGAAAAGAAATATATTATTTATGATTTTTGCACCCTCCGCGGTTGCGAACCTTTAGTGCCTACGTACCACCTTTTGTGCAATAGGGGATCAGGGTACACGTAGTTCCTCTTTTAAAAGTTTGAAACACAAGTGTGTTGGTTGATTTTAAGAGATAATACATCATCGTCATTGTCCGTGTGGAAAACATACTTACTACCCACAAATCATGAGGAAGGAGAATTTGCATCATCTCAAAGTGGAGGATATGGCTTGGATTTTAAAATCAACAATGCCTCACTCAACACCCAAGTGGAAAATATCTCTCTTCACTACATATTTTTGAAGTATAGTTGTTTGCATCACTACAAGGATTGACAAGAGCCTTAATCTATTGAGAAAAGAGTTTTAAAGATAAAAGCCAAAGTGGCGAAACGGTTTGAAATGAGATTTGTTGACTTTTAGTCTTCTCACAAAAATGTCAAGGTATTATTAAATTGATTGGGGTTTATTTATGAAAATATTTTTTGAAAAGGTATGGACATAAGTCCAAGTTTATTATAAAAGTGGTTTAAGTTCCAAAACAAGAAGAGTTTTCAAAAGGATGGAGAAGATTTTTTGAAATTAAAGAAGATGGGAGGGGAAGAAGAGGCTATCCTAAAGCATAAGGTAAAAGCTAAGGAGAAGAATCATCTAACCAACAAGAAGCCAATACTTGACATTATTAGTCAAGATATAATTCTCATTCTTTTGATTGAAACCAAGCAAGCAAAGATACTAGACCTCTTGAGAGAACCAAACTTCAAGTGTATTAAGTCTTCACAAAAATTGGGCAGAGTAACGGCTGTACATGGGTGAATTCCAGATTACAAACAAAGAATGTAATCACAAAAACCTGCACACAAAAACAAACAAGCAACCCAATGTCTTGAGGTAAACCTTAAGAACTCCAGACAAAATAATCAAATAAGATCTCCAAGATAGGTCAAGGTTTCTAATCCTAAGTCCAAGAAAAGTCCCATGCTCCATAATGCCAAGGATAGTAACCAAGTAGTCCAAGTGCCATTAAAGATTTTTTAGGGTTTATGTTGATTATTAAGTGTCTTAAGAAAGGAAAAGAAAAGCTCAAGCGAGCAAAGTAAAAATGGAAATAAAATAAATGCTCAAATGAGCAAAGATAAAAATGGCATGAAATGTAAAAAATGCTAAAAGATAAATAATACATAAAGCATAAAATAATAAAAAGCATAAAATAAAGCAAGTTAATAATTAGTGGTTAGTTGGATGACCATCTTGAAACTTGCATTTGGAACTCATTAGAGGATGGGTAGAACCAAAGCCTCCACACAACAAGTTGCATTTGCTTTTTGTCAAGTATACCATCCATTTTAGAATTCTCATAAATACCATTTAATGATCAACGATGTTTAAGTGATCCCTGTTGACCAAAGGTGTTGTAGATCCATTAGAGGATTAGTAGAACCAAAGCCTCCACACAATGAATCTCAAGGTTATTGGATCAAAGAGATCAAATTAACATACTTGGGCTTACAATCATAAGTTTGGGCCACGAATGATCATTTACTCGAATCGGGATAAAATTTAGCGTTATGTTAAGCAATCGTAAGTGGACTTATATAGAAGTCGCACCTATTTTTAGGCCGGTCAATAGCAATCTATGCACCATTTGTTTTGAGTCATGATATAGAGATCATGCTCCAACAACATTTAGTGCAAGAAGGAGGGAATGAGATGAAGGGGAATTAGGGTAAAAAGAAAACCACATTTGAATTAATATTTAATCAAACTATTATTAAAATCATTCATCTATTTTTTATGGAGTTATACTCAACACCATGGATCCAATGATGTTAATAAAGCCATGACCAAAAAATCAACCCAAGACAGCCAGAAAATATTCACAAAATGATATAATATTTAATATATGTATTAAAGGATGAAAAATATTAAAATAAACTAAAAAAATATGGAGAAAATATTAATAATATTCAAATTAATCAAGAAATGAAAAATAAAACCATAGAAAATTCAGAAATGGGTCCAAATATTGTTATAAAAATTTTGGGAATTTTTAAAAGTCATAAACTATTTTTAAAAATTAAAATAAATGGGTAAAATAAACAAAAATGGTAAAAAATAGTAAAGTCAGAAACAAAAATAAAATAAAGTCACCAATATTTGTTACAATGTCATTGGATCATCCCATAATTTTTTCAGAATTAAAAAATGTGTAAAAGTATTTTTAAACATTTTAAACAAATAAAATGAGTGTAAAATTCATAAAATACCAAAACACAAAAATAAATTGTGAAAAAATAAAAATCAGAAAGAGAATAATCAAAAATATTTTTCATAATTTTTTCAGATTTTTTTGACTAAAAAATGAATTTTCTATGATTTTTTAAAATTTAAAACAATTAAAATATAAAAATCAGAAAAAGAAAAAAAAAGAAAAAGATGTGGACCATTGGATGAGAGTCAAAACGCGTTTGTAATCAAATCCAAAGGATCTGGCGCGTTGTGCATATCATGGTCTTTACTGAGTAATGTACAGAATCATTTAATAAATCGGAATTTGAAAATAACAAATGTCACGCTTTCATTGGTTAGAAGATGACACGTTGGTCATCTTCAACCTCCAGCCCTCAGAATTGCAGGTCTCTCCAACTATAAAATTATAAGCTCAGACATATGCCATTCGCTTCGTCTCTTCAAGACGAAGACAACCAAACCTTCGCGACAAATTTATATAAACTGTAACTCAAGCAATTTGGAAAGAAAGTTTTGAAAGGGGATTTGAAAATTCATGGTCAAAATGTGCTTCCAGATGAAAGTAACTGTTGCGACTAGAACCAGGGCAATGAGAGCAACACAATGATACCATAGTTTTGGATAATTGATGAAGGAATCTACCTATTGAAGTTGAGTTGCAGAGCTCTGAAACAGGACTTCTATGGAGCGATGTAGTGCACGATTCTTGAATGTAAATGTATGGTTAGGTTCAGGGAAGATCAAGGAAGGTGAATTGATGGAGAAAATGGATTGAAAAAGGCTTGAGAATAGGATTCGAAGTAGCTGAATTCTGAGTTGTGAAGTAAGTTTGGCAGGGTGATTCTGGCTATCTAAGCTTAGGAATTTGAATGGGGGACGACCCTCTATTTATAGGGAATCAGATGGAATGCTCAAGCGTGTGAAATGATGCAAATTGGAGGGAAATCGTGTGAACCTGATACACGAGCAAAGTGTGATCTGATTTGCATCAAAACTCATCAAATCCTTGCGTTTCAAGGATCTAATCCACTTTGGAAACTTGGTTAAACATGTTTAGATCACAAACGCGTGCTAATTTGATGTTTAAATGCCAAAACATGGATTTCAAATTCTGACTCATGGTGAAACTTCAGTTCCAAGTTACCAAGTTCAATCCAATGGCATTTCCACCTCAATGGGTCTTAGGGCAAGATTCTTGATGCTTTGGAAAGATGATGTTACAAGCTTTGTAATGGAAAAGTAATGGAATCAAATGGATGCTTGAGCTGAAAGTTACATGGAGTCAAAGTTGAGGAAAAAGAGTTGACTTTCCATACTTAGAAATATTTCAAATTCTTCTTTAAAAATGACCTATAATCTCTTGCTTCCAAACATGGCCTTGCACTTAGAATTTTCTCTTGATCAAAAAAGATGTAATAAAGTAGACCTCTTGAATGACATTTTGAAATTTGAACCACTCAAAATCTCCAAAAATTGAGCAAGTTATGACTTGTTGAAGTTTTCCAAAGATTAAGAAATGACCTATAATCTTTTGCATTCTTAATGCAACTTCCATCCATTTTTTCACTTTGCACATAAAATAAGGCATGAATTACACATCCTTAGGATCATCATGAAAAAGTAATGGGCCCAAGGTGATAAAAATTTACCAAGTTATGATCATTTGAAGTCACATATGGAAAATTGGGGATTAATTTGGATGACTTGTAATCTTTCTTCTTCACCAAGTTCCTTCTACATGAAAACTCCTTGGGACTTTTGAAGTGCTTTGTTGGTAACTCTTTAAAGAGAAGAATGTTCTTGGAATCACTCAAAAATATCAAAAGATGAGCAAGATATGCCCCTTTGAAGTCCAAAAACCCTAGCCTCTAAATCAAGAGAAAGCTTGGTGGAACTTTGCCAAGTTTGAACAAAAATTTTGTGCCAATGTTCTTCCTTTGTGAATAGAGATTGTTAAGGATGATGATGAGGACCCATGGCCACAAAAACTACTTCCATACCAACTTCAAAACAACTTCATGGGTGAGGTTTGAATCTCTCAAGCTTTGACTAGGGCATGGAAATAAACTCATGAACCCATGATGCAACTTGCTAGACCTTATTGCTTTTACCTACATTATTAGCAAGTAAGACAAACCAATATTGCATTTTGTTAATTAGAGAGAAAATCAAAGCAAAATATCCATGAATATAAGAGAACACAAGTTAAAGTGCTTGGTAACTTCTCAAAGAGAAAAGCTAAATATAAGTAGAAGAACCAAAAACCCTAATGTGATTTTGTGGTGATTGAAACAATATGGTATGATGAAGGGATCTTAGGGGGGGAAATTGGGGTACAACACCCTGCGAGTCGAAAACTTGAAAGGGCGGCTTGGGCAAAAAAGGGTATCCCGGTGGACTGAAAACCAGAAAGGGCGGTCCAGGAAAAAATTAGGGATTTAAGGTGTATAACTATGTCTCGTTGGATCACCTTGCAATCATACTTCAGTATCAAACTATCAAACTCAAGCGGTACCGATCAATCCAGTCAACTTCGGACAAGTAGCAAAGTGATGAGACGCTCGAAGGCATAAGAACAATAGCAGAATTGAAACTCAATAAGATCATTATACATAGCTGCTTTCTCTTTATATATAACTTTGTATAAATTCTTCTTGACGACATTTTCTTACTAGAATGTCTGTCTCCTTGTGCATAAACGCCTTTTATAGGAAAACTTTAAAAATCAATACAAATCAGTTTTTGAAAGTTCAAAACTACTTGTTTTCTATTTTTCTGTTTTGTTTTGCAAAAACTTCCAGTGATTATTTGTGGCACATGCATATTGGATATGATTGTTGTTTGAAAAAATTTACATAAATAACAGAAAGAAAATTGCTAATGGCTTAAGGAGCGAAGCAATGTCTCAAAGCCAGTCCTAGTCTCTACAGTTTTTTCCTAAGCAGGAATTACCTTCTCCAGTAGAATTCCTTAGAGATTTGAAAATCCATGTTTTCTAGTTGAGTATATTTTTGTCCCCAACAGTTTATAAAGCCTCGTCCCCGCAGAGTAAAATGACCGAAGTTTGACCTCTCATTCCCCACAGAGCTTTATAATCTTCGGCAACTTTCAAATCTTCATCCTCATTAGAGTTTATTTCTCTGGCAGCAGAAGATCATCCTCAACGTAGTTCCTTTTCCCTAGGTACTGAATATTCCCCAGTAGAGTCTTCAACCGAATTCTTTTCTCACTATGGAATATTCCAACAAAAGAATTCTTCTCCCTCAGTGGAGCACTCCCAAAATAGAGCATCTTCTCCCCAGTGGAATATTCGCAAGCAAAAGTACTTGTCTCCCCACAGATTCATTCTTAAACAGAAGTCAAAAAAATCCCAGCCGAGTATTCTCAAACAGAAAGAGAAAATCCTTGACAAATCATCTCTACTCATCATCCTTAGTGGAAGTAGAAGAACCACTTTTTCTACAATAGTCAGGAATTCAATTTCCAGTACTCTCCAGCAGCAGTCAGGGATTTATTTTCCCAGACTCAGATATGTCACAATAGCATTTCATGTTCATACATCATGACGTGCACATACATATTGCATACAGCATAATCTCATTTATTTTGAGAGCATCATCACACAATGCATTTCATGCATCGCATATAATTAATCATGTACCTTTTCAGGAAAGATGATTATCATCAACAATTCAAACAGTTCAAGGTTAAATCTATGAAGCTATACATGTCATGTCTGCAGACAACTAATGGAAAATCAGTTCCCGAAACCAAACAGATCAACTAATCTACGTGATCAAATGAGGCAGCCCTACCACTCAGGCTTTATTCTGAAGCAGCCCTACTACCCAGGATTTACTTCGAAGTAACCCTACTACCCAGGTTCCTTCTTACATCCCGACTACCCAGGCTTTATTTCGAAGTAACCCTGCTACCCAGGTTTCTTCTCACAGCCCTACCACCCAGGCGTTATTCCGAAGAAGCCCTACTACCCAGGCTTTATTTCGATGTAACCCTACTACCCAGGTTCCTTCTCACAACCCTACTACCCAGGCTTTATTCCGAAGTAGCCCTACTATCCAGGTTCCTTTTTTCATGAATTACCTGACGCAATTTTACATGGACTTGTCCCCAAAAAGCCCTATAAAAGTTCCTACTCTTTTATCTCCGGACAACAGTTTACAACACTGTAAAACCTAGACCCAACCAGATACGGTCGATTTCATATTCCCCAGTAAGTCGCTGTAAAACCTAGACTCGACCAGATAACGGCTCACTTTTGTCTCATCAATCAAGAGTTAATTCCCCAGTAGAGTAATGAACAAACGAAGCTCCTAGACTCTATTTACCAAGACATAAATCAACATTCCCTGGTGAAGTCCTCCTCAACGGTAGGTACAAGAATTCTCACAAAGGAATCTCTTATGCAACCAATATCTTTTCTGGATGGCATCTTTAAGCCCATCTCTGAAGATTCTCAGTCGCCTTCCAAATGTCATTTTTAATCCCATTCCTGATATTATCGATCGACATTCACTTCATGCGCGTGCAAATTTTTGGGCACTCTAGTGTTCAATCATCTTCCACCTTCAGATCACGAAAGGCAGACCAACCAATCTACATCCTCAGGTTTAAGAAGATTGAACAGAGGCAGCTGTTGTACCCCAAAATTTGCCCTCCCATTTTCACATAAGACATACACCTAGAGGTTCTCAATTGCTCAAGGTTGACCAAGGATTGACCAGACAACTCTCCTACTAAGGCAATGAACCCCCAACTAAGGTTTCCATTTTCATCAAGATGTTTGAGATCCAATGGTCTCAAATGCTTCCTATGGTCCTAATATGTCCTCAAGATCATCCATTCCAAGTTTCATGCTTTGCTCAATAAGTTTGCTTAGACAATTGCTCAAGTATTGGAAAATCAATTGTGCTAGATCAAAAGTCAATTGTGACCTATATACAGTCAAACTTCAAGATTTTTTGTCAACATCAACATTTTGAAGTGATATCCATCATTTGATCAAAGGGTGATTGTTGTACCCCAAAATTTGCCCTCCCATATTCTTCAAGAAATTGCCAAGCCAAGTCACAAAATTCCCCAAGGGTTGCACAGTGCAAAGGTTTCCTATACAGTCAAAACTAGGGTTTGTGTTCTGATCAAGAAAAGGAAGTTTTCAAAGGTCCAATCAAGTCTCACATGCTTACAAAGATGGTCAAGTATTCTCATATCAAGTTTCAAGGCATTCAGCTCAAAATTGCACAGTCAAAACCCTAAATTGCACTACAGTCAACTGTAGGGGCAAAATGGTCATTTGACAGTCAAAAGTTCAAATTTTTGGTCAACATATCATTTTGAAACCACAAACATCATTTGATCAATGCTTGATCATGATTCTCAAAATTTGGCTCAGAAATCATCAAGATGCAAAAGTTTCCTTATTTGGACAACTGAAAAAGTCAACTGAAATTGACCAGGGCATAACTTTCACATGGATTATCAGAAAAATTCCATCAAAAGCTCATTTTGAAGATAAAGACATTTCCTACAACTCATCTTCATACTTCAAGTCCAAGAAATGCTCTCACAAAAAGTTATCAATTTCAACATTATAGGTCATTTTCAAAAGTCAACAAAAAGGGACTTTAAGTCAAAGGCCATAACTTGAGATTGGTAAATCAAAATGACATGGGACCAAAGGCATTGGTTAGAGGACTCAAATACCTTTCCAAAATGTCCAAGAACATGAGAAAAGCTTAAAAATTGAGCAAGTTATGCCTTGTGGAAGTTGGGAAATTTTTGGATATTTTGAAAAGTCAACACTGATTCAAATAACCTAAAATTGCTAATGGGCCCATTTTTCTTCCATGATTCATCATTCTAAGCATGTGCACGACCACTTGGCCCAAAGGGAAGTATTTTCTCATTTTTTATTTATTTATTTGAATTATTATTTATATTAATTCATTTAAATCATTTAAATATATGAAAAATATCTAACATGACCTAACCAATCTTTTTATACATGTTTTGGACTCAATATTTCGTGCTTAGCTAAATGTGGAAAGATTTGGAGTGATTGGATCCTAATTGACACAAAGAACACATGGAAAAAGATATGAAAAGATCCTTAAAATCAAATTTTCAAAAACCATTAATTCATTGGATTTGTTCTACTTTTGTTAACCTAATGCACTCACTACATATGCCTGATCATAAACCTAATGATGCTAGACAGAAAGCTGCGCAGAAGAGGCCATTAAAAACTTGAATTTTCTCTCTAAAAAGTCAACACTGAAATCATTGTTAGAGGGCGATTCAAGGCACAAAAACTATTCCAATAGCTTCCTCAAGGTTCCCTGAACACATTCCAATCACAAACATCCATTAACACGCCAAGAATTGGTAAGATGAACCGGAACTGCATCAAGGAAATTTCTTAATCGTGCATCCCATTCTATGCATTATTTGTGAAATTTAATGGTTGATTCGTGTTCATTATGAAGTTTTGAAGCTAACTAATACTTTTAATTGTGTTTTTCTGTGTTGTACGCGATTATACCATGTTAGCTTTCTAGGGTTTGCAGGATGAGAAATTAGGGCTTTTGAAACAAAGTAAAATTAGCCCTCAAGACCACCATGGTTGTACTCAGCAAGCCTGGACGAATAAGAACCACCCATCGCGATCAATTTATGAACACTATAGCGTTATTCGCTATTTTCTCTAAAGTCACCTAATGGAACGCGTCTAAAACCGTTGCCTGTGTGTTTTATGTTACAGGGGTGATGAAGAAGATGAAGCCGTGTCACACGCTGATTGGCACGTTTGAATATTTCGCGCTTTAATCCACTAATGTTTTGTTTTCTTTTATATTATTTACTTGTTACTAATATATCAAACGCGTTGTAGTGGCTCAGCTGGCAAGTGGTGATTGCATTGACGTCCAAGACCTGGGTTCGAGTCCCAGGTCTGTATAATTTCCATACTATTTTTCATTAACAATTCCTATGCAGCGCTTACGTTGAGGACTATCATGTTCCTTCATCATCTAAGCGTACACGCGTCTAACGAATCCAAATCAAAGGCTGGGATTGGAGAGCACCATAAACGTGAGTCAACATTGTTGTACGCTGCCTGGAAAAGTCAATGAAGGCCAGCTCCTAAATGGGCCAGATTGCTGAGCCCATACCTCCTAAATTGGGACTTTCCCCCCCTGGTTTGCAATTTTCAATATTTTTCTTATATTTTATTTTTAATTATTATTTTATTTGCTTTATTGTTTTAATTTAATTAATTATTTTTACAAAATACAAAAACCTCATAAAAAAATCAGAAAAGGTAAAAAAACATAATAAATATTTCATTCTAATATTTTCATAAATAATTTGTATGTAATTGAATTTAGTTAAAATTAGGGTTTTAATATTAATTCTTTTCATAACAAAAATCTAAAAATGTAGAACTAGGTTTAATTGATAATTTTTATTCCTTTTAATTTTTCTTTTTTACCATAATATTATTTATTTATTTATTTTTATAATCAAATTGTACATAAAAAAAACTTAGGTTTAATTTAGGTTAAATTTTAATACTTTCATAATAAATTTAAAAGCCATTAGAATTAGGGTTTGCATTTCATTTTAATTTTAATTAATTCTCTTTTTCATTAAATCTTAAAATACCAAAAACATTCTCTTTTAATTTTTAATTTTAATTCCTCATTAACTTTAATATTTTGCAAAAGGGTCCAACGCCCACGTTCATAATTTCTTATTTCTTCGCGTATTTATTTTATGTCGTTTAAATAATTATATATCTCTCCCGAAGCCTTGTAAAAATTACTTCTCGCACTTTTAATTCTTTTAATTTCTTTATTTGCTTTCTGTCAAATCGGGTCCTGGTTTAATTTGGCGATGTGGACCCGCGCCATTTGTAATAGCTTTAGATTTACGTTTCCTCGCAACTTTTAACGGTTAACAAAGCATGCAAGAATGAATGGCCGTAATAAAATCAAGCGTAGAACACCAATAACATGACAAGACAAATATCTGAAAACGACACACAAATCACACACCACCCCTAGGGTACGCCTCACTGTTGCCTTGCCTCGAAAGGTGATCGTCGAGTAGAGGATGTCTTAGTAAGTCCTCATGATCCGGGAACCTGGCATGAGGGTAGCTTCTAAGGTGTCTTCCCATTGCTCTGGTGATCACCATGTCCCGAACCTCGAATTGACCCGAACACCTCCAACGGTGGTGCTACCTACCTCTCAATGGTGGGATGGCACTACTTTAGAGGACATTTACACAGACGAATTCCTTAGGGTAGGTAGACGACTCTAGATACTTGCTCTAATTTCAAAACAAATCAAAATACTTTTCACACCGACACTTTTCAAAAGCTTTCAAAGCAATTTTTCAAACACTCTGACACAAGAGTCGAACTGAAATTTTCAAAGAAACTTTTTAAAAAACCCACATTGAAAAGCAAACAAACCATTTTTGAAAACACAATGAGCGAGTATCTAAGAGCCCATGGATAACCATGGATAGAAAGGGTGCTAACACCTTCCCTTTCTATAATCTACCTCCCGAACCGAGAGCAATCTCTTTAAGGAATTTTTCTGTGCTTTTGTCCTTTCCATTTGGAGAAAATAAAAGACGGTGGCGACTCTTGCTTCCGCGACATTTCGCGAACCAGCGTTAAACAGTCAGTTCCAGATCCACCGATCACAGAACTGGCGACTCTGCTGGGGATACTTAAAGTGAGGTGTACCTTAGGATTAAGATCACTGTGTTTTCAATTGTATTGCTTTGTTTGCTTTATTATTGTGGGACTGTCTCGGGAGTTCTATAGATCCTAACCCGGATCTGGAGGATACCTTCTTAGAAAGTAGCAACAAGGCTATGAGGGAACTGTGCGGGGTATACCGACATGGTTGAAACAGTCTGCTACGTTGATGTGGCACTTTGGTGTGTACCGGTAACCCTTGAGTTCAATCAAGGAGAGTACGGGGCCTCCGTGTGGTGTCGTGAAGCATCAACAGACCTTAGGAACCTTAATCGAACTATCTTGGCCTCTTTAGGGTAGTGAGATAACTGACTTTGGTGCAGTCCGAGGTTGGTTGATACTCGATACTACACTCAATTGAGGGTTGCTTTCCTGGAATATTTCGGTCGCCAGTTCAGTGGCTAAATCGAAATGATGAACAATGAAAGCAATCCAGTGATATTGGGACCCTTAGAACCCGGTTACTTCTAATAGGACAGGTTGAGCCCACCAACTTCAAGAGGGTAATACCCAGACCCCATGCTGGCCTAAACTCTAAGGGATTCCCTTGTGTGACTTGTGTGCCTTCGTACTTGACTATCTGCATGCTTGTTACCTGACACTTGTTTCTTGCAGGTTTTAGTTTATAGTCCTTAATTGGGACTCATAACAGGGTGTCCTAAGTTTCTTGCAGGTTCTGTTTTAGTCCTTAACTAGAACTCATGACAGGTTTTACTTGAGTGCTTGCAGGTTTTGGTTTGCAGTCCTTAATTAAGGACTCGCAACAGGGTTTACTCACATTACCCCATGCATACCATAACATCATACCATTGCATACATCCTAACCCATTTCAAGGATCTCAAGGGCTTGTGATGCAGGTCATGATGAACCAACTGTCCAGCAAGGGGCAAAGGGGATTTATTTTCCTCTAGACAAGGTTGTCAGGGGCTATGACCCACTGGATATGGTGAGCCTTTGACCCTTGATGAAGGACTCTCAACAACATGAAGTACCTTCAATCAAGTTGCCAGTTTCCAACTCTAACAAGTTTCTCTGTTTACCCCGCGAGGTCCTTGAAATCATTGCATGCATGTCATACATCTCATTGCATTGCAGGTATCCCTTTGACAGGTTGCTTACCCTTCTTCGCTGTTTATTTCAGCCGATCGTCATGAATCCTGAATCATCAGCTGAGCACACTATCAAGGCCCTCCAGGCTCAGAACGCCCAATTCCAAGGGCTGATCATGAATTTGACCCAGGGGCAACAAGATCTGAAGGCTTTGCTCTTGAAGAAAGAAAAGAAGAAGAAGAGGACTGTCTTGTTCAGCCCTAGACGCAGATCTGGGAATACACCACAGATTGAAACTGAGAGGACAACTCCATCTGTGAGGGAAGGTAGTCATCAGGAGGAAAGGGTTCCCAGTCCAGTGGTCTCCGACAACGAGACAGATTTCAACGACGAACAGTACCCTCCTGCCGAAGACAAGTACAAACAGTTGGAGGATAAGCTGAATGCTATGGAGATCCAACAGGTACCTGGGCTGGATTTTGGAGATCTGGGTTTGTCAACTGGTGTGATTATTCCTCGGAAGTTCAAAGCACCATCCTTTACCAAATATGACGGGGCGTCTTGTCCCAAGCTACACCTCAGGTCTTATGTTCGGAAAATCCAACCATACTCAGCAGATAAGAACTTGTGGATCCACTTCTTCCAGGAAAGTCTTTCAGGGACTCACCTCGAATGGTTCTATCAGCTGGATGGGACCAAAGTTCGTAACTGGGAGGAGTTGGCAACTGCTTTCTATAAGCAGTACCAATATAATGCCGACCTTGCTCCTACACGTACCCAACTCCAGGGTATGTCGTTGGGATCAAGTGAAGGTTTCAAGGAGTACGCACAAAGATGGAGAGACCTTGCTGGAAGGGTGTAGCCCCCCTTAACTGACCGGGAGCTCGTTGATATGTTCTTGGGGACCCTATCTGGGCCGTTCTTCAATCACCTCATTGGTAATTCATCTGCTGGATTTACCGACCTCATCCTGACTGGCGAAAGAATTGAAGCTGGTATCAAGAGTGGGAAAATTCAAGAGGCCACACCTTCTGATATTCATAAAAAGCCTTACACGGGAAAGAAGGAATCTAATGCTGCATACAGTCAAAAGGGTCGTCGTGACCAACATGCAGGGGCAGTCATGATTTCCGGTTCTGCATCACGCCGCCAACCACAAAAAGGAAATCAGCGAAGGCCGGACGAGCCCAAGAGACAATTCTCCAACATTAACATGCCATGGTCACAAGCATTGCAGCACATGTTGAAGATGAACCTGATTGCGGTGATTAACCCTCCTGCAAATCCTAAGACTTCCTCTCCAAGCTACAATCCAGCAGCAAGGTGTGCTTATCATTCTGATAGCCCGGGGCACGATACCGAGGATTGTTGGACGCTGAAATACAAGATCCAGAACATGATCGATGCCAAAGAGATCGAGTTCGAGCCTGCCGAGACTCCCAACGTGATCACTGCTCCATTGCCAAAGCATGGCTAGAGTCAAGAGATTTTTGTTCATTTGAATTCAAGTTGTATTTTTCTTTTCTTGTTCAGATAAACAATTATCACGTTAAACTATTTTATTTCATGAATGCATTACACATGTCTGTCTTGATTTAATTATGTTTACTATGCTTAAAACTGCTTTCATATTTTTGCGATAGTCAACTCTTAATTGAAAATTCTAAACCTCTTGAGGGAGGATGACGAAAACGATACCGTAATCTACAGTATGCTTTTGAACAGACCCCGCTGATGAGGTACAGGCATTGTTTCAATTCCTAAACACTGGAGTTATAAGGATGATAATCCCTCGTCAACCCATCTGAGCCAAAGAAGTAGGAGTTTTTCTTTTCGAAATTTAAAACCCTTAATCATAACCTGGGGCAGGGTAGTTCTCTCAGTTGATCCAAGTGCATGACGAATGGCACCAAAGAGTCCTTACAAAACAAAAGACAGTGATGGTTCTGAATAAATCACAAGGACAGGCAGTCATTATCTCAAAAAATGAAAAACCCATTAAGTCAAAACCCGTGAAGGAGACTTACAAAACTGGGGCATCCCGCTGACTGTAATTCCAAAAAAAGGAAACAGTTCAGGCAAAAAAAGAAAGGGATAACAAAAATCAAGAAAGAGGTCTCACAAACCCTCAACCAAAGCAAAAAATGACTGCCTATTCAAAAGAAATCATCAACATCTGAACCATCACCGGAAAATCAAAGCAAAGACTCGAACAAGGTCTAACGCACGATCAGCTGAGTCTAGGTTGGAAGAACATCACGAAGAGCGGGTGGGTACAAATAATTTGAGCCTTTATCCTTTGTTTCTTAAACCGTGAACCAGACCACGTTATAACCCTTAAAAGTCCTAGCTGAAGCATGGGTTAGTTCGAAAGCATACTGTTACGAAGGTATCCTGACTCCTGAAGGTTTGCTGTAAAATCTTGAGTTGACACCGCACTGTATTACAAAAAATGCATTTTCAAAATTCAAGACAGACATAGGCTTTTGCATTCTTAAAATAACCTTGTTTGCATATGACTATTTGTTTGAACAGCAGGGAAATTCGCACGATGAATGCCTAATGAACAGAAGTACCTCCAATCAAGGGGCACAGTAGGAGCATTGCCCATTATCTGGGGCATGACAAAATACTTCCAACAGGGGCAACTCCCTACATTCTGAGAGCGTGGACATAGTCGAAAAATACTGCGCAAAATCAAAGACCCGCTAGGTTGACACACCTAGGCAAAAATAAGGGCTTCCCGGCGAACCAAAAGGGTTCGGGCAAAATGAAGGGATGAAATGAAAAATCTGTACACCCGGCAAGTCGAAAACCTGAAAAGGCGGCTTGGGCAAAAATGGGTATCCCGGTGGACTGAAAACCCGAAAGGGCGGTCCAGGCAAAAGTAAGGGATCAAAGCGTACGACTATGTTCCGGTATCTCATCACTTGTCTACCCGAAGATTTGTCAACTACCCACACAGGTATCCTCTTCCCTCACCTCCGAAACAGGGGCAATAATGAGTTATCTCGGCGATCTAATTGCTCTGTCAACCAAAGTACAAAGGAAAGATCAACATAAGGATGATTACCACCTACCTTTATAAATTCCAGATCGTGGGTTAACATCCGAGACCAAAACAGGACAATCATCCACTTGATCAAAATCATGCGACCCTACACCGGTTCCTTCTCAATTTTCAGAAGAAGTTTTTACACAAACTTATCTAAGCAACCTTACCCCGGTTCCTCCAGAAATCTTACATGGATTTATCCAAGTAACCTAACCCCGGTTCCTCCAAGAGTCTCACATGGACCTATCTCAAGATGACCTAACCCCGGTTCATCAAGAAGTTTTTACACAAACTTATCCAAGTAACCTAACCCCGGTTCTTCCAGAAGTCTTACATGGACCTATCTCAAGATGACCTAACCCCGGTTCATCAAGAAGTTTTTACACAAACTTATCCAAGTAACCTAACCCCGGTTCTTCCAGAAGTCTTACATGGACCTATCTCAAGATGACCTAACCCCGGTTCATCAAGAAGTTTTTACACAAACTTATCCAAGTAACCTAACCCCGGTTCTTCCATAAGTCTTACATGGACCTATCTCAAGATGACCTAACCCCGGTTCATCAAGAAGTTTTTACACAAACTTATCCAAGTAACCTAACCCCGGTTCTTCCAGAAGTCTTACATGGACCTATCTCAAGATGACCTTACCTCGGTTCGTCAAGAAGTTTTACACGAACTTATCCTGCGGCAACCTAACCCCGGTTCCCCCCAGAAGTCTTACATGGATTTAGCTCAAGATAACCTCACCCCGGTTCATCAAGAAGTTTTACATGAACTTACCTCACCAAGCAACCCAACATCGGTTCCCTATCTTTAAGATGCAGTTTTACATGGACTCGTCACCCAGAAACCATACACAGGTTCTCCCTTTCCAAGAACGAAGTTTTACACGAACTCATCAAAATGACCCTACACAGGTTCCTTCTCCATTTCAGATGCGGTTTTACATGAGCTCATCAGCAGAAAACCCTACATAGGTTCCCTCTTTCGACTCACAAAATTACAGTCCAAAATCTCCCCAGGAGAGTCCAATCTAATTCCCCAAGAAAGAGGGAATTCATATCCCCAAGCAATAAGCTTATCCCCAGTAAATTCTGGAAGCTTATCCTCGCAAAGCACGAACGCGTTTCCCGACTTTATTTAAAGAGTTATTTCCGTACTAGGATATAACTGGGTTATCCTCAGCCAAAAGCCACGGAAAGAGCGTCGTCGACAAAGTCTTCCTATCCCCAGCAAACTATTATCAACACTCAGCAAGGCATCCCTCTTCCCACAGAGTATTGCTTCCCAGCATGGTCGCTAGAGTATCTTTTCTCCCTGCAGAATCTTCCATTTGCCAAGTTCATTCCGCAACGGAGTCATCTTCTCCTACCGGTATTCTTGCAGTTATCCTCCCCAGCAGAAGCAGAATCTATTCTTCAGCATCAGCCCAGGATATGACTTCCCGGCACCCGTCAAGGATTCACTCTCCTAGATAAAAACATACATAAAACATCACATACATCATTATAACATGCATAGACACATCATATCATACAAGTCTCATTTATATTGAGAACATCATTGCTTGATCCATATCATGCATTGCATATGACTGACCTTTACCTTTCAGGGAAGATCCAGTTAAGTTCTCAAGCTACATTTCAAGACCTAGACCGGTTCAGTTAAATCGACTCTAAGATTTTCCTGATGCTTATCCAGTCAAAGGCCTTCTCTGGTTCAGTCAGATCGACCCTGAGATCTCCCTGATGCTTATCCAGTTGAAGATATTCCAAGACCTTGTCCGGTTCAGCTAAATCGACCCTAAGATTTTCCTGATGCTTATCCAGTCAAAGGCCTTCTCTGGTTCAGTCAGATCGACCCTAAGATCTCCCTGATGCTTATCCAGTTGAAGACATTTCAAGACCTTGTCCGGTTCAGTTAAATCGACCCTAAGATTTTCCTGATGCTTATCCAGTCAAAGGCCTTCTCTGGTTCAGTCAGATCGACCCTAAGATCTCCCTGATGCTTATCCAGTTGAAGACATTCCAAGACCTTGTCCGGTTCAGCTAAATCGACCCTAAGATTTTCCTGATTCTTATCCCGTCAAAGGCCTTCTCTGGTTCAGTCAGATCGACCCTAAGATCTCCCTGATTCTTATCCCAGTAGAAGACACCCAAGATTTTTCTCAACGAGCGTTGTTGAAATTAAAGTCGTCCAAGGTTCTCTTATCGTTCATGCTAAGGCCGTAACCATCACTGGTTCATTCATCGTCGTTGAAGCTCCAGACTCAGCTCCTGTAACCAGTCAGGACACATCTATACCAAGCATCTAAAAATCAGCTCCTGCAACGTGTCAGGTACTCATTTTCTGTTTTGCAGGTATGCAGGTTCTCGCTAAGGAATCTCCTACGCGATCAACATCCAGATGGAATCTATAAGCCCATCATCCTATCCAGCAATCTCCAAATGGCATCTATAAGCCCATTCTCCCATCAACACTGTTAACATGTGAGCGCAAATTTCTGGGCACTCTTGTGTCCAATCATCTTCTACCCTCGGATTACGAAAGGCACGTCAGCCAATCTGCATCCTCAGGTCTAAGAAGATTGAACAGGGGCAACTGTTGTACCCCAAAATTTGCCCTCCCATATTCTTCAAGAAATTGCCAAGCCAAGTCACAAAATTCCCCAAGGGTTGCACAGTGCAAAGGTTTCCTATACAGTCAAAACTAGGGTTTGTGTTCTGATCAAGAAAAGGAAGTTTTCAAAGGTCCAATCAAGTCTCACATGCTTACAAAGATGGTCAAGTATTCTCATATCAAGTTTCAAGGCATTCAGCTCAAAATTGCACAGTCAAAACCCTAAATTGCACTACAGTCAACTGTAGGGGCAAAATGGTCATTTGACAGTCAAAAGTTCAAATTTTTGGTCAACATATCATTTTGAAGCCACAAACATCATTTGATCAATGCTTGATCATGATTCTCAAAATTTGGCTCAGAAATCATCAAGATGCAAAAGTTTCCTTATTTGGACAGTTGAAAAAGTCAACTGAAATTGACCAGGGCATAACTTTCACATGGATTATCATAAAAATTCCATCCAAAGCTCATTTTGAAGAGAAAGACATTTCCTACAACTCATCTTCATACTTCAAGTCCAAGAAATGCTCTCACAAAAAGTTATCAATTTCAACATTATAGGTCATTTTCAAAAGTCAACAAAAAGGGACTTTAAGTCAAAGGCCATAACTTGATATTGGTAAATCAAAATGACATGGGACCAAAGGAATTGGTTAGAGGACTCAAAGACCTTTCCAAAATGTCCAAGAACATGAGAAAAGCTTAAAAATTGAGCAAGTTATGCCTTGTGGAAGTTGGGAAATTTTTGGATATTTTGAAAAGTCAACACTGATTCAAATAACCTAAAATTGCTAATGGGCCCATTTTTCTTCCATGATTCATCATTCTAAGCATGTGCACGACCACTTGGCCCAAAGGGAAGTATTTTCTCATTTTTTATTTATTTATTTGAATTATTATTTATATTAATTCATTTAAATCATTTAAATATATGAAAAATATCTAACATGACCTAACCAATCTTTTTATACATGTTTTGGACTCAATATTTCGTGCTTAGCTAAATGTGGAAAGATTTGGAGTGATTGGATCCTAATTGACACAAAGAACACATGGAAAAAGATATGAAAAGATCCTTAAAATCAATTTTTCAAAAACCATTAATTCATTGGATTTGTTCTACTTTTGTTAACCTAATGCACTCACTACATATGCCTGATCACAAACCTAATGATGCTAGACAGAAAGCTGCGCAGAAGAGGCCATTAAAAACTTGAATTTTCTCTCTAAAAAGTCAACACTGAAATCATTGTTAGAGGGCGATTCAAGGCACAAAAACTATTCCAATAGCTTTCTTAAGGTTCCCTGAACACATTCCAATCACAAACATCCATTAACACGCCAAGAATTGGTAACATGAACCGGAACTGCATCAAGGAAATTTCTTAATCGTGCATCCCATTCTATGCATTATTTGTGAAATTTAATGGTTGATTCGTGTTCATTATGAAGTTTTGAAGCTAACTAATACTTTTAATTGTGTTTTTCTGTGTTGTACGCGATTATACCATGTTAGCTTTCTAGGGTTTGCAGGATGAGAAATTAGGGATTTTGAAACAAAGTAAAATTAGCCCTCAAGACCACCATGGTTGTACTCAGCAAGCCTGGACGAATAAGAACCACCCATCGCGATCAATTTATGAACACTATAGCGCTATTCGCTATTTTCTCTAAAGTCACCTAATGGAACGCGTCTAAAACCGTTGCCTGTGTGTTTTATGTTACAGGGGTGATGAAGAAGATGAAGCCGTGTCACACGCTGATTGGCACGTTTGAATATTTCGCGCTTTAATCCACTAATGTTTTGTTTTCTTTTATATTATTTACTTGTTACTAATATATCAAACGCGTTGTAGTGGCTCAGCTGGCAAGTGGTGATTGCATTGATGTCCAAGACCTGGGTTCGAGTCCCAGGTCTGTATAATTTCCATACTATTTTTCATTAACAATTCCTATGCAGCGCTTACGTTGAGGACTATCATGTTCCTTCATCATCTAAGCGTACACGCGTCTAACGAATCCAAATCAAAGGCTGGGATTGGAGAGCACCATAAACGTGAGTCAACATTGTTGTACGCTGCCTGGAAAAGTCAATGAAGGCCAGCTCCTAAATGGGCCAGATTGCTGAGCCCATACCTCCTAAATTGGGACTTTCCCCCCCTGGTTTGCAATTTTCAATATTTTTCTTATATTTTATTTTTAATTATTATTTTATTTGCTTTATTGTTTTAATTTAATTAATTATTTTTACAAAATACAAAAACCTCATAAAAAATCAGAAAAGGTAAAAAAACATAATAAATATTTCATTCTAATATTTTCATAAATAATTTGTATGTAATTGAATTTAGTTAAAATTAGGGTTTTAATATTAATTCTTTTCATAACAAAAATCTAAAAATGTAGAACTAGGTTTAATTGATAATTTTTATTCCTTTTAATTTTTCTTTTTTACCATAATATTATTTATTTATTTATTTTTATAATCAAATTGTACATAAAAAAAACTTAGGTTTAATTTAGGTTAAATTTTAATACTTTCATAATAAATTTAAAAGCCATTAGAATTAGGGTTTGCATTTCATTTTAATTTTAATTAATTCTCTTTTTCATTAAATCTTAAAATACCAAAAACATTCTCTTTTAATTTTTAATTTTAATTCCTCATTAACTTTAATATTTTGCAAAAGGGTCCAACGCCCACGTTCATAATTTCTTATTTCTTCGCGTATTTATTTTATGTCGTTTAAATAATTATATATCTCTCCCGAAGCCTTGTAAAAATTACTTCTCGCACTTTTAATTCTTTTAATTTCTTTATTTGCTTTCTGTCAAATCGGGTCCTGGTTTAATTTGGCGATGTGGACCCGCGCCATTTGTAATAGCTTTAGATTTACGTTTCCTCGCAACTTTTAACGGTTAACAAAGCATGCAAGAATGAATGGCCGTAATAAAATCAAGCGTAGAACACCAATAACATGACAAGACAAATATCTGAAAACGACACACAAATCACACACCACCCCTAGGGTACGCCTCACTGTTGCCTTGCCTCGAAAGGTGATCGTCGAGTAGAGGATGTCTTAGTAAGTCCTCATGATCCGGGAACCTGGCATGAGGGTAGCTTCTAAGGTGTCTTCCCATTGCTCTGGTGATCACCATGTCCCGAACCTCGAATTGACCCGAACACCTCCAACGGTGGTGCTACCTACCTCTCAATGGTGGGATGGCACTACTTTAGAGGACATTTACACAGACGAATTCCTTAGGGTAGGTAGACGACTCTAGATACTTGCTCTAATTTCAAAACAAATCAAAATACTTTTCACACCGACACTTTTCAAAAGCTTTCAAAGCAATTTTTCAAACACTCTGACACAAGAGTCGAACTGAAATTTTCAAAGAAACTTTTTAAAAAACCCACATTGAAGAGCAAACAAACCATTTTTGAAAACACAATGAGCGAGTATCTAAGAGCCCATGGATAACCATGGATAGAAAGGGTGCTAACACCTTCCCTTTCTATAATCTACCTCCCGAACCGAGAGCAATCTCTTTAAGGAATTTTTCTGTGCTTTTGTCCTTTCCATTTGGAGAAAATAAAAGACGGTGGCGACTCTTGCTTCCGCGACATTTCGCGAACCAGCGTTAAACAGTCAGTTCCAGATCCACCGATCACAGTGATCATGATTCCTCAAGAAATGCTCTTAATTCATCAAAAGTCAAAAATAGCAAATTAGGGTTTCTATAGGAAAAGTCAACCAAACTTTGACCAAGCATAACTTTTTCATAATTTATCAAAAAATTTCCAACCAAAGCTCATTTTGAAGAGAATCCAATTTCCTACAACTTCTCTTCAGCCATCAACTCCAAGAAATGCACCATTTGAAAGATACAAGTTCATACATTACAGGTCATTTTTAGAAAGTCAATAAAAGCCACTTTTTGCCAAGACCTTTAACATCAAGATAATATCTTCAAAAGCAAAATTGATAAAAATAGGGATTGAAGTAGACATCTTGTGCTTTCCAAAAAGTAAAAGATCATAATCATGAGATAAACATTAAGCAAGTTATAGCTTTCCCAAGTTGGGAAAATTTGGGAAATTTCAAGAAATATGCATTAGGCAATTTTGAATTTTTAAGGCAATGGCTCAGATTCTTGAACTTCAAACATATTTCTAAGACCATGGAGGACTCCTAAAAACATTTTTGCATAGTCTTGACTTTATTTTCATTTTATATTGATTTTATTTAATTAAAAATCAAATAAATCAAGATTATTACAAATAATATGGTTAAGGCTTGTTTTAATGCATGTAGGGGTCCCAATTTTCATGTACAACAAGGCCAAGATGTTTGCACTCATTAAAAATTAAAAAATGGACAAAATCTCATAATTTTGGCCAAGGTTACAAATGGACATTCATGGCATTCAAAAGCTTGTCCATAGCTGTTACAAACATTGCATTTTCGTGTCTCCTCATCATTCTCTATATAAATAAGCTTCTGGCAAGCATCAAACAGATATACATGACCTGGAGAACCCCTACCCAATTTGCAAAAAAACATTAAAGTTGTCAAACTCGAATTTCCATTTCCAGCTTGTTTCAAACCCAAACAAGTATCAAAACATACTCCTGGAGAGCCTCTGAAGCCATTGCAAGCATTCCCAAAGCCTGAAACGTCAAGAATCGTGCTCTCTAACAGTGATGGTTTATGTTTTTTTCCAAACTCGATTTCAATGATTTGTCCATCATGAATCTGTTTTGATCATATATCCATGCTTGTTATCACATTTGCAATGTTTTTAATTGGTTTAATTAAAGCTTAAGCGCAGGAATAACTTCTTGCCATGGCTAGGGTTCATAAGCTCGAATTTGGGGTTTCCTTCTCTAGGGAAAATTGGACCAAATTATGGGTACCATAGCATTCAGGGGAAAATTTATGATTGATCTCTGGCTGTAGTTTTAATTTATCTTGCTTGTGCTGCATTTTTGAGTTTTGCAGGTTTGTAGCTATGGACAAAAACGGTCACTATAGCCTATAGTTACGAATCTGTCTGTAGGTAAAAGTCTGGTCTCTAAAGTGATGGTTGCAGGAGGAAGAATATTAGTTGTCAATCTCCCATTGGAAATTTTGAATTCACGCATATTTTTCTGGGCACAACACTTAGTGTACATGAAGTTTTATTTGTTGCATTATAGTCACGAATAACTGTCCAGACGCCTGTGAAGGGAAGGACCTGGGATCGATCCCAGGTCCATACAGTTTTGTATTTTCTTATTAAACCTTGTAGGATCTAATGCGCTATGACCTAGAAGGACCACCATACATCCTCAGATCCCACCCTTTGGATCATCTCAAAGCAGATCCAATGCTCCAGAATTAAAGATCCATGGTGCACTCCCTGAAGGCTTATCACACTGGAATGCATGCTGAAAATTGGGCCAGCTCCTTTGGGCCTTGTAAAAATTCCAATTCACACCTCCCAGTTGGCCAAGCAGTACCAGGCCCATTCATTATTTTTTTGTCTTTATTTCTTTATTGTTATTTTATTTTAATTGTCTTAAATTCATTTTTTTAATAATTAAAAAATTAAAAAAAATCAATAAATAGAATTAGGTTTTATAATTAAAATTAATTTTATGAAAAAAATTAATTAATTTGATTATTATAACTTGATAATTTTTATTAAATAAAAATTAATTAGATTTAGGTTATGTTTTCAGATTTTTTTTTAACATAAAAAAAATGACAAAAATATTTTCTCTTTAATTGATAAGTTTTTTTTAGGACTTAGACTTTATTCCCGTCTTAATTTTTTTTCGCGCGCTTATTTATTTTCATTTTATTTTCCAATTAATGTAACTGTTAATGGTTTGTAATAGTTATGAATTAGGTTTTCATTTAATGTTTTTATTTACGGCTTTCCCCCAAGTTTGGTTATGTAACCCCCTCCCCAAAGTCTTGTAATAGCTAGGTTTAAGACTCTCGCATTTTATTTTTTCGCTACTATTAACTGTTAGATGAATAATCATAGGATTGAATGGAAAGAATAAATGATTAAAACGGTGGATCACCCTAACTGTACAAAGATAAACAAACTGAAATCAAACACTTGCACATGCTCACCCCTAGGGTATCTCCCACTTCGGTTGCCTCAGAAATACGGTCACTATTCTCGAACGTGAGAATTCTTAGTGGTCGTCCTCTAATTCAGAGATCGCAAGTCCCTTTCAAAGGTTGTCTCGGTAAAACAAAATGCAATGTTAGAACTTTAGGATAGTTACTAAGAGATCTTTCCCTTTTGCCTTAAGTGATCGTAATCGTCCCTTTCGATTGTCCCTTAAACTCCAACGATGGAGCTACCTACTCCTTAATAGTAGGATAGCTCTGTCTAAAGGAAATAAGAATATGAACAGTCGTTTTCGAGTAGGTAGAAACTTTTAAGTACTTTCTTAAAACAATCAATTTTTCACACTTACACTTTCAAACATTTTTCAAACAAAGTTTTCAAAAACGCTTTATCACACTCTTGAGGACTGATACAAGGGTTACCATAAAGTGAAACGCCGCACTAAGGCATTTTCAACGCTTTTCAAAACACACACAAAAGCAATTTAAAAATGAGCAAGTACCTAAGAGCCCATGGAAAACCATGGATAGAAAGGATGCTAACACCTTCCCTTTCTATAATCTACCCCCCGTACTCAAACATCTCGAAAAAGGTTTTTTATGTTCTTTTTCCCTTTTCCTTTGTTGGATAAAATAAAAAACGGTGGCGACTCTTGCTTACCGTGACATTTGCAAATGCAAACGCAAAACCGATATTAACAGTCAGTCCTGCCACCATATCACACAGATGAAGCTGTTGTTGGAATTCAGTTCCAAGCTTTATCTGTTGATAATGTAAGGGAGAATGATAATTATATAGCTTCGTTTAAAGATGCTCAGCAAGTTGTGCATAATGTCCCTAGTAAAGTATGGGGGCAGATTGTTGATCCGCTGGTGAACAAGAATAGGGCTGGTTTGGGATTTTCTGCGAAGAATGATAAAGGTAAGAATATGAAGTCGAAGTCTGCTTTAGGTAAATATCAGGATATCTTTCACAGCAGAGGTTATCTTCATCCAATCATTTTTAGGATCAATTCTATTGTGGAGGATGAAGAAGAGAAGGAAATTCCACACTACGTGATACATGGAGTCAGAATCCAGAATTGGTTCACTATTGATGTTCCCTCTTGCATTCATATCTCAAAGTAATTAGTTTTTGTTAATATTTTCAAAAAAATCTTTCACTCTGCCTAAGGTGAAAGTTGATATTGTACAGGCATATATGTTTGCTTTAATAATTAAAATCATTAATAAAAGTTGTTTTTGATTCCCAAATTGTGTCTTTATTTTCTGCTTTTTCTTGGAAAAATGGTAATCAGAAAAAACCCTTTTGGAATAAAAAATATGTAAATAAATATGCATAATCACTTGCTATATGTGTCAGTTTATAAAAGCAATCATAAATCATATGTGAAGATTAATTAAAAAAATTGTTGAATACAATGACCCTGCACCCTCTCCCAACTTTGAATATCCTGTGTATGGGGCCGAAGAAGAAGAATATGATGAAATTCCAGAAGAGGTTTCACGGTTACTTGAGTGTGAGAAAAGTATTATTCAGCCTTATAAAGATCCGTTGGAGACAATCAATTTGGGTTCAGAGGAAGATCCAAGAGAAGTCAAGATTGGAGCATTGCTGCATCCCGATGTGAAGAGCAGGTTGATTGAACTATTGAAAGAGTATGTGGACATATTTGCTTGGTCATGCCAAGACATGCCTGGTTTGGATACTGATATTGTGGAACATCATTTGCCGCTAAAGCCAAAGTGCCCACCAATCAAGCAGAAGTTGCGAAGTACTCACCCTGATATGGAAGTGAAAATTAAAGAAGAAGTTTTAAAGCAGATTAATGTCGGTTTTCTTGTGACATCATTGTATCCTCAGCGGATTGCAAATATTGTCCCAGCACCAAAGAGAGACAGAAAATTTTGCATGTGCGTAGGTTATAGAGATTTAAACAAAGCTAGTCCAGAAGATGATTTTCCATTGCCACATATTGATACGTTGGTTGATAGTACAACAAAATTCAAAGTATTCTCATTCATGGATGGATATTCCGGATATAATCAAATTAGAATGTCTCCTGAGGACATGGAAAAAACAAAGTTTATCACACCCCGAGGAACATTCTGTTATAGAGTGATGCCCTTCGGGTTGAAGAACACTGGTGCATCGTACCAGAGGGTCATGACAACCCTATTCTATGATCTGATGCACAAGGAAATTGAGGTATATGTTGATGATATGATTTCTAAATCCCAGACTGAAGAATGGTATATAAAAGATTTGTTGAAGTTGTTTCAGCGTTTGAGGAAGTATCGTCTCTGCTTGAATCCAAACAAATGCACCTTCAGTGCCTGATCAGGGAAATTATTAGGTTTCATTGTCAGTCAAAATAGAATTGAAGTTGATCCTGGTAAAGTCAAAGCAATTCAAGAAATGCATGCATCAAGGACTAAAAAGCAAGTTAGAGATTGCGTTGGGGGTCTGAATTACATTTCCAGATTTATTTCTCATATGACCACAATGTGCGAACCGATCTTTAAGTTATTAAAGAAAGATCAGGGTTGTGTGTAGACAGGTGATTTCCAAAGGACAATTGAAAGTATTAAAGAGTATCTGCTTAAACCTCGTATCTTTCTCCCTCCCATTGAAGGAAGACCATTGATCATGTATCTGACAGTGTTAGATAATTCTATGGGCTGTATTTTGGGACAACAAGATGAAACAGGAAAGAAAGAATATGCCATTTATCATCTCAACAAGAATTTTACTGATTGTGAGTCGCGGTATTATAGGCTGGAAAAGACATGTTGTGTTCTGGCCTGGGCGGAAAAGCGATTGTGGCAATATATGTTGAATCATACTACTTGGTTGATTTCAAAAATGTATCCAATTAAGTATATTTTTGAAAGCCTACTCTTACTGGGAGAATTTCCCGTTGGCAAATGATGTTTTCTGAATATGACATTGAATACCGTACTCAGAAGCCTATAAAAATTAGTGTGTTGGCAGATTATCTTGCTCACCAACCGGTTGATGATTATCAGTCAATTAAATATGATTTCCCTGATGAGGATGTGATGTTCTTGAAAATAAAAGATTGTGATGAAACTTTGCCTGGTGAAGGTCCTGATCCTGAACCCTGGTGGGGTATGGTATTTGATGGAGTTGTGAATTCTATTGGGAAAGGAATTAGTGTTGTGATCATCACTCCTCATGGATCACACATTCCTTTTACTGCAAGGCTGGCATTTGATTGCACCAATAATACGGAAGAGTGTAAGGCTTGTATCATGGGTCTCGAGGAGGCAATTGATCTCATAATAAAAGTTCTAGATGTGTATGGAGATTCAGCTTTGGTAGTAAATTAGATTAAAGGAGAATGGGATACTCATCACCTTGGCTTGATCCCTTACCAAGACTATGCTAAAAGATTATTACCATTATTTATTAAAGTTGAATTCCATCATATTCTCAAAGATGAAAATCAAATGGCGGGTGCTTTAGAAACTCTAGCTTCTATGTATCAAGTAAATAATTGGAATGGTGTGCCTCGTATCACAGTGAAATGTTTGGATAGACTGGCTCATGTGTTTTCCGCAGAGGGAGTAGCAAATGAAAAACCTTGGTATTATGATATTAAGCATTTTCTCCAGACTCAAGAATACTTGGTTGGTGTGTCAAATAAAGATAGAAAGACATTGAGGAGGTTGGCAAACATCTTTTTCCTCAATGAAGATGTGTTATACAAAAGAAATTATGACATGGTCTTGCTCAAATGCGTGGATAGACACAAAGCATACATGTTGATGCATGAAGTCCATGAAGGTTCCTTTGGTACTCATGCCAAAGGACATTCGATGGCAAAGAAGATGCATTAGGGTAGGTTATTATTGGTTGACAATGGAATCTGACTGTTATAAATTTGCAAAGAAGTACCATAAGTGTCAGATTTATGCTGACAAAATTCATGTTCCTCCGACACTTCTCAATGTCATTTCTTCCCCGTGGCCTTTTTCTATATGGGGTATTGACATGATTGGAATGATTGAACCAAAGGCGTCGAACAGACATCGTTTTATCTTGGTGGAAATTGACTACTTCACCAAATGGGTGGAAGTAGCTTCATATGCTAATGTTACTAAGCAGGTGGTAGTGCGCTTTATCAAGAACAATCTCATATGTCGGTATGGTGTGTCAAACAGGATTATCACCGATAAAGGCTCAAATCTGAATAGCAAAATGATGGCAGAACTTTGTGAAGAATTTAAGATTGTCCACCATAATTCATCTCCCTACATGCCAAAGATGAATGGGGTTGTTGAAGCTGCTAATAAGAACATCAAGAAGATCATCCTGAAAATGGTTGTTACTTATAAAGATTGGCATGAGATGCTCCCTTTTTCTCTACACGGTTATCGAACATTTGTCCGCACTTCAACAAGGGCAATCCCGTTCTCTCTTGTGTATGGCATGGAAGCAGTGCTCCCTGTTGAGGTTGAGATTCCCTCTTTACGTGTGATAATGGAAACCAAGTTGTTAGGGGCTGAATGGGTCCAAAATAGGTTTGACCAGTTGAATTTGATTGAAGAGAAGAGAATGACGGCCTTGTGTCATGGTCAGTTATACCAGAAGAGAATGAAGAAAGCTTTTGATAAGAAGGTCAAACCTCATGAATTCAGAGAAGGCGACCTCGTGCTCAGGAAGATCATGTCTTTTAACACCGATTCTAAGGGCAAGTGGACTCCCAATTTTGAAGGCTCATATGTTGTCAAGAAAGCCTTATCTGGAGGTGCATTGATTCTTAAAACAATGGATGGCGAGGAGTTCCCATGTCCTTTGAATTCTTATGCAGTCAAGAAATACTTCGCCTAAATAGATAAAATAATAGTCCGCTCAGAGGAAAACCCGAAAGGGAGGCTTAGGCAAAAAGGAGCATCTCGGTAGGCTGAAAACATGAAAGGGCGGTCTAGGCAAAAATTAGGGACATAAACAGAATAAATTTTCCCGGTAGGTTGAAAACCCGCAAGGGAAATCTAGGCAAAAGGTAGGTATTTTCTAGTAAGTAACTGCATTGACAAGACTTAATCATTGAAGCAACAATCTTCTTGGATCCTCACCATTCTTCAACCGAAGTTGCTGCTCAGGAATTCAAAGTTGTTAGGGAAAATAGTGGTCATTGTATTTCAATGTTTCTTTTCTAGTGTATTACCATTTTCCAAACTTTGTAATCATCTATGGAGTCTCGCCATTCGCATACTACCATTCTATTAATAAAGTTTGAGCTTTTATCCAATTCTTGGCAATTCTTATTTTATTCTTCTTACAAAGACTTCATTTATTATTAATAGTAATTTTCAAAGCAAAAAGATTAAATAACAAAAATTGTTTTTTGAAAATAATTTACAAATTACTTCTTGCTTTAGATTTTGTGACTCAAGGAGAACAAAAATAGTGACTCCAAGGATGGACGAACTCTGAAATTTTGGAGGTATGTATTCCCCAGGAAGGTTCTCCCATGTCACCTTTTGCTGGTATGCGCATGATCTTCTTGAGTTTCTCATATAGTTGGAAATGATGCCAATTGAGATATGGCACGATGTTGGGTTTGTGATCCCATTTTCCCCAGTAAAGTCCTGGTCCATTTTGATTACAGGTTCACATGGTTTGAGATCTCTATCCCAGGTTCCCTAGTAAGGTCTTCGCTCCTATGACGAAAGCCCTTTTTTCCCTTCGTGTGCTGAGATGGAATCATTTGCAAAACATCGCCCTTTGCAGTGTTGGAATTTTTGTTTTTGTTTGTTTCCCGGGAAACTAGACAAGGGCAATATCTTTCCTAAGAAGTGTTGAAACAATTGTCAACTTTTTGTATTTTCTCTTTCCAAGTGTTGGGTCTGATTTAAAATCCCCATAATTTTGATTTCTTACTGTATTGTTTGAATTCTTAAATCCCTAAGTAAATCTGAGATAACGTCTCTCCTTGAATGTTTTTATCCCCCATGTGGTTTCATGATTTCTCCCCGAAGAAGTTTGTATAATCATCATTCTTGGTATTGAAGAATGTATTTAGGCTTCCCTCGATGATTATGGTGTTGTCCTCCCCAATGAAGTCAGCACGAGATCCCTAGCTAATATCTTGATGGCATGGTTTTCATCTACCCTAATAAAGTCATTATTGTAATCCCCAGTGGAAGTCTAGACGTTGAAGCATTGTTTTCCCCGTTGAAGTCTGTGTGATATTCCTCGGTGAAGCTGGGAGGAGGATATTATATCCTGGTATCTGTACTAATTTATTGTTATGATTTGATTATTTTCAGATTATGTTCCTTCCCAGTGGAGTTAATCCGTGAAATGCGAATTTGTTTCCTCAGTTGGTGCTCACTTTCTTATGAAATTTTCATCCTGGATGTGATTTAGCCGAGTGTTGACATTACCCAAGCTAGTTTTGTCTGGTTATTCCTAGTGTTGTGTGTCTATTTTGTCACCATATATATATATATATATATATCACTTTCTTATGAAATTTTCATCCTGGATGTGATTTAGCCGAGTGTTGACATTACCCAAGCTAGTTTTGTCTGGTTATTCCTAGTGCTGTGTGTCTATCTTGTCACCATATATATATATATATATATATATATATATATATATATATATATATATATATATATATATATATATATATATATGATAACACTCATGCATTTATACGTACATCATGCATAGTTGAATTTAGAAAATCATTACTCATTTGCATTTACTATATTTTGTTGGCACATTACCCTATTTTGCAGAGTTATGTTATCCTCTCTCCAATAGAGTGTCAACCTTAAGCAGAAAGTGTATATCCTTTCAATTTTCCCATTGATTTATCCCTCGTGGAAGAATTTTTCTTTAAGCCTTCCTATTCAGCTCATTATATGAATGGGATGTGATCCCCTTTTGAGTTTATTTCTCATCAGGTGTGTCTCGATTTACTGTTTAACTTTGGTTTATTTCTGGTTTGAATCTGTGGTCCCAGCAACATTATTATTTTGATTTCTGTAAGCTTTGAGCCCTAGTTTGAGAATATGCATTTATTTTGCATGTGAAGACTCTAGACCCTCAGCAAGAATATTTTGACATTTCCCCAGGAAGTCCTATTTCTTTCCCTAGGAAATCATTATTGCAATTCTTTCTCATGACAACAAGTGGTGGTCTCTTTATTTGAGCAACTTGTACTTCCCCAGTAAGTATGTCAGTTCCCAGAGAAGATTCAAATTTTTTACTCCAATGAATGGTAGTCTCGTCATTATGGGAGATGATTCGTTGTTAAGATTTGTTACTCTAATGAATGGTAGTCTTATTATTATGAGAGATAGTTCTTTGTTGAGATTTATTACTCCAATGAATGGTAGTCTCATCATTATGGGAGATATTTTTTTGTTGAGATTTGTTACTCCAATGAATGGTAGTCTCGTCATTATGGGAGATAGTTCGTTGTTGGGATTTGTTACTCCAATGAATGGTAGTCTCGTCATTATGGGAGATAGTTCGTTATTGAGATTTGTTACTCCAATGAATGGTAGTCTTGTTATTATGGGAGATAGTTTGTTGTTGAGACTTGTTACTCCAATGAATGATAGTCTCGTCATTATGGGAGATATCTCGTAGTTGATATTTGTTACTCCAATGAATAGTAGTCTCGTCATTATGGGAGATAGTTTGTTGCTGAGATTTGTTACTCCAATGAATGGTAGTGTCGTCATTATGGGAGATAGTTCATTGTTGATATTGGTTACTCCAATGAATGATAGTCTCGTCATTATGAGAGACAATTCATTATTTAAATTTGTTACTCCAATGAATGGTAGTCTCGTCATTATGGGAGATATTTCGTTGTTGAGATTTGTTACTCCAATGAATGGTAGTCTCGTCATTATGGGAGATAGTTCGTTGTTGAGATTTGTTACTCTGATGAATGGTAGTCTCGTCATTATGTGAGATAGTTCATTATTGTGATTTATTAGTCCAATGAATGGTAGTCTCGTCATTATGGGAGATAGTTCGTTGTTGATATTTGTTACTCCAATGAATGGTAGTCTCGTCATTATGGGAGATAGTTTGTTGTTGAGATTTTGTTACTCTAATGAATGGTAGCCTCGTCATTATGGGAGGTAGTTCGTTGTTGAGATTTGTTACTCCAATGAATGGTAGTCTCGTCGTTATGGGAGAATGTCTGTTGTTGAGATCTTTTTATGATGGATGGTAGTCTTGTCATTATGGGAGATAGTTCGTAATTGAGATTCACATTACTCTGAAGAAGTTCATTTGTTTCCAGTCGTGAGTACTAGTGCTAATCATTTATTACCTATCCTAATATTGGTATTTACCAGTATTATCTTACCACTTCTTTCCCCGGTGGGTCTACGTTACTTTTTTGTTATTTCCTCAGTGAGTGGACAGTTCGCAGTCATATGTCGATCACTTTTATCCTTTACTTTCTCTCCTCAATCTTTGAGTTGATGATGCCTTATCTCCTCTTTGGGATTTACCCCAATATAGTCTAGTCTTTTGTTCACCAGTGATTTATTTTCCTGGTCAGGTTTTTCTTTTGATCTTGGTTTTATTTACTACATCCCCAGTGGTGTCTTATGTCTTTTTTGGATTTGTTCCTTTGCATTTATAATCATAATAATTGCATGGAATATTAGGGCAAAAAATAGGGCTTGTTTTATATTTAAGTATCTTTAATTGCCTCGACACGAAGATTTTAACCTTCGCATCTCCGGGTAGAAGACATATAAATAAGGGCAGTTGTTGTACCCCAATTTTTACCCCTAAGATTCCTCTATCATCTCATACCATCACAATGCAACCAAATCACACATTAGGGTTTGGGTAATTCTCCTACTTCATCCTATCTTTAAGTTTGCTCTTGAGGGATCATCATGCATCTTGAATTTTGTATCTTGCACATATATCCTTTTGGCTAACATAAAAATATGTATATATGTCTCTTTGAATGTCATATTGTAGGTACTGGCACAATTACATGTATCTTACCATCTCCTAGCACAGAGGATCAAAACTAGAGTTTGGAATTTAATCAGGAAATCTAACTTTTTAGGAAATACTTGATTCCATGCTTCTCTACATGTTTAAGGGCATCTACAATTGGAAGTTTGATCATCAATCTTGATTTGAAAAGGTTCAATTGATCAAAATGGGTAAAATGGTCTTTTTGTCAAAAGTCAACCAAAGTCAACTCTCGACCAAGTGGACTTTCAGTCAACTATCAATTCAATGTATCTATTTTCATATTTCATGGTCAATGGTGCCATAAAATCAAGAGGAAGTGTGAATGGGAAATAACTTGTCAATGAAGTTATTTGAAATTTTGAATTTTTTCTAAGTGTTCATGGTGCTAAATTTTAATTGGTCATAACTTTCTCAATTTTTATTGGAAATGTACAAACTTTACATGCCTGGAAAGAGGATACAAAATCCTCCAACGTTGTATTATAGGCCTCGCATCCAAAAAATGAAAGGATAAAAAGTTATGGAGCTTGGAAGTTTTTGGACACTTAGTGAAATTTCCCAAATATGCACAAAAATATGACTTCTTCATGGTTAATTTTGAATGTCCATTTGAGCTCAAATCAAAAAGTTGGAAACATGAAAGTTGGAGTTTGAAGTTTTCTCTTCATTTTTTATTCAAGAATCATCTTAAATGGTCAAATGTAGAAGGAGATACAATTCTTAAGATTTGGAGCTTCAAGTTATCATCTTGCCCAGCACAAGGCAAGTCATGCGCGCGCTAGGCCAGACATTTTTTCAAACAGTTCATGGGAACACATTCATCAACACTTTTATATTTGAAGTTTTCATTATTTGTAAAAATGTCCAACATCAAAGATCAAGCCCTGAATGTGAGGAACAACTTTGCTTCAGGAAGTTTCTTAAAATAACTCATACATTTTGAGATATAATCATGGGAAGTGGGTACCATGCAAGCTGAATTTTTTTCCCAGCACAAGACATGTCGCATGCATGGACTACCCAGTCAGGCTTGACATTTCATCAAACAGTTCACGAGCATGCATTCATAGCCAATTATCTCATTGATTCAAGCTTTGTTTTGAAAAAATTTGAACATCGAAGTTGGAGTATGTAATGACCTCTCCATTTTTTATTCAAACATTGTTATGTTTCATGCACTATGGAGAGAGATATAAGGAGATAAAGACATGATCATGATTTTTTCCAAATCTGCATGGAAATGCATGGACTTACATCAGCCAAGCAATAGCATGCCAGCTCACATGCACATGCTTTATGCACTTACTCAAAACGCACTCCTTGAATCATCAATCAAACATAAAACGCAACACACCTCACCACCTCACTCTCACTTTTCATTTTCTCATTTCTACCCTCACTTTCATTTCCCACTCTATAAAAACAAGGCTTGATTCAATTAAAAGGGGGTTGGACAAAAAAATCACGCAATCTATCTCTCTCTTCCTCGTGAAGCTCTTCTACCTTTGCAAGTTCAGAATCCTTCTTCTCTCTTTGAACCTTAAGAAAGCTTCCTCCACTTTCATCCATAGCTTCCTTTGCATCTCTCTCCATTCATTATCTCTGAATATTTAAGTCAAGCATCTCTGAATCGCTTTCTCTTTATTTAAGCTCAAGCATCAACAAATCTGTTTCACAAGGTAGGTGTACCATAATTTATATCTCATAACTGCAGCTTGCGTTTCTTTTTAATCCATAAGTCTTTTGAAAAATCCAGTAGCATATTCATATTCCTTGCATTTTTGTGATGAATTTTGATTTTTGAATTGTTTGATTTGGTGGAGAGTTGAATGAGAAATTTGAAGTTGAAAAGTGTTTGTTGAAATGTCTAACTCAAAACCATGTTCATACAACAATTTTTGCACGTGATTTTCTCTATCATTAATGCATCATTTCATGAAATTTTCGATACTATCGTGTTCAGCATATTTTGATCTTGAACTTTGATGTTTACATTTTTTATTTTCATCAAGAAACGTGTGAGATATCGTGACCTGAATATCATGCTTCAAAACTGAAAAAATAGAAAGGGTTACTATTTGGTAGGGATGATAACGTGGCATGATTTGATTGAACAAGTTCTTGCCTCATTTTAAAGCGCATTTTGAGAAAAGCAGGTGTAATAAGTCTTTATATTTTTAAATTTTCTTTGTTTTCTCAAATTTTCTTTTAATATTTTCCTCACATAAAAAATTATCACAAAAATATTTTAAACTCTATTTTCCATATACTTTCATATTTTGAATTTTATTTCTTTTTAAATCATTTTTCTTGATTAAATAAATTCATGTAGTTAATTAGGATTTTAATAATCTTTTAAGTTTTGAAATTTTATTTTCCTATTTCTACTAAATAAAAAAATTATAAAAAAATATTTTCTAGCTTTTCTCTGAGTCTACTTCTTAAAAATAATTTTTTCCAATTTTATAAAATTCTTGGGTTACAAATTAAATCATTTGTTTGGATATATCACTTTTTCTTTGTCTTTTTTGATGAATTGTGTAAATAATTTTTATTTAATTCTTTCTTTTTGGATAAAATTCAAGAAAAATATACTTATTGATCGTTAGAATTTTCTTGACATTTAGGTAGTCTCACACCAAATTTGTTTTAATTTTAGATTAATTTTATTAATTTTGAACTTAATTTCTTTTATTTAGGGTTTTGTTTGATCATTCACATTGATTGCTTGAAATTTCTAACTTCCCGTGCCTATAAATTCAGAAATGAATTTGTTTAAAGTACTTGTACTAGTTGTGGTCATAAAGATCATTTTTATTGAATTTTAAAATGTGATTTCATACTTTTTACAAAAAAAAATTCCAAAACATCTCTAATTTAAGCATTTTGCTAGCTAGTTTCAAAGATTGCATTTTTAAATCAAATTTCCGCCTCAATCCAAGAACTCTAAATTCTATTTATGACTTTTATAAAACTTTAGGAAGTTAGGGTTTTAATTTAATAATTTTACAAGTTACTTTCCTATTTTTTTATCCTAATTTTGGCTTAGGAATGTATTTAGGGTTTTGCTATTGATTAAAGCTTGTAATTGAGAGCTTTTGTAGATAATTCTTGATTAATTCTTGGCATGGCATATGATACTGACTTAAGGCTTATTTTAGGACAAATTATTCAACATCATTGGATCTTGGATGTTGATAGGTTGAAAAATCAAATCCATCAAGATGGATGAATGATGTTGATGATATTTGAAACTAAATTTTATCTAACACATCCCCTCCTCTTTCATCTTATTCATTTCTCACTTGTACTATATGTTGATAAAGAATAACCTATATATCATTTATCTAAACACATGGTACATAGATTGTTATTGACCAGCTTCAAAATAGGTGTGACTTCTACATAAGTCCACTTACGATTGCTTAACATAGCGCTAAATTTTGTCCTGATCCGAGAAATTATCATTCTTGGTCCAAACCCATGTTTGTAAGACCAAGTATGTTAATTTGAATCCTTCAATCCTCTAATTAATCTTCATAATATTTGGTCAAAGAGAATCACTTAAACATCGTTGATCATTTATTGTTGCCTTGAGAATTTTAAATGAATGATATACTTGACAAAAAGCAAATGAAACTTGTTGTTGAGAGGCTTTAATTTTATCAATCTTCTAATGAGTTTCAAATACATGTTTCAAGATTGTCATTCAACTAACCTCTAATTTCTAACAATTGACTTTATTTTGTACCTTTACTTTATGCTTTTATTCTAAGCACCATTTATATTAGCATTTACATTTCATGTTATTTTAATCTTTGCTCACTTGAGCATTTATCTTTATGTCATTTTGTTTTGATCACTTGAGCTTTTCATTTGCTTTTTGAAGATACTTAATAACCAAATTGAACAATAAAAAAGCTTTAATGTTACTTGGACTAATTGGTTACTATCCTTGGCATTATGGAGATTGTGGACTTCTTGGACTTAGGATTAGAGACCTTGACCTACCTTGGGACCTTGTGACCTCAACTGTTATTTTGTTTGGAGTTCTTGGGGTTTACCCCGAGACATTGGGTTGTTTGTTTGCTTTGTGTGCAGGTTATTGTGATTACATGCTTTGTTTGTGACCGGGAATTCATCTGTATACAGCCGTTACTCTATCCAATTTTTGTGAAGAATTAATGCAATTGAAGCTTAATTTTCTTAAGAGGTTTATTATTTTTGCTTGTTTGGTTTCAATCTAAAGGGATGAGAATTCTACATTGACTCACTATGTCAAGTGTTGGCTTCTTGTTGGTTAAACGATTCTTTTCCCTAACTTTTACCTTATGCTTTAGGATAGTCCCTTCATCTCCTCTCATCTTCTCTAATTTCAAAAATCTTCTCACTCCATTTGAAATCTCTTCTTGTTTTTTAAACTTGAACCGCTTTCGTAATAAACTTGGACTTAGGTCTATGCATTTTCAAAAATATTTTCTTAATCAAACTTTAACCAATTTATTAATACTTTGACATTTATTTGTGATAAGACTAAAAGTTAATCAATCTCATTCAAATCATTTTGCCACTTTGGCTTTTATTTTAAAACTTTTCTGAAAAGATTAGACTCTTGTCAATCCTTCTAGTGATGTGAACTACTATACGTCTACGATATGTAGTGAAGCGAGATATTTTCCACTTGTGTTGATCGAGGCTTTGTTGATTTTAAAATCCAGGTCATATCCTCCACTTTGAGATGACGCAAATTCTTCTTTCTCATAATTGTGGGTAGTAAGTATGTTCTTTCACTCGGATAAGACGATGATGTCTCGTCTCTTAAAATTAACCAACACACTTGTGTGTTTTTTTTTAAAGGTGAACTACGAGTACTCTGATCCCCTATTGCACGAAAGGTGGTACGTAGGCACTAAAGGTTCGCAACCGCGGCGGATGCAAAAATTATAAAAAAAATACTTCTTTTCTCATCTTCACAATCTATTTTTTATACAACATTTATAGCCAAAATACATCAATTATCAAAAAGGTTTCTGTGGAGTACCGTAGATGTTTAGGGTGCTAATACCCTCCCTTTACATAATCAACCCCCGAACTTAGATTCTGTCCCCCTCTTTTTGGGTTATTCGCTCTTTTCTCATTCCTTTGGAAACAATAAAGCGCGGTGACAATTTTTAATTTGATCTGTGCGAGTCAATCAATTCAATGACTTAGTCTCAACATTTCTACGGCTACAATACCTAATGAATGAGTAACTTATTTATATTGTGGTTGGACTTTGATATGCTCCATCTAACTATTATTTTAAACTGAGATAATATATGAGATCATTAGTGGATAAGTATGAGTTTATTGTTGTAACTGATGCTAACAGTGTAAGCATGCCACTGCTTCTAGATGTTTGAATAATATGTGTGTTGGTTAGCGGGGATGACTCATAGCTAGATTATTTCTCGGTGTCATTCTGGCATGTTAAGGTTAGTACATCGTAAATTGTTATTTTAGGTCTCGACGTTGAGTTTATTATGTATTTTGAATTATATACTTTTAGTGAATGATCAATGATATATTTGTAACACAAATATAAAATTTATATTAATCAATTTTATTAATCCGTTAACTAAAAATATATATGTTATTAACCATATATTTTCCTTATAACTTATTAACCAAGTTTTCTACTTCATTAATCAATATTAATCAAGTTCTGACATTAAAATATAAAATACAATAATCAATTTTTACCTTCCATTAGACAATTTTATTTGTTAATTTTTATATTTCATAATTTATTATGAGAACTTGGTAAATAGAGTGTAAATATTGATAATTATAATTCATAGTTTAATGTTATAATTTGGTTAATATTAAGTATTTTATTATTTAATTAAGTTGTAAATTTAGTTAATGAATTATAAGTAAAATATGTGAATTTTTTTTTGTAATAATCAGGTATTAAATTTTTTTTTTTTTTGCAAATAATCATGTTTCAGAAAATCTCATAATGGAGGAGCCAACCCAGTTGGCGCATGCACCTTATTTTAAAGGGGATCCGCTATCTCACTTGGCGCCTATGTGTAAAAGGCTTGCCCTAAGCCAAGTGAGATGGCGCCTTAGTGCAAATGGCAGGAAACTTTTCGCGTTTTTTTAAAATGTGGTACGTTACGTAAACGATATAGGATCAAGAAAATTGAATTTTTATTTACACAATATGATTACACACATAACGATTACATAAAAAATATAGATTAATCAGTGGTCCTCCGGAACCCGGTAATGACCCCCAGTTCCGCATCCACGCCGTCGCCTTTCCCGTGCTGGGTTTCGTCGTGTTTCCTGTTGTGGCAGGGTCGATGGCCCAACGAAGTCAATGCGTTCCCGATCTATGAAATCAGTCAGATCTCTATATCTAGAAGATCCGCTTTGGTACAGTCGGTTACCCATACCCTCAAAGTTTAGTCGTGTTGGTGGTGGGTGGGGTTCAATAGTTTGTCTGTAGCACTGGTCTTCTGAGTACGGGGGGTAGAAAGGAAATGGATCTTGGGGTGTTTGATATTAGGAATGTTGGGTGCTTTGGTGATGTGGTGGTTGATGGTAAGTTGGGTCGGTTGGTTCATAATCTTCGGAAAATCTCAGATCAGGGCTAAGGTTAGACGTTGAGGGGCCCATATTGGGATATGTAGAAAACTGGAATTGTGTGTGGGGCATGCGGGTGTATTGGTATTGTGATTGAAATTGTGGTTAGGTGTGAGGCATATGGGGGTATTGGTACTGAGGTGGTGATTGTGGTTGGTTGTGGGGCATGTGGGTGTAATCATATTGTGGTGGTGATTGTGCTTTGGTGTTTGTGGTTCTGTTTCATCGGGGAGGTTGGTGGAAGGTTGATGTGTGTTGCGTTTGTTGTTGGGGAAATGAGGGTTATGCCCATTGTGTTCGTGGGTCAACCAAATACTTTAGATGATACACGTGCATTTCTGGGGTACTAACCGATTTGTACCAAGCTAAATACTGATCCGTGTGTTGCATATTACCATGATTGAGGAAAACTGGGAATTGCAAGACATGTCGGTGACGCCTCTGCCACATCTTACACCATTCTGGAGAAAAATCTTTCCAGTTGGTAAGACCCTATTGGGCGTCGACCCTTTTGAGATGCCACGGGGAAAAATAAGTTGGATCGTAGGGTATCTCTTGATGCATTCTAAACTGCATCTTGACACGGTCTCTGTGGTGCACCTCTACAACATTGAACCATATGATTGCAGTCTTTGCGCTTCAAATTACTTCATCCTTGGAGTTTGGTTCATGGTTCAAACCCAAATATGGTCTCCATACAAACTGCAGATAAAATTAAATCAGCTTAATGAAAACGTAATAAATAAATAATTTAAAAGTAGAAAAGTTGAAAGGTATGACATACATCATCCGGGCCAAGGTGATCCAATAGATTACGATATAGAGCGACATTGAATCTTGGATTCTTGCCGTAATCCATACCCCTCACGCAGTACCTAAGGGAATTGAAAAATGTTTTATTTTTATCATATATTTGGAGAAGAGATGAATAATAATAAATGATATAAGTTAATGACTTACTTTATTGCGTATGGGAAAACGAATGCGTTGTTGTTGACAGGGTTTAGGGACTCCATTCTCCACCAACCCCAGGCTTGAAGTAAAAAAGTGCAGTCATAAAATGTACATTTTTCCTTGATTGCATTTTTACACAAGGAACTGTATAGATGGGCTAAAACAGCAGAACCCCAACTATACTTTCTTATTTTTTCAAAGTCTCTAAGTAAATTTAAATACATAAAATTTACACTATTTCCCGTACTTTCGAGAAATAAAAAGGTTCCAAATAGTATCATTATATAATTTCTAGCTTTTATTACCTTAGCTAGCTCGGAGGAATTTTCGTTCAATTCCAGAGTCGCATAATGATTTTTGAGTCTAGTAAGTAGTATACCCTGACCTCTCGCACCATCACCTTCAACCATATCCTGCCCAAATATCATTCACACAGAGAATTGGGCTGTTGAATCAACCCGTTAACCGTCTTACTGTCGACAGGGAGACCCAATAACATGTACACGTCCTCTAGTGTGACGGTACATTCACCTATTGGTAGATGAAATGTATGGGTCTCTGGTCTCCACCTTTCCAATATTGCAAGTATGAACTTTGAATCAATCGTGCAGTTGGAGATCTTTATAACATTTCCGAAACCTGCGTATTCGAGATGGGGTACGATCAACGGGTCGGGAGCAAGGTAGTTGTGTGACTGAATTCTGAATCTTTTAGTATCCTTAAGAATGTAAAAAGTGTAAGAGTCGATAAGATGAATAAATCATTAATAGAAGTATGAAAAATGTATAAGTATACAAGAAACTTACAAATGCTGCAATGTTGTCCCTTGTGCCTCTGTGAGAATCGCCCATTATGAGAAGAGCCATTGTTGAAATTGTCAGAGATTATGAAAGAGTTTGTAGCAGAGAGTGAGACGATTATGGATGCAATAGAAGTATGTGAGGCTCTGTATTTATAGGCAAAATTTTATCATATAGTAAGTGAAGTGGTTGGTGAGTGCATGCATGCATGATAAGTGTCACTCTTGCAGTGTAGGTGCAGGCTAGGTGGCAGTCTTGGGGAAGGCATCTCTGCATGCATGTAACACGATTGGACATGAAGGGAGGCGCCATTGGACTTGGAGAATGAGTACAAAAATGAAAGGTGTCGCCATCTCTGTTGGCGAATAAGAAGTGGCATTGGTTGCAGTGTAGGTGCATGCTAAGTGGCAGCCTTGGGGAAGGCATCTCTGCATGCATGTAAAACGAACGGACGTGTAGGAAGACGCCATTGGACTTGGCGATGAGTACAAAAATGAAAGGTGTCATCATCCCTGTTGGAGAATAAGAGGTGGCATGGGTTGCAGTGTAGGTGCGGGCTAGGTGGCAGCCTTGGGGAAGGCATCTCTGCATGCAGGACGTGTAGGGAGGCGCCATTGAACTTGGCGAATGAGTATAAAAATGAAAGGTGTCGCCATCCCTGTTGGCGAATAAGAGGTAGAATGGGTTGCAGTGTAGGTGCAGGCTAGGTGTAACACCCCTTCTAAATAACCCGCGAATATATTAATTAAATCAGAGTAACATGGAAAACAGGGATGTCACAATCCAAGATAAATATAAAAACCTCAAATCTACAGTTATCATGCTTTACTGAAGGAATTATTAAGATAAATATTCAAATCAATATCATGTTCTACACAGCGGAAATGTCTCAAAACCGGAATAACTTCACTTCATAAGTATTCCCAACATAAATTAAACAATAGAGTATAAAATAAAACTCATCATTCAAACGTTTCCCCCAGTGTTACAACCTATCAGAGCACGACACTGACACACGGACTTAAAGTAACATAGCTCTAGAGCCATCCTCACCAACTCCTGAGCTGCTAACTTTAATCTGAAATTGTTAAAGTAAGAATGAGATTTCTCATAATTAACATGCATTATAAGCTTCTCAATCAACATTATATCACAAGCATATTATTTCACCCATTTTAGCATAAATTCAGATTCAACACGCAGTTCCAATCATACAAGTCATTATGCACAATTCAATCATCAACAAAAGAATTGTAACACTGGAAGACATCCTACCATGTTACAATTCCATGCAAACACAAATGCAGACACAATGCATGTGGTACCAACACGTGACCAAGTCACCCAACACTGATCCATCATCAACCGGATACAGCAACCATCGATTCGTCCATAAACACCAGGACACGAATCCAGCCTAACCACCCATCATCACTCGGGTATCGGTTAACGGCAATACAAGTCAAATTCCACACAATGGGAATTAACTTCACCAAAACAATGCATATGCACGCACATCACTAGCATGCAACATCAAATCAGTCTATGAAATACATCAATTTATCATAACTGAACCAAAACCAAAACAACATGATATCATTATTTATCATACACACATCAAACAGCATAAACATGCACTTCATCCACCAAGACCTGATACAATCAATTATCATGGATACACCATTGCATATACACCAAATATGCATATAATAACAAACCGCATAATCGGAAAGTCAACACATTTTCAAAATAAAATCAAGTTACAGTTATTTTCTTCATTTTATAAAATAGAGTATTTAATTTAAGAAACAACGTCCAAAACGGCGACTAAAATGGAATTACGGTTTGAAAGTTACGGATTTTTAAAGTTTAATATTTTTCAAAAAGTTACAGCAGAACCCGGTTCCTACATATACAGGAACCGGTTCCTGCAAAGTTCAGAAATCACCCTTCTGGAAAATGTATGGGAACCCGGTTCCTACCTATACAGGAACCGGTTCCTACGTGCAATTTTTCCAGTTTTTATAACTTCGCACAGTGGAACCCGGTTCCTCCCCACTGGGAACCGGTTCCTGCGACCACCTGTAGCAGAAACTCCAATTCTGTTGACAGCAGGTTGTTCATGATTCAATTCCAACATTCCATTACGAATGACCACATCAATTAACACCAGAATTACCCAAGTAACATCAACATAATGTCAAATAACACAATTCAACCATTCCTAACAATCCTATATCATACAATTGGTTCAATTCCACACAATTTGACAACATTAGGGACAAATTCTACAAACCTAGAAAATCCTAAATTGAGATTCCTAACATGCTTAATCAATTATATTGATCCCAAAATCTATAAGGCATAGTAATTAATCGAAATCACCCCTTACCTCGCGATGATCCTTCGAATTCACGGCGTTTGGCTTTTTCCTCTCTTCTCTTCTCTTCTCCAATTTCACGTATAATGACTTTTCCAAATAACCTTCTTTTTCTTTTCCTTTTTATCCTTCTTTTTATATTCCTTTTATTATTTTTCAAATAATAGAAATAAATTAGTTATTATTTAGTAGAGCTTTTTACTTCACACACCTCTAATTCAACCTTACACCCCTCGGTCTTCCTTTTTAATTTCATAATTAATTCATCCAGTTAATCCAAAATATTATTAATTAAGCCTTTAATTAATTTAATAATTAAATTCCTAATTATTTAACACTTGAATAAATTTGGGGTGTCACAACTCTCCCCAACTAAAAGAGTTTTCGTCCTCGAAAACATACCTTAGACGAACAGTTCGAGATACGAGTCCTTCATCTGGCTCTCCAGCTCCCAAGTGACATTTCCATCTGCTGGTCCTCCCCAAGCCACTCTTACCAACGCGATCTCCTTGCCTCGCAACTGCTTCAACTTCCGATCCTCAATTCTCGCAGGTACCGCTTCCACAGTCAAATTCTCTCGTACCTGTATATCGTCTACCCGAATCTCATGAGACGGATCAGCAATGTACTTCCTTAGCTGAGATACATGAAAAACATCATGCAAATTTGCAAGTGACGGCAGCAAAGCAATCTGATAAGCAACTTTCCCAACTCTCTTGGTAATCTGAAACGGACCAATAAAACGTGGAGTCAACTTCTTTGACTTCAAAGCTCGACCAATACCAGTCATCGGAGTAACTCGCATAAAACATGTTCTCCTTCGCTAAACTCAAGATCTTTCCTCCTCTTATCGTGATAACTTTTCTGACGACTCTGAGAAGTCCTCATCTTCTCCTGAATCATCTTAATCTTTTCCGAAGTCTGTTGGACAATTTCCGGTCCAATCACAGCACTCTCTCCAGATTCATACCAACACAACGGTGTCCGACACCTCCTACCATACAATGCCTCAAACGGAGCCATACCAATGCTCGAATGAAAACTATTGTTGTAGGTGAACTCAATCAATGGTATATAACTATCCCAAGCTCCACCTTTCTCCAAAACACAAGCTCTTAACAAATCTTCCAACGACTGAATCGTTCTCTCCGCCTGACCATCTGTCTGTGGATGATAAGTGGAACTCAAACGCAACTTAGTACCCAAAGCTTCTTGCAATCCCGTCCAGAATTTAGATGTAAACCTCGGATCTCGATCCGACACAATACTAGAAGGAATACCGTGCAAACTCACAATCTTCTCAACATACAATTCTGCCAACCTTTCCATCGGATAATCCATTCTTATCGGAATAAAGTGAGCAGATTTCGTCAACCGATCAACAATAACCCAGATAGAATCACAATTCTTCGATGTCCTTGGCAAACCAGACACAAAATCCATAGAGATTCCATCCCATTTCCATTCCGGAGCAAACAACGGTTCCATCAATCCTGACGGTTTCTGATGCTCAATCTTCGACTTCTGACAAACCAAACAAGCATACACAAACTCAGCAATTTCCTTTTTCATTCCCGGCCACCAAAACAACTTCTTCAAATCATGGTACATTTTAGTAGCACCGGATGAATACTCAATCCACTACGATATCCTTCTTCCAAAATAATCTTCCTAATCTCTGCAACATCCGGAACACACACCCTATTACCAAATCTCATAACACCATTCTCATCAATCCGGAACTCGCCTCCTTGACCTTGGTTGATCAATGTCAATTTATCAACTAACCCAACATCGGACTTCTGTCCATTCCGAATTTCTTCCAGAATACCACTAATCAGTTTCAACATACCCAATTTCACACTATTCGGAGTAGTTTCACATACCAAACTTAAATCTCTGAACTGCTCAACCAAATCTAACTCACGGACCATTAACATCGACATATGCAAGGACTTCCTACTCAAGGCATCCGCAACAATGTTTGCCTTACCATGATGGTAATTCAAACCGAAATCATAATCCTTTAGAAATTCTAACCATCTCCTCTGCCTCATATTCAACTCTTTCTAATCAAAGAGATACCTCAGACTTTTGTGATCACTGAACACCTCAAACCGAGAACCATATAAATAATGCCTCCACAACTTCAAAACAAACACAACAGCTGCCAACTCCAAATCATGAGTCGGATAATTCCTTTCATGTACTTTCAATTGTCTCGAAGCATAAGCCACCACCTGCTTATCTTGCATCAACACACCACCTAATCCCATTAATGATGCGTCACAATACACAACAAAAGACTCAGTCGGATTTGGCAAAATCAAGATCGGAGCACTTGTCAACCTCCTCTTCAGCTCTTGAAATCCTTTCTCACATTCAACATCCCAAACAAACATCTGACCCTTCCTGGTCAACTTAGTCAACGGTAACGCTAATTTGGAAAATCCTTCTATAAACTTCCTGTAATAACCTGCAAGACCCAGAAAACTACGGATCTCAGAAGCATTCTTCGGCGCTTCCCACTGAGATACCGCTTCTACCTTCGTAGGATCCACAGCAATTCCATTCTTGGAAATTACATGGCCAAGAAAACTTACTTCACTTAACAAGAATTCACACTTGGACAACTTCGCATAAAGCTTCTTCTCTTTCAACAATTCCAACACAACTCTGAGATGTTCTGCATGCTCTTCATCGCTCTTCGAATAAATTAGAATATCATCAATGAACACCACCACAAACTTATCAAGATACGGATGAAATATCCTGTTCATATACTCCATGAAAACACCAGGTGCATTAGTAACTCCAAACGGCATAACAGAATACTCGTAATGTCCATACCTCGTTCTAAATGCAGTTTTCTGAATATCTTCCGACTTCACACGAATCTGATGATATCCAGATCTCAGAACAATCTTACTAAATACACAAGCTCCAACTAGTTGATCCATCAAATCATCGATCCTCGGCAAAGGATACCGATTCTTGATTGTAACTTTATTCAGCTGTCTGTAATCAACACATAATCTCATTGAACCTTCTTTCTTCTTAACCAACAACACTGGAGCACCCCACGGCGAAACACTCGGACGAATAAACTTCTTCTCAAGTAACTCCTCCAACTGTTTCTTTAACTCCGCTAATTCAGATGCCGACATACGGTAAGGCGCCATCGACACCAGACTAGTTCCAGGAATCAAATCTATAGTAAATTCTACCTCCCTCTCGGGTGGCAATTCACTAACGTCTTTCGGAAACACCTCTGGAAATTCATTCACCACTGGCAATCCATCACTCTTTGCTTTTCCCTCCGCTTCTATTGCAGAATACAACATAAATACCATAACACCATCTTTCACAGCTAGGTTCATCTGTTTAACCGACATAGTCACATCTTCGACACCAACCTCTTCAGGAAAAATAACCGTCTTCGCAAAATAGTTGATATGAACCTGGTTGAATTCCAACCAGTTCATTCCAAGGATGATATCAAGTTGTTCTAATGGTAGGCACACCAAATCCATACCGAAACCCCTACCAAAAATCACAACAGGACAATTCCTACAAACATACGAAGTAGTCACTGAACCCGACGCAGGAGTATCAATAACCATACTTCCATCCATATTAGAAATTTCCAAATTCAATCTTTTAGCACAATCCAAAGCAATAAAAGAATGCGTAGCTCCAGTATCAATAATCGCAATCAAAGGTATGCCATTAATAAAACATGTACCTTTAATCAGTCGATCATCTGGCTTAGTCTCTGACCCAGACAATGCAAACACTTTACCACCATCTTGCTCCTTCTTGGGTTTTGTACACTGAGGACGAGTATGACCTTCTTCACCACAGTTGTAACAAGTCACCACTCTTACTCTGCAATCATTGGCCACATGGCCGAGTTTCCCACACTTGAAACACTTCTTATCATTACTTTTGCAATCCACCATACGATGTCCTGTCTCACCACACTTGTAGCACTTAATGGAAGAACTAGAATCTCCTCCACCAAACTTCTTCCAACCACCGGGTCTCTGATTGCTTCTACCATAAGGCTTACCACGATCCATCTGTTGCTTACCCTTCCTACAAAAAATACCCTCGAGCATTCGACTTAGTGCTAGCAAGATCCTCCTCTAAAATCCTACTACAGTCAACCAGGTCAGGAAATCTTCGGATACGCTGATACCGAATATCCTGCTTAATCTCATCACGAAGACCATTCTCAAAATTGATACATTTGGAAAATTCTCCATCTGCATCGTTAGTATAATGAGCATAATACTTCGCTAACTCAGTAAACTTCGAAGCATACTCACTGACAGTCTTGTTACCCTGCTTGAGTTCCAGAAACTCGATCTCCTTCTTGGCTCTGATGTCCTCAGGAAAGTACCTCCTCAGAAAAGCCCTCCTGAACACAGCCCAAGTCAACACAATACCATCTTCTTCCATTTCAATTCTGGTAGCAACCCACCAGTCATCAGCTTCCTCTGCTAACATGTGAGTTCCGTATCTCACCTTCAGCCCTTCAGTACAGTCAATTACTCTAAAGCACTTCTGAGCACCTTCGGGATCATGTGCACCCTTGAATAGCGGAGGATTATTCCTCTGAAAATTCCCCAATTGTCGGTCAGCACTAATCACAGCTTCCTGCTGGTTCCCTCCGAGTACTCCAGCCAACATTCCCAATGCTTCAGCAGGAGCATCGTCGTTTCTTCCGTTACCTCTTCCGGCCATTGTTCTGTAACATTACAAAACAACCTCATCAACACACAAGTATCGACAGTGTCATCTTACACTAGTCGCATACAAAAGGGATAACGACACAAGACAAGACCGACTATGCTCTGATACCACTATTGTAACACCCCTTCTAAATAACCCGCGAATATATTAATTAAATCAGAGTAACATGGAAAACAAGGATGTCACAATCCAAGATAAATATAAAAACCTCAAATCTACAGTTATCATGCTTTACTGAAGGAATTATTAAGATAAATATTCAAATCAATAGCATGTTCTACACAGCAGAAATGTCTCAAAACCGGAATAAATTCACTTCATAAGTATTCCCAACATAAATTAAACAATAGAGTATAAAATAAAACTCATCATTCAAACGTTTCCCCCAGTGTTATAACCTATCAGAGCACGACACAGACACGCGGACTTAAATTAACATAGCTCTAGAGCCATCCTCACCAACTCCTGAGCTGCTAACTTTAATCTGAAATTGTTAAAGTAAGGGTGAGATTTCTCATAATTAACATGCATTATAAGCTTCTCAATCAACATTATATCACAAGCATATTATTTCACCCATTTTAGCATAAATTCAAATTCAACACGCAGTTCCAATCATACAAGTCATTATGCACAATTCAATAATCAACCAAAGAATTGTAACACTGGAAGACATCCTAACATGTTACAATTCCATGCAAACACAAATGCAGACACAATGCATGTGGTACCAACACGTGACCAAGTCACCCAACACTGATATATCATCAACCAGATACAGCAACCATCGATTCGTCCATAAACACCAGGAAACGAATCCAGCCTAACCACCCATCATCACCCGGGTATCGGTTAACGGCAATACAAGTCAAATTCCACATAATGGGAATTAACTTCACCAAAACAATGCATATGCACGCACATCACTAGCATGCAACGTCAAATCAGTCTATGAAATACATCAATTTATCATAACTGAACCAAAACCAAAACAACATGATATCATTATTTATCATACACACATCAAACAGCATAAACATGCACTTCATCCACCAAGACCTGATACAATCAATTATCATGGATACACCATTGCATATACACCAAATATGCACATAATAACAAACTGCATAATCGGAAAGTCAACACATTTTCAAAATAAAATCAAGTTACAGTTATTTTCTTCATTTTATAAAATAGAGTATTTAATTTAAGAAACAACGTCCAAAATGGCGACTAAAATGGAATTACGGTTTGAAAGTTACGGATTTTTAAAGTTTAATATTTTTCAAAAAGTTACAGCAGAACCCGGTTCCGACATATACAGGAACCGGTTCCTGCGAAGTTCAGAAATCACCCTTCTGGAAAATGTATGGGAACCCGGTTCCTACCTATACAGGAACCGGTTCCTACGTGCAATTTTGCCAGTTTTTATAACTTCGCACAGTGGAACCCGGTTCCTCCCCACTGGGAACCGGTTCCTGCGACCACCTGTAGCAGAAACTCCAATTCTGTTGACAGCAGGTTGTTCATGATTCAATTCCAACATTCCATTACGAATGACCACATCAATTAACACCAGAATTACCCAAGTAACATCAACATAATGTCAAATAACACAATTCAACCATTCCTAACAATCCTATATCATGCAATTGGTTCAATTCCACACAATTTGACAATATTAGGGACAAATTCTACAAACCTAGAAAATCCTAAATTGAGATTCCTAACATGCTTAATCAATTCTATTGATCCCAAAATCTATAAGGCATAGTAATTAATCGAAATCACCCCTTACCTCGCGATGATCCTTCGAATTCACGGCGTTTGGCTTTTTCCTCTCTTCTCTTCTCTTCTCCAATTTCACGTATAATGAGTTTTCCAAATAACCTTCTTTTTCTTTTCCTTTTTATCCTTCTTTTTATATTCTTTTTATTATTTTCCAAATAATAGAAATAAATTAGTTATTATTTAGTATAGTTTTTCACTTCACATACCTCTAATTCAACCTTACACCCCCGGTCTTCCTTTTTAATTTCATAATTAATTCATCCATTTAATCCAAAATATTATTAATTAAGCCTTTAATTAATTTAATAATTAAATTTAATTATTTAACACTTGAATAAATTTGGGGTGTCACATTAGGTGACAGCCTTGGGGAAGACATCTCTGCATGTATGTAATACGATTGGACGTGTAGGGAGGCGAATTAGAAGTTGCTTACTGTTGGTTTATTCAAATTCAGTACAACCTATTTAATCCTACATTTATCAAAACACTTCTACACTTAATCACTCAAACACTAGAACATTCAAAAATTCAAGCAATTAACTCAAAGACTCAAACAATCAAACACTTAAACCTTCAAACCTTTAATCCTTCAAACCTTCAAACAATCATACACAATGTCCTCTACACCCCAAATATGTGATCAGTGCACATTTCAACGGTGAGACATACATTTGTCCCACCTCTGGGTTTTTGTTTAGAGACACTGAGAACATGCGATTTTGTTTAAACAGGAAAGCCAATTTCTTGTATTTCAAAAAACGATTGGAGGGCAAACTTGGATGAGGTCCCGGGACACAAATCTTTTATCAGAATCCGTTTTTTTTTGTAACAACCAAATAATATTTTATAAGGTTGAGGTTCAAGATGACGAGGACCTTCAGAATTTGTTTTTCAGTCATGTGTATTCTGGGTACGACTCTATTGAGTTGTACATTATGCTGCGAGAGCCTCAGCTGTCACAAGTGGTTGATCCTCTGGAGACCAAACAAGCAGATGTAGATGTCGTTGACGAAGAAGAAGAAGAAGATGACGAGTTGGAGTTTGACGACATGGTCAACGATGATTCCGAAGACGATGGGATACCTGATATACCTTCAAATGAGATCTACACACCACCTCCGCACATGACAAACTTCAACATGGGCGGAGATGAACCGTCATCTGATTTATTTTTCAATCCGTATATGCAGTCGGATGAAAACTTAAAAGAGAAAGACAAATTTTGTAATAGAGAAGGAAGACAAAAGCTCTTAGGAAAGCGGTTATGAATGCATGATATGCATTGACACAACCTACATTCAAATATTATCGCAACGAGATCCAATTGTCAAATCCGGATGCCAATAGGTGGATCGATAATATTTCGGTAGAAAAATGGACTAGGTCATACGACAATGGACAAAGATGGGGCCACATGACAACAAATCTAATTGAATCCATGAACGGGATATTCAAAGGCATATGAAACCTCCCAGTAACTGCTTTGGTTAAATCAACATATTTTAGGATGGCTTCGTTGTTTGCTAAAAGAGGTGAAATGTGGAATACTGTGTTGCAATCTAGACAACTATGGAGTGAAAGTTGCATGAAGTATATTAAGGTAGAAAGTGCCAAAGCCAACACCCATCTGGTTATACGGTTCGACCGACACAGCCACAACTTCATTGTCAAAGAGACTATCGACCACAACGAGGGGCTGCCAAGACAAAGGTATAGGGTTATACTACCTTCTCGTTGGTGCAATTGTGATAAGTTTCAAGCCTTTCTTATGCCTTGCTCTCATGTCATTGTTATGTGTGCCTATACTCATCAAGACGCATTACAACTTCTGTCTCCCATTTACAAATCTGAAACCTTGCTCAACATATACAACAACAGCTTCCCTTTGGTAGCAAAACCTGATTATTGGCCTGCATACAACGGTAAAATAGTATGGCACAATGACTAAATGCGAAGGAATAAAAAGGGCCGTCCCAAAAGTAAGCGCATCACAACTGAAATGGACTTTATTGACAAGCTGGAAAGAAAGTATGGTTTATGTCGTCAGGTCGGACACAATCGTAAAAATTGTCCGACTCAGGCTACTAGCTCAACCACATAAAAATTGTATTACAAAACATCTTTACTTTTTTAAGTTGTAAACATTAGGGTTTTTCATTAACATCATTTGTTACAATAAACCTTGCACGAACAACAAATAAAACACGATAAATCGTCTACGAAATTACAACCGTTAAAACAATTTCATCTGACCCATGCATCATCAATATTACGTTGCTGTCTGTTTTGACTTCCTCCAACCAAAAATTAGGTCTTCCTGTCGCAAGTGAGATGGTTGTTCTTCTTCGCTGGATCCTTCTAATTTGTTCTCCATCCTCGATGTCTCTCTCTAGCCATCGCATCAACTCCCTCTTCAGACGCTCCATTGAGTGAATGTACTAGAATTTCATTTTCATCAGAGGTTTTGTGGCCGAGAAAATAATGTAACCATCTCTGGTAAAAATCATGGCGATGTCATGACGTAAATAACAGAGAAAAAATAAGAGGACAGTGCGAGAAAGTGTGAAGAATGATGGAGAAACAGACGGATTATTTATAAAAAATGCATTTTACCCTAGGAGCCAAGTGAGATGGCGCCTCCGTTCACTTTTAAAGTGCATGCGCCATCTCACTTGGCTAAATGAGAGAGCATGCGCCAAGTGAGATGGCGCCTAAGGCAAAATGCTAGGTACATGCGTCAACTGGGTTGACTCCTCCCTTGTAGAGTTTTCTGAAACATGATTATTTGCATAATTTTCTTCGAAACATGGTTATTTGCGAATTTCTTTTTTAATACCTAGTTATTCCAAAAAAAATTTTAAAATATATAATTAATAATATATTTTTGTAGTTAATGTAATACTAAAATTGATTAATGATAAACATTATATTTATGTTACAAAAATAATTTTAAAAATAAAAATATTATTTTATAAAAATATTATTATTTTATTAAAAAATATTATTCACAGAATAAATACGACGAGCACATAATAAATACGAGGAAGAGTGTTTAATATAAGTATTGATGTACAATAAGACTCTAAGAATAACATAATGTATCTTTTCGAGGGTGTACTAAAAATACTCAACTTGCATAGAAAAGTAAAAAATTCAAGGAAATATCATCATGCATGCATGCATACTATCTCTCTCCGCGTTCTAGCTTGCAGCTGTTTGTGAAAGTTCAGAAGAAACAATAACAATAATAATAAATAGATTTAATAGTATTATAGATTATAGATTTGATATAAGGCCGTAGAATTTACTCAAACAATAATAAAAAAACCAAAACTAATAAATGAGGATCCGTTATCGCCTGCGCCGCAACCGCTTTGTACATCAGATGTCAACTTTATTTCTTCTTTCCCCGCCACCACCCACTACAAATTCCAACTCATCTTACTTCACATTTTTCAATCTTCTTCTAAATCTAAACCAATCAAGCATAAAACTAAGTCCACGTTATTAACACTTTCTTTTATATATTTAACGCGGTAGGACCTTGCTTACTTCAACAAATTTTTAGTCAACTTCGTAACATGGGCTTTTAATTTTGAAAATACTATCTTAATAATATATATAGGTTTGAGTTACTCACTGTATACTTCATTCTAACATAACTTCACATTCTCAATTCCTCTAGAATAGAGGAACTTAAATTTTTTTAATTTGGTACGTTTCAAATTCTTCATTGAATCTGTTTTCTTATGTAGTTTCTTGCATGCAAGATTTTTGGTTGGTAGTAGTAGTCTTGGAACATTTTACAATAACTTCAATTTAAATTGTACAGGGTATTTAATTCATAAGGAAACATGAAGAAGGCCATTTTAGCTCCAATTTTTCTTGGAGTTCTCGCGTGTTGGAGTGTGTTTTCGGTTATCGCTGAAGATCGATCTTTGTTTTTCACATGGGAAATTACTAATGGAACAATTTTTCCTCTTGGTGTTCCTCAAGAGGTTGGTCTATTTTTTTTTTTATAACTCTTTAAATGTCACATTTAGAAAAAAGAATGATATTAAATTTAATCTTTTACCAGGGTATTCTTATCAATGGCCAATTTCCAGGCCCTACAATTGAAGCTATCACAAATGACAATATTGTTGTCAATGTCATTAACAAGCTGGATGATAAATTTCTCATTACATGGTTAGTGGTTCTCTTCCCTTATTAGTATGCTATGAATCAATGACATACGCAGACATGAAATTGACTATATGACACGTAGATACCGATAATAATTTAAAAAAATTGAAATTAATTACAAATATCGATGTTGTATCGAAGTTGATAAACGAGTTTTTGTCATAGGTGTTGGTGTTACATAAATATATTACTATTATGATCCATTGAGCCATTAATTAATACATTATATGTGTTGTGTAACATAAAACAGGAGTGGTGTAAAACAAAGAAGGACATCATGGCAAGATGGAGTTTTAGGAACGAATTGTCCAATCCCTCCAAACACAAACTGGACATATAAATTTCAATTAAAAGATCAAATTGGAACCTACACATATTTCCCATCAACCAAAATCCATAAAGCTGCTGGTGGTTTTGGAGCACTCAACATTGCTCAAAGATCTGTTATAGACATTCCATATCCTGCCCCTGATGGTGAATTCACCCTACTTATTGGTGATTGGTACAAGACCAACCACAAGGTTTGTAAAAAGAAAAACTCCCTTAAATAATTGATTTACATATATATATATATATATATATATATATATATATATATATATATATATATATATATATATATATATATATATATATATATATATATATATATATATATATATATATATATATATATATATATATATATATATATATATATATATATATATATATATATATATATATATATTTTAAGTTGTTTATTTATAAATATCCTTGATTTGTTCACATTAATATATAAATATATATAAATATTATCGTTAAAGATTCAATCTCAGATCAGTTGTTCACATCTATTTAATTTAACTAGTAAATATTAATTGAACTACCTCATCCGCCATATGATCTATTCAAAATAATTGATTGGTTAAATGTGTAAAATTTACATGTAGGTACTAAGGAGACTATTGGATCTTGGCAAAGGCCTTCCTTTACCTGATGCTCTTCTTATAAATGGTCAAAAAGATGTTGCTTTACTTACGGGAGAAGCAGGTAAACCAACCATACCATCAAGAAATGTTTTTCCGATTATCTATACAATTCCGAGAAAATTGAGATCATCGTAAATAAATTTTGTTTGAAAATTGACTTATTTTAGGGAAGACATACAAGTTCAGGGTGTCCAATGTTGGACTAACAACCTCAATTAACTTTCAAATTCAAGATCATTCATTGAAGCTCATTGAAGTTGAAGGTGCTCACACATTACAAGAAACATATAAGTCACTCGATATTCATGTCGGACAATCAATGACATTTTTAGTCACACTAGATAAGTCAGTTGGTGACTATTACATTGTTGCATCGAGCCGTTTCATCGAGACTAATCTTACTACCACTGCAACGCTTCGATATTCTGGATCCAACCGTAAGGCCTCGGGTCAATTACCCATTGACCTCACTATCGATCTAGATTGGTCCATGAAACAAGCTAGAACCATCAGGTATAGTCTTTTCTTTGTCTGTGTAAAAATCTTTTCTTTGTCTGTGTAAAAATCTTAAACGGCGTATTAAATTCTAATTCTATTTTTATTTGTTGTTTTCAAAGACTGAATTTAACAGCAAATGCTGCTCGGCCAAATCCACAGGGATCGTTCCACTACGGAACCATCCCAGTGATGAGAACATTGCAATTGGCAAACTCAAAATCGATCATAAACGGAAAGCTACGTTATGCAGTAAACGGGATTTCACACATCAACCCAAGCACTCCATTGAAGCTTGCCGATTATTTCAACATTCCCGGAATCTTCGATCTCAACACGATCAAGGATGTTCCTTCTTCAGGTTCCCTTGTCAAACTTGGAACATCTGTCTTAGGTTTCACTCTTCATGACTTTGCAGAAATAATCTTCCAAAACAATGAAAACACCATTCAGTCATGGCACATGGATGGATCTAGCTTCTATGTTGTTGGGTAAGATAAGAAAACTAATTGTTTTTTTCAATTATGTTAAACTTAACTAAACTTTCCTATTATAGAATTATTTAATAACCTTGTTTTGATTAAACCAAAATATATTATAGATTTGGAAATGGCATATGGACACCTGATGTAAGAAGCACTTACAATTTGGTTGATGGTATTGCAAGATACACTGTTCAGGTGAGTCAATTTATTTTTGATCATTTTTAGTTTTGTTTCAAAATTTTGTTACATTTGATTGATTAAAACTCTCTTGCATGCACACAAAAATAGGTGTATCCAAAATCTTGGACTACAATATTGGTGTCTTTGGACAATAAGGGGATGTGGAATTTGAGGTCTGCAATATGGGAAAATAGATATTTGGGACAAGAGTTGTATATGAGAGTTTGGAACAATGAACAAAGCCTATACACTGAGACTAGTGTTCCTTTGAATGCATTGTTTTGTGGCAAGGCTAAACATTTGCCCAAATTTTAAGCACTGCATAAGAGATATACAATTTGATTAAAGATGTAACTTGATTTTTTTTCTTAAGATTATTTTGTTTAGAAATTTCAGTTACAAGGGTGTGACTGTAGTGCAAAATGAAAAGGAAAAGGGGTGTATTTATTTCAGTAATGTAAGTCCCAATTGATTTGATGTTTTATTAGATTATTATTTCTTATTGTAATCATAATAAAAGTAGTTTTCTTGTGATTTCTATTGCTTGCCACATTCTACTTAAGATTATTATTCTAAAGTGTTAGTTAATGCTAGTGATATCATGTAACTCAAGGTCGAGATCTAGGTGCTCCTACTAATTATGCAGAAAGGAGTCCAAATAAAGTATGCACACATTGGTCATAGAGTTGAAACCTATTAAAGAAACTTGGTCTCCTCAAGTTATTGTAAAATTTCTCCTGCAGCTAATGCTTCATTAATGTTGACTACTTAATTTAAGTCACTAAAAAATTTATCGGCTGAGTGGTATAACCATTCTAAACACACCCTCAAAAATGTTCATTTGATCATCTAAATAATTTCTTAGACGAGAAGAAATTCAAGTAATTCCACCGTTCTAAAACACACCCTTAAAAAATAGATGTTTAGCCAATCTAAATAAAATTTTTTTGGATGAGAAGAAATTCAAGTAATTTTTCAAAGAGAATTCAATAATAGTCGTTTGACTAATCTAAATAATTTCTCTAATATTAAAATTTTCAACGAGTCATAATAAATGGAAAGAAGTAGACACTTCTACAACTCAAAACTAAAAGAAAAAAGAGTGACAAAAAAAACTCAAGAGTAGTTTTTAATGTGCTTTGGAATGAAACATGAATGTTTCTTATATAAACTAAGTAATGCCGGACTTGGAATTTCTTTTTCACATATAGTATTGGAAATTAACTAAAGTGTATACGTTAAGCAATAAGAGACATATAGTTTTTACTATTAATACACAATTACACGTTTTCTAACAATGTGAGACTTGTGGTTTTTTTTTTCAAATTCATCCCCGTAGTGGAATTTTGACCTTTCCATTGCAAAATTGTTCCAACATTAAAGATTATCAATAAATGTTTCAACAATCTCTCACTTGAATTTAGAAAATAATTTTAAAAGTAGTGTTAAAATCTTCTATAAAGTAGTACGTCATAAAAGGTGTCGATAAATTTGAACCTCAACATAGCAAATAAAACTTGTATTTAATAATGTCGCGGTGGAAAAATTTGAGAATAAGCTATTAATTAATTTATCTCAGAAAAAAATAAGAGTTGTCACCAAACTTTATTGTTTCAAAGAGAACGGGAAAAGATCGAATAAAATTCCCAAAAGCATGCAAAACAAAAAGAAAGGAAAAAAGCAAAGCAAAAAGCAAATCACAAAGAGAACATGATACGAGAGTTGGTTATGCAAAGGAAAAGTATTAACACCTTAAACATCCATGATACTCCACGGGAACCTCTTAAAAATATGTGTTAGGTTAAAAATATTTTTTTGCAATATGATTGGAGAGATGGAAAAGAATTTATTTTTTAATATTTCGATTTGGCAAAACTTTGAAAGCTCTGTGCCTACGTACCTCCAATATTCAATGGAGAAGTCAGGATGACATAGTTCTTTTAAAAAAGAACAAAGTTGTTTGTTTTGGTTGATTTTAATGAAGAGATATGTTGTTTTATTTGAGTGGAAAACACAACATACTATCAACAACTATGAGAAAATGAGCATTTGCATCATCTTAAGTATGGAGAATTTACAGCTTGGATTTAAAATCAACAAGTCATATCTCAACATATCAGTGGAAAATGTTTAACACTTTGCCATGTTTGTAGAAGTAGGATGGTTTGCAATCACTTCTAAAATAAGACTAATATCTAATCTTTGAGGGAAAAAATTAAAATGAAAAGGAAAATGGCAAAAGATTTGAATGAGTTTTGTCTTTTTCTCTTTTTGAAAGAGGTTTTTGATATGCTTAAGATGTCTTAACATTTATTAAGAAAAGATGTTTTGAAAATCACTTGACAAAGTCAAGGTTTATTGAGAAAGAGGTTTCAAGTTTAAAAACAAGAAGGTTTTGCAAAAGGGAGAAGTTTTGAAAATTGAAGAAGATAGGCAAGAGATGCAGAGACTATCCTAAAGAATAAAGACAAGGAAATAATTGGTCTCGTTGTAAAGTAGCCTAAGAAAAAGTCTTTGTTAGTACATGTTAACTAACCAGGACAAAGAAATCATTTGGCATAAGTCAAACAAAGTATCTCATTCCTATGGATTAAGCCACAAGCAAGTAAGAAGATGAATATCAAGAGCATCAGATGAAAACTAAGACATCAGAGAAATCACAGGGCACAAATGAGTTCTCACGCATCAGATTAAAACTTAAAGTGAGAGATAATAATCCATGCATCATATAAAACACAAAAAAACATACAGATAAAACTCAAGGTATCAGATCAAGCTCAATGGTCTCAAATGAAAGTTCCAGGGTCTCAGACGAATCTTAAAGTATCAGATGGATTCCAAGGTCTCAAGTCATAAATCTAAAGCATATGATCAAGAACCTAAATCTATGTCCATAAGTATATTTCCAAGCCAATGATAGTAATCATAGTCCAAAGATCATAGTAAGCCTTTTTAGGGTTTGATACTTATTGATGTCTTTTAAAAGAAGAAGAAAAAATGTCAAAGGGACAAAGAGAAAAAGACAATAAAAATAAAATGACATAAATGATAAATGTTAAAAGTAAATTGCGAGAATTTAAATGACATAAATGTAAAAGTTCTGAATTTAAATGGCATTAAAGTAAGAGTGTGGAAATATAAAGTTAGCAAAATTATTGTTAATGTTAGTAATTAGTAATCTGATTCGAGACAATTTGATGCTATGTTAAGAAAGTATAAGTGAACTTATGTAGAAGTTGCACTTATGTGAGACCGAGCCAAAATAATATAGGTGTATTGCATAAAATGCTCACCATAGTTTAAAAGCAAGGTGATAAAGACTAAGTCGAGCAAGATTGGTCCATTACATAAATCATTCTTCATGGTAACTTAGGACAAACTTATCACCAATCCATGTAGAGTCATGTTTCAGCAAGTTTATGTTTTGATGATTACAAACATCATGATCAAGGCAAAAGACATTATCAAAAATAAGAAGAAAAAGTATCTACTCAAAATGGATTTTTGGCTTGCATGCTAAGTTACTCCTAAAGAAGAATTTGGTATTTGATCTTCATTATGGTACAAGACTCCAATTCAATATAGTATGTTACTATAGTGCTCAAAATATGTCTAATATTATGCATACATATTTCATAGCTTTTAATATCACTAGCTTTGCATTTCCAAGTCATTAAAAATGTTATTTCACTTTTCATACAGTGGTAACCGGTTACAGGTTTCTGGTAACCGGTTACAGGCTTCAGCATTTCAAATATTTTAACGTTACCTGCACTAGATAATTGGTTACTGCATTCTGGTAACCGGTTACCGCTAAAAACGAATTTGAAAATTAAGACTATTTTAAATGTTGGTTGTTTGTTGCATTTATCCATGAACCATTGCACTTCTACATTCATTTAGAACCTTTTGAAAGGGTGCAATACATGTATAAAATTCAAATGGTTCTGAAGTAGAAACACAAACATAAAATAACAACAATCACAACATATAATTCAACATTTTGTTTCTCATTTTCAAAAAAGTTTATTGGTTAATATTTTGATCTTGCATGAAACTTTTACTCTTATATTTTTAAATACATCATTAGAAAAGTTTCATCATATACATTGAGCACTTGTGTAATATATTCATTGAATTGTTCTCTTGAAAGAAAAGGGGTTAATACTTGGTATTGACATTGAATATAAATTTTCATATCTACTTCAAGAATTTGTTTCTAATTATTTTTCCAAAATGATTATGGTGTAACCTTGTTGTCCAGGATTGTTAGAAGCAAGAGATTATTAAGGTAGGATTGTTCTCTTTTTACTTTGTATTGGTTACCTTATTTTTAGGATTGTTAGAATCAAGTGTGTGCATTGAAGATGATTGTTCTTCTTATAATTAATGGTTAGATCTTAAAGGTTTTAAGAGCCTTTGATCTACCTATAGATTAGATAGTAATGCATATTTGGTGTGATTAGGCTTGTATAATCATTCTAAACTATAGTGAAATATCTTCTGTGTTGACAAGGGGACTAGAGTACTCTCGAACTGTGAGGGGAACCATGATATATCTCGTGTTATTTATTTTTCTGAATTTACCGCTTTCATATTCATACACAAACCGGAAAAATAAGAACATCATCGCATAAAAGAATAAAAATCCGTAATCCACTTTATTCAGCCTCGTCTTAGGCGCACTCAAAAACCAACAATCTAAAGTACTTCAAGTGATCAATGATCAATTTGGAAGATAGATTTGAAATAATAAAAGTCCATCAACTACCAATCAAAACTTAGTGAATAAGATGGATCCTAAATCATCCAATTGATCAAAAGAAAAAAAGAAGAGGAAAGGAATCAACAACCAAATTAATCATAACTTGGATCAGGCCATCATCAAGATCAATCACCTTTCATGATGGATTTAGGTCATAAACCAAATCAATCAAAAGTTCATTGATATTGATGAGACTTGTGATCAAAAAGTCAATGATCTAAGACACAAGAATACATACCAAATTAAAATACAATAAAATGCATGGAAAAAGATTTTTAAATGAAAATAAAAGAAAAAATAGCAAAATAATATCAAACCATCAAATAAATGATAAATAAAATCATAGAAAAATAATAAATGATTCAAATTATTTTAAGACACCTTTTAGATATTTTAAAAATCAGAAATGTATTTTTAAATCAATTAAAACAAAGAAAATAAGAGAAAATTAATGAAAAATATAAAAAAAAATTGAAAATAAAATTTCCAAAAAATTACGTAATGTGTAAACTGAGATGAAGTAATTTTTTAATTTTTTCAGAATTTTTAGAGTTAAAATAAAGTTAAATTGAATTTTATAAAATAAAAAAATTTAAAACAAAATAATAAAAAGAAAATAAAGTGAGAAAAAACAAGGAGCGTTGGATCTGGCTCATTTAAACACGCTCGTAGATCCAAGGGGTTTCAGGTGAAAGCACGCGATGGAATTTAATAGAAATAACACACCAGATCCATTTTGAAATAGATCACAAAAATATAACAAGTGTCACACTATCATTGATTGAGATGTTTGAAACAAACTCAGACGGCCACACAACCTCTCTGGTGGGTTGCTCACTAGAGTTTGGCATTTTGTAAGATCAAAGCATCAGACCAGTAACATTAGAACCGTATCATCAAAGAAAACTTAACCATGACTTCCAAATTCATTTATTCAAAGTGTGTGAGGAGAATTTTGAGAAAACTAGTGACACTTTCAAAGTATTTTTAGAATTTTTTTAGATATTTTTAAAATCAGAAAAATATATTTTTAAACCAATTAAAATAAAGAAAATAAGAGAAAATTAATGAAAATATCAAAAGTGAAAATAAAATTCCCAAACAAATTACGTAAAGTATAAATTGAGATGAAATAATTTTTTGAATTTTTTCATAATTTTTGGAGTTAAAATTAAATTAAAATGAATTTTGTAAAAAAAAATTTAAAACAAAATAATAAAGACAAAATAAAGTGAGAAAAAAATAAGGAGTGTTGGATGTAGCTTATTTAAACACGTTCGTTGATCCAAGGGATTTAAGGTGAAAGCGCACAGTGGAATTTAATAGAAATAACGCACAAAATCCATTTTGAAATAGATCACAAAAACATAACAAGTGTCACGCTGCCATTGATTGAGATGTTTGAAACAAACTCAGACTGCCATGCAGCCTTCTGGTCATCTTCTTTGGTGGGTTGCTCACCAGAATTTGACATTTTGTAAGCTCAAGTCATGAGATAGTACCATTAGAATTGTATCATCAAGGCGAACTTAACCGTGATTTTCAAATTCATTTATTTAAAGTGTGTGGGGAGAATTTTGAGAAAACTTGTGAAACTTTCAAAGTATTTTAGAATTTTCTTAGATATTTTTAAAATCATAAAAATATTTTTAAACCAATTAAAATAAAGGAAATAAGAGAAAATTAATGAAAAATATAAAAATTGAAAATAAAATTTCCAAAAAATTACGCAATGCGTAAGCTGAGATGAAATAATTTTTTGAATTTTTTCAGAATTTTTAGAGTTAAAATAAAATTAATATGAATTTTATAAAAGAAAAAATTAAAAAAATAATAATAAAAAGAAAATAAAGTGAGAAAAAACAAGGAGTGTTGGATCTGGCTCATTTAAACACGCTCGTAGATCCAAGGGGTTTCAAATGAAAGCACACGGTGGAATTTAATAGAAATAACGCATCAGATCCATTTTGAAATAGATCACAAAAACATAACAAGTGTCACACTGTCATTGATTGAGATGTTTGAAACAAACTCAGACAGCCACGCAACCTCTCTGGTGGATTGCTCACTGGAGTTTGTCATTTTGTAAGCTCAAAGCATGAGACCAGTATCATTAAAAATGTATCATCAAGGCAAACTTAACCATGACTTCCAAATTCATTTATTCAAAGTGTGTGAGAAGAATTTTGAGAAAACCATTGACATTTTCAAAGTATTTTTAGAATTTTTTTAGATGTTTTTAAATCAGAAAAATATTTTTAAACCAATTAAAATAAAGAAAATAAGAGAAAATTAATGAAAAATATCAAAAGTGAAAATAAAATTCCCAAAAAAATTACGCAAAGTGTAAATTGAGATGAAATAATTTATTGAATTTTTTCAGATTTTTGGATTTAAATTAAATCAAAATGAATTTTATAAAATAAAAAAAATTTTAAAACAAAATAATAAAGAGAAAATCAAGTGAGAAAAAATAAGGAGCATTGGATCTGCCTTATTTAAACACGCTCGTTGATCCAAGGGATTTAAGGTGAAAGCACACGGTGGAATTTAATAGAAATAACGCACCAGATCCATTTTGAAATAGATCACAAAAATATAACAAGTTTCACGCTGCCATTGATTGAGATGTTTGAAACGAACTCAGACAGCCACGTAGCCTCTCTGGTCATCTTCTCTGGTGGGTTGCTCACCAGAGTTTGACATTTTGTAAGCTCAAGCCATGAGACTAGTACCATTAGAACCGGATCATCAAGGCGAACTTAACCGTGATTTTCAAATTCATTTATTCAAAGTGTGTGAGGAGAATTTTAAGAAAACTCGTGGCATTTTTAAAGTATTTTTAGAATTTTCTTAGATATTTTTAAAATCAGAAAAATATTTTTAAACTAATTAAAATAACAGAAATAAGAGAAAATTAATGAAAAATATAAAAATTGAAAATAAAATTTCCAAAAAATTATGCAATGTATAAACTGAGATGAAATAATTTTTTGAATTTTTTCAGAATTTTTTCAGAATTTTTAGAGTTAAAATAAAATTAAAATGAATTTTATAAAAGAAAAAAATTTAAAACAAAATAATAAAAAGAAAATAAAGTGAGAAAAAATAAGGAGTGTTGGATCTGGCTCATTTAAACATGCTCATAGATCCAAGGGGTTTCAGGTGAAAGCACACAGTGGAATTTAATAAAAATAACGCACCAGATCCATTTTGAAATAGATGACAAAAATATAACAAGTGTCACGCTGCCATTGGTTGAGATGTTTGAAACAAACTAAGACAACCACGCAGCCTCTCTAGTGATTTGCTCATCGGAGTTTGGCATTTGGTAAGCTTAGAGCATGAGACCATTACCATTAGAACCATATATCAAGGTGAACTCATCCATGGCTTCTGAATTCATTTATTCAAAGTGTGTAAGGGGAACTTTGAGAAAACTCGTGACATTTTCAAAAATAAAAACTTAAATTAAATAATGAACTCAAGAAATAAATGAAAGGTGAGATAGGGGAAAGCTTCTGAGAACATCAAGTGTGATAAAAAAGCGATGCCTCTAACTTCCTTGTCCAAGTGTGATCAGAAGGCTTGAAATCTGGATTTAGTTAGCACAATTCAGTGACTCTCAAGGCTTGGGAATTATTGATATCGCTTCAGGAGATTGTAAGGAAGCTTAAGGAATCAATAAGTAGATCTTAAATGGTCTCAAATGAAAACACGATCTCTGAAATTTTTCAAGAGAAATTCTGAGTTGGACTAGAGGTTTGAGAGTATTTCAAAGCTTGGTTATCAGTGTAAATGAGTCTCTTATTTATAGGAAGAGTGAATGGAATCTTGTACATGTGAAACATATGCAAATTCGTGTGAAATCATGAGCACCAAGTGTGTGACTATTCTTCCTTGCAAAGTCATTAAAACACAACTTAAATCATGTCATTTTGGGTCGTTTTTAATCTTTGCTCATCACTAAACATGCTCAAGTCCTAAACACGTGCATAACTTGGCTCAATTTGGAGAAATTTGATGATTTGCAAAACTGACCATGTGCCAAAATCAGTCCCATGGAGGCAACTTTCAACCATCATGAAATCATGTACAGTTGACCTTTAATGCTCATTCTTTTTGAAAAATATACACACCATCATGGAGAGTACAAACTGAAAAGAAAGCGGTGATTTAGAAACCTGAGCAGAAAGTTATGACCATATAAAGTTGGTACTCTGACTTGTAATTAGAGATCAAACTAGTTCTATGTCTAAAATGACCTATAATGTCTTCAAACTTTTCATGGTTTTTCAAACATAATTGACATTTGATCCTTGAAACAATCTTGTAGAGGTCATTAAAGAGAGTCATATGCAAAAAGAACCACTCAAAAATGTTGAATATTGAAGGAATTATGATCTTTAGAAGTTAGGAAAATATCACTTGAATTATAGGTCAAATTTCACTAAGTCCACAAATGACCTTTAATGTTTACCAACTTTTAATGATCTTCCAAGCATAACTGGCTTTTGACTTTTAAAGATAAATTGTAGAGGATGATAAGAAGAGTTATTTTCCCAAAGAAGCACTCAAAAATGTTGAAAATGAGTGAGTTGTGATATTTTGAACTTGGACTTTGAAATGTTGACTTTTTAGGTCAAAGTACTTTGAGTCATCTTGAATCTTTGAACTTTTCTTGCATTTATAAGAAAAATGTTGCACATATGAACTCTACATAATGAATTCTTGTTTGATATTGGATTGAATATGGTCAAAGCATGATAAAAATTGATGAAGAAGGTATGGAAATAAACACATGAAACTTAAAGTTTCTTGAGAAACAAGCAACCAAACTCCGTGTTACCTTTGATCAAATGATGATATATGAAGCTTGAGATCATCATGCCTAAGATTATAGGTCATGTATTGATGAATGAGCATTTCAAAATCAATGATTGTTTAATCTTTGAGCTTTAGCAACCAAACCCTAGTTGTTAAAACCATGCTTGATGTTCTTGATCCAATCTCTACCTTGTAAAACAAATGAGAGAAACAAAGAATTTTTTTTTTGGATTTTGTTTAAGGTTAGTAAAACATAAATGATATAAACACAAATCAAAATATACACAAGAGGGTGATTGGTGATCTCCCCAAGGCAAGACTCAGAGAAAAAAACTAAGAGGCTACCAAGTTTGTGATCTTGATGATGATGCAATGATGCAAATTGTATGGGATCTTAGAGATAAAAATTAGGGTATGACAAATAAGAGTGATCATAGTCTTGAATTTTATCTATGACATCATATCCACATGCGACTTTTGTTTTGGTGTATTCTAAAAAAAGTGTATACTATTATGGCCATTCACGTTTATCCTAGTTTAGCGAACCCTCTAAAAATATATGTCTATGATTTCATAGGAAGCGACCTCACTTCCACATTCATAAAGTTGGGTCTAAGAGTAATCTTGTAGTCGAGTACTCCATTGAATGTTGAGTATAGGTCTAATCAAGAGTTTATATTATCTCAACCTCATACCACTTCACAACTTTTATTATCCATTGAATCTAATTCTTGGGATCCCTACTCTTTTAGGTTGGGTTACCATTGTGACTAGCCCATTGATCTATTGGAAATAGACCATCATTTTGGGTTTATTTTGAACTTCATACCTATCAAATCCTTTCACCAAAGGGTCAGATAAGTTGTCATCAGTACATACATTATTCACTCAAACAACTCCCTTTAGAGAGGAATTATCTAAAATTGTTGTGCTTAATAAATATTTTTCAATTCTACCTTCGTAGTAAAGGTTCTCAATGTTTGCAATAGTCGTAGTGCTATCACAATGGATCAAGACAACAAGCATTATTTTTTACCACAAGGGAATCACCATTAGCAAGCATCTCCACCAACTTGCTTCTTTATTGTGGTTGCAAGAGCTATAATTTTTTATTCTTTAATGGATTGAACAAGAATTGTATTCTTAGACTTCCAAGAGGTCACTCCTCCAACTATTCTAAATATATAACTATTAGTCGCTTTAGAACCATTAACAAGATGTTCTAATAAGAATCATTATACCCCTCAAGAAGAGCGTGAAAATTTTGATAATGTAATCAAGGTTAAGGGTCCTTTTAAGGTACCTTATAAATACTTCAATAGCATATCAATGCTCTATACTAGGTATATTGGTAAACCTATTCAACAGTCGTATGACATCGACAATGTCGGGTCTTGTATAATCAAAGGCATATTGAAGTTGCCAATTGTTATACCCCAAAATTTGCCCTCCCATATTCCTCAAGAAATTGCCAAGCCAAGCTACAAAATTTCCCAAGGGTTGTGCAGTGCAACAGTCTCCCATACAGTCAAAATTAGGGTTTTGAGTCTGATCAAGAAAAGGAAGTTTTCAAAGGCTCAATCAAGTCTCATATGCTTACAAACATGGTCAAGCATCCTCATATCAAGTTTCAAGGCATTCAGCTCAAAATTGCACAGTCAAAACCCTAAATTGCACTACAGTCAACTGTAGGGGCAAAATGGTCATTTGGCAGTCAAAAGTTCAAATTTTTGGTCAATATATCATTTTGAAGCCACAAACATCATTTGATCAATGCTTGATCATGATTCTCAAAATTTGGCTCAGAAAATCATCAAGATACAAAAGTTTCCTTATTTGGACAGCTGAAAAAGTCAACTGAAATTGACCAGGGCATAACTTTCACATGGATTATCAGAAAAATTCCATCCAAAGCTCATTTTGAATAGAAAGACATTTCCTACAACTCATCTTCATACTTCAAGTCCAAGAAATGCTCTCACAAAAAGTTATCAATTTCAACATTATAGGTCATTTTCAAAAGTCAACAAAAAGGGACTTTAAGTCAAAGGCCATAACTTGAGATTGGAAAATCAAAATGACATGGGACCAAAGGCATTGGTTAAAGGACTCAAAGACCTTTCCAAAATGTCCAAGAACATGTGAAAAGCTTAAAAATTGAGCAAGTTATGCCTTGTAGAAGTTGGAAATTTTTGTGAAATGGCAAAAGTCAATTATTCTTGAAACTCCAATTTTTGACAAAAGGGCCCACTTTCTTCCACTTGATTCAGCCTTGTCATGCCACACACGTGTCCCATGATTAATTTCAAGACCAAATGTTGATTTTTCTATTTTATTTAATTTTTGATAATTTAATTCATTTTAAATCTTTAAAAATTCAAATAAAATTCAAAAACCAATGGAATAGTGTCATGTGAATTTAGACAACTTCCATATATCATGGGCCAACTCAAAAACTCAGGCTAGGGTTAAATTGCACACTAAGTCTAGGTCTTGGCTAAAAAGAAGGAAAAATGGTTAATGGTGAAAACCCTAGGACTAATTCCCTCATGAGCATGAATCTAGGTTAGTTAGCAAGCCAATTCCCTTCCAGCATAAGCCCTAAGTCAAACCCTAACCACAATATACCAAAGGCTGCGCTCAAAAGCTTATGGACAATTTGAAAATTTAGCCATATAAGTCAAATCTGAAATCAAGGTTGGAGAGAGTTTGAAGCCTTAATTCTTTTTCTAATAGCATCCTGAGACACCATTGAACGATTCTCAATCACTAACATCAACCAAAACGCCCTGAATTGGTATCCATAAGTCAAACTGTGAAGCAAAATTCTTGAAATCGCATAGCATAATCCAAGCATTCTTTTGCATTTTTCTTTATGGATTCTTGCTCATAATGATGTTTCTAAGCTAACCAACATGTTCAATTACGTTTTTGTGTCATATATGCGCTTTTACCATTGTTGAATTTCTAGGTTTTTCAGATTCAAAATTAGGGCTTCTCAAACGAAGTAAAATCATGACTCCAAACTCATACCATTACGCTCAGCTCATCAAGACGAAGAGAAGGCACTAGTCGCGATCAATTTATGATCACCATAGCGCTAGTCGCTATTTTCTTGTAGCTAGTCTAAGGCCACGCTTCCAAAACCGTTGCTTTACAACCTTGTTTCAGAAAAAAAATAAAAAACGATGAAGAAGATGGAATCGTGTCACTCAGTAATTCGTGGGTTTAAAAAGTGGCGCGCTGACTCCCACTAACGCAGTTTTTCCTTTATATTATTTATTTGATGTTATATATTAAATGAAACACAAGTGGCTCAGTGGACAGGGATACGTGCATGTGACTCTCATGACCTGGGTTCAAGTCCCAGGTCTGGCAATTTCCATAATATTTTTCAATGTTCATTCCTATGCAGGCACGCTCTTAAGGACCACCATACGTCCTCCTCATCTATTGCCCACGCGTCCCAGGAGATCTAATCAAGGGTTCAGATTGAAAGCATACCATGCACTATAGTCAACATGCCACGCATGATCCAGAAAGGTCAACAAATTCAAGGCTTAATGGGCCAAAACTCCAGGCCTGAACCTCCAATTCTGGGGCTACACCCCACCCTGGTTTGCCCATTTAATTTATTTTTCTTATATCTTTTAATTATTTTATTTGTTTTGTTGTTTTAATTCAATAATTATTTTTTACAAAAATACAAAAACATCACAAAAATCAGAAAAGGCAAAAAATTTAATAATTATTTTATTTTAAATATTGTTTTTTTTTGTATAAATAATCACATGTAAATATTTAGTTTTAATTAGGTTTCCAACTTTAATTCCTTTTAATAAAAATCAAAACATAGAATTAGGTTAATTAACAATGTTCATTCCTCTTAAATTTTTTTTTTTTATCATAATATAATTATTAATTTATTCTATTTTATAATTAAATGTATATAAACAACTTAGATTTAAATTAGGTTAAAAATTAAATCTTTTTCTTAATAACTTAAAAAACGCTAGAATTAGGGTTTACAACCAATTTTTTTTGTTTTAATTAATTCTTTTTCTTTTTTCTTTTAAATCTTAAAAAATACAAAAATACAAAAAACATTCCTTTTTCTTTAATTTTAATTCTTCATTAGTTCTAATTAATTAATTCATTAACTTTAAATACTTTTGCAAAAGGGTCCAACGCCCTAGTTTTGTTTTTTTTAATTTCTTTATTTCGCGCATTTATTTTATATCGTTTACTATAATTATGTACATGCCCCAAAGCCTTGTAAATTTATTTCTCGCACTTTTATTTTATTGCTTCTTTACTTTCAGTCAAATCGGGTTCGGTTTATTTTGGCGATGTGGACCCGCGCCATTTGTAATAGTTTAGATTTATTTTCTCGCAAATATACAACTGTTAATAAATATGCATGAAAGAATGTATGGACTTAAAAATAAAATCAAGCGTAGATCACAACAAACATGACAAGACAAAATAATTGAAACATGACACACGGACCGCACACACCACCCCTAGGGTACGCCTCACTGTCGCCTTTCGAAAGGTGATCGTCGAGTAGAGGACGTCTTAGTAAGTCCTCATGATCCGGGAATCTGGCATGAGGGTAGCTTCTAAGGTGTCTTCCTATTGCTCCGGTGATCACCATGTCCCTATAAACTCGAATTGACCCGAACACCTCCAACGGTGGTGCTACCTACCTCTCAATGGTGGGATGGCACTACTTTAAAGGACATTTACACAGACGAATTCCTTAGGGTAGGTAGGTTCTCAAGGATACTTGCTCTAATTTCAAACAAATCAAAATACTTTTCACACCAACACACTTTCAAAAAACTTTCAAAACAAACTTTTCAAACACTCTGACGTACGAGTTGAACTGAAACTTTTCAAAGAATATTTTTGAAACCCACAATTGAAAAGCAAGCAAAACATTTTTGAAAACACATTGAGCAAGTATCTAAGAGCCCATGGATAACCATGGATAGAAAGGGTGCTAACACCTTCCCTTTCTATAACCTACCTCCCGAACCGAGAGCAATCTCTTTAAAGGAATTTTTCTGTGCTTTTGTCCTTCCCATTTGGAGAAAATAAAAGACGGTGGCGACTCTTGCTTCCGCGACATTTTCGCGAACCAGCGTTAAACAGTCAGTTCCAGATCCACCGATCACAGAACTGGCGACTCTGCTGGGGAAATAATTTAAAGTGAGGTGTACCTTAGGGCTAGTTCATAACTGTGTTTTCAATTGTTTTCCTTGTGTGCTTTAAAATTGTGGGTTGCTTGGGAGTTCTATAGATCCTAACCCGGATCTGGGGGATACCCTTTTAGAAAGTAGCAACAAGGCTGTGAGGGAACTGTGCGGGGTATACCGACATGGTTGAAACAGTCTGCTACGTTGATGTGGCACTTTGGTGTGTACCGGTAACCCTTGAGTTCAGTCAAGGAGAGTACGGGGCCTCCGCGTGGTGTCGTGAAGCATCAACAGACCTTAGGAACCTTAATTGAACAATCTTGGCCCCTTTAGGGTAGTGAGATAACTGACTTTGGTGCAGTCCGAGGTTGGTTGATACTCGATACTACACTCAATTGAGGGTTGCTTTCCTGGAATATTTCGGTCGCCAGTTCAGTGGCTAAATCGAAACGATGAACAATGAAAGCAATCCCGTGATATTGGGAACCTTAGAACCCGGTTACTTTGATTAGGACAGGTTGAACCCACCAACTTCAAGAGGGTACCACCCAGACCCCATGCTGGCCTTAAACCTTAAGGGCCTGTCTTGTGTGCCTTGTGTGCCTTACATGTTTGTCTTTGTAAATATCTGTGGTGTGTTTAATCATAGCATCATGACATCATCCAGCATCATACGCATTGACTAACCATTTCAGGGGTTCGAATTTTCATCTTTGTTCTTGTTTTGTAGGACATGGAAACTGTTCGTAGAAAGACAATTCCAATCAGTCTTGTAAGGATCCCTCCTCAGCTTAAGGAGCTTATATCCAGGATTCCCGAGAACTCTTCATTCAGTGAAAGGCATGGAAGTCTCATCAGCTTGGTCAATACCAACATTGAGGAAGATATGATGAAGGTCCTGTTCCAATTTTTTGACCCTCTGCATCACTGTTTCACCTTCTTGGACTATCAATTGGTACCTACATTGGAGGAGTTCTCCCGACTCCTGAAGATCCCTATCCTTGATCAGCTACCCTTCAACGGTACAGAAAAGGAACCTAAGCTTGAAGAGATTGCTAAAGCCTTGCACCTACAGTCATCTGACCTCAAGGGACATTGGGAAGTTAGAAGTGGTATCAAAGGGTTCTTAGCCAGGTTTCTGTTTGAAAAGGCCTATGAATGTTGGAACTCCCTTGACTTGCAAGCTTTTGAAGAGGTTGTGGCTCTCCTTGTTTATGGTTTGGTGTTGTTCCCTAACCCAGATCAGCTCATTGGTATCAGTGCTGTCCAGATTTTTATGTCCAGGAATCCTATACCTACGTTGCTGGGGGACCTCCTTCACTCATGTTACACTCGAACCATGAGAAAAAGAGGTGTCCTTATGTGTTGCACTCCTCTCCTGGGAAAGTGGTTTATTTCGCACCTTCCACAATCAGTCCTGAAGAACGAGCGGGGTTTGAGATGGTCACAACGGTTGATGACTCTTACACATGCAGATATACATTGGTGCCCTAGGTCCAGAGAAGATGTCACTATCATTGATCGTTGCGGGGAGTATCCCAATGTTCCTTTACTTGGAATCAGAGGGGGTATTACTTATAGTCCATGCCTGGCTTGGAGACAATTTGGTTATGCTCGGAGAGATGGTCCTCATGACATGTTGATACCTGACATAGTTTTTGACTTCGACAACGATACTCATGGACTTCGCCAGAGATTTATCAGAGCCTGGAGGATGCCTAGTAGGATAGACAGCAAGACACTGGGGCACAGGAACTCCATCCCTTTGGAGCCTTACCTCAAGTGGGTACGAGCCCGCTCTCAGAAATTAGTAATGCCTTATCTTCACATGCTTCCAGTAATCAAAGAGCCTGCCTTGGAGGGAGAGGTGTCTCATGTTATTCAGCACCCTGATATGCCCACGTCCTGGGAAGAGATGCAGAAGAGTTGGATCCAGCTTAAGGAAGAGCGGAATTCTCTTGAGACTAGTTTGCATGCCAGTGAAAGGAAGGTCTTGGAGCTCACCCGCCTGTTGCACGAGGAAAGGAACCTCAACACTTACATAGCTCCAAAGAAGATGCGCAACATATTTTGGGATTGATTTGATCTTTTTGTACTTTTGCTCATGAGGCTTTGATGTATTAAACAATGATTTTCTTAATAATAACGTGTGTTCCTTTCGGTCTACAACAAATTTGAATCTTCGAACTCTTGAATGCATCGCATAAACACATATCATTCATCATGTGCATCATAGGTACTCTTCTTTTCAGGTTGTTTACCATTCTTCGCTGTTTATTTCAGCATCATGAACCCTGAATCATCAATCGAGGCATCTATCAAGGCTCTTCAGGCGCAGAACGTCCAATTTCAGGCGCAGAACGCCCAATTTCAGGAGCTGATCAAGGGCTTGGCTCAGGGTCAACAAGAGTTGAAGACCATGCTTCTGAAGAAGACTAAGAAGAAGAGGAGGACTGTGCTATTTAACACTGGGCGCAGACTCGGGAACACTTTGGTGGAAGCTGAAAGGACTCCTCCATCTGTGACGGAAGGTAGTCACCAAGAAAGGGAGGTCACTACTCCTGTGGGCTCTGATACTGAAACAGACTTCAACGACGAACAGTACCCTCCTGCTGAAGACCGGTACAAACAGCTGGAAGACAGATTAAAGGCTATGGAAGTTCAGCGGGTGCCTGGATTGGATTTCGGAGACTTGGGGTTATCTACTGGGGTGGTGATCCCACACAAGTTCAAAACACCTGCCTTCGTGAAGTATGATGGGGTTTCCTGTCCCAAGATGCACCTCCGTTCTTATGTAAGGAAGATCCAGCCTTACACAGCAGACAAGAATCTTTGGATCCACTTCTTCCAGGAGAGTCTTTCAGGGACTCACCTCGATTGGTTCTATCAGCTGGATGGAATCAGCATTCGTAACTGGGAGGATCTGGCCACTGCTTTTTACAAGCAGTATCAGTATAATGCCGACCTCGCTCCTACGCGTACCCAGCTCCAGGGTATGTCGCTAGGGTCGGGTGAAGGTTTTAAGGAGTACGCCCAGAAATGGAGAGACCTGGCTGGCAGGGTGCAGCCACCATTGACGGATCGGGAGCTGGTAGATATGTTCTTGGGGACCCTATCTGGTCCATTTTTCAATCATCTCATTGGTAATTCCTCTGCTGGGTTTACTGATCTGATCCTGACTGGTGAAAGGATCGAGGCCGGTATAAAATCGGGGAAGATACAGAAAGTTGCCTCCTCCAGTACTGAGAAGAAACCCTTCAAAAAGGAGGCTAGTGCTGTATATAGCTCCCGGAGAACAGAGCGACCTGAACACCGCCAATCTGTCAGTGCGGTAATGATTGCCAAACCTGCTGCCGCCCCTCGGCCAACTAATCCTCAAAAGTTTGAAAGACCCCGGAGAGAGTATACCCGGTTAAGCATGACCTTATCACAGATCCTGCCACAGTTGCTATCCACCAATTTAGTGACTGTCAGGGAGGCTCCAAAGTTTCCCAATACTGCATCCCCCAAGTTCAATCCAAATGCTCGCTGTGCTTATCACTCTGATAGCCCGGGGCATAACACGGATGACTGTTGGGCCCTAAAGAATAAGGTTCAAGACCTCATTGATGCAAAGGAAATACAGTTTGAGGCGCCCGAGAGGCCGAATGTTGTAACTGCTCCCATGCCCCAGCATGGAGTGAATGCTGTCGAGGAGGATTTGTATGTAGCTTCGGTGGATGATGTTGCTACTCCGTTGCCGATGGTCAAGAGGAATCTGTTGCTAGCCGGTTTATTTCCGGGATGTAGCGAAGGTTGCCCTCTATGTGTTGCTTCCCCTGCTGGTTGTTCTCTGCTGAAGTCAGGTGTCCAAAACCTGATAGATAGTAGAGAGATTTTGTTCAGAAAGACGGTTGTTCCTGCTGCTCCTGTTGAAGAAGTGTCGATCGTTACCATCTTCAACAACCATTCCGAGGCTCCTTCAAAGAAGCCTGTCCAAATTTTGTCAGTTCATAAGAGTGCTCCCATCACCATTACTGTTCCGGGGCCTATACCCTACAAATCTGATAAGGCTGTCCCATGGCACTATGGGGCGGATGTTTATGTTCTGGGTGTGAAACAAGAGTTCAACATTGATACTGGTGTCTCCAACATCACCGGGCCTGCTAAGGTCACTCGTAGTGGAAGACTGTTCTCGCCAGACATTGCTCCTCCGGTAATTCATAGGCCTTTGATCTTCACACCTGCCAGTGTGCCTGTTTCTCCCTCTGACCAAGTATCCACCCCTGCTACTGAGTCATCTGATACTCGGGGCAAGGGGATTGCTGCTGATGTGCCTGCCAGGACGGAGGCACCAAAGACCATTGTTGAGGCTTCCAAGCAGGAAATGGAAGAAATCCTCAAGATAATAAAGAAAAGTGATTTCAACGTTGTAGAACAGCTGGGGCACACCCCCTCTAAAATCTCCATGTTGTCACTGCTGCTGTGTTCAGAGGCCCATGCAAAGGCTCTGATTGCTTTCTTAAAGACAGCCCACGTACCCCAAGAGACGACTGCTGACCAGTTCACCGACTGTGTGGCCAACCTAACCGCTGATAATGGCCTGGGTTTCTCTGATGCCGATCTGACAGCAAAGGGGAAGAACCATAATGATGCCCTGCACGTCTCCATTGAATGCAGGGGCACTACTCTTGCTCATGTGCTGGTTGATACAGGTTCTTCATTAAACGTGCTGCCCAAGAAGGCTCTGGATAGGCTGGATTGTGAGGGTCTAGAGCTCAAACCAACTCACATTATGGTCCGGGCCTTTGACGGGTCCAAAAGAATGGTGCATGGTGAAGTGGACATCCCAATCAGGGTTGGGTCACAGGTATTCGATTCAAAATTCTATGTGATGGACATCCATCCGTCCTATTCTTGTTTGCTGGGTCGCCCGTGGATCCACAAGGCTGGAGCTGTGACTTCCACATTGCATCAGAAGCTCAAGTACCCGGTCAGGGGGAAGATCGTAACAGTGCAAGGGGAAGAGGAGTACATGGTCAGCCACCTCAACTCCTTCAGATATGTGGAAATGGATGGGGAGTTCATTGAAACCCCCTTTCAACATTTTGAGGAAGAACCACAAACCTTGGCAGCAGCAGAAGCAGATGAAGAGGTTTCTCCTATGAAGATGGCCTCCTTAAAGGACGCCCGGGCGGTGATCGAAAAAGGCGAATGTGCAAACTGGGGCAAGCTCCCTGATCTTACTCCGAAGACTAACAAGTTTGGGCTGGGTTTCACCACAGAAGCTCAGAAAGCGGTGCGCAAGGCGAGAATTGGAAGACCTCCTGTGCTCATCACCCACTCAGAAGTGAACGCTATTGGAGAGGAAGACAAAGTGGAAGAGTCAGAGTTCGACAGCTGGATCTACCCGACAACCGGCGGTGGATTGACCAATTGGACTGCTAAAGATTTTACACCCATAACTTTTGTTCCCCAGTAATGAATTTCTTTGTTTTTGACTTGTAATAAACAATAATTTGAAACTATATGGCCCGGTGTCTTACCCGGGGCACCGTGGTTTTATTTATGAGGGCTTTTGTTTGTCACTATCATATATCATGAATAAAAGCATTGGACGTTTTTCACATTTCAAATTTTGCGCTCCTTTTCTTTCCTTTCTTTACATATTGCAAAACAGCTGTATTTACACACACACTCACTCATACAGGTTTCAATCCACTCTGGATCTCACTGGTAACGACTCTGCTACTGCCAGTTATGACTTCGAAAATCCGATCAACTTAGCCGAAGACGAAGGTGAAGATGATTGTGAAGTGCCTGGTGAACTTGCAAGACTGTTACAACAGGAGGAGAGGGCAATTCAACCCCATGAAGAGCCAGTGGAAATAATAAACTTGGGTACTGAGGAAGACAAGAAAGAGGTGAAGATTGGTGCCAACCTAGAACTCAGCGTGAAGCAACGGTTGACTCAGATGCTGCATGACTATAAAGAAATCTTTGCCTGGTCCTACGAAGATATGCCCGGATTAGATACCGACATTGTGGTCCATCATTTACCAACTAAAGAAGATTGCCCTCCAGTTAAGCAAAAAGTCCGCCGTATGCGTCCAGAGATGTCTGAGAAGATTAAAGCCGAGGTTATGAAGCAGTTTGATGCCGGGTTTCTTGCAGTGACTTCTTACCCTCAGTGGGTTGCTAATGTGGTGCCGGTACCTAAGAAGGACGGCAAGGTCAGGATGTGTGTCGATTACAGGGATCTGAACAGGGCCAGCCCCAAGGATGACTTCCCTCTACCCCACATTGATGTCCTTGTTGATAATACCGCTCAGCATAAAGTGTTCTCTTTTATGGATGGCTTTTCGGGCTACAATCAGATCAAGATGGCTCCGGAAGACATGGAAAAGACTACATTTGTTACTCAGTGGGGCACCTTCTGCTACAAAGTCATGCCTTTTGGACTAAAGAATGCTGGGGCAACCTACCAACGTGCCATGGTTGCTTTATTTCATGACATGATCCATCATGAGATAGAAGTGTATGTTGACGACATGATCGCTAGGTCCCAGACTGAGGAAGAACACCTTGATCATCTACAGAAACTGTTTGACCGTTTGAAACTGTACAAGCTGAGGTTGAATCCGAATAAGTGCACCTTCGGGGTAAGATCTGGAAAGTTGCTAGGCTTCGTGGTGAGTGACAAGGGAATTCAAGTGGACCCTGCTAAGGTCAAAGCCATTCAAGAGATGCCAGTTCCTAAGACAGAGAAGGAAGTCAGAGGCTTTCTAGGACGTCTGAATTACATTGCTCGGTTCATCTCACACTTAACTGCTACCTGTGAACCAATCTTCAAGCTGCTGAAGAAAGATCAGGTAGTACGTTGGAACGATGAATGTCAGGCTGCTTTTGATAGAATCAAAGAATATCTCCAAGAACCACCCATCCTTATGCCACCAGTTGAAGGGAGACCTTTGATACTTTACCTGACGGTGCTTGATAATGCAATGGGGTGTGTGCTGGGGCAGCATGACGAGTCTGGCCGAAAAGAGCATGCCATTTATTACCTTAGCAAAAAGTTTACCGACTGTGAGACCCGATACTCACTGCTTGAGAAAACTTGCTGCGCTTTGGTATGGGCTGCTCGCCGGCTGAGACAGTATATGCTGACTCACACTACCTTGTTGATCTCAAAAATGGATCCTATAAAGTACATATTCGAAAAGCCTGCTCTGTCTGGGAGAATTGCAAGATGGCAGATGATCTTGACGGAATACGACATTCAGTACACGACCCAAAAAGCCATCAAGGGAAGTGTATTGGCAGACCATTTAGCACATCAAGCTGTGGATGACTACCAATCAATGAACTTCGAGTTTCCAGATGAAAGCATTATGATAGTAACTGACTGTGAAATACCTGGACCGGATGAAGGACCTGAACCGGGATCCCGATGGTCTATGCATTTTGACGGAGCATCCAACGCTTTGGGAAATGGTATCGGCGCCATAATCGTATCTCCACAAGGTGCTCACACTCCACTCACCGCCCGGCTGTGTTTCAACTGTACCAACAACATGGCGGAGTATGAAGCGTGTATCATGGGTCTTCAAGCTGCGATTGACCTGAGGATCAAATTTCTGAGTGTCTTCGGAGATTCCGCTCTTGTGATCAATCAGATCAAAGGAGAGTGGGATACGAAACATCCAAACTTGATTCCTTACAGAGAATGTGTGTTGGCCCTGATCCCTCACTTCACAGAGATAACATTTGAGCACTTTCCAAGAGAAGAGAATCAGTTGGCGGACGCGTTAGCTACAATGTCTTCAATGTTCAAGGTCAAATGGGACAACGAGGCTCCCCGGATCATCATCTGGAAACTGGACGAACCGGCATACTGTTGTGATCTCGAAACCGGATTGGTGACTGAGAAGCCTTGGTACCACGAAGTGAAGAGATACCTAGAAGCTCAGGAATACCCTGAAGGAGCATCTGTCAATGATAAGAAATTCCTGAGGAGGTTTGCAGCCAAGTTCTTCCTAAGCAACGACATCTTGTACAAGCGAAACCATGATTCAACCTTACTGCGTTGTGTGGATAAGACTGAAGCAGAAAGAATCATGGAGGAGCTACATGAAGGGACCTTTGGTACGCATTCCAGTGGACACACTATGGCTAAGAAAATCCTACGGGCAGGATATTACTGGTCCACCATGGAAGCTGATTGCTACCAACATTCTAGGACATGCCATAAATGCCAGATCTACGCAGACAAGGTGCATGTTCCTCCGGTTCCCCTGAATGTTCTGACTGCGCCTTGGCCGTTTGCAATGTGGGGCATAGACATGATCGGTGAGATTAAACCTACGGCATCTAATGGACATCGCTTCATCCTAGTGGCAATTGATTATTTTACAAAGTGGGTTGAGGCAGCATCCTATGCTACGGTAACCAAGACTGTTGTGGCACGGTTCATTCGGCACAACCTGATCTGTCGGTACGGTGTCCCTGAGCGGATTATTACAGATAACGGTACCAATCTGAACAATAAGATGATCGCTGAGCTCTGCGAACAGTTCAAGATACAGCACCACAATTCTTCTCCTTACAGACCAAAGATGAATGGGGCTGTAGAAGCAGCTAATAAAAACATCAAGAAGATCGTGCAGAAGATGACAGTAACGTATAAAGATTGGCACGAGATGTTACCGTTCGCTCTGCATGGGTATCGTACCTCAGCTAGGACGTCAACCGGGGCAACTCCTTTCTCTCTGGTTTATGGCATGGAGGCAGTCTTGCCAATCGAAGTACAAATTCCTTCTCTCCGGATAATGAAGGATGCAAAGCTGAATGAAGATGATTGGATCCAGACACGACTTGATCAGCTCAACCTTATTGACGAAAAGAGACTTGCTGCTATCTGTCATGGTCAGACGTATCAGAAACGAATGATCAGGGCATTTAACAAAAAGGTCAGGCCACAGGAATATCAAGTCGGGGATCTGGTGATCAAGCGAATCATCCTTCCTCAGAGTGATCCAAGGGGCAAATGGACCCCTACGTACGAAGGGCCATTTGTGGTTAAGCATGTGTTCTCAGGAGGAGCAATGATATTAACCAACATGGATGGTGACGACCTTCCTCACCCCGCCAATGCAGACATAGTTAAAAAATACTACGCATGAAAAAAGACCCGCTAGGCTGACATGTCTAGGCAAAAGTTAGGGCTTCCCGTCGAACCAAAAGGGTTCGGGCAAAATGAAGGGATGAAAATGAAAAAAAATCTGTACACCCGGCAAGTCGAAAACCTGAAAAGGCGGCTTGGGCAAAAATGGGTATCCCGGTGGACTGAAAACCCGAAAGGGTAGTCCAGGCAAAAATTAGGGATAAAAGCGTAATACTATGTCTCATTGGATCACTTTGTATCCAGAATCCGGTATCTACATCAAGTTCAGACGGCATCGATCAGTCAGCTTCACCTTCAACCAAGGTCATCAAGTGATGAGACGCTCAGAGTTATAAAGGCGATAGCAGAGTTGAAACCCAGTGGATCATTCATATTTCACACAGCTGTTTATTTTCTTTTGTACAAAACTTGTATAAACTCTTTTGCTCGGTGACGTTTCTCTTACTAGGATGTCAGCCTCTTGTACACAAAACGCCTATTCACAGGCTATTCAAAATCAATACAAATATACTTTTCAGTTAAACATGCCAAGTGTTTTTCTTTTTCTGTTTTGTTTTGTGAAGAACGTCCAAGGTTCAATTTGTGATATATGCATTGACAATAATTTGCTAGCTCATAAATATTTGCATACGAAACAAAGAATTAATTGCAGGTGACACTAGAAACAGGGGCAATAAAGGGTTGTCTGAGCAGTCTAATTGTTCTATCCTCCAAGGTACCAAGGTAGGTTCAGCTAAAGAACCTAACCAGGCATCTTAAATTCCCCAGAGAGTGAGACAGCAAGTCAGTGCATTCTTCCCCAAACAGAGTTAACAAGTCTCAAGGAAATTGGGTGTCCTCCCGCAGATCTCAACATTCCCCAGCAGCATATATTCTTAACAAGCATCCCCGGCAGTCTTGGTCTACAGATTGTTCCCCGGCGGCATACATCAACATTCAAAGGGATCACTTCCCCAGCATATCAAAACTTCCCCAGGAGAATCCCATCCAAGTCCCCCAGGAAAGATGGAATTCATCTCCCCAAGCAGTAAGCTTATCCCCAGTATATTCTGGAAGCTCATCCCCTAGCAGAGCATGAACGCGTCGTCCGGCTTCATTTAAAGAGTTATTTCCTTAACAGGATATAACTGGGTTATCCTCAGCCAAAAGCCACGGAAAGGTCATCGTCAACATAGTTCTTTCCTATCCCCAGCGAAGTCCATTAACACTTCCAACAACAAAGACATCCTCAGCAAATTACTGCTATCAACACTCAGCAAAGCATCTCTATCCCCACAGAGTATTGCTTCCCAGCATGGTCGTCAGAGTATATTTTCTCCCCGCAGAATCGTCCTTGCCAAGTTTATTCCGCAACGGAGTCATCTTCTCCTACCGGTATTCTTGCAACTATCATCCCCAGCGGAAGTACAAGTTTATTCCTCAATATCAGCCCAGGATACGACTTCCCGGCACCCGTCAAGGATTTACTTTCCTAGACGAAAACATACATAAAACATCACATACATCATTATAGCATGCATAACGCACTGCATCATACAAATCTCATTTATGTTGAGAACATCATTGCTTGATCCATATCATGCATTGCATATGACTGACTTTTATCTTTCAGGAAAGATCCAGTTAAGTTCTCAAGCTACATTTCAAGACCTTCTCTGGTTCAGTTAAATCGTCCCAAGATTTTCCTGATGCTTATCCAGTTGAAGACATTTCAAGACCTAGACCGGTTCAGTTAAATCGTCCCAAGATTTTCCTGATGCTTATCCGGTCAAAGGCCTTCTCTGGTTCAGTCAGATCGACCCTAAGATCTCCCTGATGCTTATCCAGTTGAAGACATTTCAAGACCTAGACCGGTTCAGTTAAATCGTCCCAAGATTTTCCTGATGCTTATCCAGTCAAAGGCCTTCTCTGGTTCAGTTAAATCGTCCCAAGATTTTCCTGATGCTTATCCAGTTGAAGACATTTCAAGACCTAGACCGGTTCAGTTAAATCGTCCCAAGATTTTCCTGATGCTTATCCAGTCAAAGGCCTTCTCTGGTCCAGTTAAATCGTCCCAAGATTTCCCTGATGCTTATCCAGTTGAAGACATTTCAAGACCTAGACCGGTTCAGTTAAATCGTCTTAAGATTCTCCTGATGCTTATCCAGTCAAAGGCCTTCTCTGGTCCAGTTAAATCGTCCCAAGATTTTCCTGATGCTTATCCAGTTGAAGACATTTCAAGACCTAGACCGGTTCAGTTAAATCGACCTTAAGATTTTCCTGATTCTTACCCAGTCAAAGGCCTCTCTGGTTCAGTCAGATCGACCCTAAGATCTCCCTGATTCTTATCCCAGTAGAAGACACCCCAGATTTTTCTCAACGAGCGTTGTTGAAGTTAAAGTCGCCCAAGGCTCTCTTACCATTCATGCTAAGGAAGTAATCATCCCTGGTTCTTTCATCGCCGTTTGAAGCTCCAGACTCAGCTCCTGTAACCAGTCAGGACACATCTATACCAGGCATCTAAAAAATCGGCTCCTGCGACGTGTCAGGTACTCATTTTCTTTTGCAGGTATACAGGTTCTCGCCAAGGAATCTCCTACGCAATTAAACATCCAGATGGCATCTATAAGCCCATTCCACCATCATTGCTAACATGTGAGCGCAAATTTCCGGGCACTCTAGTGTCCAATCATCTTCTACCATCGGATTACGAAAGGCACGTCAGCCAATCTGCATCCTCAGGTCTAAGAAGATTGAACAGGGGCAACTGTTATACCCCAAAATTTGCCCTCCCATATTCCTCAAGAAATTGCCAAGCCAAGCTACAAAATTTCCCAAGGGTTGTGCAGTGCAACAGTCTCCCATACAGTCAAAATTAGGGTTTTGAGTCTGATCAAGAAAAGGAAGTTTTCAAAGGCTCAATCAAGTCTCATATGCTTACAAACATGGTCAAGCATCCTCATATCAAGTTTCAAGGCATTCAGCTCAAAATTGCACAGTCAAAACCCTAAATTGCACTACAGTCAACTGTAGGGGCAAAATGGTCATTTGGCAGTCAAAAGTTCAAATTTTTGGTCAATATATCATTTTGAAGCCACAAACATCATTTGATCAATGCTTGATCATGATTCTCAAAATTTGGCTCAGAAAATCATCAAGATGCAAAAGTTTCCTTATTTGGACAGCTGAAAAAGTCAACTGAAATTGACCAGGGCATAACTTTCACATGGATTATCAGAAAAATTCCATCCAAAGCTCATTTTGAAGAGAAAGACATTTCCTACAACTCATCTTCATACTTAAAGTCCAAGAAATGCTCTCACAAAAAGTTATCAATTTCAACATTATAGGTCATTTTCAAAAGTCAACAAAAAGGGACTTTAAGTCAAAGGCCATAACTTGAGATTGGAAAATCAAAATGACATGGGACCAAAGGCATTGGTTAAAGGACTCAAAGACCTTTCCAAAATGTCCAAGAACATGTGAAAAGCTTAAAAATTGAGCAAGTTATGCCTTGTAGAAGTTGGAAATGTTTGTGAAATGGCAAAAGTCAATTATTCTTGAAACTCCAATTTTTGACAAAAGGGCCCACTTTCTTCCACTTGATTCAGCCTTGTCATGCCACACACGTGTCCCATGATTAATTTCAAGACCAAATGTTGATTTTTCTATTTTATTTAATTTTTGATAATTTAATTCATTTTAAATCTTTAAAAATTCAAATAAAATTCAAAAACCAATGGAATAGTGTCATGTGAATTTAGACAACTTCCATATATCATGGGCCAACTCAAAAACTCAGGCTAGGGTTAAATTGCACACTAAGTCTAGGTCTTGGCTAAAAAGAAGGAAAAATGGTTAATGGTGAAAACCCTAGGACTAATTCCCTCATGAGCATGAATCTAGGTTAGTTAGCAAGCCAATTCCCTTCCAGCATAAGCCCTAAGTCAAACCCTAACCACAATATACCAAAGGCTGCGCTCAAAAGCTTATGGACAATTTGAAAATTTAGCCATATAAGTCAAATCTGAAATCAAGGTTGGAGAGAGTTTGAAGCCTTAATTCTTTTTCTAATAGCATCCTGAGACACCATTGAACGATTCTCAATCACTAACATCAACCAAAACGCCCTGAATTGGTATCCATAAGTCAAACTGTGAAGCAAAATTCTTGAAATCGCATAGCATAATCCAAGCATTCTTTTGCATTTTTCTTTATGGATTCTTGCTCATAATGATGTTTCTAAGCTAACCAACATGTTCAATTACGTTTTTGTGTCATATATGCGCTTTTACCATTGTTGAATTTCTAGGTTTTTCAGATTCAAAATTAGGGCTTCTCAAACGAAGTAAAATCATGACTCCAGACTCATACCATTACGCTCAGCTCATCAAGACGAAGAGAAGGCACTAGTCGCGATCAATTTATGATCACCATAGCGCTAGTCGCTATTTTCTTGTAGCTAGTCTAAGGCCACGCTTCCAAAACCGTTGCTTTACAACCTTGTTTCAGAAAAAAAATAAAAAACGATGAAGAAGATGGAATCGTGTCACTCAGTAATTCGTGGGTTTAAAAAGTGGCGCGCTGACTCCCACTAACGCAGTTTTTCCTTTATATTATTTATTTGATGTTATATATTAAATGAAACACAAGTGGCTCAGTGGACAGGGATACGTGCATGTGACTCTCATGACCTGGGTTCAAGTCCCAGGTCTGGCAATTTCCATAATATTTTTCAATGTTCATTCCTATGCAGGCACGCTCTTAAGGACCACCATACGTCCTCCTCATCTATTGCCCACGCGTCCCAGGAGATCTAATCAAGGGTTCAGATTGAAAGCATACCATGCACTATAGTCAACATGCCACGCATGATCCAGAAAGGTCAACAAATTCAAGGCTTAATGGGCCAAAACTCCAGGCCTGAACCTCCAATTCTGGGGCTACACCCCACCCTGGTTTGCCCATTTAATTTATTTTTCTTATATCTTTTAATTATTTTATTTGTTTTGTTGTTTTAATTCAATAATTATTTTTTACAAAAATACAAAAACATCACAAAAATCAGAAAAGGCAAAAAATTTAATAATTATTTTATTTTAAATATTGTTTTTTTTTGTATAAATAATCACATGTAAATATTTAGTTTTAATTAGGTTTCCAACTTTAATTCCTTTTAATAAAAATCAAAACATAGAATTAGGTTAATTAACAATGTTCATTCCTCTTAAATTTTTTTTTTTATCATAATATAATTATTAATTTATTCTATTTTATAATTAAATGTATATAAACAACTTAGATTTAAATTAGGTTAAAAATTAAATCTTTTTCTTAATAACTTAAAAAACGCTAGAATTAGGGTTTACAACCAATTTTTTTTGTTTTAATTAATTCTTTTTCTTTTTTCTTTTAAATCTTAAAAAATACAAAAATACAAAAAACATTCCTTTTTCTTTAATTTTAATTCTTCATTAGTTCTAATTAATTAATTCATTAACTTTAAATACTTTTGCAAAAGGGTCCAACGCCCTAGTTTTGTTTTTTTTAATTTCTTTATTTCGCGCATTTATTTTATATCGTTTACTATAATTATGTACATGCCCCAAAGCCTTGTAAATTTATTTCTCGCACTTTTATTTTATTGCTTCTTTACTTTCAGTCAAATCGGGTTCAGTTTATTTTGGCGATGTGGACCCGCGCCATTTGTAATAGTTTAGATTTATTTTCTCGCAAATATACAACTGTTAATAAATATGCATGAAAGAATGTATGGACTTAAAAATAAAATCAAGCGTAGATCACAACAAACATGACAAGACAAAATAATTGAAACATGACACACGGACCGCACACACCACCCCTAGGGTACGCCTCACTGTCGCCTTTCGAAAGGTGATCGTCGAGTAGAGGACGTCTTAGTAAGTCCTCATGATCCAGGAATCTGGCATGAGGGTAGCTTCTAAGGTGTCTTCCTATTGCTCCGGTGATCACCATGTCCCTATAAACTCGAATTGACCCGAACACCTCCAACGGTGGTGCTACCTACCTCTCAATGGTGGGATGGCACTACTTTAAAGGACATTTACACAGACGAATTCCTTAGGGTAGGTAGGTTCTCAAGGATACTTGCTCTAATTTCAAACAAATCAAAATACTTTTCACACCAACACACTTTCAAAAAACTTTCAAAACAAACTTTTCAAACACTCTGACGTACGAGTTGAACTGAAACTTTTCAAAGAATATTTTTGAAACCCACAATTGAAAAGCAAGCAAAACATTTTTGAAAACACATTGAGCAAGTATCTAAGAGCCCATGGATAACCATGGATAGAAAGGGTGCTAACACCTTCCCTTTCTATAACCTACCTCCCGAACCGAGAGCAATCTCTTTAAAGGAATTTTTCTGTGCTTTTGTCCTTCCCATTTGGAGAAAATAAAAGACGGTGGCGACTCTTGCTTCCGCGACATTTTCGCGAACCAGCGTTAAACAGTCAGTTCCAGATCCACCGATCACACCAATGATGCTCACATATTTAGGCTATCTTATGATATCACCATTGTTCTTGAAGAGTTTAACACTTGGATCACATGGGGTGAATGCATGTTTACAGTAAAAGTATTTATATTTCCTTAATATCTTTCTTGTAGTGAGACTGATCCTTAGAAATTATGTTATCTGGCATAGTAATTTTAATAACAATGATTGTACTCGCTTCCCCGAGGTCTTTCGTAACATATTTGTTACACCAAAATGATTTAAATTTATTAATGACATGAATATTTGCACCAAATATGAGACAGTTCGTCTACAGAGAGAAATATGATAGTACAAATGTCATTTTCAGATTTGTAGTAAATACATTTGTCACTTTCTTTCACTTTAAATTCATTTAAGATAATCACATTGTCAAAGAATTTATTAAAAAAAAGTTAGGAGCTTGTTTTAGATCATTAAGATATTTATATAACTTACAGACCTTCATGTTGTTTAATGTAGATTACTATTACAAATCCCCATTATGTTAAACAATTTTAATGTCTATCTGGTGTACATGTAAATTATAGATTTTCGGAAGTGAAATGAGCATCCTAATGGATGTAATTCTAGTGACATGTGAAAAAGTGTTGGAAAAAATATACATTATGTACTTAATAAAAGTAAAATATATGATAATCCTTGAGACATAAGTTTTTCATAGGTGTTAAGGGTTGTTATGGTGTTAGAGTGAGTTCACACAAGAGTGGCGAAAAACCCTGCATACCCTTATTTTTCTTGTGAATTGAATCTCCTTCTTAACCTCAAGGTTGAGGTATTTATATGAATCTTTTGGTCTTGGTTCTTAGGCTCAGATTAACAATACTTTTATCTCTTAGGAGAATGGGGAATGGATTTCTATTCCCTTATTCTTCTAGAGAATGTGTCCCTCATTTTTTACTACCTTTCACGTCTCTAATGAGGAGGAAAAGTCACTTCACACATTTTCACAGGTGGGCGAGCAACCCAGTAAAAGGGACATCGTTTAGGATGATAGTTGCTCGTTATGATAAATGAGAGAACTTTGGAAACAAATGGAGGATATGGGACTTTCTTTTGGTGATGTCCATTACACACTCGCTCTTGGTGAATGTCATGTCACCTCATATGTATTCCTTGTAAATATAGTATTACATAGTCCCTAAAGCTCGAGGTTTTGTAAAGGCATAAGTGATTTAGTATCCAACCCCTCTGCGATGCTCCAATTAGAGTTTCTCATGCAATATTTCAAGTTGAGTTTCATAGATGGGACTTTAAGTTGAGTCCCTTAGGATAGACTTTAATTGAATTAGCTCCTCTTCCGCTGGACTCATATGGCGAGGTGTGATTTTCTCGATGACGGGTATAATCTAGGGGTTCAAGGGGTTGTCTACATGGGGGCAGGGTATCAACATGGACATGTTTTGGCTCAACTTCTTGATCATCATGTGAGGCCCCCTTGCAAACATAATGATCATATTAAGGAGCATATTGTTGTTTTTTTAATTCTAAGTAATCCTTAAGCTAACAAGTGTGAATTTTGATTCCTCGTCAAATTATATAGATTGTTGATCAGGTTATAGACATTGTGAAATCTATTTCACGAGAATCTGTTGGCCAAGTGACTTAAAATACAAGAGAGGGGTGAATTGTGTTGGTTGAAAAAATTTGTCCAATTATAAAAAAATTGGTTTACAAAAAGGTTTAAGTTAATTATATTGTTTAAATAAATATTAAGGAGCGGAATGTAAGAATGAAAGAATAATATATGAAACATAACAAGAACATATGTTAGAGAGAGAGAAGTTCTAACCTCTCTCTAACTTTTCACGGTGGGTGTCTTTTTTTCATCTTTGTTTTTGTTGTTTTTTTAAAGGTCAAGTGGTCATCATCTCTGATGAACAAAGGTACTAAATGGTCAGAGATGAGGAGGAGGAACTTTCACAAAATGGGTCTTAGGTGGGATTCGTATCTGGTGGGAAGCAGGATTTCCGAAGATGGAGAGAACATTGTCTCCTTCTATGTTTTAGCTTTTCTTGATAGGATCAGAGCTAAAGATATCTGGGAGCTGTTTGGATGCATGGGACAGATCGTGGAGGTGGTGATTCCACCTAAGAAGAACAAATTTGGGAGCATATTTGGTTTTGCCATATTTGTGACCGATGAAGTTGATTCGTTGGTAATTAGGCTTGATAATGTTATTATTGATGGATTAAAAATCCATGCAAACTTTACAAGGTTCGAGAGGTTAAATGGTAACAAAAGTAGAGTAAAGAGAGGATGAGGGAGAAAGGTTTTTCAGGGGGGGATGCAGGATCATGTGGCGGGGAAGAGGAAAGTTAATAAGGGAAACATGGAGTATAATTCTTATTCAGAAGTTGCAGGAAGGAGTAATTCGAAGAGGGAAGATGCAAAGAAGGTTTTGATGGAGTTCGCATCAAATAAGGAAGATAAGAAGAGATTCATCAAGACTTTTATAGGGGAGGTGTTAATCCTTGGATCAACTTACAATATTATGACGAGTTTTGAGATAGAATGCTTCTTTTCAGTTAAGGTATCACCTATGGGAGTGGATTTTTGTTTGTTAGAGGAAACTGAAGCTGGTGTTATTAATGATTTAACAAGAGGATGAGAGACTTAGTGGAAGCAATAGTTCATGGAGATCAGAGAATGGAAAGAGGAGGACATGGTCACATGTAGGGAAATATGGATTTGTGTATACGGAGTGTCTGTTCATGCTTGTAATGGTGTTTTTTTTTGCTGATCTTGGGAATGTTTTGGGTTCTTTTATTTGTGTTAATGAGAATACATCAAATAGGACCAATTTTTATATAGCAAGGATAATGGTTAGGGTTCCCATTCATGTATCTCTGATAGAGTCTATGAATGTTGTTATAGATGGAAAGAAATTTTGTCTTGTGCTTCGAGAAGATTCATATGGGCCGGTTCGGATGAGGATGGTGAAGAATAAGAATTCAATTGTTGAGTCTGAGGTTTTTTTTATCAGAGAATTCCTGGTCAGATAGGTTGTTAAGAGTTAAGAGGGATAGTGAAATAAATAGCATCGATAATTTCTCTTCTCAGGTGGAGGAGGCATTTAAAAGTTGGATATTCGACGAGTTAAGAAATAGCAAGAGGTCTGGTATGGGGGAAGCGCCTTTTCCGGGTGTAGCAACAAATAATTTATTTAAAGGTGACGATGCTTTTCAGTGTGACGCATTTGACGAAGTACTTGGGAAGGTAAAAGAATCATTTTGTAATGTTGCTAGTAAGGTTGGGCCCTCTTTAAAAAACTTTTCATCCTCTGGTTCGATTGGAACAAAGGTGGAATATTCTTTAGACACCTTTTTTCAACTAGAAAAAGTATACACGTGGATAAGAAAAGGTTAGCTAAAAAGGTGAAATTTAAAAACTTGGTGGAATTTAGTGGGCTCCAGTTTAATAAGCGTCCCATGCCCAAATCAACAAAAAAGAAAAGGGGTAAAAACCCGAAATTGCCTCAGCAAGGCCCAAAGTTATGTTCGCTGAAGGATGTCTCTGCTCTTTCTGAATTGTTTTACTATGGGGCAGAAGGTTATATTTTCTTCCATGGGGAATAATCTCAAGATTCAAATATGTTACGGGATTACTTAAGGCAATGGGAGAAGTTATCTAGTAATACGGGGAATATATTATAGAGAGAAATACCAGAGTTAGGGGTTGTGGTAGGAGAAGATAGAAAGGAGGAAGAAAGTAGATTATATCATAATGAAAAGGAGGAAGGGGAATTTAATTGAGACTCAATGATAGTAGTAACCTTAAATATTAGAGGGTGAAGAAATATGTTAAAGAGAAGAAGGATAAGTGATTTAATTTCAAAAGGTAAGGCTGATATGTTTTTGATCCAAGAGACTAAATTATCAAATATTCAAGATTGTTTGGCTCAAAGTTTTTGGAGAAAGGAAAGTATAGGTGTTGTACCCCAAAATTTGCCCTCCCATTTCATCAATATTTTCTCACCACAAAACCCTTGAAGCTCAAGATCAAGTTAGGGTTTGCTCTGCTCAAGACTTCTCCTTGCACTGTTGACCCAAATTAGGGCTTGAGTTTACACAAAGATTTTTTGACCTAAAATGCGAAAGATGACTTTCATGCTTCATGTTGGACTCACAAGTTTATCCATACCAAGTTTCAAGCCTTGATTCCAATCTTTGCCCAGTCAATTGGACAATTGACCTAGAAATCAGCTGTATTGGGGAAAAAGTCAACTATGGTCAATTGAATGTCAAACCTCATGATTTTTGACCCACATCAACATTATGAACTCATATGGACCATTTGATCAAGTTTGGATCATAATTCCACAAGAAATTTGATCAGATCACCAAAAGGGCAAAATGGTCATTTTTAGGGTTTTGACTGCACAAAGGCAATTTTTGACTGTTTAACCTAACCAATGGCAATTCAAGCTCACATATGGACTCAAGGACTCAATGACATGGTCTTGACATATTCAACAAGTTCAAAAGATCCCAAATGCACAAGATTGACAGATGAATTTTCCAGTCAACTGATCCAAATTTGATTGTATACTAAAAAGTCAAACTTTGACTTTTTGGTCAAAATCAAGTGTCAAGATTCATTTTTCATCAAGACATGTCAAATTGTGAAACTTGTTCATCAAGAAATCAAAAATTACAAATTAGGGTTTGAAATGAAGAAATTTCATAACTTAGAAATTTTCCAAGTTATGAAATTTCCTAATTTTTTCCTAACTTTGTCCCATTTTTTCATCAAGATACATTTGGATTCAAACAAAACTCAAAACATGAAAGTTATAGTCCATTTCAAAATCTACAACTTTGAATCACAAAGTTTCCTCAAAATAAGCTTGTAGCTCAAGTTATGATTTTTGGAACAAGGGTGCAAAACATTCTTAACTTCGAAATTTTTTGACCTATTTTAGGCAGGATTTTGGCCCAACTTCATGACCACTTTTCACATGCTTCCACTTGGAATTTCAACTTGCATTACAAAGATGGATTGTAGTACACATTCCAAGCTTTCCAAATTGTCCAAGAACTTCTCAAACACCCTTGTGGTTAGGGAGAATCGAATTGGCAAAGTTGGGCAAAATCCACTTTTGTTCATGACCAAATGCATGTTCATAACTTGGGCATTTTTGAACTCAGCATGCACAAGCTAGGTTACAGGCCTCTAATCCCTTTCTTACTCAATAATTCAATTCTAAACCATTGTGCCAAGATGTTATTTTGTGCATTTGGTCATTACATGAAGGTTTAGTCTTAAAATAGAAAAAGCATTTTATATATTCTTGTAAAGATCAACTTTATGCCAAGTTTACAATCTAAGAAGTACAAAGCAAATCTCTGAGGCACAAATGTGTGGACATATCCCACTGATCAAGAACAAACTTTGCAGCATGTTTAGGGGGCCTGCATAAGCTTGTAACCCAACTTGGCAACTTTGGCTTAAGAGAGAAGAAATCTTGCAAACACATACCAACTTCCATCTCCTGTAAACACAAGCCTAAACAAACTTCTTGAATACATTCCAAACATCAAACCTGACCTAAAGCACGACCAAACCACCTTCAATACCTTCTCATTCCCAGAAACACCATCCTACTGCAAAAAACAGAGTCCCTTCTGCAACTTGACTTCTATAAACCTTTCCACTCGTGCACTTTGGCCAAAAAGAGTTCAAACAGGTTCCATATCACCCACTGAAGCTATCCCAAGCATTGAACACAAACTGTAACATCCCTAACATCATTTTCCATTTTCAGTTTTCAAATTTGCAGGTGAACTTCCATAGCTCGATTCAGCTAGTTTCAAAGCAAGCTAGAGGTTGGAGGAGCATCCTTGGACCTCAAGCAAGTTGTACAAGTCCTCACACTGCATTGAAAGTGCCTCCATTGTTGCACACGATTCAAGTTGAACAGGTAAAAGTTTGAACTTCTATCTCTTAATCCAGGCATATCTAGGCTTAGGTTTGTGAAGAAGTTATGTCATACTCATGTCCCTGAAGCCACCCATATCCTCACTTTCCATTTATATTGTATGTACTGAGAGAATTTAAGACATGAACATTGGAAAAAACTTAGGTCAGGAATTGGGGGAGAAGAAATTTTCTCTCATTTCTGAGAGTTAGAATGACTTTTTTATATATTTGGAATCGTGACAAGATGCTCTATAACATTGTTGTTGTAAGTTTTTTGCTGAAAGTCAAAGAATCATGAGATAGTAGGAAGCACGCGTTTTTTGTTTGGAAGGTTGCTGGAGGTTGAAGACAACTCCTTTTGGGCTGGGCTTGGTTCATTTTTCTGTTTGCACCTCATTTTTCCACATACACCCCCTTGGCCCATTGTGTTTATTTTTATCATTTTTTATTTTCTCTTTTTTGTTTCTGACTTATTATTTTTAGTTAAAATATTAAAAATATTAAAAATATTAAAAACATTTTTTTCAACCATTTTTGCATTTTATTTGGATTTTATTTGTTTTATTTTGAATTTATACATTATAAATAACATATATCCTTTTATTTAAAATACTAAAAAAATAATACAAATACATTTTATTTTCTGATTTTTATTTTATTTTATCTTTTGAAAACATTTTCTAAAAAATATACTTTTCTTTGTAAATAATAAATATTTTTATTTTTTGTATATATTTAATATATTTAATACATAATATAAATATTTATATATTTAGAATATTTAGGATAAAAAATACAAGAATAATACATTTTTATTTTTATTAATATTTAACCTCAAAAAATTACTTTTTATAATATACTTCTTTTATTATTTATTTTATGTATATAGTTAATAAATATTGTATATAATACATAATAAATACTTTTTATTTACAAAAATTAGGGTTTTGCCCTAAACATGGAAAAATCCAAAAATTAACCTTTTTATTATTTTTATTTCATTTGTAAATAAATCACATACACATATACAAATACATTTACACATACACATTTACTTATTCCTATACATTGATACATTTTATATTTGCGATCGATTCGATTTGGTTGTAAAGTTATTTGGACACTACTCTCCTATTAAAGTCTCATCCCCATTTGAACATTTGTACCCCCATTCCCATGATTATTGTGTAATAATTTAGGACTTTTAAATTCCGCATTTTAAAAGCTTTCTAAATATGCCATGATAGACTTAGGGTTTGTATGCAAATAAAAAAAAACAACAAATAGTTTGACCTAATTCAAAAGACAAAAAAAGCATGAAAATGGACAACACCAATCACACTTGCACCCCTAGGGTTACTCCACTTGTTGCCTTCAATAATGGGCCATGTTGCATGTTGAGTTTCTTTGGCAAGACAAAACAATATCAAATGATCATAGTCCCTCGATGACGCTTTCAAAAGTTGCCTAAAATGATCATAGTCCCTTAAAGGAAAAATTGCCAAAGACACTTGGCACTATTGCAATCATGGTCTAAATGATGACCCGCGCCCGTCCCGTTAAACATCCTAACACAAGATTGTCCACCAAATACAATGGTGGAACAAAATTGTTAAAAGGGTTAAAACATAGGAAAAGCCTTTGAGTAAATTTAGGGGTAGACAATTCTTAGTTACTTGATCAAACTTGCAAAACACACTTGCCTACTTTTCAAAACCACAACACTTTCAAAAACACTTTCAAAACAACTTTCAAAAACATTGAAAACTTTTTCAAAAGATAAGTACACCTTTGTATACATTCAAACATGGATCATTACAAAGGTTGCCACAACAAATGGCCTCTTTTCAAAACATTTTCAAACCCACACACAAAGCACCATTTCAAACAATTTAAAGCACCATTTCAAACAATTGAAAATCAAAGGCAAGTGATCTAAGCAAGTACCTAAGAGCCCATGGATAACCATGGATAGAAAGGGTGCTAATACCTTCCCTTTCTATAATCTACTCCCCGAACCCAAGAAAACATCTCAAAGGTTTTTGCTGTACTTTTTAACCTTTCCTTAGGATAAAATAAAAAGTCAGTGGCGACTCTTGCTCAACCGAAACATTTGCGAAAACAAACGCAAAACCTCAAGTCAGTTCTCCCACCGTACCACAGAACTGGTGACTCTGCTGGGGAATTAACTTAAAAGTGGAGTAACCTTAGGGCTTAGATCACCTTGTTTTCAATTGCTTGCTTTGTTTGCTTTTTACATTTGTGGGCTTTGCATCGGAGTTTCATAGATCCTAACCCGGATCTGGGGAATACCCTTTTAGGTAGCATAAGCTGTGAGGGACCTGTCAGGCGTAGACCGACATGGGTGAAGCAGTGGCTACGTTGGTGTGACACCTTGGTCTGTACCGATATCCCTTGTGTTGCAACGAGGAGAATATGGGTCTTCTAAGGAGTCATTAAACACCAACCGACCCTAAGACCCTAAATTGACCCAACTTGGCCATAGAACAGTAGCAGTATGCTACACTCATTGAGGCTAAAATCTCGCGATGGTTCTGGCCGCAAGAAAAGATTGCGATGCTGGAGTTATGACCGATTGAGGGTAGTCAATGATATTGAGATCCTCTAGAACCCGATTACTTTTGATAGGACATGTCTTAACCAACGAAACTGAAAGAGGGTAATACCTAAACTTCATGCTGGCCTAAACCCTAAGGGTTGTCTTGTGTGACTTGTGTGCCTTATCATGTTTGCCTTTGTGAATACTTGTGGTGTGCTTTATCATAACATCATACCATCATACCATTGCATGCATCCTGCATAAGGACTGACCCATTTCAAAGACAAGAGGGTTTCATTTTTGCTCTGTTTTGTAGGATATCATGATGCCCATGCGTAGGAATACTATCCGGCTCAACTTTGTTCAACCACCTACTTTGCTCAAGGATTTGGTTGATAGGATTCCAAACACTACTTCCTTCATCAAGAGGCATGGTTCTCTTCTAGTCTAGTCACTTCAAGGTGGGACCAACAGTTGATGAGTGTCTTGACTCAGTTCTATGATCCCCTGTACCATTGCTTCACCTTTCAAGACTTCCAGCTGGTCCCTACCCTGGAAGAATTCTCTGATTTGCTTGGTATCCCTGTTTTGGAGCAGACTCCATTCACCGGTTGGGAGAAAACTCTTAGGCCTGAAGAGATTGCTGCAGCCCTTCCCTTGACCAAAGAAGAGGTAATGGCTAACTGGGAAACTAGAAGTGGAGTTAAGGGCTTTTTGGCTAAGTTTCTGGTTGGTAAAGCTATTAGTTTCTGGGATGACTTAGACTTCAAGGCGTACGAAGACATTCTGGCTCTCTTAGTCTATGGTCTAGTATTGTTTCCAAATCCTGATAACTTTGTCAATATCGATGCCATAAGGATCTTCATGTCTCGGAACCCTGTACCCACTCTCTTGGGTGATATCCTGCAACAACTCTATGCTCGTATTACCCGAAGACGGGGAACTCCATGGTGTTGTGCTCCTTTGTTAGTGAGGTGGTTTATTTCACACCTCCCTAAGTTTGTGCTGAAGAACCAAGAAGGAAGGGGCTGGGCTCATAGGTTAATGTCTCTCACTGATAATGACATCATTTGGACTCTCAGAGGTTTGGATGAGGTAGCCATTATTGATCGTTGCGGAGAGTATCCTAATGTTCCATTGATCGGTACCCAGGGAGGAATCTCTTATAATCCATGTTTAGCTCTTCGTCAGTTTGGAAGAGCCAGAAGAGCAGGGCCTCATGAGATGTTGGTACCTCACATCAGTTTTGAGTTTCATGTAGACAATGACGAGTTGCACCGTAGATTCATCAAGGCTTGGGACATGATTCACAAGGCTGACCCACATGAGTTAGGATCGAAGACTTCTCTACCAATGGAACCCTACTGCAGATGGGTCTGTATCCGTGCTCAGAAGTTAGGTATGCCATACGAAGCTGTCAGGCTTATCATTCTTGAATTTCCTGATGAAGACAGGGTTTCTCCAACTGTCCTCTCTCCTCAGATACCTACTGATGTTGATACACTAAAGAGATCTTGGGCGCAGCTACAGGAAGAACGGGATTTTTATCGGGAAAAGTTTAACGAACAGGAACAAAAGATCCAGAAGCTGACTAAGCAATTGGAGGAAGAGCGAGTCTTAAATGACTATATCCGTACTGAGAAGAGGAGGCCATGGGAGCACTGATGAGCTTTGGATGTTTCTTTTACAGATTTTATTTCCTTTTCAGTATTTTCATTCTTGTAATGCCTAAGGGCAAGTTGTTGAACAATTTAAAGTTTGAATCTAATGAAGTGTGTTTCCTTTTTGTCTATAAAGTTGAATTCCGATTGTCTTTGAAAACATAAATCATACGCATCTCATTGCGTCATATGCATAACAGGTACCCTTCTTCTACAGGTTGCTTAATCTTCTTCGCTGTCTATTACAGCACTCAATCATCATGTCTTCCGAGCCTACTACCGAACAAGCTATCAAGGCCCTCCAGGCCCAGAACGCCCAGTTTCAAGAGCTGGTCATGAGCTTAGCCCAGGGTCAACAGGAATTGAAGGCTCTGATCTTGAAGAAGAAGAAGAAGAAGAGGACTGCGATGTTAAACACTGGACGGAGGTTTGGGAATACACTGCAGAATGAGGTTGATCAGGCTACTTCCTCTGCAGAGAAAGACAGTCCCCAAGGGGGAAGGGCTCCTAGTCCTGTGGTCTCCGACAACGAGACGGATTACAATGATGAACAGTACCCTCCTGCTGAAGACAGGTACAAGCAACTAGAGGACCGTTTAAGTGCCATGGAGATTCAACACATGCCGGGGCTGGATTTTGGAGATCTAGGTTTATCTTCTGGGGTGGTGATCCCACACAAGTTCAAGGCACCTGCCTTTGCGAAGTACGATGGGGCTTCCTACCCTAAGCTGCATCTCATATCATATGTAAGGAAGATCCAACCTTACACTGCAAACAAGAACCTGTGGATCCATTTCTTCCAAGATAGCCTTTCAGGGGGTCAACTCGAATGGTTCTATCAGCTGGATGGAGCCAGTATTCGAAACTGGGAGGACTTGGCTACTTCATTTTATAAGCAGTATCAGTACAATTCCGACCTCGCTCCCACGCGTACCCAACTCCAGGGTATGTCACTGGGGACGGGCGAAGGATTCAAGGAGTATGCACAAAAGTGGAGAGACCTGGCTGGCAGGGTGCAGCCACCTTTGATCGACCGTGAGCTTGTGGACATGTTCTTAGGGACCCTGTCCGGTTCATTCTTCAACCACCTGATCGGTAATTCTTCTGCTGGGTTCACAAACCTGATCTTAACGGGTGAGAGAATAGAAGCTGGTATCAAGTCGGGGAAGATACAGAAAGGTGCCTCCTCGAGTATTGAAAAGAAGCCCTTCAAGAAGGAAGCTAGTGTTGTTTATGGTCCCAGAAGACAAATTAAACCGGAACTCCGCCAAGCTGTCAACGCGTTGGTAATTTCAAAGCCTACTGCTGCTCCTCAGCAATACAACCAACCAAGGGGTGAGAGACCCAAAAGGCAGTACACTCGGCTCAGTATGACCCTGTCTCAGATTTTGCCGCAACTACTGTCAACCAATCTGGTAACTGTCAAAGAAGCTCCAAAGGTAGTGAACACAACTTCTCCAAAGTACAACCCCAACGCCCGTTGCGCTTATCACTCTAATAGCCCGGGGCATACTACGTACGATTGTTGGGCTCTGAGGAATAAGGTTCAGGACCTTATTGATGCTAAAGAAATACAGTTTGAGGCGCCCGAAAGGCCCAATGTTGTGACTGCTCCCATGCCCCAGCATGGAGTGAATGCTGTGGAAGAAGACCGATATGTAGCCTCCGTGGAAGAGATTGTTACTCCATTATTGACTGTCAAGAGGAACCTGTTGCTAGTCGGTTTATTTCCGGGTTGTGGTAAAGGTTGCCTTCTATGTGCTATTTCACATGTTGGTTGTCCTTTTCTGAAATCAGGTATCCAAAGCCTGATGGATAGCAAAGAAATCTTGTTCGAGAAGATTGTTGTTCCTGCTATCCCTGCTGAAGAAGTGTCTATTGTTACTATTTTCAACAAACCTCCTAAGGTTCCTTCAAAGAAGCCTGTCAAAATCATGTCCACTCAGAAGATTGCTCCTATCATCATCACTGTTCCGGGGCCCCCTCCCCTATACATCCGACAAAGCTGTCCCATGGCACTATGGGGCAGATGTTTATGTGCTTGGAGTTAAACAAGAATTCGATACAAGTACCGGCGTCAGCAACATCACCGGGCCTGCCAAAATTACTCGCAGTGGTAGGCTCTTCTCACCTGATATTACGCCACCAGCTATTCATAGACCTCTTATCATCACACCTGCAAGTGTGCCTGCTCCCCTTCCTGATCAAGTTCCTGTTTCTACCCCTGCTGCCGAGTCATCTGACGCTCGGGGCAAAGGGATTGCTACTGATTTGCCTGCCCTGACGGAGGTACCAAAGACAACCAATGTTGAAGCTTCCCAGCAAGAGATGGAAGAGATTCTCAAGATCATTAAGAAAAGTGATTTCAACGTAGTTGAGCAGTTGGGGCACACCCCCTCTAAGATTTCTATGCTATCACTATTGTTGTGTTCAGAGGCCCATGCCAAGGCCCTGATTTCCTTCCTGAAGACGGCCCATGTGCCACAAGAAACGTATGCTGATCAATTTACCGATTGTGTGGCCAACTTGACTGCCGATAATGGGTTGGGCTTCTCTGACGCCGATCTGACTGCCAAAGGAAAGAACCATAACAACGCCCTGCATGTCTCCATTGAATGCAGGGGCACTACTCTTGCCCATGTGTTGGTAGACACCGGTTCTTTATTGAATGTATTACCCAAGAAGGCCCTAGACAGACTGGATTGTGAGGGTTTAGAGCTCAAGCCTAGTAACATTGTTGTCCGGGCCTTTGACGGTTCGAAGAGGATGGTACATGGCGAAGTTGACATTCCAATCAGGGTTGGTTCTCAGGTGTTTGATTCTACTTTCTATGTGATGGACATTCGTCCATCCTATTCTTGTTTGCTGGGTCGTCCATGGATCCACAAGGCTGGAGCTGTGACCTCCACACTACATCAGAAGCTTAAGTACCCGGTTAGGGGGAAAATTGTTACAGTTCAGGGGGAGGAAGAATACATGGTCAACCACCTCAACTCGTTCCGGTACATAGAAATGGATGGGGAGTTCATTGAAACCCCCTTTCAACACTTTGAAGAGGTGCCTCAGACACTGGCGTCAGCAAAGACTGTGACTGTAGAAGACTCTCCTTTGAAGATGGCTTCCTTAAAGGATGCCCGGGCTGTTACTGAGAAGGGTGAATGCGCAAACTGGGGCCGACCTCCTGACTTCACTCCAAAGACCGACAAGTTTGGTTTGGGTTTCACTGCAGAGGCTCAGAGGGTTGTTCGTAAGGCAAGGATTGGAAGATCTCCTGTATTCATCACCAACCCGGGAGTGAATGCTATTGAAGACAACGTGGAGGAATCTGAATTTGACAGCTGGATCTACCCAACAACCGACGGTGGACCAAGCAACTGGACTGCCAAAGACTTCACACCTATTACTTTTGTCACTCAGTAATGCACTCTTTTATTTTGAATTTGTAACAGACAATATTTTGAAACTTTATGGCCCGGTGTCTTACCCGGGGCACCGTGGCTTCATTTGTGAGGGCTTTTGTTTGTCACTCTCATATATCATTAATGAAAGCATTGGACGTTTTTACATTTCAAATCTTGCGCTCTTTGTCTTTCTTTATTATATATTGCAAAACAGCTATATTTACACACACTCACCTATACAGGTTCCAATCCACTCTGGATCTAACTGGTAACGAATCTGCTACTTCCAGTTATGACTTCGAAAATCCGATCAACTTAGCCGAAGACGAAGGTGAAGATGATTGCGAAGTGCCTGTTGAGCTTGCAAGACTGCTACTCCAGGAAGAGAGGGCCATTCAGCCACATGAAGAGCCAGTGGAAACGGTAAATCTGGGTACTGAGACAGATGTTGTACCCCAAAATTTGCCCTCGCATTTTTCCCCAAGAAATCTCAGCTTCAAACATTTCCTGACTTTTCAAACTGGCTCAAGAATCGGACAAACGGACTTTTCTTGACAGTCAAGCAGAATTAGGGTTTTACTGGTTTTCAGAGCTCTGAATTGTTTCATACAGTGGGCTTAGGGTTTAGTTGATTTTTGGTTCAATTTTGATCAAGCGAGCGTGATTTGGCATTTAATCGGGAATTAGGGTTTTATGGGCATATTCTCAGAAGAATTTAAATTTCACAGCACTTTGCGGTTTATTTCAAGATTCAGATTAAAATTCGCGTTATCTTGGTTTAATCAGTAAAAGAGACAGTGGTTTGAATTCAGTACGTTTTGATTAGGCCAGTCAGATACAAGATGCAGTATTGGATTCACAGTGTTTATGTGTTTGATCAGTCTACTTGGATTGACTGCTGCTTTGCTTTGGGTGTTGAATAAGACGGGTTTAATTGACCAATATTGTTATTATTTAAGTTATTTATCATTCTAAAAAATTGAATGATTGAAATTTATTTTTCAATTGTTTTAATTCTAAGAATTTTAAATAAATAAATAAACAATAAAGAAAATTGGAATTAATTGGATAATTTAGATTTTTATTGAATAATTGAATTATTTGTACAAATTGTTGTTTACAATTTAAATTATGAACAATGATATACATTAATTTAAATATTACATAAAATTAAAACTATCCTATTTTCTAATTCTTCACTCCGCTCCGGTGCTCCATTTTTATCTGCAAAAAGAAACAAGAAAAGTCAGAAAGCAGTTAATAGCAAAGACAGTTAAATTTGCTCATCATTAGGGGCCACTGACTGGGATCAGTTGACCCTCTCTGCAAATCACGGGATTTCTCCCGGTTCACAGAGAGGGAAGATTTTTATGAAATGCAAATGTCAAAGTTTCTAAAAATTCAAGCTGCATAAAATCTCAATTTCCAATTCAAAACCATATAGTTCAAATCCAATCTCAACTTTCCATCCAAAGCAAAAGGCACTACTGTCAAAATACTCAAAGTCCACTCAAAGAAAATCAAGAAAGCACAAAAGCTGGAGATAAAGATGCAGTAATGTATTATGCAAGAAATCTTTTCATCATTTCCCATAGTAGGCCCCTTCAGAGCAAGTACAACATAAATTATATAAAATTCTTTATTGTACTGTAAAGTGAGAAAAAGAGAGATAAAGAACATAGGCAGGGTTCAGGCATAGACAGGAGGAGAGCAAGACAAAAAAGATTATACAAATCCACAAGCAACCCAGTTCAGCAGCAGACAGGAGGAAAGGAAGAAAAAAAGATATAATCCAAACTCAGTTCAGCAGCAGAAAAAAGACAGAAGTGAGGAGATAAAAGAAGAAAAATATACCACTCAGTTCAGGAGAAGAAAAAGTGATAACCAAAAACTATCAAACCTGAACCTGTCCACAAACTTCATCAACTCTGCATATGTTGGCTCCTAAATTCGACACCTTTGTTTTGATTGATAGCAGCCATTAAAAGCTGAAAGATGCTTTCGACTGGCTAAGCCTGTCGAAATGACCGTCGAAAGATGGCAAAATACTTAGAAGATTTCTTCCAAGGAAGAAGGCTGATTGCCTTCGACGTCGAAGGAGTTTTCGTCGAAGACGTCTCTTGATGAAGGTGTTCGATGATCCAGAGTGGAGCAGTTTGAAATTCAAAGCTTTGGAGGGAAAACGGTTTCCAGCAGTTACTACGTGCGAACGTGCAAGGATCTGGAGCGTCGAGCATGGAGAACGTGACAAGTGGCTTGATCTCGAAGCAGTGTAACTGCCCGACGGTTACTTGGAATGTTTTTGTATAAATAGGAGTAGACGTGTAGTTTCTCGCGTGTGTTCACAATAGATACATAGTCACTCATTTAGATTCAAGTACCCAGTGTGAGCGAACGAATTGTTGAGAAATGTATGTGTGAAACACCAATTTAATCAATTCAAGTCATTTACTTTTCCAGTATTTTACATGCTTTTCCCCTTTAAGATTCCTGTCGAACCTTTACATTCAAGCCTTGTTTATTTTACCAAGCCTTTCCTTTATGCAATTTACTTTAAACAATTTACTTAAAGCCTTATCCACATTAATTAAACTTCAAAATCAACCTATGTCCATAGGATCAATCTGATCGATCCTGCGAGTAACCAAATAAGTAACCATTTGGAGGATCAGCGGTTGTTTACCAAATCCCTAGGTAAACAAATTGGCACACCCGGTGGGACTGTGTGTTGATTGTTGAATAATCTCATCTTTTCGAGTTGTATGTTATTAAGGAGTGGTAGAATATACACCAACAATAACAATACTGCCAGAAGAAGGGAAGAGATGGCGAATCCGCCAAACAATAATGAAATCCCACCACCAAGTGTGGGAGCAACGGTTAATATGACCGTTAGTGAAGCGACGAATGTTGGTTCGACACCAGCAGTGTCAGTCACAACCACGGGGCCAATAACTTCGTTTACAGGCCCCAGAATGCCTTTGGGAACCCCCCCACCAAGGGGAAATACTGGCCCAAGGCCAGTGGTTCCCCCAGGATTTATTCCATTCTATGGTATGCCAACTTCTGAATTGGCAAGCCTGACGAATGCTGCGTCCACTTATTCAGACCCTTTCGTGAGTGCCACTTCGCCACTCCAAGGCTCTGGAGTAGGCATGGCGAATAGAAATAGGACCCAACTCTTAGGAGGAACGTCCCAAGTAGCCCATGGCCTTACAAATGCCTCGACAGCAGTCTTGAGGCAACAGATGGACGAAAGCAACCATGATATGGTGCAAATGTTGGCACAAACTTTGAGTACAGTGCTAAATCCTCTAATACAAAATACTACTCAATCGAATCAGCAAGTTACAGCGCAGATGACGCGTTTGGCTGACTTCTTTGGAGTACCCCCACCCATTCGACAGCCCCAAAGGGCGCAAATAAGAGGAAATCAGGGGATATTTGTAGAGGAAGAAACCACCATTAACCAGGTTCAACAGCCTGTTGAACAGCCTGTCGAAGAACCTAGGGTAATAGCCCCAGAGGTAAGGTTAGTTAACAGAAACCAAAATGCTGACGAAGTGGTTCAGCATATCCAACACCAAAACATGGGTTTGGAAAATAATCTGGCAACCATGATCGAAAGAATCATGACTCAGAATGGAATGAACATGGGCTTTCGAAGGCCCAACTTTACATCTCCATTGTCAGAATATGTGTTACAAACTGACTTACCCCCTAGAAGCAAAGTCCCCAAATTCACTAAGTTCTCTGGGGACACGACAGAATCCACTGTCGAACATGTGGCTAGGTATTTGATCGAAGCAGGAGACATTTCAAATAATGAAAACCTAAGGATCAAATACTTCCCAAGTTCCTTAACCAAGAACGCTTTTACTTGGTTTACAACTCTACCCCCCAATTCGATCCACCATTGGACCCAGTTGGAAAGATTGTTCCATGAACAATTCTATATGGGGCAAACCAAGATAAGCCTGAAAGAACTGGCGAGTGTGAAGAGACGTTTCACTGAACCTATAGACGAATATCTGAATAGGTTTAGGTTGCTTAAGGCGAGATGCTTTACACAAGTGCCAGAACATGAGTTGGTCGAAATGGCCGCAGGAGGTTTAGACTATTCCATTAGGAAGAAACTAGATACCCAGTACCTAAGAGACATGGCCCAACTGGCCGATAGAGTTCGACAAGTCGAACGCCTCAAAGCCGAAAAAGCTAAGGCAACCAAAACTCACAAGAGAGAGAGAATAGCTTATGTTGAGATGGACGATGAAGATCTAGAATCCTTCGACGATACTTTAGCTGTCGAAGAAGGAGAAGTCGATTTAGCAGAACTAAAACAAGGGCCTCCATACTCTTGTAAACAGTTAGTCCCCTCAAATGGGAAAAATCCCATTGGTCCAGACAGGACCAACGATAGGTTCCCAAAAAAGACTTATAGTTTTGACATCACAAAATGTGATGAAATATTCGAATTGCTAGTTAAAGATGGCCAAATGATAGTACCCCCTGGGGTAAAAGTGCCTCCTCTTGATCAAAGAAAGAAGAGAGGTTTTTGCAAATATCATAATTTTCTGGGCCATAAAACTTCTCAATGTTTTCTTTTCAGGAATCTTGTGCAAGACGCTATTGAGGAAGGGAGATTAAAGTTTGCAGACAAATCCCCCATGGCTGTCGACTCCAATCCACTGAAGGCTGAAGCCCACTATGCAGAACCCTCTGAGGTGAACATGATAGAGGCAACCAAGATCCAGTCGAAGAAGCCAGGCATTAACATGGTCGAAGTCTCTAAGGACCACATCAACATGCCAATCTTTGGCAGTTTTTCTGGAAACTTATCCAGGAAGACGATTGAGGCTGTCCAGGAAGCGGTCGAAGATCCAAAGTCGAAGACTGCTGAAGTACAAAAAACTGGACCAAAGCCCAGTTCCCAATTGGCCACTGTACAAGGCCAGACGGAGAATCTGGAGACACAAATGAAACAATTAACTCTTGCTACTAAGGATACAATGAATATCAACATGGTTGAACTTTCTGACCCTAAAACTTCAGAAGAAGCCATAAGGCAAGAGCAGGCAAATAAAACGGCTTTCCCTAGGGAAAACGAAAACTTGGCAGATTTTTTACAAAGATGCCAGAAGAAGAAATCAGAGGTTATGCTGTGTCCAAGATGCAGTTCTATCTTTGATAAAAAAGCTGCTGAACACATACAAGGAGTGAGGGCAGCGAACAAGAGAAGGGAAAATTCTGACCTTCGACATGATCCCAGAAGGGGTTCTAATCAAGACAAGAGGCCTTTGACTTTTAGGCCTCCAACAAATGTACCAGTAGACACTTGGTACAAAACATCTGGCCGGAAAAGGCCAAGTGAAGAGAAATGGCATTCTTTCGAAGTGCCAAGAGGTTCCTCTTTAATTCAGAAGAAAGATCCTCAAGTTGCTGCACCCAAGGTTGCTCAAGTGTCCAGCAACTACAAGGGAAAAAATCCTATGTCGAGATCCCAATGGAGGAGATATCAAAGAAGGCGAAAAGCTGAAAGAGAGGCTGCCAACGAACCTAAGGCAGAGACGAGTTCGAATGTGCCTCAAAGGAAACAAAGAAAGCCTCTTGAGAGAGAACCAGTTACCAACAGGCTAGTTTGGCCTAACCAGAGCGAAGTCGAAGACGAAGATGATGCTGAGTCCGACGATACTCTGGATATAATGGTGAACATTGTTTCAGTACTGCCCAGGGAATTCAATCGACAGGTAGAAGTCGAAGCCAGTGACTGGGAGGTGGAACAAGAAATGGCCAGACACAGGCCAGTGTGCTATTTTGTCATGGACAATGGCACTACAGAGGAACAAAATGGCTTCTTCGAGCCACCCACAGAGGCAATGAAGAATCACCTCAAACCTTTGTTCATAAGGGCTAAGCTCGAAGAGACCACTGTGAACAAAATATTGGTCGACTGTGGGGCCACTATCAATATTATCCCTCATTCTGTGCTAATAAAGATTGGCAAAAGGGATGAAGAAATCAAACCTCACAATATGGTCCTTTCCAACTATGAGGGAGGCATTGGGACCACCATGGGAGTGATCCAGCTCGACATAAAAGTTGGGTCGATCCTTCGACCAACAATGTTCATGGTCATATCAGCCAAACCTAACTACAACCTTTTGTTAGGCCGTGAGTGGATTCATGGTGTAGGTGTTGTGCCTTCATCGATGCATCAAAGACTGCTTCTATGGCGCCCAGATGGGCTGGTCGAAAACATAGAGGCTGATCAGAGTTACTACCTTGGCGAAGTAAACCACTTGGGTGTAACAGATTTCGACAAAAACTTGGCTCACATAGGGCCATGTCCAACTCCTGACTTCGACATGGCGCCAGCGCCAAACACCTTTTGTTCCCTATACCTGCATCCTGAGCATGGTTTCCAATGGGACAAAGAAGACTTGTCCCACATAGAATTCAGTGGGCTAACTGGTATCCAACCAACTGGTTGGGGAAGTGAATTCAGTGATAATGACTGAGTCACAATCTCTGAAGCGAATTTCGGCCTATGTGGCTGAAACCAAGATGATAACGGCTCTCGAAGCCGAAGTAAAGTACATGGCCACTCAGGCCAGTGATCAACAATTATCTGCTGTTGGCCCAGGAAAGGATTTCGATCCAAGACCTCCTGATATCATGCCAGACGAAATGCAGGAACAGAGGCTCGACGCGATCTATGACGATGAGCCTTTGGGCTTCGAAAAGGATCCCTTGGCGAACAACATTAAGATGTTAGCACAAGACCCTTTAGAAGAAATCAACTTAGGCGAAGGATCAGAGAATAGGCCAACTTACATCAGTGCCAAAATTGATCCAGAACTTAGGTTGGAAGTAATCCAGTTGCTGAAAGAGTTTAAAGACTGTTTCGCATGGGATTATGACGAAATGCCCGGTCTCGACAGAGGATTGGTAGAACTTCAGTTGCCAATCAAACCTGGAAAGAAGCCAATCAAGCAAAATCCAAGACGCTTCGCTCCAGAAATATTGTCGAAGATCAAAACGGAGGTCGAAAGACTTCTGAAATGCAAATTCATCCGTGTTACAAGGTATGTCGAATGGATTGCAAATATTGTGCCAGTAATTAAGAAAAATGGCACATTAAGGGTGTGCATAGATTTCAGAGATTTGAATGCTGCCACCCCCAAAGATGAATATCCTATGCCTGTGGCGGAAATGCTAGTCGATTCTGCCGCTGGCTACGAATACCTGAGTATGCTCGATGGTTATTCAGGATATAATCAAATATTCATTGCTGAAGAGGATGTGTCGAAAACAGCCTTTCGATGCCCTGGGGCCTTAGGCACTTACGAATGGGTAGTGATGCCTTTTGGCCTAAAGAACGCTGGGGCAACGTACCAGCGAGCAATGAATACTATCTTCCATGATTTTATTAACACTTTTATGCAAGTTTATATTGATGATATTGTTATAAAATCTGTTTCCAGGAAGAATCACATTGACCACCTTCGACAATCATTCGAAAGAATGAGAGAACATGGTCTGAAGATGAACCCTTTGAAGTGTGCGTTCTGTGTAAAAGCTGGAGATTTCTTGGGTTTCGTTGTCCACAAGAAAGGAATCGAAATAAATCAGAACAAGACGAAGGCAATTTTGGAAGCGAAAGCGCCATCGAATAAGAAGGAATTGCAATCCCTCTTAGGCAAGATAAATTTCTTGAGAAGGTTTATATCTAACCTAAGTGGGAAAGCTCAGGCCTTTTCACCCTTACTTCGACTGAATAAGGAGGGGTTCGAATGGGGGCAAGAGCAACAAGAAGCCTTCGACAAAATCAAAGGGTACCTCACTAAGCCACCTATTTTGGTGCCTCCTTGTAGCAATAGGAGTATGAGATTGTACATAGCTGCATCTGACAAAACTCTGGGAAGTATGTTAGCCCAAGAGGATGAGAATGGAGTCGAAAGACCCATTTATTATCTCAGTCGAGTTTTGAATGATGCAGAAACTAGATATAGCGAAGTTGAAAAATTGTGTCTATGTCTGTATTTCTCTTGTACAAAGCTCAAACAATATATAAAACCAGTTGATGTTTATGTTTCGTCTCATTTTGATGTTTTCAAATATATGTTGTCGAAACCTATCTTGCATAGTCGAATTGGCAAGTGGGCATTAGCATTGACTGAATACTCCTTGACCTTTATGCCTCTTAAGGCAGTAAAAGGACAAGTGGTTGCAGATTTCATAGTCGACCACTCTATTCAAGTCGAGGATATTAACTATGTGGAGATAGAACCTTGGAAATTCTACTTCGATGGTTCCAGCCATAAAAATGGAACAGGAGTAGGAGTCTTGCTTATTTCTCCAGATAAAATTCCAACAACATTCAAGTACCAAATCGAAGGTTCTTGTTCGAACAATGAGGCTGAGTATGAAGCTCTAATTACTGGCCTTGAAATATTGTTGGAATTGAGGGCAACTCGAGTCGAAATAATGGGAGACTCAGAGTTAGTCATCAAGCAAGTCACAAAGGAGTATAAATGCATAAGAGAAAATCTCATTATGTACTTTGTGATAGCAAATCGTTTATTGAAACAATTTGAAAGTGTCAATATTCGACACATACCCAGAGTCGAAAATCAAATAGCCAATGACTTGGCACAGATTGCATCTGGGTATAAAATTTCAAAAACGAGATTACAAAGAGCAATCGAAGTTCGAGAGAAGATAAGAGCGACTTGTCTATCACCAACAGACTTGGAATCAACAAGGTTAGGATATGCTGATCACTCAAACTTCGAGATTTCGTTCATTGATAATTTGTCAGACCAGGATTGGAGGAAACCCATTGTGGACTATCTTCAAAATCCAGGAGCTCCGACAGAACGAAAAACAAAATACAGGGCGTTGAGTTTTGTACTCATGGGTAATGAGTTATTCAAGAAGACGCCTGAAGGGGTGTTGCTGAAATGTTTAAGTGAAACTGAAGCATACATAGCCCTTTCGACTACACATGCTGGGGCATGTGGGGCTCACCAAGCAGGCCATAAGATGAAATGGTTGTTGTTTCGACAAGGACTATATTGGCCCACTATGCTGAAAGATTGTGTTGAGTTCGCCAAAGGTTGCCAAGAGTGTCAAGTTCATACAGGCATCCAGCATGTACCAGCAAGCGAACTTCACTCGATAGTGAAGCCTTGGCCCTTTCGAGGATGGGCGTTGGATCTTATTGGAGAGATTCGACCAGCATCATCAAAGAGTCAGAAATACATATTGGTAGGCATTGATTATTTTACTAAGTGGATCGAAGCTGTCCCTTTAGTCAATGTAGACCAAGAAAATGTCATTGAATTCATTCAAAAGAACATTATATTTAGGTATGGAATCCCTGAGACAATAACAACTGACCAAGGTTCAGTTTTCACTGGTCGAAAGATGCAGGAATTTGCTCAGGAAACAGGTTTCAAACTCCTAACATCCACGCCTTACTATGCACAGGCGAATGGTCAAGTCGAAGCAGCTAACAAAGTGGTGATTGGCTTGATAAAGAAACATGTTGGGAAGAAACCAAAGAATTGGCATAAGACGTTAGACCAGATTTTATGGGCTTGTCGAACGTCCCCAAAAGAAGCCACTGGTACAACACCATATAGGCTAACTTTTGGCCATGATGCAGTATTGCCAGCAGAAATTTGTCTTCAATCTGCAAGAGTTCAGAGGCATTATGATATTCCTTCTGAGGTTTATTGGAATATGATGTTAGATGAACTGGTGGATTTAGACGAAGAGAGATTACACGCTCTCGACTTACTCAGGCTTCAGAAGAAAAGAGTCGAAGACTCTTATAATAGAAAGGTAAAACCTAAGGTATTTTTGCCTGAAGATTTAGTTTGGAAGGTAATTCTTCCCATGGATCGACGGGATCGAAGCATGGGGAAATGGTCACCCAAATGGGAAGGACCCTTCAGAGTTATCCAAACTTTTTCAGGTGGAGCCTATGAAGTCGAAGAGATAAGTGGTGATAAAAGGCTCTTGAGAGTAAATGGTAAATATTTGAAAAAATATAAGCCTATACTTCAAGAGATAAAAATAAAATAATAAACTAAATTAACCATAAAAATGCCAAAATGGAAATTTTTATTAATTTCAGCCAAAATGGCAATTGTTGTCGAAAGCGATTACAGAAGATGGTTACAAAAGAGAATCAATCAAAAGGAAAGAGAATTCTTGAGTCGAAGATACTTGGCATGCTGCAGATCCAACCTCTTCTTGCACCAAGATTTTTCTTGCACCAGTTTGGCAATTTGGGCGTCGAGGCTTTGAGCCCTCTCAGCGAATTCCAGGCCTTGCTTGATCTCGGTCTCGCTCTCAGTGTCTGGGATGGTCGAAAGAATTTCCTCCTGGAGCACAGTGTTGGCGTTTATCTTCGCCTCTATCTCTGCAATTTGTGCTCGGAAGGAGACATTCTCTCGCTCAATAGCATCGAACCTTTCCTGTGCAGACGCTTTCTGTTTCGACAACTCGGCAATTCGAGAAGTCGAATCTGAGACAGCTGTCCACGCAGATGAGCTTTTGCCATGCAACACTTCGAGCTGACTGTTAAAAGTTTGTTGGCGCCTGTAATCCGCCGAGACTTGATCAATCATAGAATGTAATTCCATGATTAAGTCTGAGATTTCTGGGGCTACAGCATCGAAGTCAACAGCATTCAGAACCTCTTTTAAGCAAGATGGAGCAGTGGGGTCCCCCTCTAAAGCCTTCATTAAATCTCTCTTGAAGAACTGGGCCTTGACCTTCGCCAACGCATCGTCAAGAGGAGAAGTCTCAGTAGATTTCCCCGACAGAGTAGGAATTTCCTGACTGGTGTCGGAAGAACTCTTACTCTCGACGATTGCATTAAGGTAGCTGACAGGGTCAGTTCGTTTCAAGATTTCCAAGTCCTCTTTCGACCTGTGCTTTGAGGAGATGACCCTTGCCATAGTATTATCTTGGACTTGAGTCTGTTGAATGCTGAGTGCCTCGTTTGGTTGCTCTTCGACTTGAACTGAGGCGGTACTAGCGTTGACTTGTGGTTCTTCGTTAACATCACCTTGGGGTCCTTCGCCAGCGTCATTTTGTGGTTCTTCTCTAGCGTCCCCCTGGTGGTCTTCGCCAGTACCACCTTGATGCTCTTCGTCAACAGCATCTTGATTCTCTTCGCCATTGCCTTGGTCTCTTCCTTCAGGATTCTCTTCTGACGACAAGTCCACCACAGGAACCGTTTCTGGCTGTGTTTCCTCCGCCATAGGTTCTTCAGTTGTCTTCTCCACTGTTTCAGCATTGGCCTCATGCTCAGTGTGGGCTTCGTCATTGCCCAAATCTTGCACCTGAGGCCTGCTAAGGTCAGCAGATTCCAGAGTTTCTGAAGTCCTTGGTGGGGAACTCCCAGTAGTGTCCTGAAAAGAGGAAGAAGACAAATCTTCAGATGTCGAAAGAGACATAATCAAATACTGGTATCTATGCCTAAGTTATAAGAAGGGTCCAATAGATTACCTGTGGATTGACTTCAGCCCCAGGGCTGGAATTATCACTTTCGACAGGCTTGGTAACAAGAGCGTTCAGTTCCTCCTCAGTTGGTTCTTCGATGACCACTGCAGGTGGCCTAGGCTTCCTCACACCAACCTTTATTCTGACGGTTCGACCTTCAGGAGCTGGAGTAGGAACAGAAGCGTCCTTCGTTAACCTTCGCCTCTTTAAGGGAGAAGGAGGGGAATCACTTTCGTCATCACTCCCCGATTCGATCACCAATGCTGCCCTTTTCTTGGGCGAAGGGGCCTGGAAAACCAATAGGAATTCGATTGAATAATTACGTCGAAAATAAAAAATCGAAAGCCAGAATGAAAATGAAGAAAATCTGGTTACCGATGCAGGAGGCCTCCTCGAAGAGCCTTCCCCCTGTTGGTTGCCCGTTGTCTTCGTCGGCGCTATAGTCTTCGCCGGCGGTGGAGGTTTTGTCGAAGGGACTCTTCCCTGTGGGCCTTCTGTAGCCTTTTTGGCTAGGGGTTTTCGAACAACTGAAAGCGACAAGGAAAAGTTAACAGGCTAACAGTCGAAGAGAAAGATAAAAAGTAATGTGAGAGTATGAACTTACATTTCTTCACTTTGTCAAACACAAGGACAAAAGACTTTTGCAACTCTGCTATGAAGTCCTTCTCGTCGAAGAAGTACTCAGCATAATAGCTTCTCCACCACTCTTCAAAAGATGGTGAGCAAAGGAAGTTAAGCTGGTAGTTGAACAGCGAGAGGATTGTTCGACCAGCATATCTTCCGATATGCTTGGTAGCAGCTTCTTCTGTATAATCGTTGCAGAAGTACAACATTGACTTCTCTCTTTGGAAAATGGGAGAAGGCAGGGTTTGGATGATACCAAACTGGCGAGACACCAGATTTGGTTGATAGGCAAGCAGACTCAGATGAGTCTTAGAACTCTTAAATCGAAGAGGCATAATCCTTGGGGTAAGGAATGCCTCCCACAGTATGGTGTGCTCATCAACATTGGGACCACTCGACTCCTTGGGATGTGGCCTTGTGAACCATGCTGGCCCCACCTTTCGTTGAGCAAATGGAGCCATAGTTGAAACAAATTCCTTCCTTCGAGCGAACATCAGCACGAAGTTAGTGAAGGTTTGTTGGAACTCTAGCCCATCTTCCACAGGTGTCAGTAGAGCCAGCCTAATTCCTTCGATACGTCTATTAGCTATCGCTGGGGCTTGTTCATTTATCTGATTCTTCTTGGGTAAGAAGGATTCGAAAGTGGCATTGAGCCACAGTTGAAGTAGCCAGAAAGGCCCAGCGAGTAGCAAACTGTTCCTATCTTCGACATGTTTCAAGAGAGTGACCCCATTGCTGATTGAGTCATAAAGACTGGCCAGAATCAGTTCTGCCAGACAGATGTTCTGGCGGTGATGCAGTTGGGTGGCAAGAGTGACCATCTTTTTGGTCACTTGTAGAGACTTCGAATAAAACACAAAGCGAGTTAGCCATAAGGCTAGAAACGCTATGTGTTCGACATCCGACACTGTATCCGTCGACCTGTCGTGAAAATGGTTGATAAAGGTGGTGAATGTTGGCTTGGTTTCGGAGAAGCCAATTTGGTCCTCCGACATCTCTTCCGGGTCGAAGTAATCTCCGGTTGGTCGAAGGCCAGTGATGGCTGCTACGTCGAAGAGTGTGGGAGTTAACATCCCACATGGAAGGTGAAAGGTGAAGTGAGAGTTATCCCAGAACAGCATCGAAGCTATAAGCATCTCTGGGGAGTAGTTTAAACCTGTCTTCGACAGCATTACTAGGTCAAAGATTCCCATTTCCTTCCAAACTGGAGTTTGATGTTTCTCCAACTTTGCTAGCCAAGCAACATAGTCAGAGGTCAGATTAGGGCAAGACCTAAAAACTCTAACACTTCTGTTGAAGAAACGAAGGTCGATCTTCTCGTGTGTGGGGTCTTCGTTGTCTTCTGCATCCTTCTTAGCACAGGCTACTGGCTTGAGTTTCTCGACGATGGGAAAATAGCTCTTGATCTTCAGAGCTTCAGAGATGCTTGGGTTCATGGGTCCAGACATTGCGAAGATTTGGTTGGAGTATCCAACCGGAATCATCAAGTGACGCGAGTAAGCATCGCGAACGGAGATGTCAGAAGGTTCAGGGACCCTTCGTTTCCATGTAGCGTTCACTACCGGAGCAGTAACAAAGACCTTGGGCTTAGCAAGTTGTTCAGTTGGTGCGTTAGTCTTGGGGGCAGTGGAAGCAGAAGCCATTGTTGAGGATGAAGATGAAGTTGGAAAAGGAAGAGTTTTTTCTGCAAAGAGAACAAGTTTGTAAGAAAGCAAGGGAGTTTGAGAGATAGTTTGCGTGAAAAGTCCCACAATGGGATATTCACTACTATTTATAGTAGTGGGAGAAATTCCCAATAACGAGGGCATTAAATGTCATTTAATGCTGCAGGAAGTAGGGGGACGCGTGGCAGCATCCTGTTGTTTTGGCCGTTTCTGCAGAAACAGGGAGACGCAGCGTGCGTCCTCGTTTTTTGAATTTGTCATAATGACAAATTATGAAGTGATGTTTTGGTTCTGCATGCCGTACTGACAGTGACGTCCTAGGATCAAATCAATGATGGTTTCTTGGGATTGCCAATAGTTGGTAAAAAGCAACAAAAAGTGCACAAGTTAACTTGTGACTAAGCGTGGAAAAACAGGTGTCGAATGGCGTTTTCAAAGAATGCCTTTTTCTTTCAGAGTCGAAATAAGGCATTCTTGGGGGGCAATTTGTTGGCTCCTAAATTCGACACCTTTGTTTTGATTGATAGCAGCCATTAAAAGCTGAAAGATGCTTTCGACTGGCTAAGCCTGTCGAAATGACCGTCGAAAGATGGCAAAATACTTAGAAGATTTCTTCCAAGGAAGAAGGCTGATTGCCTTCGACGTCGAAGGAGTTTTCGTCGAAGACGTCTCTTGATGAAGGTGTTCGATGATCCAGAGTGGAGCAGTTTGAAATTCAAAGCTTTGGAGGGAAAACGGTTTCCAGCAGTTACTACGTGCGAACGTGCAAGGATCTGGAGCGTCGAGCATGGAGAACGTGACAAGTGGCTTGATCTCGAAGCAGTGTAACTGCCCGACGGTTACTTGGAATGTTTTTGTATAAATAGGAGTAGACGTGTAGTTTCTCGCGTGTGTTCACAATAGATACATAGTCACTCATTTAGATTCAAGTACCCAGTGTGAGCGAACGAATTGTTGAGAAATGTATGTGTGAAACACCAATTTAATCAATTCAAGTCATTTACTTTTCCAGTATTTTACATGCTTTTCCCCTTTAAGATTCCTGTCGAACCTTTACATTCAAGCCTTGTTTATTTTACCAAGCCTTTCCTTTATGCAATTTACTTTAAACAATTTACTTAAAGCCTTATCCACATTAATTAAACTTCAAAATTAACCTATGTCCATAGGATCAATCTGATCGATCCTGCGAGTAACCAAATAAGTAACCATTTGGAGGATCAGCGGTTGTTTACCAAATCCCTAGGTAAACAGCATAATATAAAAAATACACAAGCCAATACAGGAGGGAGGAGATAGAGGAGAGAAGTATTCAGACCCCATAAAACCTGCATCAGGTCCCCCAACATAACGGATCTCAAACACAGTACCTAAAAACGTCACAAGTTATCAAACACTTTCAAAAAACTCAGAACACCCTGCCCAACCAAGAGAACCTTGTAAAAAAACCAGTTATCAAATACATCATCCACAACCACCAATACCCTGTCATAACCAAACACTATCTAACCGATACCATAACCTGCAAACTGTGAACTGTGAACCAAGGGCAACTGAAGCAAAAACCTGTTAATGCCTTAATCAGTCAAAAACATAGCTTATCAGAAAACCCAACCATACCTGCCTCAACATACAGGCCATACACATAAAAACCTGTAACTATGCCTTAAAGAACCTCAAGAGCCTGTCAAGCCTAATTACCATTACCAACTGTCAAAACCCAAAGAACAAGGTCCTGAGTCAAAACAACATCAACCACCATAAATCAACCTGCACAATTATCCTAAGCCCTCAGCATGAGCATCATTGGGCAATAAATCACAAACAAGCATACAGCCACTCGAGAGAAGTCAAACAAGAAGCATACAATACTCAGACATACCATACTCAAGCAACAAGACTCAAGGCAACAACTGTTCCAAAATATTCAAGACAAACAGAAGCAAAGGCATCACAGTAGGAAAGAAGAAGATGAAAAAGTGAATTTTAAGAAGGGCTTCTCAGTGTACATCATCATCAAAGCCCTAAATATAGCAAAAGAACGAAAATACCAGGAAAGCTCAAAGATTCATCACAGCACTGCATTCCTCACGCCGTTCCGGCCTCCTCAAGCGTCTCCACTTCGCCTCTCCTCCATCCCCAAAAGCTCAGGTAGTATAATCTTCGCCTTCTATCTCTTCCCCTTCACCTCATAAAAAACGAAAAAATAAGAACTTAAAACAACACATGCGAATTCAGAAAAGAAGAAAGAGACATAAGGCATTAAAACGAACCATGTTTCGAAAGCGCTGAGCTCATGCCTTGGAGGGAAGAAAGACGTTGGAATAACGCTGGTGGCCGGAGGAAGCTCAGGAAGCCTAATCGGAGAAGACTCAACAAACGGCGCCGCTGTTAACCCTAGCCCTTGTTCTGAATTGCCAAATGCCTAACCCTAATTTCGTTCAAAATCCAAACATGGGCTTAACCCGTTCCCAATTATTCTAAGCCCAAGTTAACACTTAACCATGTTTTTTTTTAAACACTAACCCTTTTCTTTCTTTTATTTCCTAAACAATACCTCTTTTCTTTTATAAAACACTAACCCTTTTTATTTTACAAACAATTTTTACTTTTTTTATTTTCTTTGAAAAACACTAATTTAATTAAAATACATTTTCCATCATATAAGTTAAAATATCTTTTTCTTAAGTATATATTTGTACATAAAAATAATAAACTTTTTCATAATTAAATTGAAAATACTTTTTTAATTAAAATACATTTTGTACATATTTCATACATGATTAAAATTGAAACTCTTTTTTAGTTAACATTCTTTTTCATACATAACAATTCAATACATTTATTTTCTAATATTAAATTCACAAACATTTGACTAAAATACTTTCCAACTAAAAATTGAACATTTAATCAAAACACTTTCTTTTTCTTTTGTACATAATCAAACATACAAAAATCAAAGATTCATTTAAAATACATTTATCTAGGTCAAACCCTAATACGACTCAATTTCACATTTCGCACTTGTTACACAATTCATATACATATACACTTGTACACTTACACAAATACATTCACATTGCCCTATACACATTTTATCTTATATTTGTACATTCGATATTTACATTTTGATTGCGACATTCAATTTGGTTGTAAATACTATAAGTCTCATCCCCTTGTACATTTATACCCTCACTCCCGGACACTATCTTGTAATAGCGTAGGTTTTTACATTCCGCAATTTACAGTTTTCAATTATACCATGATTAGACCTAGGGTTTTGTATGTACATAAAATCAAACGCTAGATAACCTGATACAAGACAAACGCATGTAATCAATACACAATCACACTTGCACCCTCTAGGGTAATCCCACATGTTGCCTTCCAAAATGGGCCATGCTTGCACGTCGAGTATCTTTGGCAAAACAAAAGCAAATGATCACAAGTCCCTCAAAGTGTTGCCTAAATGGAATGATCATAGTCCCTTCGAAATAATTGCCAAAGACACTCGGCATCATTGCATTCATGGTCCATACGATGACCCGCGCCCGTCCCGAATCAACTTCCTAAATACAAGATTGCCTATCAATTTCAATGGTAGAACAAAATTGTCAAAGGGGTTAAAACACGACGAAAATCTTTGAGAAAGCTTTAGGGTAGATAAACTCTTAAGTACTTGTCAATTTGCAAAGAAAACACTTGCCTAATTTCAAAACCCACTTCACAAACACTTTCAAAAATCAAACTTTTCAAACCCTTGAAACATCTTTTTAAAAGATAAAACACCTTTTGTAAAACATTCGAGTAAAGAATTGTTACAAGGTTAGCCTAGCACAAGGCATCTTTTCAAAACATTTTTCAAAACAACCCACAAAGCACCATTTCATACAATTGAAAACCAAGGCAAAATTGATCTAAGCAAGTACCTAAGAGCCCATGGATAACCATGGATGAAAAGGGTGCTAATACCTTCCCTTTTCATAATCTACCCCCCGAACCCACGAAATATCTCAAAAGGTTTTTGCTGTGCTTTTTTAACCTTTCCTTTAGGATAAAATAAAAAGTCGGTGGCGACTCTTGCTCAACCGCACAAGTGCGAATACGAACGCAAAACACTAGTCAGTTCTCCCACCGTATCACAGAACTGGCGACTCTGCTGGGGAACTTTTTAAGTGGGGTTACCTTAGGGTTTAGATCACCTTTACTTTCAATTGATTGCTTTGTTTGCTTTACATTTATGGGCTTTGTATCGGAGTTTTATAGATCCTAACCCGGATCTGGGGAAAGCCTTTTAGGTAGCAACAAGGCTGTGAGGGAACTGTGCGGGGTATACCGACATGGTTGAAGCAGTCTGCTACGTTGATGTGGCACTTTAGTGTGTACCGGTAACCCTTGAGTTCAGTCAAGGAGAGTACGGGGCCGCCGCGTGGTGTCGTCAAGCATCAACAGACCTTAGGAACCTTAATTGAACCATCTTGGCCTCTTTAGGGTAGTGAGATGACTACTTTGGTGTACTCCGAAGTCGGTTGATACTCGATACTACACTCAATTGAGGGTTGTTTTCTTGGGATATTTTGATCGCCAGTCAGTGGCTAAATCGAAACGATGAACAATGAAAGCAATCCAGTGATATTGGGATCTTTAGAACCCGGTTACTTCTAATAGGACAGGTTGAACCCACCAACTTCAAGAGGGTAATACCCAGACCTCATGCAAGCCTAAACCTAAGGCTTTGTGTGCTTTGTGTGAATATTGTTTGCCTGTATATACACTCACTTACTTATGCATACATGTACATAACATCATAACATCATACCATAGCATTTTAGCATTTTCAATAACCATTTCAAGGATCTCGAGGGTCCTGTTGATGCAGGATTACGTTTGAGCCAGACGTCTATCAAAGGGCAAGAGGTCTCTCCTCTAACCAATCCAGTCAAAGTTCAAGTACAACAACTTGAATCAGTGGCTATGACCCACTCGACATGGTGAGCTTGATTCTCGTGGGAGGACGTCCACCGATGCAGAGATCTCCAATCCAAAAGCAGAGTTCAACCTCTAACATTTTCTTGTGTTTACCCCAAGAGGTCCTCGAAAGCATGCATCCATATATCATGCATTGCATTTAACAATCTTTCCTTTTTCAGGTTTCCTTACTCTCCTGCTGTTTATTTCAGCAAGAGATGGCTCTGGAACGGTCTGTCAAAGACATCCAAGACCAGACTGCTCAGCTGCAGGAGATGTTCCTGAATTTGTCTCTGGGGCAAGAGGAAATGAAAGCTCTCCTCACCAAGGACTTGGGGAATTCCAGCAATGCCAGGAGTGATCAGATTGCGGAGCTGCAGTTTGATCTGACAACACTGAGGACTCAAATGATGGGACAGATGGTGGGCCAGATGGCTCTCATTCAAGACCTATCCCAAAGACAAGAGGAACTCAGAGTTCTTGTCCGCCAACTGCTTCCAAACAACCAACTGGGGCAAACATCTGAGGTCGAAGAGCAAGTCACCGCTCAGCCTCCCTCCATTCAAGAGGACAAAGGGAAAGCTCCTTTGCTTGCTTCAGGGTCACAAACCCATCAACAACCTCGCCAGCGTCAGCGGGGTAATCGGCGCAAGCAAGAAACGTCGGAAAGGCAGTTCACGGAGACTGACATACCGTCATCTCTAATTCTGGAGCGCTTGTTGGAGGTTAATCTGACTGCTTTGAGGGATCCTATCCGGAACCCAAATACCTCCGCTCCTAGCTATCATCCCGATGCATTTTGTGTTTACCACTCCTATAGCCCAGGACATGACACCGATAGCTGTTGGGCCTTGAAGAACAAGATTCAAGATCTGATTGACATTGGAGTGCTGAGGTTCACGCCAGACGGCGAGATGAAAATCTTCCGTTAAAGGGTTCTTCACTTGAAGTGACAAAGCTCGAACTGAAAGACTTTTATTTCTTTTTGAATTTTCAAAGTTGTAATTTATTTTTGCTGTCAAACAATTATCTGTTGATGTTAAACTCTGTTTTCATTAATGCATTACGTATGTTTGTCTTGAGTTCATCCATTCGTTTCACTACTCTTATGCTTTTCTTTGTGATATCTGACTCTTGATAAAAAGCTGCTAGCCTTTAGAGGGAGGATGACGAAATAATACCGTGATCTTATACAGTATGCTTTTGAACAGACCTTGCTGATGATGTACAGGCATTTCTTTCAATTCCCAAACACTGGAGTTATAAGGAAGTTAATCCCTAGTCAACCCCTTCGAGCCAAAGAAGTAGGAGTCCCCTGTTCTAAACGATCAAAACCTGTGATATAAACCTGGGGCAGGGTAGTATCTCAGTTAATTCAAAGGAAAATGCGCATTGAAGTCGCAAACTCTCAGTTCTTAATACAACGAACGATGTCGAAAGAGAAAGCATTCCTTTGGAATCAAAAGACAAGGGTGGTCCCCTATCACATAGACAGTCAATCTCTCAAAAGAGAAAAGCCCACTGAGCCAAAACCTATAAAGGAGGCTTAAGGAAGCTGGGGCATCCCGCTGACAGTAATCCCGAAAACGGTAGCAGTCAGGCAAAAGTTAGGGATAACAAATCAAAATCAAAATAGTGAGGTCATTACAAAATCCTCAACAACATGAAAAGTGTTGGAAAAGAAAAAAGGAGATGATGACTGTCTCCCAAAAATTCAAACTGGTGAACCATCGCCCAAAAGTCGTTCCAAACTCAAAACAGAGTGCGACGCACAGTTAACTGAGCTTAGGTTGAAGGACATCACGAAGAGCGGGTGGGTACAAATATACTTTGAGCCTTTATCCTTTGTTTCTTAAACCGTGAACCAGGCCACGTTACAACCCTCCAAAAGTCCTAATTGAAGCATGGGTTAGTTCGAAAGCATACTGTTACAAAAGGTATCCTGACTCCTGTAGGGCTTTGCTCTAAATCTCGTGTTGACTTGTCTTATGAAAAGTTTTCTGCTAAAAATGCATTTTTCAAAACTTCGAGACAAACATAAACTTTGCATTATTCGAATATCACTGTCTGCATTTAACCCCTTTTGTTTGACAGCGAAGAAATTCATAACAGCGAATGTTCGGAGGAACGAAAACCCTCTCAGTAAGTCTAAATCACTTCAAGAGGATGACACTTCCCTCAAATCTCCTATCAGCAAGGGGCATGACATGTCACCATTCAATTAACCTGGGGCAGTCCGGTCAAGGTCCAACAGATCTTTCAAAGTTCAGTTAACCTGGGGCAGTCCAGTCAAGATTTCGAGAAATCTCTCCGTATGCAGAGTAATCTGATTCAAGACTCCTTCATCACCACTTGGGGCATTCGAATGTCAAAAGTGTTCAACAAGTTCCTTATCACCTCAAAAGACATGATATAGTTCAAGATGTGACCCAGACATGGCGACATTCAGTAACTTATCCCAGACCAACACCTGTGACAGGCCAGGAAATTATCTACATCACCACTTGGGGCATTCGAATGTCAAAAGTGTTCAAAACCCGATGTAATTTTTTACACAAGCTCATCTTCAGGGAGCCCTACACCGGTCCCTCATCAAGATTTCTGAAAGTAGTTCACGGGTTCTCCAAGTAAACGGATGTTAACCTCTCACTTGTTCAGATTCTTCCCAAGACTTCTGAAAACAGTTCATGGATTCTTCCCAAGTAACGGATGTTAATCTATCAGCTTGTTCAGATGCAACCTTTGAATTTAGTTTACGGACGCTTCCCAACAACGGATGCGACTCTATTGCTGATTCAACTTCAAGATTTCTGAAAACAGTTCACGGGTTCTCCAAGTAAACGGATGTTAACCTCTCACTTGTTCAGATTCTTCCCAAGACTTCTGAAAACAGTTCATGGATTCTTCCCAAGTAACGGATGTTAATCTATCAGCTTGTTCAGATGCAACCTTTGAATTTAGTTTACGGACGCTTCCCAACAACGGATGCGGCTCTATTGCTAATTCAACTTCAAGATTTCTGAAAACAGTTCACGGGTTCTCCAAGTAAACGGATGTTAACCTATCGCTTGTTCAGATTCTTCTCAAGACTTCTGAAAACAGTTCATGGATTCTTCCCAAGTAACGGATGTTAATCTATCAGCTTGTTCAGATGCAACCTTTGTATTTAGTTTACGGACGCTTCCCAACAACGGATGCGGCTCTATTGCTAATTCAACTTCAAGATTTCTGAAAACAGTTCACGGGTTCTCCAAGTAAACGGATGTTAACCTATCGCTTGTTCAGATTCTTCTCAAGACTTCTGAAAACAGTTCATGGATTCTTCCCAAGTAACGGATGTTAATCTATCAGCTTGTTCAGATGCAACCTTTGAATTTAGTTTACGGACGCTTCCCAACAACGGATCCAGCTCTATTGCTAATTCAACTTCAAGATTTATGAAAACAGTTCACGGGTTCTCCAAGTAAACGGATGTTAACCTATCACTCGTTCAGATTCTTCTCAAGACTTCTGAAAACAGTTCATGGATTCTTCCCAAGTAACGGATGTTAATCTATCAGCTTGTTCAGATGCAACCTTTGAATTTAGTTTACGGACGCTTCCCAACAACGGATGCGGCTCTATTGCTAATTCAACTTCAAGATTTCTGAAAGTAGTTCACGGGTTCTCCAAGTAAACGGATGTTAACCTATCGCTTGTGCAGATTCTTCTCAAGCTAACAACCACGGAAGATCGCACTCGCCAGAATTCTTCCCATCCCCAGCGGAGTTCCTCAAAATTCCCCCAACAATAACTTATCAATACTATCCCGGGAGGAGCTTATCTTTGCAAATCCCCAGCCAGGGAATCCTCAGGAATTCGATCCCCCTCAGAGTTTAAGCTTCAGTATCCCTAGTAGATCAAGAGCTTCAAGTGGACAATCCCCAGCGGAGTCAGACTTTTAAACCATCTCCCCACAGAGTTTTTAGAAGGACAGATCTTGAGTTCCCCAGTAAAGTCTCCAGGGTTACCTCCCATCAAACCGAAGACTCTCAATCTGGTCTCCCCGGCATGAGTCTACTAGTTTGGGACTCCCCAGTAGAGGTCATCAGGAATTCTCTTCCCCAGTGACAGCCAAGGATTTATTTTCCCCGGCGGCAGTCAAGATGCTTTTATCTTCAGCCATCTCGGATTCGTGTATCCTCGGCAAAATTAGCTCATCAGCTTACATGCGCATTCATTACATTCATGTCATAAACATTAATTGCATCGTGCATCATAACATTACATACAACTAACCCTTTGCCTTTTCAGGAAAGATCAGTCGACAGACACAGATCATCTCCCGAGATTCATCCAGAAATAGTTCAGATGTGACCCGGACACGGCGACATTCTGATATTTATTCCAGATTCATTCAGACGCATCATCAAGAAACCCTACACCGGTTCCTCTTCAACTTCAAGACTTCTGACAACAGTTTACGGATTCTTCCCTACAACGGATGTCAATCTACCAACTGATTCAGACTCTTCTCAACTTTTGAAAACAGTTTACGGATTCTTCCCTACAACGGATGTCAATCTACCAACTGATTCAGACTCTTCTCAACTTTTGAAAACAGTTTACGGATTCTTCCCTACAACGGATGTCAATCTACTAACTGATTCAGACTCTTCTCAATTTTTTGAAAATAGTTTACGGACACGTCCCAACAACGGATACTGCTCTATTGCTTATTCAATCCCAGATGGTTTACAGATTCTCCAGACATGGACGTCAATCTGTTGCTTGTTCAGACCCCAATTCAGAGATATTCCAAAACAGGGATGCCCTTCTGATACCCGTCCACTCACCATTGACGTACAGTTCAACATCACCATATGGCATCTATAAGCCCATCCTCCTACCAGCAGTCGCCGAATGGCATCTTTAAGCCCATTCTCAGATGGTATCTCTAAGTCCATTCCCCGACAAATTCTCTCGCACCAGATGGCATCTTTAAGCCCATCACCAAATGGCATCTTTAAGCCCATTCACCTCCACCGTCATATCGACGAGCGCAAATTTTCTGGGCACATTAGTGTCCAATCTCCTTTTACCTTCAAGTCGCGAAAGGCAAACTTGCCAATCTAACTCTTCAGGTCAAAGAAGATTGAACAGGGGCAACTGTTGTACCCCAAAATTTGCCCTCGCATTTTTCCCCAAGAAATCTCAGCTTCAAACATTTCCTGACTTTTCAAACTGGCTCAAGAATCGGACAAACGGACTTTTCTTGACAGTCAAGCAGAATTAGGGTTTTACTGGTTTTCAGAGCTCTGAATTGTTTCATACAGTGGGCTTAGGGTTTAGTTTATTTTTGGTTCAATTTTGATCAAGCGAGTGTGATTTGGCATTTAATCTGGAATTAGGGTTTTATGGGCATATTCTCAGAAGAATTTAAATTTCACAGCACTTTGCGGTTTATTTCAAGATTCAGATTAAAATTCGCGTTATCTTGGTTTAATCAGTAAAAGAGACAGTGGTTTGAATTCAGTACGTTTTGATTAGGCCAGTCAGATACAAGATGCAGTATTGGATTCACAGTGTTTATGTGTTTGATCAGTCTACTTGGATTGACTGCTGCTTTGCTTTGGGTGTTGAATAAGACGGGTTTAATTGACCAATATTGTTATTATTTAAGTTATTTATCATTCTAAAAAATTGAATGATTGAAATTTATTTTTCAATTGTTTTAATTCTAAGAATTTTAAATAAATAAATAAACAATAAAGAAAATTGGAATTAATTGGATAATTTAGATTTTTATTGAATAATTGAATTATTTGTACAAATTGTTGTTTACAATTTAAATTATGAACAATGATATACATTAATTTAAATATTACATAAAATTAAAACTATCCTATTTTCTAATTCTTCACTCCGCTCCGGTGCTCCATTTTTATCTGCAAAAAGAAACAAGAAAAGTCAGAAAGCAGTTAATAGCAAAGACAGTTAAATTTGCTCATCATTAGGGGCCACTGACTGGGATCAGTTGACCCTCTCTGCAAATCACGGGATTTCTCCCGGTTCACAGAGAGGGAAGATTTTTATGAAATGCAAATGTCAAAGTTTCTAAAAATTCAAGCTGCATAAAATCTCAATTTCCAATTCAAAACCATATAGTTCAAATCCAATCTCAACTTTCCATCCAAAGCAAAAGGCACTACTGTCAAAATACTCAAACTCCACTCAAAGAAAATCAAGAAAGCACAAAAGCTGGAGATAAAGATGCAGTAATGTATTATGCAAGAAATCTTTTCATCATTTCCCATAGTAGGCCCCTTCAGAGCAAGTACAACATAAATTATATAAAATTCTTTATTGTACTGTAAAGTGAGAAAAAGAGAGATAAAGAACATAGGCAGGGTTCAGGCATAGACAGGAGGAGAGCAAGACAAAAAAGATTATACAAATCCACAAGCAACCCAGTTCAGCAGCAGACATGAGGAAAGGAAGAAAAAAAAGATATAATCCAAACTCAGTTCAGCAGCAGAAAAAAGACAGAAGTGAGGAGATAAAAGAAGAAAAATATACCACTCAGTTCAGGAGAAGAAAAAGTGATAACCAAAAACTATCAAACCTGAACCTGTCCACAAACTTCATCAACTCTGCATAATATAAAAAATACACAAGCCAATACAGGAGGGAGGAGATAGAGGAGAGAAGTATTCAGACCCCATAAAACCTGCATCAGGTCCCCCAACATAACGGATCTCAAACACAGTACCTAAAAACGTCACAAGTTATCAAACACTTTCAAAAAACTCAGAACACCCTGCCCAACCAAGAGAACCTTGTAAAAAAACCAGTTATCAAATACATCATCCACAACCACCAATACCCTGTCATAACCAAACACTATCTAACCGATACCATAACCTGCAAACTGTGAACTGTGAACCAAGGGCAACTGAAGCAAAAACCTGTTAATGCCTTAATCAGTCAAAAACATAGCTTATTAGAAAACCCCACCATACCTGCCTCAACATACAGGCCATACACATAAAAACCTGTAACTATGCCTTAAAGAACCTCAAGAGCCTGTCAAGCCTAATTACCATTACCAACTGTCAAAACCCAAAGAACAAGGTCCTGAGTCAAAACAACATCAACCACCATAAATCAACCTGCACAATTATCCTAAGCCCTCAGCATGAGCATCATTGGGCAATAAATCACAAACAAGCATACAGCCACTCGAGAGAAGTCAAACAAGAAGCATACAATACTCAGACATACCATACTCAGGCAACAAGACTCAAGGCAACAACTGTTCCAAAATATTCAAGACAAACAGAAGCAAAGGCATCACAGTAGGAAAGAAGAAGATGAAAAAGTGAATTTTAAAAAGGGCTTCTCAGTGTACATCATCATCAAAGCCCTAAATATAGCAAAAGAACGAAAATACCAGGAAAGCTCAAAGATTCATCACAGCACTGCATTCCTCACGCCGTTCCGGCCTCCTCAAGCGTCTCCACTTCGCCTCTCCTCCATCCCCAAAAGCTCAGGTAGTATAATCTTCGCCTTCTATCTCTTCCCCTTCACCTCATAAAAAACGAAAAAATAAGAACTTAAAACAACACATGCGAATTCAGAAAAGAAGAAAGAGACATAAGGCATTAAAACGAACCATGTTTCGAAGGCGCTGAGCTCATGCCTTGGAGGGAAGAAAGACGTTGGAATAACGCTGGTGGCCGGAGGAAGCTCAGGAAGCCTAATCGGAGAAGACTCAACAAACGGCGCCGCTGTTAACCCTAGCCCTTGTTCTGAATTGCCAAATGCCTAACCCTAATTTCGTTCAAAATCCAAACATGGGCTTAACCCGTTCCCAATTATTCTAAGCCCAAGTTAACACTTAACCATGTTTTTTTTTAAACACTAACCCTTTTCTTTCTTTTATTTCCTAAACAATACCTCTTTTCTTTTATAAAACACTAACCCTTTTTATTTTACAAACAATTTTTACTTTTTTTATTTTCTTTGAAAAACACTAATTTAATTAAAATACATTTTCCATCATATAAGTTAAAATATCTTTTTCTTAAGTATATATTTGTACATAAAAATAATAAACTTTTTCATAATTAAATTGAAAATACTTTTTTAATTAAAATACATTTTGTACATATTTCATACATGATTAAAATTGAAACTCTTTTTTAGTTAACATTCTTTTTCATACATAACAATTCAATACATTTATTTTCTAATATTAAATTCACAAACATTTGACTAAAATACTTTCCAACTAAAAATTGAACATTTAATCAAAACACTTTCTTTTTCTTTTGTACATAATCAAACATACAAAAATCAAAGATTCATTTAAAATACATTTATCTAGGTCAAACCCTAATACGACTCAATTTCACATTTCGCACTTGTTACACAATTCATATACATATACACTTGTACACTTACACAAATACATTCACATTGCCCTATACACATTTTATCTTATATTTGTACATTCGATATTTACATTTTGATTGCGACATTCAATTTGGTTGTAAATACTATAAGTCTCATCCCCTTGTACATTTATACCCTCACTCCCGGACACTATCTTGTAATAGCGTAGGTTTTTACATTCCGCAATTTACAGTTTTCAATTATACCATGATTAGACCTAGGGTTTTGTATGTACATAAAATCAAACGCTAGATAACCTGATACAAGACAAACGCATGTAATCAATACACAATCACACTTGCACCCTCTAGGGTAATCCCACATGTTGCCTTCCAAAATGGGCCATGCTTGCACGTCGAGTATCTTTGGCAAAACAAAAGCAAATGATCACAAGTCCCTCAAAGTGTTGCCTAAATGGAATGATCATAGTCCCTTCGAAATAATTGCCAAAGACACTTGGCATCATTGCATTCATGGTCCATACGATGACCCGCGCCCGTCCCGAATCAACTTCCTAAATACAAGATTGCCTATCAATTTCAATGGTAGAACAAAATTGTCAAAGGGGTTAAAACACGACGAAAATCTTTGAGAAAGCTTTAGGGTAGATAAACTCTTAAGTACTTGTCAATTTGCAAAGAAAACACTTGCCTAATTTCAAAACCCACTTCACAAACACTTTCAAAAATCAAACTTTTCAAACCCTTGAAACATCTTTTTAAAAGATAAAACACCTTTTGTAAAACATTCGAGTAAAGAATTGTTACAAGGTTAGCCTAGCACAAGGCATCTTTTCAAAACATTTTTCAAAACAACCCACAAAGCACCATTTCATACAATTGAAAACCAAGGCAAAATTGATCTAAGTAAGTACCTAAGAGCCCATGGATAACCATGGATGAAAAGGGTGCTAATACCTTCCCTTTTCATAATCTACCCCCCGAACCCACGAAATATCTCAAAAGGTTTTTGCTGTGCTTTTTTAACCTTTCCTTTAGGATAAAATAAAAAGTCGGTGGCGACTCTTGCTCAACCGCACAAGTGCGAATACGAACGCAAAACACTAGTCAGTTCTCCCACCGTATCACAACAGACAGAAAGGAAGTCAAGATTGGTGCCAATCTAGAGCTCAGTGTGAAAGAACGGTTGATTCAGATGCTGCATGACTATGTGGAAATCTTTGCCTGGTCTTACGAAGACATGCCTGGGTTGGATACCGACATTGTGGTTCATCACCTGCCTACCAAGGAAGATTGTCCTCCGGTAAAACAGAAGGTACGCCGTATGCGTGCAGAAATGTCCGAGAAAATCAAAGCTGGGGTTATGAAACAATTTGATGCCGGGTTTCTAGCAGTGACTTCTTACCCTCAGTGGATTGCCAATGTGGTTCCAGTACCGAAGAAGGATGGTAAGGTCCGAATGTGTGTTGATTACAGGGATTTGAATAGGGCGAGCCCTAAGGATGATTTCCCTCTGCCTCATATCGACGTTCTGGTTGACAACACTGCTCAGCATAAAATATTCTCCTTCATGGACGACTTCTCTGGTTATAATCAGATCAAGATAGCTCCTGAAGACATGGAGAAGACCACTTTTGTCACTCAGTGGGGCACCTCTTGCTACAAGGTCATGCCTTTTGGGTTGAAAAATGCTGGGGCAACCTACCAACGTGCCATGGTTGCGTTGTTTCATGACATGATCCATCACGAGATAGAAGTATATGTCGACGATATGATTGCAAGGTCCCAAACTGAGGAGGAGCACCTTGACCATCTACGGAAGCTGTTTGACCGTCTAAAGTTGTACAAGCTGAGGTTGAACCCAAACAAGTGCACCTTTGGGGTGAGATCTGGAAAATTGCTAGGCTTCATCGTAAGCGACAAAGGCATTCAAGTGGACCCTGCCAAAGTGAAAGCCATACAAGAGATGCCAACTCCCAAGACAGAGAAAGAAGTCATAGGCTTTCTAGGATGGCTGAACTATATTGCCCGATTCATCTCACATCTAACTGCTACCTGTGAACCAATCTTCAAGCTGCTGAAGAAGGATCAAGTAGTACGTTGGAACGATGAATGTCAGGCCGCTTTCGAAAAGATCAAAGAGTATCTCCAAGAACCACCCATTCTTATGCCGCCGGTTGAAGGGAGACCTCTAATCTTATACTTGACAGTACTGGACAACTCAATGGGGTGTGTGTTGGGGCAGCATGACGAGTCTGGCCGAAAAGAGCACGCCATTTATTACCTTAGCAAAAAGTTTACCGACTGTGAGACCCGATACTCACTGCTCGAGAAAAATTGTTGCACTTTGGTATGGGCTGCTCGCCGGCTGAGACAGTACATGTTGACTCACACTACTCTGTTGATTTCAAAAATGGATCCAATAAAGTACATCTTCGAAAAGCCCGCCTTGTCCGGAAGAATAGCAAGATGGCAAATGATCTTGACAGAATATGACATCCAGTACACGACTCAGAAAGCAATCAAGGGAAGTGTATTGGCAGACCATTTGGCACATCAGGCAGTGGACGATTACCAGTCGATGAACTTTGAATTTCCAGACGAGGATATCATGGTAGTGACCGATTGTGAAGTACCTGGACTGGATGAAGGACCCGAGGAAGGATCCCGATGGTCTATGCACTTTGACGGAGCCTCGAACGCTTTGGGTAATGGTATCGGCGCTGTAATCATATCCCCTAAAGGCACTCATACTCCACTCACCGCCCGACTATGTTTCAACTGCACCAACAACATGGCAGAGTATGAGGCATGTATCATGGGTCTTCAAGCTGCAATTGACTTAAGGATCAAGTTTCTGAGTGTCTTCAGAGATTCTTCTCTCGTGATCAATCAAATCAAAGGCGAGTGGGATATGAAACACCCGAATCTTATTCCTTACAAGGAGTATGTATTGACATTGATCCCCCATTTCGAAGAGATAACTTTTGAACACTTCCCAAGAGAGGAGAATCAGTTGGCGGACGCGTTAGCTACGATGTCTTCCATGTTCAAAGTCAAATGGGACAACAAGGCTCCTCGGATCATTATCTGGAAGTTGGATGAGCCTGCACATTGCTGCGATCTCGAGACCGAAGAGGTAACAAAAAAACCCTGGTATCATGAAGTGAAGAGGTACTTGGAAGCTCAAGAATACCCCGACGGTGCATCCGTTAATGACAAGAAGTTCCTGAGAAGGTTTGCGGCAAAGTTCTTCCTCAGCAATGGCATTCTCTACAAGCGAAACCATGATTCGACCTTACTGTGTTGTGTGGATAAGACTGAAGCAGAAAAGATCATGGCGGAGCTACATGAAGGTACCTTCGTAACATATTCCAGTGGACATACCATGGCAAAGAAAATCCTTCGGGCAAGATATTTCTGGTCCACATTGGAAGCTGACTGTTACCAACATTCTCGGACGTGTCACAAATGCCAGATCTATGCTGATAAGGTGCACATTCCTCCGGTTCCTCTGAACGTCTTGACAGCACCTTGGCCTTTTGCAATGTGGGGCATTGATATGATCGGCGAAATCAGACCTACAGCATCCAACGGGCATCGCTTCATCTTGGTAGCGATTGATTACTTCACAAAGTGGGTTGAAGCAACTTCCTATGCTACCGTAACCAAGAACGTCGTGGCGCGGTTCATTCGGCATAACTTGATCTGTCGATACGGTGTACCTCAGAGAATCATTACGGATAATGGTACCAATCTTAACAACAAGATGATCACTGAGCTCTGCGAGCAATTCAAGATACAACACCATAACTCTTCACCTTACCGGCCGAAGATGAACAGGGTTGTAGAAGCGGCGAATAAGAATATTAAGAAGATTGTGCAGAAGATGACAGTGACCTACAAAGATTGGCACGAAATGTTACCGTTTGCTCTTCATGGATACCGTACCTCAGCACGGACGTCAACAGGGGCAACTCCCTTTTCCTTGGTCTATGGCATGGAGGCAGTCTTGCCTATTGAAGTCCAGATACCCTCTCTCCAGATAATGAAGGATGCAGGTTTGAGCGAAGATGACTGGATCCAGACTCGACTTGATCAGTTAAACCTGATTGACGAAATGAGACTCACTACTATTTGTCATGGTCAGACGTACCAGAAACGGATGATCAGGGCATTTAACAAAAAGGTCAGACGACAAGAGTATCAAGTCAGAGATCTGGTAATCAAGTGCATCATTCTTCCTCAAAGTGATCCCAGGGGAAAATGGACCCCTACGTACGAAGCGCCATTTGTGGTTAAACATATCTTCTCAGGAGGAGCTATGATTCTAACCACCATGGATGGTGACGACCTTCCTCACCCCGCCAATGCAGACATAGTAAAAAGATACTACGCATGAGTTGAAGACCCGCTAGGTTGACACACCTAGGCAAAAATAAGGGCTTCCCGGCGAACCAAAAGGGTTCGGGCAAAAATAAGGAACGAAATAAAAAAAAAATCTGTACACCCAGCAAGTCGAAAACCTAAAAAGGCGGCTTGGGTAAAAATGGGTATCCCGGTGGATTGAAAACCCGAAAGGGCGGTCCAGGCAAAAGTTAGGGATAAAGCGTAATACTATGTCTCTTTGGATCACCTTGCATCCAGAATTCGGCATCAACTATCGGGCTCAGACGTCGCCAATCAATCAGCTTCATCTTCAACTAAGCAGCAAAGTGATGAGACGCTTGAAGACATAAAGGCGATAGCAGAGTTGGAACCCAGTGGGATTATTTTTCACATAGCTGTTTTGTTTCCTTTTCACAAAATTGTATAAACTCTATTTTTCTCGGCGGCGTTCTCTTACTAGGACGTCAGCCTCCTGTACACAAAACTCCTATTTACAGGCAAATTTCAAAATCAATACAAGTTCAATTTTTCAGACAAATTACCCATCGTTTTTCCTTTTTCTGTTTTGTTTTACAAAGAACGTCCAATGTTCATTTTTGATATATGCATTTGACATTAATTGCTAACTCATAAATATTTGCATACGAAACAAAGGACTAATTGCAGGTGACATTAGAAACAGGGGCAATAATGATTTGTCTAAGCGATCTAGTTGCTTTGTCCACCAAGGTCCCAAGGTAGGTTCGGATGAAGAATGTAACCAAGCTACCTCAACTCCCCACAGAGTAGGACCAGATTCAACAATACTCTCCCCAGGCAGAGTTGGTCTCCCATCAGCCCTAAAAAGGCACAATATTCCCCTAGCAAGTCAGCGGTACTCTCCCCAAACAGAGTTAGCCTACTGTCAGCCTTAAGGAAGTTGGGTATCCCCAGAAGATCTCAACATTCCCCAGCGGAGTATGGACATTCCTCAACAAGCATCCCCGGCAGTCGTAATATTCCTCGACGGAAATATAAGATTGTTCCCCGGCGGAATACAGACACCCCAGTGAAGCCACTTCCCCAGTACAATCCAAAAGTTTCCCCAGGAGAGTTGAATTATCCTCCCCAGTAGATTCTGGAAGCTTATTCCCAGTAGATTCTGGAAGCTTATCCCCCGCAGAGTACGAAAGCATCTCCCCGGCTTTATTCAGAAGGTTATTCCCCACCAGAGCTTATAACTGGGTTATCCTCAGCTAATTGCCACGGAAAGATCGTCCTCGGCGAAGTTCTTCCTATCCCCAGCGGAGTTCATCAAATTCCCCAACATAACTTATCAGTGGAATCCCCAGCGGAGCTCTCATCGAAACCTCAGCAAAGTATCTCTTCCCACAGAGTAATTCCCCGCAGAGTAATCTCTCCAACAAGTTCATTCCCCAACGGAGTCATCTTCTCCTACCGGTTTATTCTTGCAACCATCATCCCCAGCGGAAATGAAGAACTCTACTCCTTAAAACATCAGCCTAGGATTCCACAAACTCCCGGCAATCGTCAAGGATTTATTTTCTTAGACCAAAATACATTCATCACATTATCATACACCATGACGCATGCATATACGCATCATATCATACAATCTCATTTATTTTTTAGAACATCATGACATCATCATGACATTGCATACAACTAATGTTTTTGCCTTTTCAGGAAAAGGGTCAATCTAAAGATGATTACTATCAACTGTCACAATTCCAGATTCGATTCCTGTATCTAGCCAGGGCATATCTGTGAGTGACTGATTGTAGATTTGATACCTGTATCTAGCCAGGGCATATCTGCATGAAGAGTTTCTAGATTCGACACCTGTATCCAGCCAGGGCATATCTGTAGACGACAAATTCAAGATTCGACACCTGTATCTAGCCAGGGCATATCTGTAGACGACCCATTCCAGATTCGATTCCTATATCTAGCCAGGGCATATCTGTGAGTGACTGATTGTAGATTCGATACCTGTATCTAGCCAGGGCATATCTGCATGAATGGTTTAAAGATTCGATACCTGTATCCAGCCAGGGCACGTCTGTAAGCAACCTTTTGAAGTTCCAGATTCAATTCCTGTAACTAGCCAGGGCATATCTGTGAGCATTTGATTGCATATTCGATACATGTATCTAGCCAGGGTATATCTGCATGAAGAGACTGAAGATCAACACCTGTAGCAAGCCAGGAAACCATCTTTCTTTCTCAAAGTACGCAAGTTCTCGCTAAGGAATCTCTTACGCGATCGACACCCCCGATGGCATATATAAGCCCATCTCCACAACTATCCATCACACTTCCAAATGGCATCTATAAGCCCATTCCCGACATCACATTGTTGATACTCCAGCATGCGAGTGCAAATTTCTGGGCACTCTAGTGTTCAATCATCTTCCACCTTTGGATCACGAAAGGCACGCAAGCCGATCTACATACTCAGGTCTAAGAAGATTGAACAGGGGCAATTGTTGTACCCCAAAATTTGCCCTCCCATTTCATTAATATTTTCTCACCACAAAACCCTTGAAGCTCAAGATCAAGTTAGGGTTTACTCTGCTCAAGACTTCTCCTTGCACTGTTGACCCAAATTAGGGTTTGAGTTTACACAAAGATGTTTTGACCTAAAATGTCCAAGATGACTTTCATGCTTCATGTTGTACTCACAAGTTTATCCATACCAAGTTTCAAGCCTTGATTCCAATCTTTGCCCAGTCAATTGGACAATTGACCTAGAAACCAGTTGTATTGGGGAAAAAGTCAACTATGGTCAATTGACAGTCAAACCTCATGATTTTTGACCCACATAAACATTATGAACTCATATGGACCATTTGATCAAGTTTGGATCACAATTCCACAAGAAATTTGATCAGATCACCAAAAGGGCAAAATGGTCATTTTTAGGGTTTTGACTACACAAAGGCAATTTTTGACTGTTTAACCTAACCAATGGCAATTCAAGCTCACATATGGACTCAAGGACTCAATGACATGGTCTTGACATATTCAACAAGTTCAAAAGATCCCAAATGCACAAGATTGACAGATGAATTTTCCAATCAACTGATCCAAATTTGACTGTATATTGAAAAGTCAAACTTTGACTTTTTGGTCAAAATCAAGTGTCAAGATTCATTTTTCATCAAGACATGTCAAATTATGAAACTTGTTCATCAAGAAATCAAAAATTACAAATTACGGTTTGAAATGAAGAAATTTCATAACTTAGAAATTTTCTAAGTTATGAAATTTCCTAATTTTTTCCTAACTTTGTCCCATTTTTTCATCAAGATACATTTGGATTCAAACAAAACTCAAAACATGAAAGTTATAGTACATTGAAAAATATACAACTTTGATTCACAAAGTTTCCTCAAAAGAAGCTTGTAGATCAAGTTATGATTTTTGGAACAAGGGTGCAAAACATTCTTAACTTAGAAATTTTTTGACCTATTTTAGGCAGGATTTTGGCCCAACTTCATGACCACTTTTCACATGCTTCCACTTGGAATTTCAACTTGCATTACAAATATGGATTATAGTACACATTCCAAGCTTTCCAAATTGTCCAATAACTTCTCAAACACCCTTGTGGTTAGGGAGAATCGAATTGGCAAAGTTGGGCAAAATCCACTTTTGTTCATGACCAAATGCATGTTCATAACTTGGGCATTTTTGAACTCAGCATGCACAAGCTAGGTTACAGGCCTCTAATCCCTTTCTTACTCAATAATTCAATGCTAAACCATTGTGCCAAGATGTTATTTTGTGCATTTGGTCATTACATGAAGGTTTAGTCTTAAAATAGAAAAAGCATTTTATCTATTCTTGTAAAGATCAACTTTATGTCAAGTTTACAATCTAAGAAGTACAAAGCAAATCTCTGAGGCACAAATGTGTGGACATATCCCACTGATCAAGAACAAACTTTGCAGCATGTTTACGGGGCCTGCATAAGCTTGTAACCCAACTTGGCAACTTTGGCTTAAGAGAGAAGAAATCTTGCAAACACATACCAACTTCCATCTCCTGTAAACACAAGCCTAAACAAACTTCTTGAACACATTCCAAACATCAAACCTGACCTAAGGCACGACCAAACCACCTTCAATACCTTCTCATTCCCATAAACACCATCCTACTGCAAAAAACAGAGTCCCTTCTGCAACTTGACTTCTATAAACCTTTCCACTCGTGCACTTTGGTCAAAAAGAGTTCAAACATGTTCCATATCACCCACTGAAGCTATCCCAAGCATTGAACACAAACTGTAACATCCCTAACATCATTTTCCATTTTCAGTTTTCAACTTTGCAGGTGAACTTCCATAGCTCGATTCAGCTAGTTTCAAAGCAAGCTAGAGGTTGGAAGAGCATCCTTGGACCTCAAGCAAGCTGTACAAGTCCTCACACTGCATTGAAAGTGCCTCCATTGTTGCACACGATTCAAGCTGAACAGGTAAAAGTTTGAACTTCTATCTCTTAATCCAGGCATATCTAGGCTTAGGTTTGTGAAGAAGTTATGTCATACTCATGTCCCTGAAGCCACCCATATCCTCACTTTCCATTTATATTGTATGTGCTGAGAGAATTTAAGACATGAACATTGGAAAAAACTTAGGTCAGGAATTGGGGGAGAAGAAATTCTCTCTCATTTCTGAGAGTTAGAATGACTTTTTTTATATATTTGGAATCGTGACAAGATGCTCTATAACATTGTTGTTGTAAGTTTTTGCTGAAAGTCAAAGAATCATGAGATAGCAGGAAGCACACGTTTTTTGTTTGGAAGGTTGCTGGAAGTTGAAGACAACTTCTTTTGGGCTGGGCTTGGTTCATTTTTCTGTTTGCACCTCATTTTTCCACATACACCCCCTTGGCCCATTGTGTTTATTTTTATCATTTTTTATTTTCTCTTTTTTGTTTCTGACTTATTATTTTTAGTTAAAATATAAAAAATATAAAAAATATTTTTTTCAACCAGTTTTGCATTTTATTTGGATTTTATTTGTTTTATTTTGAATTTATACATTATAAATAACATATATCCTTTTATTTAAAATACTAAAAAAATAATACAAATACATTTTATTTTCTGATTTTTATTTTATTTTATCTTTTGAAAACATTTTCTAAAAAATATACTTTTCTTTGTAAATAATAAATATTTTTATTTTTTGTATATATTTAATATATTTAATACATAATATAAATATTTATATATTTAGAATATTTAGGATAAAAAAATACAAGAATAATACATTTTTATTTTTATTAATATTTAACCTCAAAAAATTACTTTTTATAATATACTTCTTTTATTATTTATTTTTTGTATATAGTTAATAAATATTGTATATAATACATAATAAATACTTTTTATTTACAAAAATTAGGGTTTTGCCCTAAACATGGAAAAATCCAAAAATTAACCTTTTTATTATTTTTATTTCATTTGTAAATAAATCACATACACATATACAAATACATTTATACATACACATTTACTTATTCCTATACATTGATACATTTTATATTTGCGATCGATTCGATTTGGTTGTAAAGTTATTTGGACACTACTCTCCTATTAAAGTCTCATCCCCATTTAAATATTTGTACCCCCATTCCCATGATTATTGTGTAATAATTTAGGACTTTTAAATTCCGCATTTTAAAAGCTTTCTAAATATGCCATGATAGACTTAGGGTTTGTATGCAAATAAAAAAAAAACAACAAATAGTTTGACCTAATTCAAAAGACAAAAAAAACATGAAAATGGACAACACCAATCACACTTGCACCCCTAGGGTTACTCCACTTGTTGCCTTCAATAATGGGCCATGTTGCATGTTGAGTTTCTTTGGCAAGACAAAACAATATCAAATAATCATAGTCCCTCGATGACGCTTTCAAAAGTTGCCTAAAATGATCATAGTCCCTTAAAGGAAAAATTGCCAAAGACACTTGGCACTATTGCAATCATGGTCTAAACGATGACCCGCACCCGTCCCGTTAAACATCCTAACACAAGATTTTCCACCAAATACAATGGTGGAAAAAATTGTTAAAAGGGTTAAAACATAGGAAAAGCCTTTGAGTAAATTTAGGGGTAGACAACTCTTAGTTACTTGATCAAACTTGCAAAACACACTTGCCTACTTTTCAAAACCACAACACTTTCAAAAACACTTTCAAAACAACTTTCAAAAACATTGAAAACTTTTTCAAAAGATAAGTACACCTTTGTATACATTCAAACATGGATCATTACAAAGGTTGCCACAACAAATGGCCTCTTTTCAAAACATTTTCAAACCCACACACAAAGCACCATTTCAAACAATTGAAAATCAAAGGCAAGTGATCTAAGCAAGTACCTAAGAGCCCATGGATAACCATGGATAGAAAGGGTGCTAATACCTTCCCTTTCTATAATCTACTCCCCGAACCCAAGAAAACATCTCAAAGGTTTTTGCTGTGCTTTTTAACCTTTCCTTAGGATAAAATAACAAGTCGGTGGCGACTCTTGCTCAACCGAAACATTTGCGAAAACAAACGCAAAACCTTAAGTCAGTTCTCCCACCGTACCACAATAGGATATTCTTTTTCTGCAGCAGAGGGGCAGTCGGGAGGCATTTTAACACTATGGAAGGAAAGCTCCTTAGAGGTGATGAATAATTTCAAAAGTGAAGGATTCTTGGGTATTAAATTTCGATGGAAGGATCAATTATATTATATTATTAATGTTTATTCGTCTTGTATGTTGGCTAAAAAGAGATTGTTGTGGAAAGAGTTATTAGACTTGAAGTTGAGATTCAGGGATGGGGAATGGATCATTGGTGGTGATTTCAATGCTGTTAAAAGCTCTAGAGAAAGAAAAGTTAGGTCAGAGGTTGTAAGAACAACTGAGATGAATGAGTTTAGGTGTTTTATTGAAGAGAGTAACCTTTTTGGATGTTCCTCGTAAAGGAAAAAGTATAGTTGGTATAGTTAGGATGGGAAGGCTATGAGTAGGATCGATCGTTTTCTTATAGCGGGGGATATTGTCAATAGGTGGGAGTGGTTGGTCAAGTCATCGGTGATAGGGACGTTTCAGATCATTGTTCCATTTGGATAGTGATTGAAAGTTAGAATTGGGGGCCGAAGTCGTTTAAGTTCTTTAACGATTGGTTTTCTAATAAGGAGTTTATAGTCTTTGTTGAAAAGGAATGGAGGTCTATCAAAGTGAAAGGTAGAGGTGATTTCATTTTTAAGGAGAAGTTTAAAATTGTCAAGGAGAGGTTAAAATGGTGGAACAAGGAAGTGTTTGGGAGGATTGATTTGAATGTTGAGGAGACGGTGAGGGAGTTAAACGATTTGGATGAAGAGATAATGGGTGCTTATGAGTCTATAAGGGATGAAGTTTTGTTGAGAAGGAAGGAATCTAATAGTCATTTTTGGATGAATTTGAGGATTAAGGAAAATTTTCTTATTCAAAACGCGAGATTGAAGTGGCTTAATGATGGGCATTCGAATAGTAGATTCTTTCATAGAGTCATGAAGGAGATAAGGCTTCATAATCATATTGGGTGGTTGAAAGCTCAAGGGGGTTTGTTGTAATCGGTTAGGGATGTGAAGGAGGAGGTTTTATCCCATTTTTCTAGTAAGTTCAAGGAAACAGATTAGCATAGACCTTTGTTGGATGGGTTGGATTTCAATAACATTAACCAACTTGATAGTTTTATTGAGGCTCATTTTGTGGAAGATGAGATTAAGAATGCTATTTGGAGTTGCGATGGTTCTAAAAGTCCCGGACCGGATGGGTATTCTCTTCTTTTTTTAATGAAAACTGTTGGTCTTTCATTAAAGGGGATTTTATCAAGATGTTTAAGGATTTTTATTCAGGGGCTTTGTTATCAAACTCGATTAGCTCCTCTTTTTTGACTTTGGTGCCTAAGTTTCCCAGTTTGTTGGGATTGGATGACTATCGCCCTATTTGCTCAGTAAGGTGTTTTTATAAATTTATTTCAAAAGTTTTGGCCAGAAGATTGAAGTCCGTTTTAAACACTTTGGTCTCTCCATGTCAAAGCTCCTTTGTCCTGGGGAAACAGTTTCTAGATGGAGTGTTGGTGGTGAACGAGTTAGTTGATTTTGCGAAGAAAGAAGGAAAGAAGTGCTTACTTTTTAAGGTCGATTTCGACAAAGCTTATGATAAAGTGAGTTGGAACTTCCTTAGATTTATGCTTAGGAATATGGGTTTTGGGGAAAGGTGGATGGGTTGGTTGGAGGATTTGGTTTTTAATAGAAAGATGTCAGTTATTATTAATGGTAGTAAAACTAAGGAGTTTTTGGTAGAGATAGGTGTGCGTCATGGGGATCCCTTCTCTCTATTTCTTTTTGTTTTGGCAATGGAGGGATTATAGAGGTTGATTATGAAGTCGGTGGAAAATGAAGAGTTTGAAGGATTTGGTATTAATAATTTTTGCAAGATTGATATTCTTCAGTTTGCGGATGAAACTTTATTGGTGGGGGAGGGAAGTTAGAAACATGTTTGGGCGATTAAGAAGGTTATGAGGGTGTTTGAGTTGGTTTTGGGTCTTAGTATTAATTATCATAAAAGCAAACTCATGGGTATTAACACTAGCTCTTATTTCCTTGAGGCGACTGCTTCTTTTGTCTCTTGTAAAATTGAAGGCCATGAATTCCCTTTCCTTGGCATTCTGATTTTCTCGGACCCGAGAAGGATAGAAACTTGGAATTTCCTTTTGCTTAAGTTGAATAAACGTCTTGCTAGTTGGAAGAATTGATTCCTTAGCTTAGGAGGGAGGATCGGTCTTTTAAAATCATTTCTTTGTTCTCTCTCTATTTTTACTCTTTCGTTCTACAAGATGCCTAAGAAGATTGCTAATGAATTCATGAAGATTCAAAGCAATATTTCATGGGGAGGTAGGAAGGGGAAGCGAAATATTCATTGGGTCAAGTGGAAATATGTATTTTTACCAATAGAAAATGGTGGTATTGGTATAAGAAGATTTGAAGAGTTTAACAAAGCTTTCTTGTTTAAATGGAAATAGAGGATTTTGGTAGGATCTGATTCCTTATGGCGGAATGTGATGCGGGCTCGTTATGGAGATATCAATTTACAGATGTTGAAAGGGGATAATGACCGGAAGAATCGTGTTACTTGTCCTTCATGGTGGAAAGATCTTGTTTCAATTGGCAGAAATCTAAATGAAGACCCGTTAGCGAAATACAGTAGGTTTGAGTTTGGGAGAGGTTTTACCACCTCTTTTTGGGATGCTTGTTGGACAGGTGATTTGTGTTTGAAGGAGAAGTTTCCTTTGATTTATTAGGTGTCTCTGCTGAAAAATGTGGCAGTCGTGGGTATGGGGGTGGTCGGAAGGAAGTTGGATTTTATGGGACTTGGGAGTACCTGCTGCTTCTGCGGTCCAGCCTACGTTTGCAGAGGAGCTGTTCGAGTTGAATATGCCGTTGTCCAATAACTTGTGTTCTATTATAGGTAACAACATAATCAGGTGGATTATTGAAAAATACGAATGTTTTTCTATGGCGTTGTGGTATCATGCGATTGCAGCTCGGCTTCTTCCGTACGGTCCAGAGCAGTTGTACGACAAGGCGCTGCAGTTGATTTGGAAGGTGGATGTGCCATGTAAATTAAAGGCTTTCGGGTGGAGAAGTGTCGTTAACAGGTTGCCGAACAAAGATCTATTAATGAATTAAGGCATCATTTTTTTAGAAAATCAAATGTGTGTTTTGTGCAATAGAGGTATTGAATCTTTGGTGCATGTCTTATTACATTGTATTGTGGCTAAATTGATTTGGAAGGAAACTTGTGAGTGGGTTGGGATTAAGGAGTTTATGGGAGATGATTTAAAAGGGATCTATATGTGGTGGTATCATTGTTGTAAATATAAAAAGTAGAGAAGAGGAAAGGAAGGAGTTATGTGGTTGGCTATTTGCTGGAATATTTGGATGTTAAGGAATGGCATCATTTGATATTATTTGGAACATAAAGGCTATAATTTGGAAATGGTCGTTTATAGGAGAAATTAATTATCACAATTGCAATTACTATGAGTTTTGTAAAAAAACCTATTTTTTAATTGTCGTAGGTTTATAATTGGTGTGTAATTTCCTTGTTTTGGTCGAGCATCCAGTATCGAGCTTTTTGTTATCAGGTTAGAGACCCTTAGTTCTCTTTATCAATATATCTTTCTTACAAAAAAAAAATATATGAAGAGAAATAAAAAAATCGTAAAGAAAAATAAATCAATGAAAAATAAAGAGATAAAGGAGAGAGATCATGCACTATAGATTTATATAGATTCAGCCTAACCATCTGACCTACTCTTGTCTATCGCGGCGTAAAAAGTACCTGAGCATAAGGAACGCTCGAAATATAACAGAGTCGTCATCGATCTTTATTTATTCCAAAAGGAAATGGGAAATATCTAACAAAACCCACAAAAGAAAAGAAAAGGTCATCACAAGAGCGGGTTCATGAGTCTGTTATACAAGGGGAAGGTATTAGTACCCGTCACACCTATTGTATTCAACGGGACCCATTTAATTAGTTTTACGAATGAGTGTTAGCGTGGATCATTTGCAATCTTGTATTTATTACATGAGAAAAAGAAAAGAAGGTTTTTTTTTGTTTATTGGGCTTGCCAAGATTTTGAAATCACGTGCCTACGTATCCTCATGGTGCAATGAGGAAATAAGAGCTTTGTAATTCGTGGTAAAAAACACGTGTTGGTTAATTTCTTTCAAAGAGTGTTGTTTTAGACATTTTGAGCGTTTAAACCTTTGCTTGTTTCTCGCTCTTGGAGACTAAAGTGTTTGTTTGTTTCTCCTTGAAATGGATAAAACATACTCGTTTATGAAAAGATTTTCAAAGTCGCACACGAGTGAAGAAAATAAATTGAATGAGTTGAAATTATTTTTATATGAGAGACAAGCATCAGACCCCAAGATAAGTGTGGCTAGCAATCCAAATACTCAGGAACAAAGGAGATATATGCGTCCTAACCATTCTTTTTCATCAAAAAAGTTTTATCAAGAAATTGTGAGGCGAATTAAGATTCGCTTATTTATTGTGTTTTGAATGAATTCCAAGCATCAGAACACAAGCTAAGTGCGGCTAAAAATATGAGTACTCGGGAATCAGAGAGATAAGTACGTCAATCTAACTCTTTTTTAGTTTATTGAGAAAAGGTTTTTGAAAAGACAACTTGACATTGGATCAAGTGTTTCATTACGAAAGCATTTGAATGATCAAAGGAAAATGACACTTAACGTTGGATCAAGCATTTTAACGTTGCATTCAATTTGATTTTGGGGAAAACCCTTGATGTTGGATCGAGCGTTTGTTTTATTGTTATTTTAAAAAATGATTCATTGTATGTTAATCTTGAATTAACAATTAACTAACGTAAGAAGAACAAAATAAAATGAAAGTGGTAAAATTATTACACGTAATGAGAATGGGTACATTTTTATCGAATATGGATAATGTGGATCATAAAAAAAGCAAAAATAAAAATAAACCAAGCCCCACAAATAAAATCTAAGTTTAAAATAAAAAGATAAACAATAAAATTCTATAAATTTAAATTAATTAGCAAGGTTAACTAAATTTAATCAATTAATATTAATTAATTAAACTAAATAATTCTAATTAACAAAACCAATTAAACTAAAAAAACTAATTATAAAAAACTAAGAAAAACTAAATATATTAAACTTCTAAACTAATAAAAACCAAATGAAAAAAAAAACTAAAAAAGGGGCCTAATACAGAGGCACAACAGTCAGCAACAAGGGGGTGGGATAAGCAACCTAGGCGTTTGTCCTAGCTATTTAAGACCCAAATGCAAGAGTCAGCAGATTGACTCAAGCACATCCATCGAATGCGAATTCCAGGTGTAGTAAATGGTAACCGAAGGCATGAAGTGAGGGAACACGATAGGGGCCAAGGGGAGGAGTGCACCGAACCCTACAGATATGGCCCTGCATGACCACCACCTATCCACTAAAGGACTGACTGAGAAAACATAAAATGAGAAAAAGAGAGAGAAGCCTCATTTCCTCCCCTCTCTCTCTCTCTCTCTCTCTCTCTCTCTCTCTCTCTCTCTCTCTCTCTCTTCTAAATCTCAATTCTCTCACTCTGCTAGAGAATTACACTCTTAATAAAATAGTTGAACACTAGTGCAACTAAAACCTCACAAAAGTATTTCACTTACAAATACACTAAGGAAAATTTTAGTGAAAGAAGAAATATAAGAGAGAGAGAGAGAGGGAGAGAAAGGGAGAAATAATGAAAGAGAGAGAGAGAGAAGAATAATTTAAAATCAAATTCTGGTGTGTGAAATAATGAAGAGGCACTCTCTGTATATAAGAGAAAATGTAGCTCAAAAATGAAAATGATTCATGGGATTTTTATTGCTCATAATCTATTATACAAATCCAATAATCCATTATGTAGTTTTAAAATGGAAAATTTTCAAATTGCGCCTTTATTAATCGAATATCTACCTTAATAGTTGATTATGAGGCATTACCATTGAGATAATTGACTAGGTCAATTAGATAATCGATTATTCAGTGTAATTTTCACTCATAATTGATTATTTGATTTTTAATCACCTAGCTATTCCGTGTAATTTTTACCTTGAAGCTGTAATTTTTTCTAGGATTTTAAACAAGCTTCCTATCAAGCATATAAGTATGTAATCACCTAAAGCTTAAGGGTTATCCATCTAGGAAAATTTTCACTATAATGGAATTCATTAAAAAATTACACTAAATATTCCTTCAAAATATCCCTACACTTTCTCAAAAAACTAAAGTGGTGGCCATCCGGTCCGGGAATCTTTCCATATTACTTTGCCAAATTTCATTTTTAATTTCCTTATATGAAAATCTCTCATATACTCTTCTCTTCTCCTCCAAAGATAGCCTCACAAAGTCTATACCATCTAGAACATGCTTGTCCAAAATTTCCTTTTTAAATCGCTCCTCAAAATATCTTTTCACTTTTTTTATCTCTGCCTCACCTTATAATCTACCTCTGTTAATTTAAATTTCCATTAAAGTTTTTTTCTTCTTCTTGACTACAACATAGAATTAAAATATCTTATGTTGACATCCCCTCCCTCACCAACTTTTGTATTGACTTTTTCCTTAGAATACTTTTTTTTTGTAAGTTCACCCACATATATTAATCAGACGCCTTCTTCCTTTTTACCCCAAGGATAATTTTAACTCATCATTACGCTCACTCAACAACAAATCTATTTCATTTAATTCCTTCATTTCCTACTCTACTCTTAAATCTACCCAACCTAATATCTCTGCATTCCACCATATCAATTTTTCTTTTAATTTTTTTAACTTCTATTTCATTGTATATGTTTTTTCCCTTGGAACTATGTAGTCTTACACTTCATCTCAACAAAAAATATGAAGTTCATATGTTGAAACAACAATTTTTTAGTTCTGGATTGTTTAGAACCCCAATTGAAATTTCTACCCTTAATCCACACATGAGATTAGTCTGATATATCCCTTAACCCTGCTTTTTGCTCTACTACTTTTTGCTCCTCTAATAGACTATCAGACACTAAAAATGTATATAATCTACTCATGGTACTACCATTCCCATTACTCAAAGTAAACATATTCCCTATTGTAGGAAGACCTACTAATTCCATCATATTTATAAGGTTAGAGAACTCTTGATACTATCCAATTCTCAAGTTAGAATAACTTACTTTCCTTTCCTTAGAGTTCCTAATGGAGTTAAAGTCACCCCCACAACACCAACCCTTTGATCTAATCTTAGTTTTACTTCTACCAACTTCAGCCATAATTTTCTATTTAATTCTAAATTATAATGAGAATAGATGCCCACATAGAAACCTACCTTGTTATTCCATATTACTCTGATTCCTACATGACCCTCTCATGTAAAGTTATGAATAAGGAAACTTTGCCTATTTCCTCCACAATATAAGAATTCATTTATATTATTCTATAGCTCCTTTTGTTATCCACTGGACATCTGAATTCTCCCACAAGCTCTTCATTATTTCATCATTCAGAGCTTGAATATTTGTTTCTTGGATGAAAGATATATCTACTTGACCTTTTGTAATTATTAGTTGAATCCTCTTTCTTTTCAATGAATTCCCACACCCTCTTACGTTGTAAGATAGTAATATCATTGAATCTTTTTTAATTTTTCCTCCCTCACTCTCTTTCTGTCTTTGTTTTTTTTCCTTCATCCCACTAACTGCTTCATATACCTCATTTTCTTTTTTCCCCAAAATTCCCCGAATCGATATGACATTCCAAATTTTTCCTGCCACATCTTGATCTACCTTTGCCCAAAAGCTCATATTACCCTACATGACTTCCAAATCTATTGTCGATTCAAAACATAGAATTGAACCTATAGAGTATCTCTATGATGATTCCTTTAAGCTTGACATTTATTAAATTGAAGCCTTTGTGATTTCGTTTGTGCTAATTTTAATTAATGAAGCTTTAGGTCTCAGTGGTAAAAGGGGTGAAAAGTATGATGTTTTGATGCTAACCTCTGACCCTTCCCCCTCTTTAGAAGTGTTTTCTATTGGATCAAACCTGACTTGAGTTTGGCCTAATCTTCTCTTCATGTCACCCTCCTTTGAACTGATTTATTTTTCACTCCCCTTGTTTTATGGATCATGCCCCTTAAAGCCCATTTTCTTTATTTGAGCCCAATTTCACCAACAAGTATGACTTTTTTATTTATTTATTTTCTCCTAATTTCTCTTTCCTCCATTGAAGTTACCATTTTTTATTTCCAATGCCTCTCTCCCTTTGCCCCCCCCTTCTATCATCTTCATTTCTTATCCGACACATTTGTAGCATCTGCTTTCACTACAACAAATAACACTTTTCATGACGAAGGTTACACCTCAAACAATGAAAAAATGAGGGTATAGATCCCGGGAGCGCTATGTTGTATTTATTTATTTTAAATAAACACACTAGAACTCAATTATTTATTATAATCGAAGTAAGATATCAATAAGGGAGCTCGCTTCGACATCTAGTTGCTGCATTTTATGTTTTTTTTTCAATTGATAGTAGGTATTTCTCACTTGGTGCCTTTCCAATTTCCATTTTTATTTTTTTTCTTCTATTTGTTCCATTAGTATTTACCTCGGCTACAAGATCCAACTGAGACATAATATATTTTATATTAACATTTTCATAATACTAATTTCAAAATATTATTTTAATACTTTATTTGATAAATTTTAACTCCTCAGTTTTCTTAAATATCTGACATGATATATCTTTTAAATGAATTTCTAGAATATGGAGCTATGAAGTTATTTTTATAATTTTATATTTTTAATATCACTACCACATCGATTTTTGTGTAAAACTGAAATGACACTTTGTGATCGGTGGGAACGAGAACTGACTGTTTTTGGAATGTTGGTTCGCGTTTGTGTTTGTTTTCGCAAAGTGTCGGGGTAAGCAAGAGTCACCATCGTCTTTTATTTTATCCAACAAGGAAAGGACAAAAGCAAAGAAAAATTCCTTTTCGAGATGTTTCTCGGGTTCGGGAGGTAGATTATAGAAAGAGAAGGTGTTAGCACCCTTTCTATCCGTGGTTATCCACGGGCTCTTCGGTACTTGCTCACTATGTTTTCAAAAGTTTGCTTTTCTTTGTGTTTGTAGGTTTTGAAAAGAGTTTGTTGTTTTGAAGAGAGTGTAAGTGCGAAAAGTTTTGTTTTGTTTTTTAAAGGAACAAGTACTTAAGAACCTCTACCTACTCAAAAAGGAATTAAATTGTGCAAATGTCCTTTAGACAGTGCTATCCCACTATTGAGGAGTAGGTAGCTCCGTCGTTGGAATTTTCGGATCAATTCGATTTATGGGACGTGTGGTCACTAAAGCAATGTTAGGATGCTTTAGTGGTAACCCTAATGTCTTAGATCATTTTTATCGAGGCAACCATTTCGAGGCAACTTTTGATCTTTGGACAGGAGGGCGACCTCTAAGACTTCCTATACTCAATGACCACGTTCGAGGCAACCAAGTCAGGTGTACCCTAGGAGTGGCACGTGCAAGTGTGTCAATTTTCAGTTATATTATCTTTGCACATGTTATGGTGAGCTACGGTTGATTTTAAATTAAAGGTTATTCTTGTCATACAATCCTAGTTAGCATACATCTAAACAGTTAATATATGTGCAGGAATTTAAAGTGCGGGAATTGTAAATCCTACGCTATTACAAGGCTTCAGGGAGGGGGATTATTTACATGTCCAAAAATTTGGGGGAATAAAAAACAGTAAAATGTTTAAGCTATTACAAACTAGTAGGCAGTTATAATAAAATAAGCACGCGCGAAAAAAATTGAATCGGAGTGTCCTTGGGTTTTGACCCTTTTTTTTATTAAATAAAGCATATTTTTTGTCATTTTTTGATTTAAGAATTAAGACTAACTAGTGATTAATTAATTAAAAAAGAAAATATTTTTTTGAGTTTTATTTTATTTTGAGAAAATGATCTAAATCTACTTAATTTTAGTTTTTGAGAAAATGATCTAAATTTATTTAATTTTAGTTTTTGGAAAAAAAAGTTAAGATAATTAAAAGATTAATTAACAAAGTTAATTTAATAGAAAAAAGAACTAGCCTAATGTTTTTGTGGTTTTTTTGATTTTAATGCTAATTAAAAGATAAAAAGAAATCTATGAAAAACAAAAATAACATGCAGGAGGGATCCTTCGATCCAAGGAAAAAAAGGAGCTTCAACCCAGGGAGGGAATGGAAGCTTCGATCCAGAGAGAGTCATGGTCCTTTCGATTGGGCCAGGAAGTGAGGCGTGAGCAGCCTTTGATTCAGAGAAGGTGTCTCCTTTGATCTGGAATATTATACCTGCAAAAGTATGTTAGCGAAATAAATCACAGGGCCTGGGTATTGAATCCCAGGCCCCTTCGATCATGCGATTGCTGGGTCTCTTCAGGCTATGTATGCAGCAAGTGTTGGCAAACGAAGAACATGACCTGGGCACCAAACCCAGGTCTTTCGATCCTGTCTAGGATGACAAATCAAAGGTAACAACAAGTAATAATGTGTTATGCAAATGTAAAGTTGGACAATTTACCCTTTCTTACCTGCAGGTTGAGTCTTCGATTTGGGCACTTGCTGGAGGTGAGCAGTTTCGATCTGGGGTTCCTGGGCGTGGATGCTTTTGCTGAAGGGTGGCTTTGCTTGGAAAATTCTGGCAACCTTTGATGGATTTTGTGGGCAGCACCTCTCCAATGTTTTTTGTTCTGTTCTCCTCTTGTGTGGTTTTTCGTGTTTTTTGTGATCTCTTTATATAGAGGGGGTGGAGGGGACAGGAAGACAAAGGTTTAAATGACCTTGATTATGTGTTTGACAGCCATGAATGAGAGTTCGTAACATTGGCTAAACACATGGGATCTTTTCCCTTTTTGAATTTTGAATGACATGTAACTGGCCTTCGAATGCTCCCTTTCGAATGGGCTGATGGGCTCCTTCGAATGCTTTTCGAAAGCTTCTTCGAATGGACCCTTTGAATGCCTCTTTGAATGGACCTTTTGGGATTCCAATCGAAGGACACTGCTATAATGCCAATCGAAGTACTTGTCCATAATGCCAATCGAAAGACTCATTCAGAACACTAATCGAATGGTCTTTCTGAATGCCAATCGAAGTGCTTGTCCATGATGCCAATTGAAAGGCTCCTTCAGAATACCAATCAAAGGGTCTTTCTGAATGCCAATCGAAGGGTCCAAAATGTCAATCGAAACGCTCCTTCAGAATACCAATCGAAGGGTCTTTCAGAATGCCAATCGAAATGTACTTAAAGCACCACTAAAAAATTTTCCTTTTCCTTAGGCAAGGGTTTCTGGTCAACCATGTAGGGGAAGACTTTGGAAAACATGAGAGGGAAAATTTTGGGGTACAACAGTTGCCCCTGTTCAATTTTCTTAAACCTGAGGATATAGATTGGCTTTCGAGCCTTTCGTGATCCGAAGGTGGAAGATAATTGAACACTAGAGTGCCCAGAAATTTGCACTCGCATGGTGTAGTATCAGCATTGTGATGTCGAGAATGGGCTTACAGATGCCATTTGGAGATTTTTGGTAGGAGGATGGGCTTATAGATGCCATATGCAGGAGTGTCGATCGCATAAGAGATTCCTTAGCGAGAACTTGCATACCTGTTGTTTGTAGAAGATTTCGCTGGGGAAGTCTAACTTTTGTTGAGATTTAGGAACTGACTCGTGCTCATTGGGAGTATACCGTTGAGGTTATAGAACTTGTCATGTATGGTTCCAAGTATTAATCTTCAATCTCTTCGTGTAGATAATTTTCCTGGCTTGTTATAGGTATTAATCTACAATCAGTCGTCCACAGATTGTTTTCCTGGCTTGCTACAGGTATTCAACTAGGACTTGAAAAGGTTGGTCGAGGAGATATTTGTCCTGGATGGTTTCAGGTATTAATCTCTGACCTGAGAAAGAAAGGTCTTCCTGGCTTGTTACAGGTGTTAATCTTCAATCTCTTCATGTAGATAACTTTTCTGGCTTGTTATAGGTATTAATCTACAATCAGTCGTCCACATATATTCTTCCTGGCTTGCTACAGGTATTAAACTGGGACCTGAAAAGGTTGGTCGAGGAGATATCTATCCTGGCTGGTTTCAGGTATTGATCTCTGACCTGAGAAAGAAAGGTCTTCCTGGCTTGTTACAGGTATTAATCTTCAATCTCTTCATGTAGATAATTTTCCTGGCTTGTTACAGGTATTAATCTACGACCAGTCGTCCACAAATATTCTTCCTGGCTTGCTACAGGTATTAAACTGGGACCTGAAAAGGTTGGTCGAGGAGATATCTGTCCTGGCTGGTTTCAGGTATTGATCTCTGACCTGAGAAAGAAAGGTCTTCCTGGCTTGTTACAGGTATTAATCTTCAATCTCTTCATGTAGATAATTTTCCTGGCTTGTTACAGGTATTAATCTATGATCAATCGTCCACAAATATTCTTTCTGGCTTGCTACAGGTATTAAATTGGGACCTGAAAAGGTTGGTCGAGGAGATACTGTCCTGGCTGGTTTCATGTATTAATCTCTGACCTGAGAAAGAAAGGTCTTCCTGGCTTGTTACAGGTATTAATCTTCAATCTCTTCATGTAGATAATTTTCCTGGCTTATTACAGGTATTAATCTACGATCAGTCGTCCACAGATATTCTTCCTGGCTTGCTACAGGTATTAAACTGGGACCTGAAAAGGTTGGTCGAGGAGATACTGTCATGGATGGTTTCAGGTATTGATCTCTGACCTGAGAAAGAAAGGTCTTCCTGGCTTGTTACAGGTATTAATCTTCCATCTCTTCATGTAGATAAGTTTCTTGGCTTGTTACAGGTATTAATCTATGATCAGTCGTCCACAGATATTCTTCCTGGCTTACTACACATATTAAACTGGGACCTGAAAAGGTTGGTCAAGGAGATACTGTCCTGGCTGGTTTCAGGTATTGATCTCTGACCTGAGAAAGAAAGGTCTTCCTGGCTTGTTACAGGTATTAATCTTCAATCTCTTCATGTAGATAATTTTCCTGGCTTGTTACAGGTATCAATCTACAATCAGTCGTCCACAAATATTTCCCTGGCTTGCTACAGGTATTAAACTGGGACCTGGAAAGGTTGATGGTAACCATCTTTTGATTGACCTTTTCCTAAAAAAGGTAAAACGTTAGCTGTATGTAATGTCATGATGTATGAAATGCATGATGTCATGATGTTCTCAAAATAAATGAGATTTGTGTTGTATGATGCGTATGCATGTCATGATGTATGAAGATGTGATGTCTTTAGCTGGGGAAAATAAATCCCGGAGCTACTGGAGAATAGAGTTGAGTTCTTCGTTTCCGCTGGGGATGATGCACGAAGATGGTTGTGAGAATAAACTTGCAGGAGAGAGGAACTCCGTTGGGGAATAAACATGGTGAAGAGATTACTCTGCGGGGGAATATTCTGTGGGGGAGATATGTTTCGTTGATGATTTTAATGATAATTCCACTGAGGAATCTGTTGATAAGCTCTGTTGGGGGTTTTGATGATGAACTCCGCTGGGGATAGAAAGAACTTCGCTGGGGATGATCTTTCAGTTGCAACTTGCTGAGGATAACCCAGCTAGACTCTTGTGAGGATGACCTCTGAATTTGACTGGGGAGACTCATTTGTGCTTCGCAGGGGATAAGCTTCCAGAATCTACTGGGGAAGATGATTCAAATCCATTGGGGAAACCTTTTTAGACTGCGCTGGGGAAATGGCTCCACTGGGGGTATCTTACATTCTACCGGGGAACATTCTTATATTCCGTTGAGGAATATTAAGACTGCCAGGGATACTCTTATGCTTGCTGGGGAATATCCTTATACTCCGCTGGGGAATATTAAGACCTTCTGGGGATACCCAACCTTTTTAGGGCTGATGGTAGACCAACTCTGCTCGGGGAGAGTATTGCTGATTTGTACATAGCTGTAAGTCTCAGCCGGGAGAGCCACCATTACTGTCTTACTCTGCGGGGAGTGAAAGTATCTTAGCCATATTCTTCAGCCGAATATATACCTTGGTACCTGATGGACAGAGCGACTTGTACAGTTCGTACAATTCTTATTTGCCCCTGTTTTTTATGGGAGAAGGTGCCTAGGGAGGCCCTGTGGATCGAGTATTATCCCAACCTATGAGGTGCTTGGTCATTGCCGATTGAAGTGACAAATCTTCTTCTGGTAGGCAAGTGACGAGATGACGGGACATAGTCTTACGCTTTGATCCCTAATTTTTTCCTGGACCATCCTTTCGGGTTTTCAGTCCATCGGGATACCCCTTTTTGCCCAAGCCGCCTTTTCAGGTTTTCGACTTGTCGGGTGTACAGATTTTTTCATTTTCATCCCTTATTTTTTCCCGAACCCTTTTGGTTCGCCGGGAAGCCCTTATTTTTGCCTAGGCCTGTCAACCTAGTGGGTCTTTGATTATGCGCAGTATTTTTTGACTATGTCCATGCTCTCAGGATGTAAGGAGATTGTGTTGCCATACTACCAGAAGATGTTCGTTTGATCATACAAGATTCGTTGCTGGAATTCATGTCCAATGCCCCAAGTGACTCAGATGGAGATCTGCCCCTGGTTATTTGGCATTTTTGAGAGACTCCTTGAATCTTGACTTGACTGCCCCAGATGATGGACAATGATCATGCCGTGCCCCTTGATTGGAAGTGTTTTTCCATTTGAGGTGATCCTTTTTATTGAGAAGGTTTTTTGTTCACTAGATACTCGTCGTGCGAATTTCTCTGCTGTTGAATAAATAGTCATATGCAAACAATGTTATTTTAAGAATGCAAAGCTTATGTCTGTTTTGAAGTTTTTTGAAAATGCATTTTTCAGTAAAACAGGCAAATTTTGTAAAATGTGATGTCAACTCAGGATTTACAACAAGCCCTACAGGAGTCAGGATACCTTTTGTAACAGTATGCTTTCGAACTAACCCATGCTTCAGTTAGGACTTTTGAAGGGTTATAACGTGGCCTGGTTCACGGTTTAAGAAACAAAGGATAAAGGCTTAAATTTTATTTGTAACCACCCATTCTTCGTGATGTTCTTCGATCCTAAACTCAGCTAATCGTGGATTAGATCTTGTTTGAGTCTTTGCTCCGATATTCTAGTGATGGTTCGGATACTGACAATTTATTTTGAATAGGCAGTCATTTTTGTCGAGAGTTTTAGGACCTCTTTTTGATTTTATTATCCTTGTCTTTTGCCTGAACTGTTTCTTTTTGTATTTACAGTCAGCGGGATGCCCCAGTTTTATAAGTCTCCTTCTTAGGTTTTGACTTAATGGGCTTTTATTTTCTGAGAGATAATGACTGCTTGTCCTTACGATTATTCAGAACCATCACTGTCTCTTGTTTCGGAAGGACTTCTTTGATGCCATTCATTGTGCACCTGGATCAAATGAGAAAACTACCCTGCCCCAGGTTATAATTAAGTGTTTTAATTTGTGAAAAAAAAACTCCAACTTCTTTGGCTCAAAGGGGTTGACTAGGGATTATCTTCCTTATAACTCCACTGTTTAGGATTTGAAACAATGCCTGTACCTCATCAGCGGGGTCTATTCAAAAGCATACTGTAGATATTTTGATATCATTTTCGTCATCCTCCCTCTAAAGGCTTAGAAATTTTTTTTCGAGAGTTGATCATCACAAAAATGAAATATGAAGCAATTTAAGCATAGTGAGAACAATTAATTCAAAACAGACACGTGCAATGCATTAATGAAATAAAAGAGTTTGACATGATAATTATTGTTTGAATAAGCAAAGAAAAATACAACTTCAGAATTCAAATGAACAAAAGTCTCTTAGTCTGAACTAGTCATCTCAGATGGAGAATTCTCAGCGGAAGATTTTCATCTCGCCATCCGGCATGAACTCCAGCACCCTTCCGTCAATCAAGTCTTGGATCTTGTTCTTCAGAGTCCAACAGTCTTCGGTGTCATGTCCCAGACTGTCAGAGTGGTATGCACACCTTTCATTGGGATGATAGGTAGGAGCAGAGGTGTTGGGATTCCGGGGAGGATCCTTTAAAGTAATCAGATTGACCTCCAATAAGAGTTTCAGTATTAGAGATGATGGTATATCAGTCTCAGAGAAATGTCTTCCAGACGTATTTCGCTTACGCCGATTACCCTGTTGATGCTGGCGAGGTTGATGTTGGGCTTGTGACTCTGAAGCAAGCTGATGAGCTTTTCCCCTGTTTTCTTGCCCCAAAGGTGGTTGAATGATGACTTGATCTTCAACCCTAGTTGTTTTTCCCACTTGGTTATTTTGAAGCAGCTTGTTGACGAGGACCCTGAGCTCTTCTTGTCTTTGAGCTAAGTCTTGAATGAGAGCCATCTGGCCCACTAGCTGTCCCATCACATGGATCTTCATTGTTGCCAACTCAATTTGTAGCCCTTCCAACTGATCATTCCTGATGCCTCCTGGATTCCCTAGGACCAAGCCCCTTGTGAGGAGAGCTTTTATTTCTTCTTGCCCCTGGGATAGGTTCAAGAACATTTCTTGAAGTTGGGCGTTTTGAGCCCGGAGATCTTGGTTGTCTGGTTGGAAAGCCATTGCTGAAATAAACAGCGAGAAGATGAGAGACCTGTACTGGAAGACCTGTTATGCAATGATATGTATGATATATGTATGCAATGTTTTCAAGGATCTAGCGGGGTAAACAAGAAACTATTAGAATTTGAATCTTATAGCTTGATTGAAGGAACTTTATGTTGCTGAGAGTCCTTCTTCAAGAGTCAAGCTCACCATATCGAGTGGGTCATAGCCCCTGACTCAAGTTATCATGCTTTGATTTCTAGGCAACCTTGTCTAGAGGAAAATAAATCCCCTTTGCCCCATGCTAGGCTTTTGATTTACCATAACCTGCATCACAAGCCCTTGAGATCCTTGAAAAGGTTAAGGAAATGTTAAGGCATGATGTTATGATGTGTATGCTATGCGTTTAAGCAAAAAGTGTGAGGTGATGTGAGTAAGCCCTGCAATAAATCCAGATTATTGGATAAAGACTGTAAATAAAACCTGCAAGGAAACCATGTTGTCAGATAACAAGAATGTGCAAGTAGTTCAGATTTGAAGGCACACAAGTCACACCAACAGCCTTAAGTTTAGGCTGGCATGGGGTTTCATAGGTAAGTACCTTCTTGAGTGTAGTTGGCTCAAAACCTGTCCTATAAATAGTAACCGGGTTCTAAGGAGCTCAATATCATTGAATTGTTTTCTATGTTCATCGTTTTGGTTTAGCCACTGAACTAGCGACCAAAATATTCCAAGAAAACAATCCTCAATGAGTGTAGTATCGAGTATCTACCAACTTCGGACTGCACCAAAGTCGGTCATCTCACTACCCCTAAAAAAAGGCCAAGATGGTCAAGTAAGGTTCTAAGGTCAATTGATGCTTCACGACACCACGCGGCGGCCCCGTACTCTCCTTGACTTAACTCAAGGGTTACCGGTACTCACCAAAGTGCCACATCAACGTAGCTATTGTTTCAACCATGTCGGTATACCCCGCACAGTTCCCTCACAGTTTGTTGCTACTTACCTAAAGGGTATCCCCAGATCCGGGTTAGGATCTATAGAACTCCGATACAAACCCACAAAATTTAAAGCATACAAAGCATACAATTGAAAACACAAGTGATCTAATCCTAAGGTACACCTCACTTATAATAATCCCCAGCAGAGTCGCCAGTTCTATGATTGTTGGGAACGAGAACTAACTGTTTTTGGAATGCTGGTTCGCGTTTGCGTTTGTTTTCGCAAAGTGTCGCGGTAAGCAAGAGTCGCCATCGTCTTTTACTTTATCCAACAAGGAAAGGACAAAATCACAGAAAAATTCCTTTTCGAGATGTTTCTCGGGTTCGGGAGGTAGATTATAGAAAGGGAAGGTGTTAGCACCCTTTCTATCTGTGGTTATCCACGGGCTCTTAGGTACTTGCTCACTATGTTTTCAAAAGTTTGCTTTTCTTTGTGTTTGTAGGTTTTGAAAAGAGTTTGTTGTTTTGAAGAGAGTGTAAGTGCGAAAAGTTTTGTTTTGTTTTTTAAAGGAGCAAGTACTTAAGAACCTCTGGCTACTAAAAAAGGAATTAAATTGTGCAAATGTCCTTTAGACAGTGCTATCCCACTATTGAGGAGTAGGTAGCACTGTCGTTGGAATTTTCGGGTCAATTCGATTTATGGGATGTGTGGTCACTAAAGCAATGTTAGGATACTTTAGCGGTAACCCTAATGTCTTAGATCATTTTTATCGAGGCAACCATTTCGAGGCAACTTTTTATCTTTGGATAGGAGGGCGACCTCTAAGACTTCCTATACTCAATGACCACGTTCGAGGCAACCAAGTGAGGTGTACTCTAGGAGTGGCATGTGCAAGTGTGTCAATTTTCAGTTATATTATCTTTGCACATGTTATGGTGAGCTACGGTTGGTTTTAAATTAAAGGTTATTCTTGTCATGCAATCCTAGTTAGCATACATCTAAACAATTAATATATGTGCAGGAATTTAAAGTGCGGGAATTGTAAATCCTACGCTATTACAAGGCTTCAGGGAGGGAGATTATTTACATGTCCAAAAATTTGGGGGAATAAAAAACAGTAAAAGGTTTAAGCTATTACAAACTAGTAGGCAGTTACAATAAAATAAGCGCGCGCGAAAAAAATTGAATCGGAGTGTCCTTGGGTTTTGACCCTTTTTTTTATTAAATAAAGCATTATTTTTGTCATTTTTTGATTTAAGAATTAAGACTAACTAGTGATTAATTAATTAAAAAAGAAAATATTTTTTTGAGTTTTATTTTATTTTGAGAAAATGATCTAAATCTACTTAATTTTAGTTTTTGAGAAAATGATCTAAATTTATTTAATTTTAGTTTTTGGAAAAAAAAGTTAAGATAATTAAAAGATTAATTAACAAAGTTAATTTAATAGAAAAAAGAACTAGCCTAATGTTTTTGTGGTTTTTTTGATTTTAATGCTAATTAAAAGATAAAAAGAAATCTATGAAAAACAAAAATAACATGCAGGAGGGATCCTTCGATCCAAGGAAAAAAAGGAGCTTCAACCCAGGGAGGGAATGGAAGCTTCGATCCAGAGAGAGTCATGGTCCTTTCGATTGGGCCAGGAAGTGAGGCGTGAGCAGCCTTTGATCTAGAGAAGGTGTCTCTTTCGATCTGGAATATTATACCTGCAAAAGTATGTTAGCAAAATAAAACACAGAGCCTGGGTATTGAACCCCAGGCCCCTTCGATCCTGCGCTTGCTGGGTCTCTTCAGGCTATGTCTGCAGCAAGTGTTGGCAAACAAAGAACATGACCTGGGCGCCAAACCCAGGCCTTTCGATCCTGTCTAGGATGGAAAATCAAAGGTAACAACAAGTAATAATGTGTTATGCAAATGTAAAGTTTGACAATTTACCCTTTCTTACCTGCAGATTGAGTCTTCGATTTGGGCACTTGCTGGAGGTGAGCAGTTTCGATCTGGGGTTCCTGGGCGTGGATGCTTTTGCTGAAGGGTGGCTTTGCTTGGAAAATTCTGGCAACCTTTGATGGATTTTGTGGGCAGAACCTCTCCAATGTTTTTTGTTCTGTTCTCCTCTTGTGTGGTTTTTCGTGTTTTTTGTGATCTCTTGATATAGAGGGGGTGGAGGGGACAGGAAGACAAAGGTTTAAAGGACCTTGATTATGTGTTTGAAAACCATGAATGAGAGTTCGTAACGTTGGCTAAACACATGGGATCTTGTCCCTTTTTGAATTTTGAATGACATGTAACTGGCCTTTGAATACTCCCTTTCGAATGGGTTGATGGCCTCCTTCGAATGCTTTTCGAAAGCTTCTTCGAATGGACCCTTTGAATGCCTCTTCGAATGGACCTTTTGGAATTCCAATCGAAGGACACTGCTATAATGCCAATCGAAGTACTTGTCCATAATGCCAATCGAGAGGCTCCTTCAGAACACCAATCGAAGGGTCTTTCAGAATGCCAATCGAAGTGCTTGTCCATGATGCCAATCGAAAGGCTCCTTCAGAATACCAATCGAAGGGTCTTTCTGAATGCCAATCGAAGGGTCCAAAATGCCAATCGAAAGGCTCCTTCAGAATACCAATCGAAGGGTCTTTCAGAATGCCAATCGAAATGTACTTAAAGCACCACTCAAAAATTTTCCTTTTCCTTAGGCAAGGGTTTCTGGTCAACCATGTATGGGAAGACTTTGGAAAACATGAGAGAGAAAATTTTGGGGTACAACACACTTATTTTGCATGAGATACTTCATATGACTATCTAGCTAGTTTCTAACTTTCATTTACCCTATCAATACTCAAACGTCGGTTCATTGCTTTCATTTTGCAATAAACCCTAGGCTATATTCATCAAAACTCTTCTAAAAGATATTCATCAAACGTCATTTTTGCAACAGGTTTGTTTTTCACTGAATCGTTAGTTTATATATTCATCAACGTTAGTTTTTCACTTTGTCTATTGATCATTTTGTTTAGGGTTTCTTCGTTATTTTTTATATTGATCATTTTGTTTCATCTTTATTTTCCATTTATGTTGACTGAAACGTTACTGTTGATAGTCATGGCCAATTCGACAAACACCTCCCATATAATATCTGCTGCAAACTCTGTTAACACACAAAGTCGTAAAAGAAAAACTAGAGGTGCCACGATGTATACAAAGGTGAAAAAAGTCAACGAATCTAGTATTCGATAACTGGTTATAGTTGATGCAGTAATTGTCATGGTTGAAGGTGAAAAAGCTGATGATTTTTTAGGTTACATTGAGTTACAAGGTAGAAGTAAAGTGAGTATTTTGATAAAAGTTGGCATGACATTAACGATGAATTAAAAACCGACATGGTCTGATATTAAGGTATTTATCTTGTATCCTATCATTTGTTTTACAAGTATATTTTTTGTGCAATACTAATAACATCTATTGTGTAAACATATGATTACTTCATTGTTACTCCAGATAATAACTACGTGAAAAAGAAAATGCTTGCTTATTATGGTGAGCTATGGAGGGGGTTTAAGACACAGCTCACCCATGATTATATTAAATATGGATAAGATAAAGAAAAGCCTCCATAAGAGGTATATTCATTTATTGATAAAGCTACTTGGGAGAAATTTGTAGAGTCTCGCAAAACTCCTGAATTCTTGGCAAAGAGCCAAAAAGGAAAGGAAAATCGAGCTAGAAATATCTATCCACATAGGTTTTCTTGTGGAGGATATCAAAGAATTGAAAAAATTTGAGGGACGAAAAAAGAAAAAAATAGAAGAAGAGTTGGGATATTCTATAAGCCTTGATCGAAGTCCATCTCCACCATCACACCATGATAAATGGAAGAGGGCATGCCAAAGAAAAGACGGTGAGTACACATCAGAAGCTACGCGCGAAGTGGCTTAAAGGATTGTAAGTATATACTTTTTTCAAGAATATTTATTTTAGTTAAATCAATTTGGTAAAGATAAAATTTAATGTATTGTAGGATGATCTTGTTGAACAAACCAAAGCCAACCTCTTCACTTCACAAAGTCATCATGACATCTTGGTAGAAGCGATTGGAACGCAAGATCATCCTGGGCGTGTCTGTGGTCTTGGTAGAGGCATTGGCTTCAAGGCATATTTTGGATGTTGTCAATCATCTACAGAGAAAATGAGTAAGAGAGAGGTTAAAGATATTGTTGCTGTTAAGTTGGGGGAGCAAAGAGATAAAATGTGGGAAAGGTTCTTGGAGGAGGAAAGGGAGAGGTTGTGGCATACGGTGCATGAGAATTTCTTGGATGAGGAGAGAGAGAGAGAGGTTGTGGCAGACTATGCATGAGAAGTTCATTGAGGTGAAGAGGGGGGTGTTGTTGCAAACGGTGCAGGAGAAGTTTTTGGAGGAGGAGAGGGAGAAGTTGTTGCAGGAGGTGCGGGAGAGTGTCTAGAAGGAGCGAGAGAGGATGAATGAGAAGAAGAGGGCCGAGAAGTGTACCCGTGATGTTTTTGAGATATAAGCTATATTTTATTGTTATTATTGTCTGTGTATTTCAGTTTTGGATTGTATTTATGTTGGTTTTATGATGCAGACATTGAGTTCGTTGGGTATAGTCAGCCTTACAAATTTAAATCAGATCGAAATTCGAGAGAATGTAGTTGAGAAAGTTATGGGTGGTACAAGCGCGACACATAGTTTTTCTGCCAACCAGGGCAGTATTGAACCCTCACCACCAAATCAAGATAGCCTTCATAGACTAGAGATGATGATGCCGAGTATTGAATCCATTACTATGAGTTTCAATTAAGTCATGATGCATTTTCTCTTTTGTTTCTTAACAAGACTTCATTAAATGAATTTTTGAAGAGAGATGAGGAATTAGACGAGTCCATAGTGAAATTTTGGTGCTCGTAAGTAGTGTTATATTGCTTTATATTTATATACATACATTCTTGTACTTTAACATAAAGATTTGACCTTACAGGTATATCCATGACTTCTGTTTAGAAAGGAATCTTCTAAACAAGTATTGTATCTTAGATGCTTCAAAGAGTGCTCTTACTCGCGATTCTCCAGGTCACGAAGTCAGAAATTATGTACAAGATAAGTTAATGGACAGAGGGAGCATCAAAGGTTATTATTTGGCCCCGCTTTACCGCGAGTAAGTATATACTATTTTTTTTCATTTATAAATCAATTTTATCCATATTATTAATGATTCTGAATATTTACGCAGTCGACATTGGCAACTACTTGTCATATGTCCCATGAAAGATAGTATATTTGTGTTTTGCTTGATTCACTCGACACTGCCTGAAGTTGTGATCACTGCTTTGAATGGGTAAGTTGTATTATTTCTTATACTAAAATTTAACTTTAAAATTCAATAGTTTTTATTCATATTTAATTTTAACCTACACGTGTAGAGTGATAGAGGAATATAATGCGCGGAGAAAAAAACTTATCGGTAGAAAGCCAAACTTTCATTACCCAAGAGTAAGTATAATAATTGTGCTATTTGACATTATATTAATTATGTGTATTAGTGTGACATTAATAAATGAAAATTATTTGTAGTGGCGTAAACAAATTGATTCTCATTCTTGTGGATATTATGTCATGAGATATATGCTCTATATTGTCTCTGATGGTATTACGCAAGGATTCATGAAGAATAAGGTATTAGCTTAATCCATGTTATGTATACTTCTTAAACTAACTTTGTTGTTTTTAACTTAAATTTTGTTCTAATTGTCGGAGCTTAGCAACCAAAAACCGTATTCAACGGAGGAAATTGACGACATCCAATCTCATTGGGCCAGTGTCTTTATATCTCTTTATGAAGCTCGAAAGCAAGAACAATAGTTTACGTTGGTTGCTAACAATGTTATTTTGTATATGAACAAAGATTTTCTTATTTTGTCTTGATGATAACAATGTTATTTTATATATGAACAGAGGTTTGAAATGATATATGATATTATTCTAATTTCGTTACATATTTTATAGTTTCTGTATAAAATAATACTGACAGGCTAATAGATTTATTATAATGATATGATACATGCCAATGGAACATGATACAGGCAAAAAATGATATAGGGGACCAATGAAATTGATAAATATAGCCAAAAAACTAAATAGTAAACCTTTCGATTATTCTCTAAAACCGAGATAAAACGAATACCATTTTACCTCAGATTATAAATAAAATCGATAACTATATGAAGAGCGCAATAAAATGAATAAAATAAAAATATGCAGTTCCTAGGATTCGAACTCATGACCTTTTCAATAATAACATCGGTGTTAAAAATACGAGGTGTTAAGTACAGACTTCTCATGACGACCTTAATAACCTCGACTGAGTTGCCGAGGTAAAACACATTTTGCGTCCAATGTTACAAGCGTTATTTTTAGTACTGATTTACTAAGTTGCTTCCTTTTTTTCTAATCCTAGATTGAACTCATTCCCCATGTTAAAGACTACTATAGCCTTTTTCCTTATTGTCACCTCCATTTGTTCCATTGATGTCTTTATTATACTCGTCGCCTCCATTAGATGTCTCGTTTGTGCCGTAATCCAATGTTTCACCTTCTTCCTCGTCCAAGTTGTATTCTAATCTCTCTTCTGAACCCCACATATCTTCATCTTCCATATCTTGTTTTGGCATTATTATTCTCATTGGACCCTGAGAATCTTCATCACCTTGATCCTGAATATTTCATTTTTTATCTGCATATTAAATATTTCTTTCATTCATAACTACTGTGTATTTTGTTCTAACCATGACTCTTGCCACATCTATTTTGGATTGTTTTCTTGTTTCATCGTCTGAGCATAAGTATACTCCTAATGGTACAGTTGTGAACTCAGAATTTAGGGTTCCAAGATTGACAAGAGATTCAATAGCATATAATCCAAGTTACTCTGTCATTATCCACATCATCTTGTTTCTATTCTATGATTTCCTTGAACCACTGCCTTATCCAATCTCTAGCCTCTTCCACTAATGATTTAAATTCTCCTTCTTCCCTCTTTTCTAAAAGACATAAATTTGCTCCAAGTGGAGTTACTTTTATTGAGAAATATCCCTCCATGTTAAAAGCTTCTTATATATTGTAGACATTCCAGGGTTTTCCACGACACCAATGAAAGCCTTTTTGAAACGAATCAAATCTTCTTCTTCCATGTTAAACTCTAAATGTGCAAATGATGGTTTTGGTTCCCTTGGTTCCTTTCTTTTCCACACGTTTGGCCTTTTGTGTTGATGATGTTGGTTTTGCGTGTTTCCTACCCCCTGAGCAAAGGTTTTCTTTCATTTCCAAGTATTTTTGTAAAGCATTTGTTGAATTTTGATAATGCCCGAGTTATGATCTTCCTCCCCCTCCTTTATAACATTCCTTTTCCTCCTCTTTTCCTTCCTTCTACCACATTCCGTCATTGGAACCTTGATAGGTTAGCAAATACTTGATGTTCCCTATTATGATGTCGTCCAGCCTTGCTACTAAGATCCTCACATCGATGACATTGTTAAAACTTGCAAACTCGTATCTTTTCCCTCTCATATCCCTCCTTGGAGGTATCACTACTTCTCCACTTCTCCAAAGTCTATGAAGATGTCATACATTTCCTTTGCACCACATCTGTCTGGGATTTCTGTGAGAAAGACTAATGTTGAGCTTTTTCCACTTCTTCTATCTTTCACATGTGTATCCCATTTCCTATTTCTTCTATCTTGTTGTCTTCTTGCCCCTGCATTTCTTCTGACCGTCTTTCATCCGTCTTCCATGGCTTGTGAAGATCTAGTGTGATTGCTATCAGGGTTAAGATGATTAAGTTTATGGTTGATGATTTTCTTAGGGTTCTTAGTGTTCTCAGGATTATGGAAAGTTAGAGAGGTTGGAGGTTCTGTCATGATTTTCTTACTTAACCAAATTAAGTTGCTGGACTGATAGTAAAGTTGGTTAGACAGTTAAGCTTGCTAGACGAATTGTTAATCCGAAATGCTTTAGTACATAAATATAGTCCATCACGTGCATAACTAATCCTCCATGTACCTTTATTGCACTAAGATGAATAATGAGTTACTTTAAATCTCAACTTGAGCCCTGCACATTACTCCTATGTCTAGATGATGCTTTTGTTTGTTATATTATAGATAGATAGAAATTGTAATCAGTGTACATGTACTTGAAAGAATTGAATATAATAAGACAACACATGGAAGAAACACAAGTATCTGCAGCAGGCGTATATAAGTTCAGTGTAAGTGGATTCTTTCTCACATAAGAGTAGAAGAAAGAATCTCTAATGCCATTTCAGGAAACTCTTTCCAAAGGCTGGTTTTGCATTAGGTTCGTCAATTTCTCGTAACAAAACAAAGTCTTACATTTCCATATGCCATCCACTATATAGGACCACCAGCTTCATGTCAGATATATAGTATATAAAGTGTAGAAAAAAGATGAGATATTATTGGAAAATGAAAGTGAATAGAGATCATACAACGTAAAATCATGTTTATTTGTTTAATATATATTCATATGTAAAAGCAAATTAAACCCTATTGAGTGGACCAAGAATGTGTATCCTACAATAGCTTTATAATTTTTACTTTTACTTTTATTTTTCTTAATCATTCTCTCTCTTCTTGTCACCTTTTAATCTTTTTTTTCTTAATGGTTTTCTCTAATTTTCTTGAGGGAGAATATCAACTTCGAGCATACAAAACATAAAATGATGAAACTTAGCGACTAATATTAAGAATTCAAATTAATAACTTAACCAATCATACAATCAACTAAACTTAAATAAAAAAACAGTAAGATACAAATTATTGCATGATGATCCACATTCATATACCACCCAAACCAAACCAAAGTCAACCACACCAGAAAAACAAACTCTAAGATACAAATTAAGGCATGCTTGAAGTCATAGGATTGTCGAAATCACGACTAGTCGCGGTGATTTCAACAAAAACTACACTTTAGAATTTTAACAAAATTAGAGTAGCACTGTAATTTTGTTTAACTCATGGCTAATACAAACATACACTAAGATGCAAAACCTATGCTACAAAAAAGACAGTTACTTTAATTATTACTGTTATGGATATATGCACCATTGGTGGTTGGAAGATCAGACCAAGTGAGAGTTGGAATTGGATTCCAGTACCCTAGTTCACCACCAGGAACTGAAGTTGTCTCCAAAATGGTATTAGAAGCCACGTTCCCTAGTAACACTGTTGGTGAAGATGAAATCTCAGTGCAATAATTATTACCTGATGATGATGATGATGTTGAAGACCTTAGCTTCTGGTAAAGTTCTTGGATTCCACTGCTTTGATGCTGATGTTGAGGATGTTGTTCCCCAAGTACAAAGCCACCGTTTTGTAATTGTTGAGTTTGATCATGATTGTTTCTCCAAAATGGATTGCATAGAACATGTCCAATACCATCATAACCATTTGATGAAACCAACGGCTGAGAAGTACTCATCATGTGAGAAACATGGGATCCTATTAAGTTATTCCCTTCTTCCTTCACAAGGTTAGGGTTAGGGTTTTGGTTAGATCTTAGCAACGAAAGTAGATAAGAATTTTGTGGAGAGCCCCAAAGGATTTGGCTTGGTGGTGGAACAATATGTTCGAGATCGAACCCATGACCACTTGCTGACCTTCCAATGAACTCTGATGCAACTGTCTTCATCTTGTTTGCTGTGGTTTTCGCAGGGTTGTTCGACGCGCCAATGTTTCTGTTCTTCCGGCAGCCACCTCCGATGGGGACGTTACGTAAAGCACCGCCTTTAGTCCAGTAACGACGACATGTTTTGCAGAAATGGCGAGGCTGAGTGAGGTTGTAGTTGTTGTAGTAGCAGAACTTAGTGTTTGAAGAATCACATCGTGGACACCTCAGACTTTGTTGGTTTTCAGATGAGGGGGTAGTTGCTGGTGCGGAAGAGGTAGTGGTGGGGATGGTGGTTGTGGAAGATGGACAAGGAGGAGGAGAAGGAGATTGTGTTGTTGTTGGTTGAAATAAAAGTCCTCCTCCAACTCCTCCATTAATGGAAGAGTAGCTTCTTTCACTTGCTATGAGGGAAGCACTAGCACCATTACCAAAGAGTTCTGGGATCATCTTTCTTTAGTTTTTGTTGTGGATCTAGATACAACAATCCAAAAAAGAAAAACAGAAAAGCAAAAGGGTGGTGAGTCTTTTTGTGTTAGTGGAGAAAAAGATAAAGCAAGTCGGTTTGTTGTTTGTATGAGAGTGAGATAGAGAGAGAAAGAGAGTAGAATTACTATGACACTTGCCTTTGAGAATTCAATTTGCTGCCTTTGTTGGCAGTTTCGTACTGCTTTCTTTCAAAAGAATATATATAGAATTAGGGTCTTACAAGAATGTATATATATAATAAAGCCAATAATGAATCTTCATACTCTCTTCTAGTGTAAATTGTATACTTTATTTATTACTCTCTCTCGGTTTCTTTTTAATTGTTTGCCTATAAATCTTATTCAATACTACCCCTAATACTTTTTTGAATCTCTTAAAATGTGAAAAATAAATTATTTATTTACTTACGGTATATCATGAGTCTTAGCCTATGCATAAGGTAACCACACATTAGGTTCTCATTATTCTAAAATTGGTTTACTAGTATTTTAGTTAATACCTAACTAAACAATTAATTAATTTCTTAATAGAAATTTAATTAGTCTTGTAATTTTATTTAATCACTTAATCGATTAGATTATTTTAATTTAATAAATAATTAATATAACTAAATATGTTTATATGATAACTATTAATATATAATAATTAAATAATATTTAAATATAAAATATTTCAACAATCTATCATTTAAACAATATATTTTAATAATGACATCAAAGTTATTTAGATGTGCATCTGAATATTATTTATCTTATATTTTAACTTTTCAATTTGGTAAATTTCATACACCAATAATAAGATTACAATAGCTATCGTCTCTAACATACATGGTGATGAAATCTTGATAACCATCGCATCAATTTACTTGAAGATATATATCAGTATGGATGAGAGACATAAAACTTTTTAACGTTAATGATAAAATTCTTTTGTGATATTGAAGAATACATTTAGAATAATCTCTGGATATCAAAATAAATTAATACAAATAAGTGTTCTTAAGACCTTTCATTGCTAATTTTTTTATAAAGATTTCTTGATTTCACACAATAAAATTATATCATTGTACACTTAAAACAATAAAATAGACACATATATAAGAAATATAAATTTACTTCCACTAACTTTATCATATTCATAATTTTCTCTCACCTTCATCTCAAAATTGAACGAGATGGCTAATTTTAGAATATTCACCTCAAAATCAAATAAGATAATTGATATTATAATATTCTTCACAAAACTAAATGAGACAATTAATATCGTAATGTTCAATTCAAAATCAAATGAGATAATTAACTTATGAGACTATATGATATCACTAAAGAGATAACTTTGATAGCTCATAAACAAATTATGTTATTTTGCAAATCATCTAGTTTGTGTCAATTGACACAAAGTTTTTCAAAGGCGCACCATATTATTTTATTAACATTTATATAAGAAAATAGATGTTAACATTCATCTCATGCAGGATTAAAGTTTATAATGAGCGATTAGTATCATGAGTGTCCAAACAATCAATTTCTCTTAACACGTAAGTTCTCTAATTCTTGAGGATAATGAGTTTGATCTTCATAAATAAATATCTTAACTTTCTTAAAAGAAAAAAATTATAATTTTTGTCAGAGGATTAAAGTTTACTATATTAAAGTTTGAGAAAAATTGTTTTTTTTTTATCGCTTTACAAACATTTAAGATTAAGCATGAAAATATAATAAAAGTTGAAACACCAAAAAATAAAAATCTTTGAAATGTCATATTTTATTATCATAAGGTTGGAGCATGTCCACTTTTTATAATTAATTCTCAATTTTGAGATATTAAATTATGAGAGAACAATTTCAACATCACCATCATCATCATCATTATTATTTATTATTATTATTATTATTATTATTATTATTATTATTATTATTATTATTATTATTATTATTATTATTATTATTATTATTATTATTATTATTATTTTATTATTATTATTATAATTATTATCATTATTATTATTATTATTATTATTATTATTATTATTATTATTATTATTATTATTATCATTATTATTATTATTATTATTATTATTATTATTATTATTATTATTATTATCATTATTATTATTATTTATTGTTATTATTATTGTTATTATTATTATTATTATTATTATTATTATTATTATTATTGAACAAATTATTATTATTATTATTTAAAAAATTATTATTATTATTATTATTATTATTATTATTATTATTATTATTATTATTGAACAAATTATTACTATTATTATTATTATTATTGCACAAATTATTATTATTATTATTGTTATTTTTATTATTATTATTATTATTATTATTATTATTATTATTATTGAACAAACTATAATAATAATAATTTGTTCAATAATAATAATAATATAATAACAATAATAATAAAAATAACAATAATAATAATAATAATAATAATAATAATAATAATAATAATAATAATAATAATAATAATAATTTGCGCAATAATAATAATAATTTGTTCAATAATAATAATAATAATAATAATAATAATAATTTGTTCAATAATAATAATAATAATAATAATAACAATAATAATAATAATAATAATAATAATAATAATAATAATAATAATAATAATAATAATAATAATAATAATAATAATAAAATTTGAGATTTGACTTAAATTATAATAAGAAAATGAGAAAACCAAAATACTTAATATTAATATTAAGTTTGTAGACAACAAAAACAATTATTAGTTATATTTATTTTCAATGATCAAACACTAACAATTAATATTTATAAAAAATAAATTTTTATAATTGTCACATATTTATCATTATATGTATGAATGTAATCAAATAAACATTTGCAAGATTTACACTCATTCAATATTATTATTCATGTCAATTATCATAAAAACATGCATCCAATACTACAAATAATCATATTTCACCTTAGACACCAAAGATATATAACCTCAGTTACACAAATGAGGTAACAAAGGGCGGTATAAAAATCTATCACTTTACCTCTCGATTTTTGAATAATCGAGGAGAAAAGTGACAATGGTGATAAATTCGACCGACCTCAACAACTGCATTTTTTTGGATTTTCAAAATTGTGCTACTTTTTATCTCAGATTTAAACAATATTTGAGCGTAAAGTCATGTTTACAAAATTTTAGTTTTAACCTATTTTTTCATTTTAATCTGTTAAGCCTCAAACTTATAAACAAATTCTAAATCTTCTTTATCATCACCAACAACACCAATAACAACAACAAAAATAAAATCAATAGAATTTTTAAACGTTAAATTTCAACAAAAAGACAACAACAACAACAACAATAACATCAATAACAACAAAATTCTAGAAATCTTTAAACATTAAATCTCAACAATAACAACAACAAATAAACAAAATTAATAGAATCGTTAAATATTAAATTTGAACATCAACAACAACAACAACTTCAAACATTTTACTTGATACAACTACAACTAACATTAATAAGTTGCATTCGTGCTTTCCTAACTAACATTAAACATTTTTGACAAGGAATTACTAGAGAAAATATTACATTAAGAAACCAACTTTAAAATATTTTCATGCTCTTGCTTTCATTATCAATGTTTTCAATATGTTAAGTTTAAATTTCACCACTTTTCCTCCGAGATGAATAGTTGTGGCATTCGTGTTTTGATTAAATAGTGAGAGTTTCTCGCGATCACTAATATTTCATGTGAATTGATGAGTTGCCAATGTCTTGACTGTTGTTACTTTATAAATGGACGACAAAGATTCGTTACTTAATTTTTGCATCAAAGTGGCCAAAAATAAAAAATAAAGTAAAAATAAAATATGTTACTTTACCCCTCAGCTTCCAGCAAAATCGAGGTAATAGGTCATAAAAAATTTAGAAAAATTAAAAGGATATAAAATGTAGTTGAAATTCGAAAACATGTCACCTAAATACTTTATCCATCGGTTTCCAGCTCAATCGAGGTAATCAGTCATAAAAAAAATTTAAAAAAAATAAAAGGTGCTAAAATGTAAGTGTTGGAATTTGAAGGCGTCTTCTCTAAATATTTTACTCTTTGATTTCTAGCTCAACCGAGGTAATAAGTCATAACAAAATTCTAAAAAAATTAAAAGGTGCAAAAATTTAATTGTTGATATTTGAAGGCGTGTCTTCTAAATACTTTACCCCTCAATTGTCAGTTCAACTGAGGAAATATATGGTATTTAAAAGAAATAAAAATGTGACCCATCTATGGTTTACACCTCGATTTTTTGTTGGATAAGATAAAAAATTTGTTATAAAATATATTATTTGTAATAGTGATCTTTATTTGTAAATTAAATGACTCACATATGATAACAAACACACCATTAGTTCTTAATCTTTTGATTTCTATGCATTAATTGTAGGCGGTACTCTCATGGAATTTGATGGAAAATTAACACACAACAACATCAGACTAATAAGAAACATAAATAAAAATTCACAAACTTCTAAGAACCCATGGGAATCAACAACAAATTATATGGTAGCAAATTCAATAAATAAAGACACATGAGATCAATGATATTTTAACATAGGAAACCATCAATGTGAGAGTAAAAATGCATAAATCATTCAGATTAAAGAAATAGCTCCACTATAATGAAATTAGGACACATGAGAGTTCAAAAGTGATGAACAAACTAGTGTCAACAATAGTCAAACTATAAAGCAAACTAGCTTAAAAATAAGAAACAAGAAGTTGAAAAATACCCAAAATTGCACCTTCATTGTGATGCCAATATCTCTCAACTCAAACTTCATTTTAAAGATCCAATCATTCAAAAAGTAGACACATATGTTGCACATATTCCTCCAAAAATGAGCTTGATCAAATGGTTAACAATTTCGAAATCTCTATTTTATTGAGACTATTTGCAAGAAATTGAGAATCAGTTTCTCTCCTTTTGTTTCTCTCTCTATAAACCCTAAAAAAGACTCTCTATACATTTAGGATATGTATGACACAAGTGGGCTACCATATTTTGGTCTTTATCCACATAGGAAGGGAGCCCAAATCCAACAAATCTTTCCACTACGCCAAAATTGATATTTTGTATCGCCTAAGTTAATAGTATTTTTAAAGAAATGCGATTAAAAAGGAAAAAACACGTCTATAATAGCACAACAAGCTTCAAATTTCCCTCTTGGTAACACTTTAGTCATCATATCAGAATTATTTTCATGAATATGAACTTTAACTAACTCCAACAACTTAGCATTCAAATCATCGTGTATCCAATGATACCTCACATTAATGTGTTTGGACCTATTATGAAAGGTCAGATTTTTATCAAGATGAATAACACTTTGACATCAACAAAAATCACATATTTGTGATGAAAAAACCCAAGATCCTTAAAATATTTATTCAACCATAACAACTCTCTGCATGCTTCAATATTGGAAATGAGTTATGCCTTTATATTAGACAATGCTACACAATTTTTGCAATCTAGACTACCAAGCCACAACTCCCTCCAACAAATTTAATTATGTAGTCTGAAGTTGACTTCCTAGAATCAATGTCTCCAGCTATATCTAAGTCAGAGTAACCTCTAGAGTAGGCTTATCTCCTCCAAAGCAAAGCCTCATACAACTAGTGCCATGAAGATACAAAAATCTACTAACTATACCAACATCATGTGACATATCTAGCCTTGTACACACTATTTCATACATCAAACTATCCACGATAGCCACATAAGGAACACATTTCATATTAAATATTCCAACTTCACTTGAAGGACTTTGATTAGAACTCAGCTTGAAATAAGCAGCGAGAGGAGTGCTTATCGCCTTAGAACTTTTGATATGGAATCTCTACAATACTCTTTTGATATAATATTCTTGTGAAATCCAAATTTTCTTCTCCTTTCTGTCCCACGTGATTCTAATGCGGAGAATTTTTTAGTTGTTCACATATTTTCATGGTAAATGACTCGCCGAAGTGCTTCTTTAACCCGTCGATGTTAGAAATATTTTTACCTATAATAAGCATTTTATCAACATATAAAAATAGGATAATAAAGTTATGGTTATAAAATTTTGGCAAAATACCCTTTTTGGTCCCTTAAGTTTACCTCGGGATCTATTATGGTCTCTTATCTTTAAAAAGTTCTAAAGTGGTCCTTTAATTGTTCAAAAAGGTCCACGTTAGTCCTTTCCGTCCAATTGTCAAAAACGACGTTAACTTTTCCATGCTGCCATCTGAAGTGGCGTCTGTTTGTACGCGTGACATGTGACTTAATATACAGTCATCTTCAAGGTCATCAAAATTCCAAAAAAAATCTTAAAATTTTGCGTTAAGCCAAGATTTGAATACAAGTTCATGTTATTATTTGACAATATTCCAACCACTAGGCCAGCGCGTGCTTGCTTATATGTTTTATAATCAAATATATATTATGTTTGGTTGCTTCTTTTTTCTAAAATACAGATCTAGAAGGTAGTGATCCCCTTTGAACAAAAATTTGCCAACCATCATCATCACTATCACCTTACAGATTATCCAAACATTTTCTCAAAATCATTTCTAGATTTTACAAAATAATTAAACTTGAAAATCTTAAATCTGAAATTGAAAAATAACAACATCAAATCTGAAAGCTTTGATTAAAAGTGTTGAGAATTTGTACTTGGATGACATAGATGGAATTCAAAATGTGCTTTATCAACTAAGTGGGGAAGGATTTTCATTTCTGAAACATCTCCACGTCCAAAATAATGCAAACATGAAGCACATTGTTGACTCTAAAGAGAGGAATCAAATCCATGTGTCCTTTCCCATCTCTGGAAATTCTGAAATCAGATTATAATTAAAAACTAGTTTTAGCCGCTTTTGACAGATAATCAGATTTTAATGTGGGATAGATGAGAGGGAATCATAAAAAAATATATGTATGACTGACTGTAAACAAACACATTAGTTTAGCATTTGTATAAAACCTCTAAAAATAATCATTAGAAACCACTATGACTAAATGGTTACTGACTAGATATTATAACAGAAAAAATAATACACAATTGCCTCCTCGCCCATAAAGTAACTCTTCAACCACACATTTTCAATTTCACTTATTACCTTTAAATTGTACATAATATTTTGCACATACAAGAGTTCGCCTTTTACTTATTCTACCATTTCGATCACCTCATTGTTGAAATATTAAATTAGATTAGATTAGATTTGATTAGATTTAATATTTAATATAATTCAAGTTGTGTTAGCCCAAACCCAATTAGGGTTGTATATAAATAGTCATAGTGTGTATCATTATTTGTACACTTGAATAATACAAATCCTTATTTCCTTTATTATTCTCTCTTTCTCTCCTCACTAAAAGTGCCTCACGCACTAACAAATTGGTATACAGAGCTTCCGGTTATTGTTCTTGATCAAGTTTTCAAAAATTTCACGTCAGAGATCATTTTTCTAGGGCAAGTAAATCAACCGCTGCGAAGATGGCTAGTGATAAGGACATTCCAAATTCTCTTCCAATGCTTGACGGTAAAAATTGGATCCGATGGAAAAAACAGATGCAATCCTTATTTGGCTTCCATGAAACGCTAGAAGTGATTACCGACGGTGTTTCGGCATTGGCTACAAATGCAACCGATGAACAGAAAAAAGCCCACAACGAAGTCAAGAAAAAAGATTGCAAGGCTGTTTATTGCATTCAAACGGCTATCGATGCTGCTAACTTCGACATAATCTCTCATGCTGAAACAGCGAAGGAGGCATGGGATATTCTGGTAAAGTATTTCGAAGGAGGTGAAAAAGTCAAGGTTGTCAAATTACAAACCTTGCACCGATAATATGAGTTGTTGTCGATGGGAGAAGATGAAAAAGTTGCAGAATATGTGTCGAAGGTTCAGAAACTCGTCCATCTCATGAAGGGTTGTGGTGAAACCATTACTGATAATATGATAGTTGAGAAGGTAATGAGAATGTTGACCTCTCACTTTGATCATGTTATCGTAGCTATTCAAGAATCCAACAATCTTGAAACCACAAAAGTGGAAGATTTGGTTGGTTCGTTGGAGGCGCATGAGATGAGGATTTCCGAAAGGAAAGGAGTTCATGACTCGATACAGGCACTGCAACCTTAATCATGGTGTTGTACCCCAAAATTTTCCCTCTCTTTTCCACAAGAAATCACAGCTTCGGACCTTTCCTGATTTTTTCAGATTGGCTTAAGAATCGGTCAAACAGACTTTTCTTATCAGTCAGACAAATTTAGGGTTTTTCATTGATTTTGAATCAGTCAAATAGATTATTAGGGTCTTGGTTAATTTGTTTGAGTTTGGGCTCAGGGTTTGATCATACGAACGTTTCTTTGACGAATAAATCAAGAATCAGGGTTTGCACGCGCATTTTCAGAAGAATTTGAATCCATAGTGTTTTAATTGACTATCACATGGTTGTGACGTTTGTTCAAAATTTCTGTCTAAACATCTGGGATAAAAGCTGAGGCATTTGGATTAAGAATTTGCAGTGTTTGGCTTAATCGGTAAAAGGAAAGGACATATTTACATTTATTGTGATTGACTGTGCAATACTTTTGATTATTCGGAGCGCCAGACGTTTATTGATTATTTATCATTTCTAAGTTAAAATTATTGGATATTTTCCAGTTATTATAATTTAAGAAATATAAATAATTAAATAAATAATTGAAGAAGAATTGAAAAGAGAATTAATTGACAAAAAAAGATTTTTATTCATCTTTAATTGTTTGTTACAAATTATTATTGGAACATTGTAAATTTATTTACATTTTGTTTACAATAATAATATTACAAATGGTTAAAGTAAAATAAAACTGTATCCTAAAGTTTCCTAAGTCTTCATCTTCTACTGATGCTCCCCATTGCTCGATTAATTTTTTATCTGCAAAAACAAAGAAAAGGAAGAAATCAAATGCAGATAAATTTAATTAAAAAGGCAGACAGATATTTTAAAACTCATCATTAAAAGAGTTGGCCGGAATCAGTTTATTCACCCTCTCTGCAAATCACAAGAAAACTCTTGGTTCACAAAGAGGGATAGAAATATGCTTGCAAAAAAAAAAGACATATAGCACAAATTCAAATTGTCAAACATACTGCATAAATTGTCAACAAGCTGCACAGTTTAAAACAAACAGTATGTACAAACTATGAAGTCCAAAATGCTTAACCAAATCCAAAAGGCAAACTGAATGTCAAAGCAAACTAACCAACTGTCCAAAAGCTAGCAAAAGCAAGACAGAAATTTGGAAGTATGCAGGGGAGAAACATTGCAAACATATTCAAAAAGTACATCACTTTCCTGCCAAAACTTTTTCAGAAAGGACAGATTTAAGCAATATAAAATGCTTTTTAAATCTATGGAGAGAGAAAGAGAGAGGAAGGAAGCTTACAGTACAGCAGGCTAGAGGCTAAAAAAGAGATATAAACAGGATATATCATAACACATAGAGAGAGGAGGCAGAATACATACAGCAGAGGATATCACAAAAAAATGAAAACCTCAAGCCTTACAACCTGCTCAAGCATTGGTATTCAAACCAATACCAAATTCAAAAAATTGTTAAAAGCAAACTGCCAGCCTACAAACAAAGAGAACGAATTCACACAAAAAATATAAAACCTCCTGCCTTTCAACATTACAAGCCAACATCCTGTAAGTTATAAAACAAAGCATTAAAGCATTTATTCAAAAAACCACAAATCCTACAAACTGTCAAACAAACTAACAGCCTTCACCTGCATAAACCTGTGATTCAAAACCTCCAAACACAAGCCATACAAACCAGCAAACCAAAGCCTGTAGCAATACTGATAAACCCTATACAAACCAGCAATCCAAAGCCTTCCTATACTGATAAGCCTCTCAGAACAACCATCATCCACATATCCAAACCATTTCAAAGTATCTAAATATCCAACAAAGCCCTCAGAATGACTTCATCATAGGGCCCTCCACAAGCTTTTCAAAGCCTAAGCTCCAAACAAGCTTACAAACCTCAAAGCATTCAAACAGCCAGAAGTGAAATAAGAGGCATCTCAGAATCAATGCAATATCCAAACAATCTCTCAGAACCTAGGTTCATCATTGAGTAAGCATGTCAAGCAACTAAAAATCAATATCAACATTTCTCAGATTTAGAGGCAAACAGAAGAGAGGAAAAGTAGTCAGAATTGAAACGATAAGCCAACCAACAACATCAAAATATATCAGAATCAAATCATCATTGAACAGAAAAAGCAAGCAAGCGAGCATTCAAAAGAGGAAAAGAAGCAACTGTTTTAAGGTTTTCAGTGTTCATCACAAAACCATCAAAAAGCGAGATACAAAGTACCAGGTTTTCCAGCAAAAGCCAGCGCATCATATCCCCTCGCCTCCGGCCGCCCTAGGACGCCACCGTCCTCCTCCGTCTCCAACAAAGGTAGTATTTCTTCTCCCTCCTTTCACACCTCATATGAACAACAAGACATAAAATCAGAATCAATATATGAAGAGTAAAACATGCAAGAGAAGTTCGAAAACCCAAAGATTTGAATCGTTACCTCTTTTTCGTCACTGTATGGTTTGACCATGGGGAGAAGGAGACGGAAGCGGCGCCTGGTGGCCATAGGCATCGAGAAGGTCTGTTCAGAAGCGTGGATCAAAAGCTTGGCTTGAGAAGAAGAGGACAACGAAGCAAAAATGGAGAAACGACACCGCTCTCAAGCTTGCAACCCTAATCTGATTCCAAATGAAACAAATAACTGAAACCCTAAAATGAAAATGTGTCAAATGCGTTGGGCCTTGCCCTTTCCAAAAGCTTAAGCCCATCAGAATTCCAGCGCCATCCCCCTTTTTAGCGTGTATACCCCCCTTCTGTTCCTTTTACAAATTTTGTTGTGGGCCAAGAACCATCCCTAAGGCCCATTCAACCTTTTTATTTTTTTTACACCCTTAAAATCAATCTTTTTATTTTATCCCCTTATTTTTCTTTTTTATAACTTAACTTTTTTTGTTAAATAAAACAATACTTTATTTTTATACCAACAATTGTCTTTTATTTTATTATATTTGAAAAAAAAACATAAATATTAGATTTAATTAGGTTAATATATTTTTAGTTTAAAAACTCTCATACATAAAAACTAAAATACATAAAATATTAATTTTTCTTAAAACATTTCTTTTTTAATTAAAACTTTTGTATATAAAACATTAATACATAAAATAGAATTTCTTAGGCATTTTCTTTTATTAAACCTTTGTTTGTACATATTAACAAAAAGCACAAAAAGATTAAATACTTTTTCTTTAAAACTTTTGTTTAATTAATCTTATACAAGTTTATAAAATATTAACAAAAATCTAAAAATCATAAAATACTTAATAATATATCAAGTTAACATCTTGCATCACTTGTAAATAAATCACATACACTTACACAAATACTTTTCATACAATACTTTTATTTCTCTTTTATTCTTATGCATTGATACATTTTACATTGTGATTGAGTCGATTTGGTTGTAAATATATTTGGATACCACTATTCCGATAAATCTCATCCCCCATTTGTAAATACTTGTACCCCCATCCCCGGATACTCATTTGTAATAGTTTAGGACTTTAAATTCCCGCAATTTATCGCTTTCAATTATACCATGTTTAGACCTAGGGTTTGTATGTAAATAAAATCAACCGCTAGATAACCTAAATACAAGATAAATGCATGACAATCAATACACCAATCACACTTGCACCCCTAGGGTAATCCCGCTTGTTTCCTTCCAAAAAGGGTCATGCTTGCATGTCGAGTTTGTTTGGCAAAACAAAACGAATCAAATGATCATAGTCCCTCGATGACGCTTTCGAAAGTTGCCTAAACAAAATGATCATAGTCCCTTCAAGCAAAATTGCCAAAGATACTTGGCACCATTGCATTCATGGTCCATACGATGACCCGCGCCTGTCCCGTTAACATCCTAACACAAGATTATCCACCAAATACAATGGTGGAACAATACTGTTAAAAGGGTTAAAACATGAGAAAAACCTTTGAGTAAATTTAGGGGTAGACAACTCTTAGTTACTTGATCCAACTTGCAAAACACACTTTCCTACTTTTCAAAACCCACTCCACAACACTTTCAAAAACAAACTTTCAAAAACATTGAAATATCTTTTCGAAAAGACACATACCTTTGTAAAACATTCGAGTAAAGAATTGTTACAATGGTTGCCTAGACAAGGTATCTTTTTCAAAACATTTTCAAAAACACATACACACACCACCATTTCAAGCAATTGAAAATCAAAGGCAAGTGATCTAAAACAAGTAACTAAGAGCCCATGGATAACCATGGATGAAAAGGGTGCTAATACCTTCCCTTTTCATAATCTACCCCCCGAACCCACGAAACATCTCAAAAGGTTTTTTCCTGTGCTTTTTAACCTTTCCTTAGGATAAAATAAAAAGTCGGTGGCGACTCTTGCTAAACCGAACAAGTGCGAAAACAAACGCAAAACTCAAGTCAGTTCTCCCACCGTATCACAGAACTGGCGACTCTGCTGGGGAGAAATTTAAAAGTGAGGTTACCTTAGGGTTTTAGATCACCCTTTTGCATGATTAATTGTTTGCTTTGATTGCTTTACCTTTGTGGTTCTCTTGTTTGGGCTTGAAATCCTACACTCGGATTTGGGAAACATTCATAGATAGCAATACATTGTGGAAACTGTGCGAGGTATACCGACACGGTTGAAGCAATAGCTATATTAGTGCAACATATTTGTGAGTACCGGTAACCCTTGAGTTCAATCAAGGAGAGTACGGGGCCGCTGAGTGATGTCACTAAGCACTAATGACCTAGAACCTTACTTGACCATCTTGGCCTTTTATTAGGGGTAGTGAGATGACCGACTTTGGTGCAGTCCGAAGTTGGTAGATACTCGATACTACACTCATTGAGGGTTGTTTTCTTGGAATATTTTGGTCGCTAGTTAAGTGGCTAAACCAAAACAATGAACATGGAAAACAATCTAATGATATTGAGCTCCTTAGAACCCGGTTACTATTTATAGGACAGGTTTTTAAGCCAACTACACTCAAGAGGGTACTTACCTATGAAACCTCATGCAAGCCTGAAACTAGGGTTTTTGTGTGAATTGCTTATACATGTGTTTGTGCATACACCATAAACATCATAAAGCATCATGTGTATCCACTAACCATTTCAAGGGTTTGGATCTTCATCTTTGTTCTTGTTTTGTAGGTCATGGAAATTCTTCGCATGAAAACTATCCAAGTCAACCTTGTGAGGATCCCTCCTCAACTCAAAGAGCTCATATCCAGAATTCCCAAAAGCTCTCCCTTCAGTGAAAGACATGGTAGACTGCTCAGCCTAGTCAACACCAGCATTGAAGAAGACATGATGAAAGTGTTGTTCCAGTTCTTTGACCCCCTTCACCACTGTTTCACATTCCCCGACTACCAATTGGTGCCTACTTTGGAGGAATTTTCTAAACTCCTGAGAATTCCTATTCTTAATCAACTACCTTTCAACGGTACGGAAAAAGAACCAAAGCCTGAAGATGTTGCTCAAGCACTACACTTGCAACCATCTGACATCAAGGGGCATTGGGAAACTAGAAGCGGTGTCAAAGGCTTCTTGGCAAAATTCTTGTTTGAGAAGGCACAAGAGTGTTGGAATTCCTTGGATCTACAAGCCTTTGAAGAAATTGTGGCACTTCTCATTTATGGGTTGGTCTTGTTCCCAAATCCTGACCAGCTTATAGATGTCAACTCCGTCAAGATTTTCTTATCCAAGAATCCCATACCTACATTTCTTGGGGACATCCTCCACTCATTTTACACACGAACAATGAGAAAGAGAGGTGTTCTCATGTGCTGTACTCCTCTCCTTGCAAGGTGGTTTATTTTGCACCTTCCACAATCTGTTTTGAAGAATGACCAAGGCTTAAGGTGGTCACAACGGTTGATGACCCTCACACATTCTGATGTACACTGATGTTCTCGGTCCAGAGAAAATGTCATCATCGTCGATCGTTGTGGAGAGTTCCATAATGTTCCATTACTTGGCATTAGAGGAGGCATTACCTACAACCCTTGTCTAGCTTTGAGACAATTTGGATATGCACGGAGGGACGACCCTCATGACATGCTGATTCCTGACCTAGTTTTTGACTTCGACAACGATGCGCAAGGACTTCGCCAAAGATTCATCAGAGCTTGGAGGATGCCTAACAAGGTAGATAGCAAGACACTGGGGCACAAGAAATCCACTCCTCTTGAGCCTTAACTCAAGTGGGTAAGGACCCGAGCCCAGAGTCTCATGATGCTTTACCCCCACATTCTCCCTTTGATTAAAGAGCCTATTAAGGAAGGATAGGTTCCCTACACCATCCTATATCCTGACATGCCAACATCATGGGAGGAGATGCAGAAGAGTTGGATCCAACTCAAGGAGGAACGGAATACTTTTGAAGCCAGCTTCTACGCCAGTGAGAAGAAGGTTTTGGAGCTTACCCGCCGACTCCATGAGGAAGAGACCCTTAACACCTACATCGCGCCAAAGAGGATGCGCAACGTCTTTTTACCTTGAGAAGTTTTTTTTAATATTTGGCCCATGGGGCATTTATGTACTGACAAAATTTCTTCTTATTAATATGATGTGTGTTCTTTTTGTCTGCAACAATGTTGAATTTCTAAATCCTTGAATGCATTGCATAAATAAACATATCATTCATCATGTGATAAACAGGTCTCCACACCAGGTTTCCTTATCTTTCTGCTGTTTATTTCAGTAAGATGGATCTCGAACAGACGGTCAAAGACCTGCAGTCACAAAACTCACAGTTTCAACAACTCCTAATGACCTTGGCAAAAGGTCAGGAGGATCTAAAAGCACTGCTTGGGAACAAAGAGCAAGAAAAAGTGAAAAAGAAGAAGAAAAGAGTCGGGGTGGCTACCCTGGGAAGAAGGTTTGAGAATGAAGCAAGAAGAGTTCTTGAATTTCCCTCCGCATCTGAAGAGGGAACCAGTAAAGGAAAAGGGGCTGCAGTACCTTCTGAGTCCAAGGTTGAAGAGGAAGAGGTTGAGGAAGATGAAGACTACTCAGAGCAACAATACCCGCCGGCGGACGACAAATACAAAAACCTGGAGGATAGGCTGGCAGCTATGGAGCTGCAAAGGGTCCCCGGGTTAGATTTTGAAGATTTGGGATTAATTGCAAGAATTGTGATCCCTCCAAAGTTTAAGGTGCCAATTTTTGCAAAGTATGACGGGTTGTCTTTCCCGAAGATGCACCTAAGGTCGTACGTCAGAAGAATTCAACCTCACACATTCGACAGAAATCTTTGGGTACACTTATTTCAGGATAGCCTGTCTGGTACACAGCTAGACTGGTTTTACAAGCTTGAGAGGTCGGAGATACATAGTTGGGAAGACTTGGCAGCTGCCTTTTATCGCCAATATCAATATAACTCTGACTTGGCGCCAACCCATACTCAGTTACAAAGTATGGGAATGGCCTCAAATGAGGGGTTCAAAGAATACGCCTAGAAATGGCGCGACTTGGCCGGAAGAGTACAGCCACCTCTTTCAGATAGGGAAGTAGTTGATATGTTCTTGGGGACCCTATCTGGCCCATTCTTCAACCATTTGATCGGTAGCTCTTCCACAGGGTTTACTGAATTGATTCTGACTGGCGAAAGGGTGGATGCTGGTATTAAGAGCGGAAAGATTCAAAGGGATGCCTCTGCATCCACAACTGTTAAGAAACCATTCCCGGCGAAGAAGGAAACGGCTGTTGTGTACTCTCAGAGAGGAGTGGGAAGAACTGAGCGCCGACCGACTGTAGGGGCCGTGATGATCCAAAATTCATCAAATGATCAGCCTCGTACCAATCAGTCTAGACCTAACCAGCAACAGGTAGAACGGCCACAACGGCAGTTCACCCGCATCAATATGACGTCTGCACAAGTTCTTCCCCACTTGTTGAAGTTGAATCTCACTAATATTAGAGAAGCACCGAAGATTGTGAATACCGCTTCACCATACTATCATCCCAATGCTAAATGTGCCTATCATTCTGACAGCGCCGGACATGACACCAACGATTGTTGGGCGCTTAAGAATAAAATTCAAGACTTGATAGACGCAAAAGAGGTTGAGTTCGATGCTCCAGAGAAGCCAAACGTAATATCCGCTCCAATGCCGAAGCATGGTCACAATGTACATGCTATTGAAGAAGATCTGTATGTTTCTGATGTCAATGACCTAATGACTCCGCTGTTAACAATCAAGTTAAATCTGTTGAAGGCTGGGATTTTCCCAGGATGTAAAGAAGATTGCTACTGTTGTTCCTCTCTACCAATCGACTGTCCATTGCTGAAGATGGGCATCCAAGGCCTAATGGACAGTCAACAAATTCTTTTCGAAAAGATTCCTGCTATTCCAACCCCTATCGAAGATGTTTCAATAATCACCATTTCCACCAATCTTTCCAAGGCCGTCAAAAAGCCTGTTAAGATTACATCCTCTACAAAGATTGTTCCCTTGAAAATAACCATGCCAGGGCCTGTCCCCTACATTTCTGACAAAACAATACCATGGAATTACGGTGGAGAAATCTACTACCATGGTGTTAAACAAGTTGAGACAACCGAAGGAAGCTCTGATGAAGAAGATACCGGTATTGGAAACATTGCCGATACAAGCAAGATCACCCGATGTGGGAGAATATTTTCTCCAGAGATTGCCCCCCCAAAGGCAATCTTTGGACCCTCAGCTGCTGCCAAAATTACTCCTGCACCAATAAAACTTTCCGCAAGAACTCCGTTGATTGAAGAGGCTGTTATTCCTGTTGTTGTCCCTCCTACTTCTGCTGATAAGGGGAAAGGGATCCAAGATGAGCTTGTCAGGACGAGGGCTCAACCTTTGGTCATCCCCGAAACCTCTAAGAAAGAGATGGAGGAGATTTTGAAAATAATTAATAAGAGTGATTACGATGTGGTAGAGCAACTGGGGCAAACCCCCTCAAAGATCTCCATGTTGGCATTACTACTTTGTTCAGAGGAGCACGCCAAATCATTTATAAAATTTCTGAAGACAGCCCATGTGCCCCAGGAAACCTCAGCCGATCAATTTCAAGATTGTGTAACCAGCCTTACCGCAGACAACGACCTGGGTTTCTCGGATGCTGGCCTGACTCCAAAAGGAAGAAAGCACAATGACGCATTACATGTGTCAGTAGAATGCCAAGGGACTACTCTGACCCATGTTTTGGTCGACACTAGTTCTTCTCTGAACGTGTTGCCTAAGAAGGCTCTCGATCGATTGGATTGTGAAGGCTTGGAGCTAAGGCCAAGTAATATCATTGTAAGGGCATTTGACGGGTCAAAAAGAATGGTGCATGGGGAGGTCGACATTCCCATTAAGGTAGGCACTGAAGTGTTCCCCTCAACTTTCTATGTGATGGACATCCGTCCATCATACTCTTGCTTGTTAGGGAGGCCATGGATACATAATGCTGGTGCGGTCACCTCCTCCTTACATCAAATGCTGAAATACCCTGTCAAAGGAAAAATCATAACTGTGCACGGTGAAGAGGAATATATGATCAGTCACCTGAACTTCTTTCGGTATGTAGAGGTGGAGGGCGAATTCATTGAAACACCATTCCAACACTTTGAGGAAGTCTCTCCGGAGGTGGCAGTAGCAAAAGCGGTAGCTGAAGTACCCAAGCAGGTGGCCAGGATGGCATCTCTAAAAGACGCAAAGGCTGCGATGAAGGAAGGGAAGAGCTCAACATGGGGGTAGTTGCCTGATATTCCTCACAAAACAGACAAGTTTGGTTTAGGATTCACTGCTGCGGGGAAAAAAGCTATGCGCCGCTCAAAAGTTGAAAGAACACCCATCAAGATTTCTCCTTATGGAATCAATGCTTTGGAAGGTGAAGACGAAGAGGCCAACATTGAAGATTGGATCTTCCCAACCATTGAAGGGGGACTACGCAACTGGGAGGCGAAAGACTTCGTCCCCATTACTTTTATTAATCAGTAATCATCTGTCAAACATTTCCTGTTGGTTTGTAATAATTACTTTTGAACAATCTGCACGCTACTTTTTCACCTCATGCCTTGCCCGGGGCATGTAGGTCCATTTGTAAGGGTTTTGATTATCTTCATATTCATATGCCATGTTTAATGATTCATTGGTTGTTTTTCACTGATAAACTGTTGTGTTCATTTTCTTTCCTTTTGCATTTTTGTTAGTTTAAGGATGGCTATCCCTTACACACACCCACACTCACAAATGCAGGTACCCATCCACTCTGGATTCTATGGGTGACTATTCTGCTATGTCCTTCCATAACTCTGAAGATTTGGTCAATCAAGCTGAGTATGAAGATGACGAAGATTGTGAAGTACCAGGAGAGCTAGCCAGACTTCTACAATAGGAAGAGAGGGCCATCTTGCCTCATGAAGAGTTGTTGGAAACTGTCAACTTAGGAACAGAGGAAGACCGGAAGGAAGTACAAGTGGGTGCCAATCTGGAACCAAGTGTCAAGGAGCGTTTGATACAGCTGTTGAATGAATATGTTGAAATTTTCGCCTGGTCTTATGAAGACATGTCGGGTTTAGACACAGATATCGTGGTTCACCGTCTCCCTACAAGAGAGGATTGTCCACTGATCAAGCAAAAAGTCCGCCGAATGAGGCCCGACATGTCTGAGAAGATTAAAGCAGAAGTAATGAAGCAGTTAAACGCTGGCTTTCTGGCTGTTACATCCTATCCACAATGGGTTGCTAACATCGTGCCAGTTCCTAAAAAAGATGGCAAGGTCAGAATGTTTATCGACTACCGGGATTTGAATAGGGCCAGCCCTAAAGATGATTTTCCGCTACAGCACATCGACATTTTGATTGACAACACGGCACAGCACAAGGTGTTTTCCTTCATGGATGGATTCTCGGGATACAACCAGATTAAAATGGCCCCCGAGGACATGGAGAAAACAACCTTTGTTACACAATGGGGTACCTTCGGCTACAAGGTGATGCCGTTCGGACTGAAGAACGCAGGGGCAACTTATCAGCGCGCCATGGTGGCTTTGTTCCATGATATGATACATCATGAGATCGAGGTTTACGTAGACGACATGATAGCTCGATCACAAACAGAGGAGGAACACCTTGAACATCTGCAAAAGCTGTTGGCCAGGTTGAAGGAGTACAAACTCAGGCTGAATCCAAGTAAGTGCACCTTTGGAGTTAGGTCTGGTAAACTTCTAGGATTTATTGTCAGCAACAAAGGCATTGAGGTCGATCCAGCAAAAGTGAAAGCTATACGAGAAATTCCTCCTCCCCGTACTGAAAAGGAGGTCAGAGGATTCTTGGGGCGCTTGAACTATATTACCAGATTCATCTCTCATCTGACGTCTACCTGTGAGCCAATTTTTAAACTATTGAAGAAAGATCAGGTAGTCGAGTGGAACGACGATTGCCAAACTGCTTTTGATAAGATCAAGGAGTATTTGCTAGAACCTCCTATTCTGATGCCGCCCGTCGAAGGAAGGCCGCTGATCATGTATCTGACCGTTTTGGATAACTCAATGGGCTGCGTGTTGGGCCAACATGAGGAGTCTGGTCGAAAAGAGCATGTCATTTATTACCTTAGCAAAAATTTTACCGACTGTGAGACTCGTTACTCACTGCTTGAAAAAACTTGTTGCGCTTTGGTATGGGCTGCTCGCCGACTAAGACAGTATATGTTGACTCATACCACTCTGTTGATTTCTAAAATGGATCCTATCAAGTACATCTTCGAGAAGCCTGCTTTATCTGGAAGAATGGCTAGATGGCAAATGATCCTGACTGAGTATGACATCCAGTATACTACCCAAAAAGCTATAAAAGGGAGTGTACTAGCTGACCATCTAGCTCATCAAGCTATCGAAGATTATCAATCCATGAGATTCGACTTCCTGGACGAAGACATCATGACTGTAGACAACATTGAAGGTAACGGACCGTATGACGGACCCGAAAATGGATCCCGGTGGACCCTGTACTTTGATGGTGCTTCAAATGCACTTGGAAACAGTATCGGTGCGGTACTCATTTCCCCGGAAGGTTGCCATACACCTTTCACGGCCCGACTTTGCTTCAGCTGTACCAACAACATGGCTGAATATGAGGCTTGCATCTTTGGTCTCAAGGCTGCTTTAGACTTGGGGATCAAATCTTTGATCGTATTTGGGGACTAGGCCTTGGTTATCAGTCAAATCAAAGGAGAGTGGGACACTAAACATCCTAATCTTATCCCATACAAAGAACATGTCTTGACATTGTTGCCTCATTTCGAGCAAATCACCTTCGAGCATTTCCCGCGAGAAGAGAATCAGCTAGCAGATGCTCTGGCTACAATGTCTTCCATGTTTAAACTCAACTGGGATGACGAGGCTCCCCAAATCACCATCGAGCAAATGGATGAACCTGCGCACTGTCATGAGATTAATACCGAAGAAGTAGTGGAACAACCCTGGTTTCACGAAATCAAAAAGTATCTCCAGACTAGAGAATACCCTGAAGGAGCTTCCGTAAATGACAAGAAGTTCCTAAGGAAATTTGTTGCCAAGTTCTTCCCGAGCAACAGTATTCTCTATAAAGGCAACCATGATTGTGTTCTACTCCGATGTGTGGACAAAACTGAGGCAGAATTAATCATGACCGAGATACACAGCGGTACGTTTGGCACCCACTTGAGCAGACATACGATGGCTAAGAAGATTCTAAGGGCAGGCTTTTACTGGTCTACCATGGAAGCTGATTGCTATCAACACTCCCGTACCTGCCATAAATGCCAAATCTATGCCGATAAGGTGCACATTCCTCCTGTTCCTCTCAATGTTTTGACAGCTCCTTGGTCATTCGCAATGTGGGGCATTAACATGATTGGAGAGATCAAACCCTCGGCATCCAATGGACATCGCTTCATCCTGGTCGCCATTGACTATTTCACCAAATGGGTCGAAGCGGCTTCCTTCGCCTCTGTTACAAAAAATGTGGTTGCCCGCTTCATCAAGCAAAACCTCATATGCCGGTATGGTGTCCCCGACAGGATCATCACAGACAACGGAACCAATCTGAATAATACTATGATCACCGCTCTATGCGAACAGTTCAAGATTTATCATCACAATTCATCTCCCTATCGGCCGAAGATGAACGGTGCTGTTGAAGCTGCGAACAAAAACATCAAGAAGATCATTCAGAAAATGACAGTTACCTACAAGGACTGGCATGAGATGTTACCGTTTGCTCTACATGGGTACCGTACCACGACACGTACTTCAACAGGGGCAACCCCATTTTCTTTGGTATATGGCATGGAAGCTGTCCTACCCATGGAAGTTCAGATTCCTTCTTTAAGGATTATGAAGGACGCTGGTTTGAATGAAGACGATTGGATTCAGACCCGACTTGATCAACTCAATTTGATCGACGAGAAACGACTCACTGCTGTTTGCCATGGTCAGGCATATCAAAAACAGATGATCAAGGCTTTCAACAAGAAAGTCAGACGTCAAGTATATCAAGTTGGAGATCTCGTAATCAAGCGGATTATCTTGCCGCAAAGTGATCCCAGGGGCAAATGGACTCATACCTACGAAGGACCATTTGTGATCAAGAGCATATTTTCTGGTGGTGCAATGATTCTGACCACCATGGACGGTGACGAATTGCCACACCCTGCGAACGCAAACATAGTCAAAAGATACTACGCATAAAACAACCCGACAAGTTGAAAACCCGAAAGGGCGGCTTGGGCAAAAATAGGCATCCCGGTGAACCGAAAACCCGAAAGGGCGGTTCAAGCAAAAATTAGGGATAAAACAAAAAATCTGTACACCCGGCAAGTTGAAAACCCGAAAGGGCGGCTTGGGCAAAAAAAGGGTTTCCCGGTGGATCGAAAACCCGAAAGGGCGATTCAGGAAAAAGTTAGGGAATTAAAGCGTATGACTATGTCTCGTCGGATCACTTTAAGGGCAATCTCTTCATCAACCAGCTCCAAGCTTCTGGTCAATCCAGTCACTGGCAGACGAAGCATTGAATGGACAGATATTCAGAGTTGTGAAGACTATAGCAGAATGGAATCCCATGGAGTTGTTTCACATAGCCATCTTTCTTTTGTATAAAATTTTCAATTTTTACGGCGACATCCTCTTACAAGGATGCCTGTCTCCTTTGTACAAGGATACTCATAGAAAGTTAATACAAATACTTTTCCAAATACAGAAATTTGCTTGGTCTTCCTTTTTCTCTTTTGCACTTATGTTTATTTGAGAAATGTCCAATGTTTTGTTAAGTAGGCATATGCATTTGAACATAGTCATTTTCTTACAAATCAGGAAAAGATGATTACTGATAGGTTGAAGGTACGGATAGATATCTCGATGCCCTTTCAAAAAGAATCCCAAGTAGATTTAAACTCCAAATTCCTCGATAAAGTCAAAATCCAGAACTTAATTCCCCAAACAGAGTTAAACTACAAGATCCTCAGCAGAACATGAGCTTTCTCAAAACTGATTTCCCCAGCCAGAGAACCTTCCAGAACTTAGTTCCCCTCAGAGTTAAGTTTCAGCATCCCCAGTGGAGCCCTAAAATCTGAAAATCCTATCCCCAGCGGAGCTAAAACTTCCAACTATCAACCCCCAACGGAACCAGACTAGGGAACCCTCTCCCCACAGAGATACTTCCCACCAGACTGAAGATTCTCAGTCATACCTCTCCAGTATAAGTCTACCAGGTTCTGAACTCCCCAACAGAGATCATCAGAATTCTTTTACCCCGCAAGTCACCAAGGAGTTCCAATCCCCAGCAGTGGTCCTAAGATCCCTCAACAATTGAAGATCTTGTTCCCCAAGCAGTCAGCAGTCAACAAGGATTTCTCACCCTCAGTAACCAAAGGATTCTTCTATCCTCAGCTTTGGTTATGGGTTTATTTCCCCAACATTTGTCAAGGATTTATTCTCCAAAACAAATTACATTTCAAACTGATCGGTCGTTCAAAAGTTCCTTCATCATCTGTTGGAAGCTACAATCGTCAAAGATCAAATTCTCACAAAATTCAAGTCACGAAGCCCGGATTTGACCGGATAGTATCTTGATCCCTACAGCATATTGTGAAGCCCGGAGTACGACCAGATAACAATGCTAGACAACCGCCAAGCCTGGATTGCGACCAGATAGTGATATCCCCTCAGAGCAAGCTATGAAGCCCGAATTAGACCGGATAATAGTTTAATCCCTAACAAAACTATTGTGAAACCTGGATTACGACCAGATGACAATACAAATTTCTGCGAAGCCTGGATTACGACCGGACAGCAGTCAAGAATACCACAAAGCCTGGAGTCGACCAGATAGTGGTATATCTTCAAAACGAGCCGTAAAGCCCGGATTCGACCGGATAACAGCTTAACAAAGCTATTGTGAAGCCTGGATTACGACCAGATGACAATACAAATTTCTGCAAAGCCTGGATTACGACCAGACAGCAGTCAAGAATACCACAAAGCCTAGAGTCGACCAGATAGTGGTACATCTTTAACACGAGCTGTGAAGCCCGGATTCGACCGGATAGCAGCTTAACAAAGCTATTGTGAAGCCTGGATTACGACCAGATGATAATACAAATTTCTGCGAAGCCTGGATTACGACCAGACAGCAGTCAAGAATACTATGAAACCTGGAGTCGACCAGATAGTGGTATATCATTAACACAAGCCGTGAATCCAGGATTTTACCGGATAGCAGCTTAGCAAGCTATTGAGAAGCCTGGATTACGACCAGATGACAATACAAGTTTCTGTGAAAGCCTGGAGATCGACCAGATAACAGTTAAGCATTATCAGAATGAAGACTCTCATTCTCAGTTCCTCACAGGATATTCAGATATTCCCCAGTGAAGATCTCCTCAAGATAGGAATCCTCAGTAGATTGGCATACAACCCAAGCTCCTGATTCCCCAACAGCGGTCCCAGGACTTCTCATCTTCAACGATCCAAGGATTTTCAATCCCCTGCAGCAGTCAAGGAATTACTTTCCCCGACAGCAGTCAAGATTCTTTTATCTCCAGCCATCCAGGACTCATCTATCTTCAGCAAGACAACTCATCAGCTTACATGCGCATTCATCACATTCATATCATAAACATTGATATAACATACATTGCAACATGCATCATGACATTGCATACAACTAACTTTTCACCTTTTTAAGAAAGATCAGTCAACAGACAAAGATCTTCATCTTCCGAGATTCTTTCTAGAAATAGTTCAGATGTGACCCATACATGGCGACATTCTGATACTTATGCCAGATTCACTCAGATACAGTTTTACACGAACCCATCATCAGGAAACCATACACCGGTTCCTTCTCCACTTCCAGATTTTTGAAAACAGTTTACGGGTTCTCCAAACACGGATGTCAACCTATCGCTTGTTCAGATTCTTCAACTTTTGAAAACAGTTTACGGACGCTTCCCAACATGGATGCTGGTCTATTTCTTATTTAACTTCAACTCCTGAAAATAGTTTATGGATTCTTCCAACAACGGATGTCAATCTATTGCTTATTCAGACCCCCAGTTCAGAGATGTTCCAAAACATGGATACCCTTCTGATACTCGTCCACTCACCAATGACATACGGTTCAACAAACACTTCCAGATGGCATCTCTAAGCCCATCCCCCGACAAGATTCTGTCACATCTCCAGATGGCATCTTTAAGCCCATCACCAAATGGCATCTTTAAGCCCATTCCCTCTACCATCACATCACCGAGTGCAAATTTTTCGGGCACTTTAGTGTCCAATCTCCTTTTACCCTCGAGTCGTGAAAGGCAAACTTGCCAATCTAACTCTTCAGGTTCAAGAAGATTGAACAGGGGCAACTGTTGTACCCCAAAATTTTCCCTCTCTTTTCCACAAGAAATCACAGCTTCGGACTTTTCCTGATTTTTTCAGATTGGCTTAAGAATCGGTCAAACAGACTTTTCTTATCAGTCAGACAAAATTAGGGTTTTTCATTGATTTTGAATCAGTCAAATAGATTATCAGGGTCTTGGTTAATTTGTTTGAGTTTGGGCTCAGGGTTTGATCAGACGAACGTTTCTTTGACGAATAAATCAAGAATCAGGGTTTGCACGTGCATTTTCAGAAGAATTTGAATCCACAATGTTTTAATTGACTGTCATATGGTTGTGACGTTTGTTCAAAATTTTTGTCTAAACATCTGGGATAAAAGCTGAGGCATTTGGATTAAGAATTTGCAGTGTTTGGCTTAATCAGTAAAAGGAAAGGACATATGGACATTTATTGTGATTGACTGTGCAATACTTTTGATTATTCGGAGCGCCAGACGTTTATTGATTATTTATAATTTCTAAGTTAAAATTATTGGATATTTTCCAGTTATTATAATTTAAGAAATATAAATAATTAAATAAATAATTGAAGAAGAATTGAAAAGAGAATTAATTGACAAAAAAGGATTTTTATTCATCTTTAATTGTTTGTTACAAATTATTATTGGAACACTGTAAATTTATTTACATTTTGTTTACAATAATAATATTACAAATGGTTAAAGTAAAATAAAACTGTATCCTAAAGTTTCCCAAGTCTTCATCTTCTACTGATGCTCCCCATTGCTCGATTAATTTTTTATCTGCAAAAACAAAGAAAAGTAAGAAATCAAATGCAGATAAATTTAATTAAAAAGGCAGACAGATATTTTAAAACTCATCATTAAAAGAGTTGGCCGGAATCAGTTTATTCACCCTCTCTGCAAATCACAAGAAAACTCTTGGTTCACAAAGAGGTATAGAAATATGCTTGCAAAAAAAAAGACATATAACACAAATTCAAATTGTCAAACATACTGCATAAATTGTCAACAAGCTGCACAATTCAAAACAAACAGTATGTACAAACTTTGAAGTCCAAAATGCCTAACCAAATCCAAAAGGAAAACTGAATGTCAAAGCAAACTAACCAACTGTCCAAAAGCTAGCAAAAGCAAGACAGAAATTTGGAAGTATGCAGGGGAGAAACATTGCAAACATATTCAAAAAGTACATCACTTTCCTGCCAAAACTTTTTCAGAAAGGACAGATTTAAGCAATATAAAATGCTTTTTAAATCTATGGAGAGAGAAAGAGAGAGGAAGGAAGCTTACAGTACAACATGCTAGAGGCTAAAAAAGAGATATAAACAGGATATATCAGAACACATAGAGAGAGGAGGCAGAATACATACAGCAGAGGATATCACAAAAAAATGAAAACCTCAAGCCTTACAACCTGCTCAAGCATTGGTATTCAAACCAAGACCAAATTCAAAAACTTGTTAAAAGCAAACTGCCAGCCTACAAACAAAGAGAACGAATTCACACAAAAAATATAAAACCTCCTGCCTTTCAACATTACAAGCCAACATCCTGTAAGTTATAAAACAAAGCATTAAAGCCTTTATTCAAAAAACCACAAATCCTACAAACTGTCAAACAAACTAACAGCCTTCACCTGCATAAACATGTGATTCAAAACCTCCAAACACAAGCCATACAAACCAGCAAACCAAAGCCTGTACCAATACTGATAAACCCTATATAAACCAGCAAACCAAAGCCTGCCTATACTGATAAGCCTCTCAGAACAACCATCATCCACATATCCAAACCATTTCAAAGTATCTAAATATCCAACAAAGCCCTCAGAATGACTTCATCATAGGGCCCTCCACAAGCTTTTCAAAGCCTAAGCTCCAAACAAGCTTACAAACCTCAAAGCATTCAAACAGCCAGAAGTGAAACAAGAGGCATCTCAGAATCAATGCAATATCCAAACAATCTCTCAGAACCTAGGTTCATCATTGAGTAAGCATGTCAAGCAACTAAAAATCAATATCAACATTTCTCAGATTCAGAGGCAAACAGAAGAGAGGAAAAGCAGTCAGAATTGAAACGATAAGCCAACCAACAACATCAAAATATCTCAGAATTAAATCATCATTGAACAGAAAAAGCAAGCAAGCGAGCATTCAAAAGAGGAAAAGAAGCAACTGTTTTAAGGTTTTCAGTGTTCATCACAAAACCATCAAAAAGCGAGATACAAAGTACCAGGTTTTCCAGCAAAAGCCAGCGCATCATATCCCCTCGCCTCCGGCTGCCCTAGGACGCCACCGTCCTCCTCCGTCTCCAACAAAGGTAGTATTTCTTCTCCCTCCTTTCACACCTCATATGAACAACAAGACATAAAATCAGAATCAATATATGAAGAGTAAAACATGCAAGAGAAGTTCGAAAACCCAAAGATTTGAATTGTTACCTCTTTTTCGTCACTGTCTAGTTCGACCATGGGGAGAAGGAGACGGAAGCGGCGCCTGGTGGCCATAGGCATCGAGAAGGTCTGTTCAGAAGCGTGGCTCAAAAGCTTGGCTTGAGAAGAAGAAGAGGACAACGAAGCAAAAATGGAGAAACGACGCTGCTCTCAAGCTTGCAACCCTAATCTGATTCCAAATGAAACAAATAACTGAAACCCTAAAACGAAAATGTGTCAAATGCGTTGGGACTTGCCCTTTCCAAAAGCTTAAGCCCATCAGAATTCCAGCGCCATCCCCCCTTTTAGCGTGTATACCCCCCTTTTGTTCCTTTTACAAATTTTGTTGTGGGCCAAGAACCAACCCTAAGGCCCATTCAACCTTTTTATTTTTTTTTACACCCTTAAAATCAATCTTTTTATTTTATCCCCTTATTTTTATTTTTTATAACTTAACTTTTTTTGTTAAATAAAATAATACTTTATTTTTATACCAACAATTGTCTTTTATTTTATTATATTTGAAAAAAAACATAAATATTAGATTTAATTAGGTTAATAGATTTTTAGTTTAAAAACTCTCATACATAAAAACTAAAATACATAAAACATTAATTTTCCTTAAAACATTTCTTTTATAATTAAAGCTTTTGTATATAAAACATTAATACATAAAATAGAATTTCTTAGGCATTTTCTTTTATTAAACCTTTGTTTGTACATATTAACAAAAAGCACAAAAAGATTAAATACTTTTTCTTTAAAACTTTTGTTTAATTAATCTTATACAAGTTTATAAAATATTAACAAAAATCTAAAAATCATAAAATACTTAATAATATATCAAGTTAACATCTTGCATCACTTGTAAATAAATCACATACACTTACACAAATACTTTTCATACAATACTTTTATTTCTCTTTTATTCTTATGCATTGATACATTTTACATTGCGATTGAGGCAATTTGATTGTAAATATATTTGGATACCACTATTCTGATAAATCTCATCCCCCATTTGTAAATACTTGTACCCCCATCCCCAGATACTCATTTGTAATAGTTTAGGACTTTAAATTCCCGCAATTTATCGCTTTCAATTATACCATGTTTAAACCTAGGGTTTGTATGTAAATAAAATCAACCGCTAGATAACCTAAATACAAGATAAATGCATGACAATCAATACACCAATCACACTTGCACCCCTAGGGTAATCCCGCTTGTTGCCTTCCAAAAAGGCCATGCTTGCATGTCGAGTTTCTTTGGCAAAACAAAACGAATCAAATGATCATAGTCCCTCGATGACGCTTTCGAAAGTTGCCTAAACAAAATGATCATAGTCCCTTCAAGAAAAATTGCCAAAGATACTTGGCACCATTGCATTCATGGTCCATACGATGACCCGCGCCTGTCCCGTTAACATCCTAACACAAGATTGTCCACCAAATACAATGGTGGAACAATACTGTTAAAAGGGTTAAAACATGAGAAAAACCTTTGAGTAAATTTAGGGGTAGACAACTCTTAGTTACTTGATCCAACTTGCAAAACACACTTGCCTACTTTTCAAAACCCACTCCACAACACTTTCAAAAACAAACTTTCAAAAACATTGAAATATCTTTTCGAAAAGACACACACCTTTGTAAAACATTCGAGTAAAGAATTGTTACAACGGTTGCCTAGACAAGGCATCTTTTTAAAAACATTTTCAAAAACACATACACACACCACCATTTCAAGCAATTGAAAATCAAAGGCAAGTGATCTAAAACCAGTAACTAAGAGCCCATGGATAACCATGGATGAAGGTGCTAATACCTTCCCTTTTCATAATCTACCCCCCGAACCCACGAAACATCTCAAAAGGTTTTTTCCTGTGCTTTTTAACCTTTCCTTAGGATAAAATAAAAAGTCGGTGGCGACTCTTGCTAAACCGAACAAGTGCGAAAACAAACGCAAAACTCAAGTCAGTTCTCCCACCGTATCACACATGGAAAAAAGATGGTGGTTCCAACAAATTCAAAGGCAAGTTCGACAAGACTCGTGGCTAGAAGTCTTGGTCGAATTCCCATAAGAATAAGGTCGAAGATAGATCTTCTGAATCCTCGAAAAGGGGAGGAGGAAACTATCGAAAGGACAAAGAAGATAAGAAAGGTATGCAGTGTTATAACTGTGAAAAGTGGGGACACTTGGCCAAGAATTGTTGGTACAGAAAATATAAGGGATCGAAAGGCAAGGACGAAGGAGCGAACCTTGCACGCCAAGATTTAGATAATTTTGAAGGTGGTATGATGGTTATGGCTGCAGTTGCAGATAACCATGTTGAATCTAATATCTGGTTTCTCGACTCAGGTTGCTCGAACCACATGACTGGTCGAAAGGAGTGGTTGGCATATTTTGACGAGTCGAAGAAGAGCAAGGTAAAACTTGTTGATAATAGTTCGTTGCATGCAGAAGGTACTGGAAACATAGTCTTTCAAATGAGTAATTGAGGGAAAGCTATGATCAAAGATATGCTCTATGTACCTGGAATGAAATGTAACTTGTTAAGTGTTGGACAACTAGTTGAAAAAGGTTTCTCAGTTGTCATGAAAGATTGAGTTTTGAAATTGTTTGACACTAAGAACAATTTGGTTTTAAAATCTACATTGTCAAAGAACAGAACATTTAAGACTATGATCATTTCGACAGAAGTTCAATGTTTGAAAACTGTTGTCGACCACAAGGATATTTGGTTGTGGAATTTGAGGTTTAGACATTTGAATTTTCGATCACTTAATCAACTGATTACTCAAGATATGGTTACTGGTATTCCAAGTCTTGAGATGCCTGAAAAACATTGTGAAGGTTGTTTAGTGGGAAAGCAATCCATAAATTCTTTCATTTCGACTATGTCAATGAGATCATCCTTCATTCTCGAAGTGGTGCATTCAGATGTATGTGGTCCATTTGAAGAACATACAATTGGTGGAAACAAATATTTTGTTTCCTTTGTCGATAAGTTTAGTCGAAAGCTGTGGATCTATGTGATCAAACGAAAGGACGAAGTATTCGAAATCTTTAAGAGATTCAAGATACTTGTCGAAAACCAGAGTGAAAAGAAGATCAAAGTTCTACGAACAGATGGAGGTGGAGAATACACATCCAAGATGTTTGAAGATTTCTTTGCATTTTTAAAAATGCTACTGTTTTCATATGACTAATTGTTCGACAACAGAGAAATTTGCACGGCGGATATTCAGTGAACGGAAATCCTTTCAATGAACAAAATCACCTCAGATGGAAAGACATTTCCAGTAACATGCCTTTCATAACCAAGGGGCATGACATGGTGTCTAACTGATCTAAGGGCAGTCGAGTCAAGGTTCAAGGAATCTCTCGAAAGTGCCAAATATCCAGGGGCAGACCTCCATCTGAATCACCTGGGGAATTGAACATGAGTTTCAGCAAAGGGTCATGTACGATCAATCAAACATTTTCTGGAAGTTCTACAATACTTACTACTATGGACAGTGACAATTCTCTATACCCTGTGAATGCGGACATAGTCGGAAAACACTACACATGAAAAAAAAACCCGCTAGGTTGACTGGCCTATACAAAAATAAGGGCATCCCGGCGAACCAAAAGAGTTCGGGAAAAAAATATGGATATATAAATAAAACTGTACACCCGACAAGTCGAAAACCTGAAAAGGAGGCTTGGGAAAAAAAGGGTATCCCGCTGGACTAAAAATCTGAAAGGACAGTCCAGGAAAAGTTAGGGATTAAAGCGTACGACTATGTCCCATCATCTCGTCACTTGTCTATTAGTAAAAGACTTATCTCCATTATCAGCATTCACCAATGGCTCTAGAATTAGAGGTATGTTCAAGTCTTCACGGATCCTCAGATAGACACTTCCATGAGATTATCCCCACAGAGTAATCTTCACAAGTTCATACATTCCGCATAGTTTCCATGGCAGATCACTCTAGCTAATAAAGGAGTATGATTTTCTCCCCATAAATATCACCAACCTACGGAGTTTCGATCAGTACAGTTCATGGAGTTTCTCTTCCCCAACTGAGCTTTTTCCTCCAAGGTTGTAAAACCCCCTTTCAGACTTCTGTTCTCCGGCAGAGTTCATTTCCTTGACAAGGGTGTTTCCTCAAAAAGAGTATTTCCCCAACAAGGTTTATTTCTACAAAAGTTTATCATCTTCTAGATACAATTCAGATACAATCTAGATATATATTCATTCTGACACTCATTCTAGATTCTCTTCTAGATACAGTTCAGATACAATCTAGATATAGATTCATTTTGACACTCATTCTAGGCTCTCTTCTAGATATAATGCAGATACAATCTAAATATAGATTCATTCTGGCACTCATTCTAGATTCGTTCTAGATACAGTTCAGATACAATCTAGATATAGATTCATTCTAACACTCATTCCAGATCCATTTCTCGATACAATTCAGATACAATCTAGATATAGATTCATTCTGACACTCATTCCAGATCCGTTTCTAGATATAGTGCAGATACAATCCAGATACAGATTCATTCTGGAACTCATTCCAAATTTATCTTCCAGATACAGTTCAGATACAATCAATATACATATTCATTCTGATACTCATTTAGTACATCTTCCATATACAATTCAGATACGATCATAATACAAATTCATTATGATACTCATTCAGTACATTTTTCAGATACAGTTCAGATACAATCACGATACAGATTCATTCTAATACTCATTCAGTACATCTTCCAGGTATAGTTCAGATACGATCAAGATATAGATTCATTCTGACACCCATTCAATACATCTTCCAGATACAGTTTAGATATGATCAAGATACAAATTTATTCTGATACTCATTCAGTACATCCTTCATATACGATTCAGATACAATCCAGATATGGATATCATTCTGATACCCATTCAATACATCTTCAGATACAATCAAGGCATAGATTTATTCTAACACTCCCCAGCTTGAGTATGCTTTTACCATAAATCACCGGCTAAAATACTCTCCCCAGTGAAGTTTCCACTATTCCAAGAGGGTTGCTATGGAATCTGGAATCAAATCAAATACCAGTCAACCTTATCTTTCCCAGATAAGTCAGAAGGTTATCCACCTCTTCCATCCCCAGTCAAGGTATAAACTCCCCAGTGGAGCAATGAACAACCAATGTCTTTAATTCTTCTCCCCAAGCAGGAATTAATACTCTCCAACCGAGTTTCCTCAAACAAAGAGCAAAAATCAATGTTCCCTAGCGGAGATTCCTCAAACCAGTAAGCAGGGGTCCCCAGCGGAAACAATCCCCAGAAGATCAAAGATACACATATTCTTCATCCCCAGCGACAATCAGGGATTTTTTTCCCCAGACAAAGATGTTGTTAGAGTTTACAAATGCACTTCAAAAACATGTCACATTCATACATCATTTACCAAATGACATAACATATGCATACAAAACGCTTATAGCATAGTCTCATTTATTTTGAGAACATTGTTACGTAATTCATTTCTTACATCATGACATTTCATACATCTAACTCTTCACCTTTTAAGGAAACATCAATCGACAAACATTATTAACTACTTATATGACCTGACAATCTTCTCGAAGGCTACATCTGACGAAGGGCTACTTCAACATTTTCCTCAGAAGGTCATTCTTAAAAGACATTTGTTGGTTCAGTTTAAATCGACCATATATCCTGATTCATTTTCCAGTAGACTCTTTCTCTGGTTCAGTTAAATCGACCCTAAGATTTTTCTGATTCTTATCCAGTTAAAGACAATTCAAGACCTCTGTTGGTTCAGTTTAAATCGACCAATGATTTATCTTGATTCGTTGTCCGATAGACACATTTCTTTGGTTCAGTTAAATCGACCCTAAGATTTTTCTGATTCTTATCTAATTAAAGACAATTCAAGACCTCTGCTGGTTAAGTTTAAATCGGCTAATGATTTATCCTGATTCGTTATCCGGTAGACGCCTTTATCTGGTTCAGTTAAATCGACCCTAAGATTTTTCTGATTCTTATCCAGTTAAAGACAATTCAAGACCTCTGCTGGTTCAGTTTAAATCGACCGATGATTTATCCTAATTCATTTCTGGTAGATAATTTCTCTGGTTCAAATTAGATCGCTCAAAGATTTATTCTGATTCTTATCCAGTTAAAGATAAATCAAGACCTTTCTCTGGTTCAATTAAATCGACCCTAAGATTTTTCTGATTCTTATCCAGTTAAAGATAATTCAACATCTCTGTTGGTTCAGTTTAAATCGACCAATGATTTATCCTGATTCATTTTCTGGTAGACTATTTCTCTGGTTCGGTTTAAATCGACCCAATGATTTATTCTGATTCTTGTCTAGTTAAATACAATTAAAGACCTCTATTGGTTCAGTTTAAATCGACCAATGATTTATCCTGATTTGTTTTTAATAGACACTTTCTCTTGCTCAGTTAAATTGTCCAAAGATTTATTCTGATTCTTATCCAATTGAAGACAATCAATATATTTCTCTGGTTCATCTTAAATCACTCAAAGATTTATCCTAATTCTTATCCAGTTAATTTTAAGTATAGACATCTATTGGTTCAGTGTAAATCGATCAATGATTTATCCTGATGCTTTTCCAGTAGACCTTTCTCTGTTTTAGTTTAAATCAACCAAAGATTTATTCTGATACTTCTTCCAGTGGAAGTCAACAATTATTTTTGATGGCATCTATAAGCCCATCTCTGATAACTCTCTATAACCTCTCCAAATGGCATCTATAAGCCTGTTTCTGATATAATCCACTAACAACGTCACTTCTTGCACAGGCGAGTGCAAATTTCTGGGCACTTAAGTGTTCAATCATCTTTTACCTTCAAGTCACGAATGGAGAACATGTCAATCTAACTCTTCAGGTTTAAGAAGGTTGAACAAAGGCATATGTTGTACCCTAAAAATTTCCCTCCCATTTTCTTCAAGTAATTCTTTCAAGGCATTCTTTCAAGGCTCCTCAAATACTCAAGAATCTGAAGGGATGACCAGTTAAATACTCCTCCTAAGTCAAGAGCCTACAACTTGGGTTTTAAGTTTCTCAAGGAAATTTGGTTTGCAAAGGTCTCAAGTGTCTTTCATGGTTCTCCATAGGTTCTCAATAAGGTTCATGTCAACTTTCAAGTCCTACGTCACAAGTTTGTTCAGTCAATGACTCAGATGAGTGAAAATCAACTATATTGGTCAAAAGGTCAACTATAGTCAACATACAATCAAACATCAAGAATTTTGGTCAACATAAATTTTTTGAAGTGATATCCATCATTTTATCAAGGGTTGATAATGATTCCCCAAGGAAAGCCCTCAAATCATCAAAAGTCAAGAATTGTCAAATTAGGGTTTCCTAAGGAGAAGCCAACTGAACTTTAACCAAGCATAACTTTCACATGCTTCATCAACTTTTCCCCAACAAAAGCTCATTTTAAAAAAAATATTAAATTCTCTACAAATTTGATTTTATTCTCAAGTTCCAAAAAATACTTCATTTGGAAGATATGATCTCATACATTATAGGTCATTTTCAAAAGTCAACAAAAGACACTTTTTGTCAAGGAAACTTACACCAAGATAATGTCTTCCAAATAAAAAATGGTCAACATAGAGATTGTAGAGGACATCTTGGGCTTTCTAAAAAGTCAAAGATCATCTTCAAAATATGCAAATTGAGAAAGTTATGAGGTGCACAAGTTGGGCAATTTTCAAGAAATGAATGAAATCTTAATTGAGAAAATTTGTGATTTTAGGTTATTGGGCCTAACTTTTTGGAATTCAAACATACTCATGATATGTCAAAGGACCTCTAAACCTATCCATGCATTATTTTAGTTTTTTTTATTTGAATTTTTTTATTCATTTAACTATGAATTAAATCAAATAAAATGAAAACCTAATGGGGTGAAGCATGTTGGGCTCGGAATGATCAGCTTGAAGCCTAATATTTCGTGTAAGATACACACATATGTCCATGTTCATGCAGAAAAAAAAAGGGCAAGGATGCTACAAATATGGATATTTTTTCAAATTTGATTTTGGTGTTAAAACCATGGTTAATGAATTGATACCATTCCATGTTTGTTCACCCTCACCTTCCCTCTATATAAGGTACCACAAATCAGAAGCAAGACACAAAAAACCTTGCATAACAAAGCCATATGAAATTCTCAAAAATTACACAAAGTTTTAAAATTCGTAATTGCATTTCCAGGCCCCATCAATCCAAACAAGTGATCGAATCACATCCCTGAGGCATCCAAGAATTGAACCACACCCAGATTTAAGCCTTACACGTCCAGAATTCTCAGATCCAGTCACCACCGGTTTGTTACATTTTTGTGAATTCAGTCTATTAAAATACACGTTGTTAATCAATCCAATGCATGCAAACATGTTCATAGCAATTTATAAAATATGTTGGACATAAAGCATGTGAGCTTTGGGGCCTTAATAGCAAGATGCCATTTTTAATTCCGATCAGACACTTTGTTTCGAAGCGTATGATCCAGTGCTTTTTAGCTTAAAATGACACCAAATTCGAACTCAGGGAGACTTTTTAAGGGGGGTAGGGTTAGTTTGAACCCTTGATCTTTGTTATTTTGCAGGATTGACCTTCAAGCGAACCGAAGAAGACAACCAAAAGGTTGACTCCGGTGGCTGACTCTGGTGGCAGGCGTGGCGTCCCATTATTGGTCCACTCAAATTTCCAGTGCGCACGAATTTTGAAAAATCAAATATTTTAGTTTTCATAATATTTATATTTCTTTGCATTTGTAACAACGAATGAGTTAACTGGTCTGCTGGTGAAGTGTGAGTGTGCGAAGCCTATGATCTTGGGTTCGATCCCCAGGTTTTGCACTTCATTTTTCTAACAATTTAATTTCAGATCCGATGCGTATAAGGATTAACCAGCGCATGATATGACTCTCATCTGGATCATCACATCCCCAACTCCAAGATCCAATGTTTCCATACTGGTAGGCGTATGTTAGACCTCCAAAGGAGAGCAACACTAGATTGAACGCAACTCTTGGGCTCAATCATTTGTCAGCCTAAAGACATTCATTTTTGCACCCCCTAATTACTACTTGCAACGTCTGGGCCTGAGATGTTAGGCCTTGCAAAAATCTGATTTTTCACCCCCTAACATTTTTTTTCATCAGCCCATTTACATTTCTTTATTTTATTTTGTTATTGTATTTACCATTTTATTCTTTTCCTTAAATTAATTCTTTTTTGTTAAAAAAATCATAAAATAAATCACAAAAAATATTAGACTTAGGTTTTTATTAATTAAATTAATTTTAATTAATTATTTCAATCACCTTTTTTATTAATTTATTTATTTACAATTAGGGTTTTCTTAATTTAATTTAATTATTTTTTATAAACAAAAAATACAAAAAACAACAAATTTTTCCTTTCACCACTTAGAAATTTTTTAGGGCTTTCTCTTCTCTGCGCGTTTATTTATTCAAATTATTATTTTCACAAATATTATGTAATTGTACAACGAGTTGTAATAGTTTAATTTAGGACATTTATATTTTCCCCAATTTTTTTGGTTTGTATTCCCCTTATCCTGAAGCGATGTAATAGCGTAGATTCAATTTTCCGCACTTTATTTTATGTACTTGTATATATTTAACTGCTAGATGTATGCTTAATAGGGTCGTAGGGAAAGACTAAAAACAAATGGTAGAAAACCTAAATGTTTAAGATAAATAACTCAAACACAACACACTCGCACACCCGCACCTCTAAGGTACCTCCACTTGTTGCCTTCGAAAAAACAGTCATGTCCCTCGAACGTGGGACACTTTAGCAAAGACCCTCGTTTAAAAAGATTGTAGTCCCTCGATGACCCTTCGATGCTGCCTTCGGTAAACAATCTTGTCCCTTACGATAAAATTTCTAAAGTACCCTACAAGTTGCCTTTATGACTGTACGATGACCCCCACCTATCCCTCAAAACATCCAACGATAAGGCTACCTATTGACTAATAGTAGGATAGCACTGTCTAAAGGAAAAGAGGAAAAGAACAAAGATCTTTTGAGTAGGTAGACAACTTGTAGTTGCTTGCTCACAAAACAAAATTTTCACACATACACTCTATTTTTTCTAAATATTTTCAAAGACAAAAAACACTTTGTATGCATTCTCAACGACAAGAGAATCATTACAAAGTTCGCCGCACTAAGGCGTCTTTTCAAAAATATTTTCAAATACGCTTACACCAAAAAGCTTTTTCAAAGTGAGCTAGCAACTATGATCCCGTAGATAACCATGGATGGAAAGGGTGTTAACACCTTCCCTTTCCATAACCTACCCCCCGAACTCAAAATATTTAAAAAGGTCTTTATTGTTCTTTTCACCCTTTCTTTGTTGGATAAAAGAAAAGTCGGTGGCAACTCTTGCTAACCATAACATTTGCGATAAAATGAAAAACCAGTAAAGTCGGTTCTCCCACCGTATTACAATAACCATAGTGATTGTCATAACATTAATCATCAATCATATAGACATATATAAAATTAAAGAGGACTTTTGGCTCATGTTTGACACCTCTAAGAAATAATTGCATTCCCATGTTGGTTTGCAAGAAAACTTCATCAACATCAATTACCTTAAATACAACATCATTACCCATAACACTCCAAAGTTACCAAAAGTATAAGATGTGAAGAAATAATTCCTTGGTTTAAAATGAAATGTAGTACCACTGTCAACTATCCACATGCTCTCATCATACACGAGATTAACATACTCATGATCATATAGAATAACAAGATCATTAGTAGTGTTAGTAACATAATCATCACCATGATCTTTATGACCTCATTTTTTAGACTTACACTTATTTCCTTTATTATCTATTTTCTACTAATAGCAATACTTTTGTGTGCCTTGTTTAATGAAAATAATGAGACAATAGATTATTATATTATGGCTTGGACTTGCTTCTAATTTTCTATCTACGACATTTCGGTTATTTTTTCTAACTTATCCCTATTTCCAGTGACAAGTACCTCTGATTAAGAAGAAAAACCTTGTTCCTTCTTTCTCATTTCTTTATTAAGAATACAACATTTAACCATTTCCAAAGAAAGAACACCTCTAGGATCAGAACTTGTAATAGAAATCCAAAATGTTTCCTATGACTCTAATAAAGATAACAATATAAATAATCCCATAAACTCATCAAATTTGATACACATCCTGACCTCTTATCAAGGAGCCCTTAAAATTCACTCAATTAATTATAAATAGAAGTCCCTTATTTATACTTCAAACTTATGAATCTATTAAACAAGAAAATTTTATTATCCCCTAATCTAGAGGGATACAAGGACTTTATCTTATCCCATAAAGTTTTTTCACGTGTCTCATTAGAAATATGATTATAAACATTGTCATAAAAATATTGTTGAATCAAACTACATACATGTAGATGTTCAAACTCCCATTCTTCATCAGACACAATATATGTTGGACATGTGACTTCACACATAAGAGAGGGGGGGGGGGGGGGGGGTTAATTGTGTGTTTAATAAAAACTTGATTTTAAAAAACTTTTAGAATTAATTTGAGAGTTTGAAAAAACTTTAAGGAAATTTTTTTAGAAATAAAGCAACAAAATATAAAATAGAGAAATTAAATAGTTAAGGGCTAGAGAAAAGACAAGACATTATAGAGGTTCGGTAAAAAAGAAAAGAGATAATCCTATCCCCAAGATTTGTTCTTGAGAGTATTCAATAAACTTAAGATCTTTTAGTAGGTTGAACTCTTGACCCTCCTCATACAACGAAAATGAATTTCGTGGCTAACTTCCAACAAAATAGTAAACACGGAGAATAGCAGTAAGTCTTCCTTCCAAGTAATGGACCGAAGAGGTTAGTATTCTTTTCAAAATAAACTTTGAGCAGTTAGTCTTTGAGCTTCAAACCAAGATATTACACAGGTTGATCTTGAACCCAGGTGAACTTTTAACACTTGGCTGAACTCACGAACCTAGATGATTTTATACCAGGTTTATCTCAAACCTTAACAATGCTTTAACACAAGGATGAGCTTGAATCAGAAAGAGGTTTTACGTAAGATAAATTCCAACCAAGATAATATTTTAACCCCGGGATGATATCAAACCAAATGAAGACTTTTGAGTGGCCTGAGCCTTTAAACAGAACTAGTGACTTAGTAACTAAACACCCACAACAAAACTTTTAACGGGTATAACTTTGAACCCAAATAAATAATCTCTAAACTAAAAAATTACTCAACCAAGTTTAAAGAGAAACCTCCCAGGTGAATTTAAAATCTACCCTTCCAGAATTACAACTGCTTCACTTTCAAAACGACTTTATCGAAAGTGCTAAGGCTAAATTTTAATGATAAGAAATTAAAGAATTTTTTAGAGAGAGAGAAAGGAGTGAGGAATGAAAGCTTGAGTTTTTGGATTTTAAAATATGTGGGAATGGACCTTTATTTATAGGCTAAATATTGACCCAAAAAAGGAAAATTTGTGTGGCCAAAATTAATGAACCAATCGATTAGCATATGTAACAAATGATTGGCTGACCTAAGAATAATAGTTTGGTTTGTTTTAAAAGGAAGTAAATGATCTATAGTCATTACCAGTCATTAAGATGATGTCCTAAACTTTTAGGGCACATTTTTCCATTGAACCAATCGATTGGGTGAAGTTCCAATTGATTGGCAAGAGCAAAAAATTGCCCATAACATTTTTGACAACTCCCAAATCATCTGGCACGACTTCAATACATTTTTAGATATATTTTCTCTAGAAAAAAAGTTTAAAATGATGTTTTAGTGTGTGTGTGATGTGTGTGTGTCAGTGATTAGTCATAACTTTATGAGAAAACACTTATTATATTACAACGTTATTCACTCAGACGCATCAGGGTGAGCTTTCACACACTTCAAGTCTTATAAGATACTTCGCTCCTGTAGAAACTTGCTTGATCTTTAATTTAAGATGAGGCTTGAGTTGTATTCCATTTAGATGACATCACCAAACTTACCAAACCCTATTGATCTAGTTGCATCTTTAACCATTTTATGTTTAACTTTAGTTGTTATCATCAAGGACAAGTTTTCATCATCAAAAGCATGTTCATCTCTAAGTGAGCTTCCTTGATCAATAACCTGAAAAACATGGCTCCACAGTCTCCCACTTTTTTACGATGAAAATGTATCTTTCAGGGAGGTGGTAAAATAAATAACAAGGATTTATTTTGAGTAGTTAGACTCCCTCTCAATTAAGTAGACAATATACTTTACTCCCCTTGAGAGTATACTTCTCCCACTTTGTCGAAATCAAATAGGAGGGTAAAGATGCAGTGTGATAATTTTAAATATGCAGACATGTGGGCAAATAAACATTTAGAGAAGGAAAAAACATCACTCTTTTTATAAATTGAAATTTCTAGGAATTCAAAGTACCAAAGGGAAATTACAAAATTGAGATAGTATGAAAAACAGGAAATAACATGAAATTAAACACACTTAGACACACAAGTGAGAGTATTCTATATCAAAATCATCATAAAAAAACATGTCTTGTGGTACTTGTATTTGGTTTGGGATGAATATTCGAGTTATGAAATCGAACTTGTCATTAATTACCTTTATCTTTCAAATTATGACTTTGAGTAAGTCTCCAATTGAGGGTAGTTGAGGAGGCTTAGGAATAGAGTAGTCGAAATAGAATATTTATATGGGTATTTCTTAATCATTTTCTTTTCTTCTCATTTGAGGGGTGATTTCCATTCACTTTTCCATTGATGATCTCAAATCTAATTGCGACGATGACTGATTTTCCAATTTTTGTTACATCTTCTCTATAAAATTAAATTTGGCATGTTCCAGAATCTTTGTGATCATATTTCAATATGGTAGCCTCACTTCCTCTTTCTTTCTTCCCATAATGCACTATATTACTTGATTTGTCCAATTTACCTTGATTTTGTTCTCTATTACCCATACGACTTCAACATTAACTTGGGTTATCAGACAAAAGTTGCTCTTTCTTGGAAAGATTATGTGGTTGATCATATAATGGATCATACGACTATCATTATAAATGGACTTTGTGTCAAGGGTGTTAGATTCTTCATTAGAGATGATGGATCAATCTTGTGATTATAGTTATATCCTTCGTCTCTAGACTTAAGGATGATATCTTTATGAGGAAGGTTCAAAATCTCCCCAAATTCTTTCACAAATCGAGATATCCTATGCCTTTTTACTTCAGTTTGAACTATTCCACTCAATGAAGTAAATATTTGAGAAGAACATCTTCACTAACGATGGGTACACTCTTTTTGAGGTGTTGCAAAAAAAGGTGGACAAGTTTACCTCTTCGAAAGTTTTAAAAAAATCATTCTTTAAAGGCTTATAATTCTATGGTGTTAACTCTTACAAGGGTTTGGTTAGTGTGATACAACGGGAGAACTGACTTGGAGTGTTTTTGCATTTTATCGCAAATGTTGCAGTTAGCAAGAGTCGCCACCGACTTTAATTTTATCCAAAAGGAAAGGTGAAAAAGCACAGGAAAGACCTTTGAGATTGTTTCTTGAGTTCGGGGGGTAGATTAAGAAAAGGGAAGGTATTAACACCCTTTTCATCCATGATTTTCCATGGGCTCTTAGTTACTTGCTAGATCACTTGCTTTTGTTTGAAATTATGCTTTGTGTGGTATTTTGAAAAGGCACCATCATTTAGGAAAACTTTGTAATGATTCTCGTTCATAAGAATGTATACAAAGTGTTGATCTTTTGAAAATGTTTTCAAGTTTGAAAGATGTTTTGAAAGTATTGGTGTTTGTTTTTGAAAATAGCAAGGATGTTTTGTTTTGGAAGTGAGCAAGTAACTAGGAGCATTCTACCTACTCAAAAGTCTTTCATGTTCATTTCCTTTCTCCTCTGACATTGTTATCTTACCATTGATATGGTAAGTAATCCTATCTTTGGATGTAAACCGGACGGGCGTGGGTCATCGTATAACCATGATTAGCAATGTTGCAAGGTATCTTAGCATTTTTCTTTAGGGACTAAGATCATTTTGAAAAGGCAACATAGATAGCGTCATCGAGGGACTATGATCTTGTATTTTTGCTTGTTTTTGTTAAGATACCTCACATGCATAACATGACCATTTTTTGTAAGGCAACAAAGTGGATTTCACCCTAGGGGTGCTTGTGTGCAAGTAGATTAATTTTCATGCTTTGTTTAGTCTTTGATTAGGGTTTGCTACTTGTTGATTTTATCTTCTCATACAAACCCTAGTTACTAGCATTTATATAAAGCGGTAAATTGCGAAAAGTAAAATTACTACAGTATTACATCATTAGGGGAGGGGTGTACAAATTTACAAATGAGATTGTAAGAAAATTAAACCTAATTATCTATTACAACCATATTGAATATTATACAAAATTGAAAATAAAAATACAAGAATATAAATGGAAAAAGAAATGATTTTTATTGTTTTTATGAAAGGACTTTATCTTGACCTAAATAAAGAAAATGATTAATTAAAATTAAATAAAATTAATTTAAACTAACTAAGAAAAGAAATTAATTTGAAAAAGGATTCTTTAGGGTTTTTTTTATGAAAAGGTTTTAACTTAATGAAAATAAAATGAAAATTAATTAACTAAAATAAACTAAGTTCTAAATTAATTTTAACTAGTAAAACAAAATAATATATTAATTTATCCTAAGTCTAAAATTAATTATTTATGAAAAGAAAGGAAATTTATTTATTTTAAGAAAAAATGTTTTTTATCTTTTTGTTTAATGGAAAATAAAATACATTAGTATAAAAAAATAAATAAAAATAAATTTGTATTTTTTATAATTTTATGAAAATAATAATAATAATAATAATAATAATAATAAAAATAATAATAATAATAGGAATGAAAATATTAATATTAATACTAATAATAATAATAATGAAGAAAAATAAAATAAAAATAAAAAATAAAGAAAAGTCGGGAGGGGTTAATCAGTAATGTAAGGAGTATTATGAGAAAAAACTAGGCCCACATGAAGAGCCCAAGCGCTGCCAAAAAGAACACAAAAGTCAGAAAATTGTAAAAATAGTAAAAGGTCACGCTGGGGCTTAAACCCAGGACCTAAAGGTGAACATGCGCGTGCTTTACCACTAGGGTGGCTATACATCCGTTAATATAACTGAAACAGTAAATACATAACACAAAACGCGCCCTGATCACACTTCATCTTCAACCTCCAGCCAAAGGACCTGTATCTTCTTCATTTCTCAACAAAAATGAAAAGTTCAAACATGAAAGTTGTAGCATTTATTCCCACGAATCCAAACATATAAGTAACTTAAGCTAACAGTAAAAAATGAATGAGAATTTTTCTGGCCCTAATTCAAACCCTAAAACTTTCAGAAAACTTCAACTCTAAAATTCTCTAAGCTCAGGCCATATAAATGCAAACTATGGATATGTACAGCTTCGTGGCAATGATGTCTACATTTTATCTTTGAAAATACAAGCCTAACAATGCCTAAATAATGAGATGAATAGTCAGAAAACTCACCTTACAGCTGGAGATCGTGTTTTGAGTTAGAGCTGCTTTCAAAGTGTTTTGATGATTGGGTTAACTTCCTTGAACCTCCAGGAAGCTATTGCAAAGCTTACTTTATGTTTAGAGTTCTTGAATCAAGCTGAAGAAGTCAATGTGCAATGCCCTATTTTTGAAAATGAAGAATGGTGAAAATGGTATTTCAGTTTGAAAATAGGGGTTGGAATAGCTTCTATATGTGTATTAGAAGCTTTGTGGATAGTTTGGCCAAGAAACGCACGAGGGGATTTGGAGATTGGATTCAAAAATCAGAAATGACAAGTTTTTGTGCTTGTATGGCAATTTCTGGTTTTGGGGAGTTTGAGGGCTTGTTCAATCATTTGTTAGCTTGCAATACACTTGTATAATTATATGGCCTAAAGGTTAGAGGACTTTAGGAGGTCATAAAAGCAAGATATTAACTTATGGCTATGTTACTTGATTTTGAAGAAAAGTGGAAAAACAAGTTTCAATGTGTAGTACAAGCATGGCCTGAGTTTATGGGAGGCTCTAGACATGTTGATTTTGCCTTTTACATTGCTTTTTATCATAAGGAACAAGTTAGGAGCTCTATGCATTGACTTTGTTATTAAAGTCACTTTTCCAAAATGGAAGTGTGAACTTTGTTCCATTAATGGAAAATTTACTTGGACAAAGTTTGAATCAAGTGGATAATAGCTCAAAAGCAAGTGTAATCTTCTGATTATGGAGATATCTTGAGGCTTAGAGGCCTTAAAAGTAAGATTGTGCAGCATAGGTTTGAAATTGAATTCTTATTCATCACAAAATGACTTGTATTTCAAGTGTGAAAACCCTAACTTCATCTCTTCGATTCTCCTTGCTCACAAATGATCTCAAGGAGTTCTTGGACATTTTGGAAAGCTTGTAATGTTCTCTACAACCCCTATTTGAATTACTTTTGAAAATTCCACTCGTAACTATATGAAAAAGTTCCATGAAGTTAGGTCAAAATTCTAACTAAAACTAGGGCAAAATTTCACTAAGTGTTCAATTTCAAGACCATGACTTTATGAATCAATAACTTGAGATCCAAGCATTTTTAGAATAAGTTGTGTAAAGAAATGTTGTATATATCATGGATATATACAACTTTCATGTTGGAAGTTTCTTCTGAATCATCTTGCATCATAGTGAAAAATTGGCTCAAAGTTATGAAAAAACATGAAGTTTTAAACACTTAGAAAAATTTCTAAGTTAGAAAACTTTGACTTTTCAAAATGAAATCTTGTCTTTTTGATTTCTTGATGAATAAGTTTCATATTTTGACATGTTTTGATGAATTGTGAATTTTGACATTGAATTTTGACCAAAAAGTCAAAGTTTGACTTTTCAGTGTACAGTTGACTTTTGATCAGTTGATTGAAAATTCACTATCAATCCAATTGATCTTGAGCAATGTTTTAGGTCATGCAATTAGGTAAAAAAGATGCAATTGAACTCTTGAAACCATGCTTCAAACCAATTGATCATTTGCTAGGTCAAAAATCAGAAATTGCCCTTTCTCAGTCAAAACCCTAATTTTTACCATTTTGCCCTTTTGATGATTTGATCAAATTTCTTGAGGAATTATGGTCCAAACTTGATCAAATGATACATATGAGTTTATAATGTTGATGTGGATAAAAAATTATGAAGTTTGACTGTAAATCATCCAGAGTTGACTTTTCCCCCCAATACAGCTGATTTTTAGGTCAACTGCTCAATTGACTGAGCAAAAGTGTGATCCAAGGCCTGATACTTGACATGAATAATATTTGGGGTCTATAATGATCCATGAAAGTCACATGAAGCATTGAAAGTTCAATTATCCTTGTGTAATCTCAAACCCTAATTTTGGTCATCAGTGCTTAAGGAGGTGTGTTAAGCTGATCAACCCTAGCGCAGTCTTAAACCAAGAGAGATCTTTGTGAGAATTTTTTTAATAAATGAGAGGGAAAATTTTAGGGTACAACAGCTGCCCCTGTTCAATCTTCTTAAACCTGAAGAGTTAGATTGGAGGATCCACCATCTGTGACTTGAAGGTGAAAGATGATTGAACACTAAAGTGCCTAAAAATTTGCACTCGAAGATGGATGGTGAATGGGATTATTGATGCCATTTGGAGGAATATTGGTAAACACTAGAAGAAGTATCAACACAAATATCTTGTTGATTTATACTAAAACTTGATGTTTTACCTATGAGAAAAAGAGTTAGTAAAATGCAGATGCCTGCATGATGTTCACCAAATGTGGTATTATGCATATGGTATGTACATGATATGATGTATGAATGTGAGATGTATGTTTTTGTCCGGGAAAATAAATCCCTGACTGTTGTTGAGGAAATTCTATGAGGTTGAATCCTTGATTGCCGTTGGGGATGAAGGATATGCATATCTTCAAACTTTTTTTAAAGGACGCTTTCACTGGAGAACATCTCTTGAATGTCAGCTGTTATCTGGTCGGATCCAGGCTTCACAATCTGCTGAGGATGAAGTAGTCAACTGCTATCTGGTCAGATCCAGGCTTCACGACAATTTACTGGGGGAAGAGACAAATTAACTGTTATCTGGTCGGATTCCAGGCATTGCAGAAAATTTCCTTGAAATTGAATAGTTATCTGGTCGGGTCCAGGCTTCACAACAACTTGTTAGGGATGCGGAAGTTAACTGTTATCTGGTCAGATCCAGGCTTTGCAGTAACTTAAAGTGGTAGATATTATCCGGTCAGGTCCAGGTTTCATAGTTTTTTTTTGGAAAGTTGTACTATTATCTGGTCGAGTCCAGATTTCATAGTGTCTCTATGGGGATCAAAGTTAATTATCATCTGGTCCGGCTCCAGGTTTCACAATAAACTGTTTGAAAAACTGTCATCTGGTTGGGTCCAGGCTTTGCAAATTTCTGAGGTTGATGAGGTTAATTGATATCTGGTTGGGTCCAGGTTTCACAATAAACTGTTTGGAGATTTAGTTATCATCTGGTTGGTTCTCAGGTTTCACAACGAATCTCTAAAGGTGATTTCTATCTGGTTGGATCCAGGCTTCATAACAACTTGCTTAAAAAGATGAAATTGAAAACTGATATCTGGTCAGATCCAGGTTTTGCAGTAATTTGTTGGGGCAGAGACAAACTCTACTGGGGAAAAGAAGTTAAACCTCGATCGGGTTGATTCCAGGTTCTTCTATGTCTTTGAAGAGTTAGACTATTATTTGGTCGGGTCCAGGTTTCATAGTATCTTGAAATTGAGATCAACTGTTATCTGGTTGGGTCCAGGTTTCAGATACTCAAACGGTTGTCTGGTTGGGTCTAGGTTTCATCAATTGAAGAAGTCAAACTATTAGCTGGTCGGGTCCAGGCTTCAGTAATAACTTGGAAATTATGCTAATATCTGGTCGGATCTAGGCTTCATAGCATCTTTTTGGAAATAGTAAAGGCTTTGCTGACGGATTTACTGGGGATTAAGGGTTATGGCCCTGTGATTTGTAATAGTCTGAAAGGAAAGTTCAAACTGGGGAGTGTAGACTCAGTCGGGTAGGACAAACTCAGCTTGGGGAGGATACACTCAACTGGGGAGGATAAACTCCGTTTGGGGATAATAGCCTTGGCTGGGGGAAGATATACTCAGCTAGGGAAGATAGGCTTAACTGGGGAATTATGCTATCTCGTTGTTTGTTGGAGAAGATAGACTATGCCGGGGGAATACATACTCGATTGGGGAATTTTGTGATTCCTCGATGATTGTTAGGGAAATAAAATATGTTGGGGAAATAAACCTTGTTGAGGAAATAAACCTTGTTGAGGAAATAAACCTTGTTGGGGAGAGAACTGCCAAGAGATTGAAACTCTGGTCAGGGATTATCCTATGCAAAGAGACTATGTGGGTAACTTTGTTAGGGGAAGGTTTATTGTAGCCGTCCTTGTGGGGATAATGATAATGAGATAACTCTGGGGATATTTCATATATATTAAAGAGATGCTCGCTGCTGCTTAGCAGGACACATGCACCAAATAATTTTAATTATGTTCATATGCATATGTTCATTCAATTCTAGTCATTGGACAAATTTGCATTCAAAACAAAGACAACAAATTTTCACTTCAAAGTATATTTGTATTGATGTTTTTCCCATGAATAGGCGTTTTTGTACAGAGAAATGGAGATCCTAGTAAGAGGAAATCGTCAAAAGGAAAACAAAATTGAGAATGAAAATAAATAGCCATGTGAAATGATCTCATTTCCTTCCAACTCTACTATTTCCCCCAATGTCTTCGAATGTCTCTTGCCGTTGATAGAAGTTGATTGGATTGATCTTGGACCGTTTGAACTTGGACCTTGGTGATAAAATTGATTGTGTTGATTCCACGAGAGATAGTCATACGCTTTTAATCCTTAACTTTTGCCTGGACCACCATTTTGGGTTTTCAGCCCACCAAGATACCCTTTTTTGCCCAAGTCGCCCTTTTGGTCTTTCAACTTGCCGAGTGTACAATCTTTTGCATATATCCCTAACTTTTTCCCAAACCTTTTGGTTTGCCGGGATGCCCTTATTTTGCTTAGGTGTGTCAACCTAACGGGTCTCTTATGCGTAGTATTTTTTAACTATGTATGCGTTTATGGGATATGGGAAATCTTCACCATCCATGGTAGTCAGCATCATGGCACCACCAGAGAAAACTCTCTTGACAACAAATGTCCCTTCATAGGTAGGAGTCCATTTTCCTCTGGGGTCGCTTTGTGGTGGAATGATGCGTATTATCACCAAATCACCAGCTTGATATACTCGAGGCTTGATCTTTTTTTTGAAATCCTTGATCATCCGTTTTTGGTATGTCTGACCATGGCAAACAACAGCTAATCATTTTTCGTCAATCAAGTTCATCTGATCCAATCTCATTTGAATCCATTCGTCTTCGCCTAGGCCTGCCTCATTCATAATCCACAGCGAGGGAATCTGAACTTCCACCGGCAAAACAACTTTCATGCCATAGACTAGAGAAAAGGGGGTTGCCCCATTTGATGTTCTAGATGAAGTACGGTAGCCATGTAGAGAAAACAACAACATCTCATGCCAATCCTTATAGGTTACTACCATTATCTGCACAATCTTCTTGATATTTTTGTTGGCCGCTTCGACTGTGCCATTCATTTTTGGTCTATACGGAGAAGAATTGTGATGCTTGATCTTAAACTGAGTGCAAAGCTCAGTGATCATAGCATTGTTGAGGTTAGTCCCATTGTTGATGATGATCCTTTAGGGGATACCATAAAGGCAGTTGAGGTTGTGCGTGATGAATCTGGCTACCACATTCTTGGTAACTGATGCAAATGAGGTGGCTTCGACCCATTTGGTAAAATAGCCGATAACAACAAGAATGAAGCGATGTCCGTCGGAGGCAGTGGGCTTGATCTCTCCAATCATGTCGATGCCCCACATTGCAAATGGCCACGGGGCGGTCATGACATTCAGAGGGATAAGAGGCACATGGACCTTGTCAGCGTAGATTTGGAATTTGTGACAAGTTCTTGAATGTTGATGGAAATCAGTCTCCATCGTTGACCAATAGTAACCTGCTGTTAATATTTTCTTAGCCATCGTATGCCAACTTGAGTGAGTACCGAAGAGACCATCGTGCATGTCTTCCATGATTTCCTCTGCCTCCTTCTTGTCCACACATCGGAGTAAAGTCGAATCATGGTTGCTGTTGCACCCCAAAATTTGCCCTCTCATGTTTTCCAAAGTCTTCCCCCTGCCTGGTTGATCACAAACTCTTGCCTAAGGAAAAAGAATATTTTTGAGTGGTACTTCAAATACCTTTCGATTGGCATTCTGAAGGAGTATTTTGATTGGCATTATGGACAAGCATTCAATTGGAATTATGTCAAGGCAATTTCGACAGGCATGTCAACCATGTCCTTCGATTGGCATGAACAACACCTTTTGATTGGCCTGTTAGTAGAGCATTTCGATTGGAATCCTTCGATTGATATTTGGGCCAGGCCCATTCGAAGGGTACGCAGGGAGTCCATTCGAAAGAGGCAAATCAGGACTAATCGAAGAGCATGGCCTGAAAGCAATCGAAATCCAAGCGTCCAGGTTCATTCAAGGGACACGAATGTTTCAAAAAAGGAAATGATTTAATGTGTTTGATTTTTGTCCAGAGCGTTAAAGGCCTATTTTAATGGTTGTCCCTTGCCATTTTCGTGCACTCCCACACTCCTATAAATAGGAGGCCAGTGACACATTACAACGGACAGAAAATGACACGAAAAATCACACGAAAATCATAGAACGAAAATTATACACACTTCTTCAAAAAAATCTACAGGAGAACAAAACATTGGAGAGACGCTGCCCAGAATTTTCCAAGCCAAAGAAGTCCCTCAGATCGAAGGTGCCTACGCCCAGAAGCCCTCAAATCAAAAGTGCCTACATCCAGGAAGTTCCCAGATCAGAAGTGCCTGCGCCCAGAAGTGCCCAGATCGAAAGTGCTTGCGCCCAGAAATCCCAGATTGAAAGTGCTCCCATCCAGCCAGTGCCCAAATCGAAGACTCAATCTGCAGGTAAGAAAGGGTAAATTGTCCAACCTTACATTTGCGTAAACTCATTATTACTTGTTGTTACCTTTGACTTGCCATCTTAGACAGGATCGAAAGGCCTGGGTTTGGCACCCAGGTCACATTTTTCGTGTGCTAACATTTGCTGCAGATTTAGCCTGAAGAGACCCCAACAAGTGCAGGATCGAAGGGCTTGGGATTCAATACCCAGGCCCTGCATTTTTGTTTCGCTCACATAATTTTGCAGGTATAACATCCCAGATCGAAGGAGAGTCCTTCTCTGGATCGAACCCATTAGCGTGCTGGATCGAAAGGGGCATCTCATCCCTGGATCGAAAGCCATGACCTCCATGATCGAAGGGAAATCCTCTTCCCTGGATCGAAGGCTACTCACGCCTTACTGTCTGGCCCAATCGAAAGGATCATAACCCTCTCTGGACCGAAGCAGTCCATTCCCTCCCTGGGTCGAAACTCCTTTTTTCCCTGGATCGAAGGATCCCTCCTGCACTTTATTTTTTTTTGTTTTTAATCTCATAGACTTCTTTTTATCTTTTAATTAACATTAAAATAAAAAAATCACAAAAAAACATTAGGTTAGTTTTTATTCAAATTAATTTTGTAAATAAATAAATTAATTATTTTAACTTCATTTTATCAATTTAAAATAAACTAGACTTAGGAGTATTTAATTCAAATATCTTCTTAATCAAAAACAACAAAAAGAGTTCTTATTCTTAGGATTTTTTTTAGATTCACGCGCGTTTATTTTACTGGAATGTAATAGCTTAAACTAAGACCTTCTTTTACTTTACTGTTTTTATTTCCCCCAATATTTTTGGACATGTAAATAATCCCCCTCCCCGAAAGCCTTGTAATAGCGTAGGATTTACAATTCCCGCACTTTAAATTCCTGTACATATATTAACTGCTTAGATGTATGCTAACTAGGATTGTATGACAAGATTAACTCTTAACTTAAAATCAATAGTAGTCCACCATGACATGCAAGAATAATATAACTGAAAATTGACACACTTGCACACGCCACTCCTAGGGTATACCTCATTTGGTTGCCTCGAACGTGGTCATTAAGTATAGGATGTTTTAGAGGTCGTCCTTTGTCCCAAGATCATAAGTTGCCTCGAAATGGTCGCCTCGATAAAAATGATCTAAGACATTAGGATTACCACTAAAGCGTCCTAACGTTGCTTTAGTGACCATACGTCCCTAAAATCCAATTGACCCGAAAACTCCAACGACGGTGCTACCTACTTCTCAATAGTGGGATAGTACTGTCTAAAGGACTCTTACACAACCTAATTCCTTAGAATAGGTAGATTTCTCCTGGGTACTTGCTCTTTCAAAAACAAAAACATCTTTTTGCACTCACACTTTCAAAAAGTTTTCAAACAAACACTTCATACACTCTTGAGGAATGATACAAGAGTTACCTAGAAGTTTTTCAAACTAAACTTTTTCAAAACCCACATACACAAGAAAAGCAAACAATTTTTGAAAACATAGTGAGCAAGTACCTAAGAGCCCGTGGATAACCACGAATAGAAAGGGTGCTAACACCTTCCCTTTCTATAATCTACCTCCCGAACCAAGAAATATCTCGAAAAAGGAATTTCGCTGTGCTTTTGTCCTTTCCTTGTTGGAGAACATAAAAGACGGTGGCGACTCTTGCTTACCGCGACATTTCGCGAACCAGCTTAAAAACAGTCAGTTCTATTTCCACCGATCACAGAACTGGCGACTCTGCTGGGGACTTTAATAAGTGAGGTGTACCTTAGGATTAGACCACTCTTGTTTTCAATTTCTTGCTTTGTTTGATTTAATATTGTGGGCCTGTTTTGGAGTTTCATAGATCCTAACCCGGATCTGGGGAATACCCTTTTAGGTAGCATAAGCTGTGAGGGACCTGTCCGGCGTAGACCGACACAGGTGAAGCAGTGGCTACGTTGGTGTGACACCTTGGTCTGTACCGATATCCCTTGTGTTGCAACAAGGAGAATATGGGTCTTCTGAGGAGTCATTAAGCACCAACCGACCTTAGAACCCTAAATTGACCCAACTTGGCCATAGAATAGTAGCAGTATGCTACACTCATTGAGGCTAAACTCTCGCGATGGTTCTGGCCGCAAGAAAAGATTGCGACGCTGAAGTTATGAACGATTGAGGGTAGTCGATGATATTGAGATCCTCTAGAACCCGGTTACTATTTTTTAGGACATGTCTTAACCAACAAAACTGAAAGAGGGTAGTACCTGAACTTCATGCTAGCCTAAACTCTAAGGGCCGTCTTGTGTGACTTGTGTGCCTTATCATGTGTGCCTTATGTGAATATTTGTGGTGTGCCTTATCATGACATCATACCATCATACCATTGCATGCATCCTGCATAAGGACTAACCTGTATACATCTTGCATAAGGACTAACCCATTTCAAGGATCTCAAGGGTCTGTGATGCAGGTCATGATGAATCAAATGTCTAGCAAGGGGCAAAGGGGATGTATTTTCCTCTAGCCAAGGTTAATGACTTGAGTCAGGGGCTATGACCCACTCGATATGGTGAGCTTTGACTCTTGAAGAAGGACTCTCAACAACATGAAGTTCCTTCAATCAAGCTACGAAATTCAAATTCTAACAATTTTCTTGTTTACCCTGCGAGATCCTTGAAAACATTGCATGCATACATACACATCATTGCATAACAGGTACCCTTGTTACGGGTCACTTACCTTCTTCGTTGTTTATTTCAGCAATGGCTTCCCAACAAGACAACCAGGATCTTCATGCTCAAGAGACTCGGTTCGGGGAGATCCTCCTAAATCTATCCAAGGGGCAGGAAGAGCTGAGAACACTCCTCATGGGGACTTTGGTCAGGAACAGTCCAGAAGACGATAAAGACGAACAACTGAAACGTCTGCAAGCTGAGGTAGATACAATGAGAACCCAGATGCTGGGGCAGATGGCTCTCATTTAAGACTTAGCTCAAAGACAAGAAGAGCTCAGGGTTCTCGTCAACCAACTGCTTCGGGATAACCAACTGGGGCAAACATCTAAGGTTGAAGATCAAGTCATCATTCAACCACCTTTGGGGCAAGAAGACAAGGGAAAAGCTCCTCAGCTTGCTTCAGGGTCACAAGCCCAGCATCAACCTCACCAAAAGCAACGGGTTGACCGAAGGCAAATTACCAAGCTCAACATGCCGCTGTCTCAAGCTTTACAACACCTGTTAAGATTGAATCTGGTGACATTAAGGGACCCTCCTAAGAATCCCAACACAGCCTCCCCAAGGTACAATCCTGATGCAAGGTGTGCATACCATTCTGACAGTCCTGGACATGACACCGACGACTGTCGGACTTTGAAGAACAAAATTCAAGACCTGATTGATGAGGGAGAATTGGAATTCACACAAGATGGCCAGGCTGAGTTCTTCTACCATCCCTCCAAGGTTCACCATTTGAAGTGACAAGTACTGAGACGAGAAGATTTTTGTTCATTTGAATTTTCAAGTTGTAATCTCTTTGTTATTCAAACAATTATCCATTAATGCCAAACTTTGTTTCATTAATGCATCGCATATGTTTGTCTTGATTTGATCCAATCATTTTAATTATATTTAAACTATGCTTTTTACTCTCTTTATGACATTCAACTCTTGCTAAAAAGTTACAAGTCTTTAGAGGGAGAATGACGAAACAATGCCATAATCTCATACAGTATGCTTTTGAACAGACCTTGCTGACGATGTACAGACATTTCTTTCAAATCCTAAACACTAGAGTTATAAGGAAGATAATCCATAGTCAACCCCTTCGATCCAAAGAAGTAGGAGTTTTCTATTCTAAACAAATTGAAACCTTTGATTTAAACTTGGGGCAGGGTAGTCTCTCAGTTAATTCAAAAAAGATGCGCACTGAAGTCGCCAACTCTCAGTTCGTAATACGACGAACGACATAAAAAAAACATTCATTTGGAATCAAAAGACAGTGATGGTTCTCTATCTCATAGACAGTCAATCTCACAAAAGAGAAAAACCCACTGAGCCAAAACCTACAAAGGAGGCTTAAGAAAGTTGGGGCATCCCGCTGACTGTAATCTCGAAAACAGGAACAGTCAGGCAAAAGTTAGGGATAACAAATCAAAAGAACAGGTCATTACAAATCCTCAACAACATGAAAAATGTTGCAAAAAAAAAGAGATGATGACTGCCTTCCAAAATTCAACTGATGTGAACCATCACCAAAAAGTCGTTCCAAACTCGAATGGAGTTCGACGTACAATTAAATGAGTTTAGGATTGAAGAACATCACGAAGAGCGGGTGGGTACAAATATACTTTGAGCCTTTATCCTTTGTTTCTTAAACCGTGAACCAAGCCACGTTACAACCCTTCAAAAGTCCTAACTGAAGCATGGGTTAGTTCCAAAGCATACTGTTACAAAAGGTATCCTGACTCCTGTAAGGCTTTGCCCTAAATCTTGCGTTGAATTTGTCTTATAAAAAAAAAGTTTTCTGCTAAAAAACACACTTTTCAAAACTTCGAGACAAGCATAAATTTTGCATTATTTGAATATCACTGTTTGCATTTGGCTATTTGTTTGACAGCGGAGAAATTCACACAACGAATATCCGATGAACGAAAACCCTCTCAGTGAACAAAATCACTTCAAAAAGGATGACACTTCCAATCAAGGGGCGTGGCATGATCATTGTCCATCACCTGGGGCAGTCCAATCAAGATTCCAGGACATCTCTCAAAGAAGTGCAGAGTAACCAGGGGAAAATCTCCATCTCCGTCACTTGGGGCATTGAACATCAATCTCAGTGAAGGGTTACATACAGTCAAACATTTCCAGGAAGTGCCACAAACACCTGCTGCTAGGGGCAATGACAAATCTCCCCAGATCCTTCTCATAGGATGACTCCCAGCAAGGGTTTAATCTCTGAAAACCTTTCCCTAACAACACCAGGATTCCCCAGCTTGAGTTTGCCTCTCCGACTACTACAAATCAAAGGACCACAACTCCTCTTCCCCAGTAGACTACTCTGCAATCCCCAACAAGTTACTGTGAAACCTGGACCCGACCAGATGTCAGTTTAACTTTGACTCCCCAGTAGAGCAATGGACAACCGAGACTCCTGAACTTGTTCCCCAAGAACGAATCAATACTCTCCACAGAGTTCACAATTTTCCCCAACGGAGTTCTCCTCGACAAAACGAGGATCCTCAGTGGAAACATGCTATGCAAAATTTGAAGACACACATACTCTTCAACAACAATCCGGGATTTAACAACTTCCCAACACTTGTCAAGGATTTATTTTCCCAGACAAAAATACATTCATTAACATTTCACATTTCATACATCCTATTTACATACATGACAAAATACATATAACATAAATCTCATTTATTTTGAGAACATCATTACACAATGCATACATCATGACATTGCATACAACTAACTCTTTACCTATTCAAGAAAGATCGATCGACAGATAAAAGTCATTACCTTTTGAGGTAGTAATCGTCCAAGATTCCTTCATCATCCTGCTGAGGTAGTAATCGTCTAAGATTCCTTCATCATCCTGCTGAGGTAGTAATCGTCCAAGATTCCTTCATCATCCTGCTGAGGTAGTAATCGTCCAAGATTCCTTCATCATCCTGCTGAGGTAGTAATCGTCCAAGATTCCTTCACTATCCTGCTGAGGTAGAAATTGTCCAAGATTCCTTCACCATTCCTGCTGAGGTAGTAATCGTCCAAGATTCCTTCATCATCCTGCTGAGGTAGTAACCGTCCAAGATTCCTTCATCATCCTGCTGAGGTAGTAATCGTCCAAGATTCCTTCACCATCTTGCTGAGGTAGTAATCGTCCAAGATTCCTTCATCATCCTGCTGAGGTAGAAGTCATCCAAGATTCCTTCACCATCTTGCTAAGGTAGTAATCGTCCAAGATTCCTTCATCATCCTGCTGAGGTAGTAATCGTCCAAGATTCCTTCATCATCATGCTGAGGTAGTAATCGTCCAAGATTCCTTCACCATCTTGCTGAGGTAGTAATCGTCCAAGATTCCTTCATCATCCTGCTGAGGTAGTAATCGTCTAAGATTCCTTCATCATCCTGCTGAGGTAGTAATCGTCCAAGATTCCTTCATCATCCTGCTGAGGTAGTAATCTTCCAAGATTCCTTCACCATCCTGCTGAGGTAGAAATCATCCAAGATTCCTTCACCATTCCTGCTGAGGTAGTAATCGTCCAAGATTCCTTCATCATCCTGCTGAGGTAGTAATCGTCCAAGATTCCTTCACCATCTTGCTGAGGTAGTAATCGTCCAAGATTCCTTCATCATCCTGCTGAGGTAGTAATCGTCCAAGATTCCTTCACCATCTTGCTGAGGTAGTAATCGTCCAAGATTCCTTCATCATCCTGCTGAGGTAGAAGTCATCCAAGATTCCTTCACCATCTTGCTGAGGTAGTAATCGTCCAAGATTCCTTCATCATCCTGCTGAGGTAGTAATCGTCCAAGATTCCTTCATCATACTGCTGAGGTAGTAATCGTCCAAGATTCCTTCATTATCCTGCTGAAGTAGAAGTCATCCAAGATTCCTTCATCATCCTGCTGAGGTAGTAATCGTCCAAGATTCCTTCATCATCCTGCTGAGGTAGTAATCGTCCAAGATTCCTTCATCATCCTGCTGAGGTAGTAATCGTCCAAGATTCCTTCACCATCCTGCTGAGGTAGAAATCGTCCAAGATTCCTTCACCATTCCTGCTGAGGTAGTAATCGTCCAAGATTCCTTCATCATCCTGCTGAGGTAGTAATCATCCAAGATTCCTTCACCATCTTGCTGAGGTAGTAATCATCCAAGATTCCTTCATCATCCTGCTGAGGTAGAAGTCATCCAAGATTCCTTCACCATCTTGCTGAGGTAGTAATCGTCCAAGATTCCTTCACCATCCCGTTTGGAGTAGCAATCGTCCAAGATTCCTTCACCATCCCGTTTGGAGTAGCAATTGTCTCAGATTCCTTCATCACACATCATTATCAAAAAAGACCTCCTATGGTTAGATTTATTTCTCCCAGTTAATGACCGGCAATCGGAGACCTTCAAATAACAGTCCAGATACGATCCAGATTCGGATGTAATTCTGTCACTCATTCAAATACAGTCCAGCAATCGCCCCTGGATGGCAGCTTTAAGCCCGTCTCCAATGACTATCCATTACCTCTCCTGCAGATGGCATCTATAAGCCCATCCTCCTAAAAAACCATCTCCAAATGGCATCTGTAAGCCCATTCCCGACGTCACAATGCTGATACTACACCATGCGAGTGCAAATTTTTGGGCACTCTATTGTTCAATTATCTTCCACCTTCGGATCGCGAAAGGCTAGAAAGACAATCTATATCCTCAGGTTTAAGAAAATTGAACAGGGGCAACTGTTGCACCCCAAAATTTACCCTCTCATGTTTTCCAAAGTCTTCCCCCTGCCTGGTTGATCGCAAACTCTTGCCTACGGAAAAAGAAGATTTTTGAGTGGTACTTCAAATACCTTTCGATTGGAATTCTGAAGGAGTATTTTGATTGGCATTATGGACAAGCATTCGATTGGAATTATGTCAAGGCAATTTCGACAGGCATGTCAACCATGTCCTTCGATTGGCATGAACAACACCTTTTGATTGGCCTGTTAGCAGAGCATTTCGATTGGAATCCTTCGATTGATATTTGGGCCAGGCCCATTCGAAGGGTACGCAGGGAGTCCATTCGAAATAGGAAACTCAGGACTAATCGAAGAGCATGGCCTGAAAGCAATCGAAATCCAAGCGTCCAGGTTCATTCAAGGGACACGAATGTTTCAAAAAAGGAAATGATTTAATGTGTTTGATTTTTGTCCAGAGCGTTAAAGGCCTATTTTAATGGTTGTCCCTTGCCATTTTCGTGCACTCCCACACTCCTATAAATAGGAGGCCAGTGACACATTACAACGGACAGAAAATGACACGAAAAATCACACGAAAATCATAGAACGAAAATTATACACACTTCTTCAAAAAAATCTGCAGGAGAACAAAACATTGGAGAGACGCTGCCCAGAATTTTCCAAGCCAAAGCAGTCCCTCAGATCGAAGGTGCCTACGCCCAGAAGCCCTCAAATCAAAAGTGCCTACATCCAGAAAGTGCCCAGATCAGAAGTGCCTATGCCTAGAAGTGCCCAGATCGAAAGTGCCTGCGCCCAGAAATCCCAGATTGAAAGTGCTCCCATCCAGCCAGTGCCCAAATCGAAGACTCAATCTGCAGGTAAGAAAGGGTAAATTGTCCAACCTTACATTTGCGTAAATGCATTATTACTTGTTGTTACCTTTGACTTGCCATCTTAGACAGGATCGAAAGGCCTGGGTGTGGCACCCAGGTCACATTTTTCGTGTGCTAACATTTGCTGCAGATTTAGCCTGAAGAGACCCCAACAAGTGCAGGATCGAAGGGCTTGGGATTCAATACCCAGGCCCTGCATTTTTGTTTCGCTCACATACTTTTGCAGGTATAACATCCCAGATCGAAGGAGAGCCCTTCTCTGGATCGAACCCATTAGCGTGTTGGATCGAAAGGGGCATCTCATCCCTGGATCGAAAGCCATGACCTCCATGATCGAAGGGAAATCCTCTTCCTTGGATCGAAGGCTACTCACGCCTTACTGTCTGGCCCAATCGAAAGGATCAGGACCCTATCTGGACCGAAGCAGTCCATTCCCTCCCTGGGTCGAAACTCCTTTTTTCCCTGGATCGAAGGATCCCTCATGCACTTTTTTTTTTTTTTTTTTTTATTCTCATAGACTTCTTTTTATCTTTTAATTAACATTAAAATAAAAAAATCACAAAAAAACATTAGGTTAGTTTTTATTCAAATTAATTTTGTAAATAAATTAATTAATTATTTTAACTTCATTTTATCAATTTAAAATAAACTAGACTTAGGAGTATTTAATTCAAATATCTTCTTAATCAAAAACAACAAAAAGAGTTCTTATTCTTAGGATTTTTTTTTTAGATTCACGCGCGTTTATTTTACTGGGATGTAATAGCTTAAACTAAGACCTTCTTTTACTTTACTGTTTTTATTTCCCCCAATATTTTTGGACATGTAAATAATCCCCCTCCCCGAAAGCCTTGTAATAGCGTAGGATTTACAATTCCCGCACTTTAAATTCCTGTACACATATTAACTGCTTAGATGTATGCTAACTAGGATTGTATGACAAGATTAACTCTTAACTTAAAATCAACAGTAGTCCACCATGACATGCAAGAGTAATATAACTGAAAATTGACACACTTGCACACGCCACTCCTAGGGTATACCTCATTTGGTTTCCTCGAACGTGGTCATTAAGTATAGGATGTTTTAGAGGTCGTCCTTTGTCCCTAAAATCGAATTGACCCGAAAACTCCAACGACGGTGCTACCTACTTCTCAATAGTGGGATAGTACTATTTAAAGGACTCTTACACAGCCTAATTCCTTAGAATAGGTAGATTTCTCCTGGGTACTTTCTCTTTCAAAAACAAAAACATATTTTCGCACTCACACTTTCAAAAAGTTTTCAAACAAACACTTCATACACTCTTGAGGACTGATACAAGAGTTACCTAGAAGTTTTTCAAACTAAACTTTTTCAAAACCCACATACACAAGAAAAGCAAACAATTTTTGAAACCATAGTGAGCAAGTACCTAAGAGCCCGTGGATAACCACAGATAGAAAGGGTGCTAACACCTTCCCTTTCTATAATCTACCTCCCGAACTGAGAAATATCTCGAAAAAGGAATTTTGCTGTGCTTTTGTCCTTTCCTTGTTGGAGAACATAAAAGACGGTGGCGACTCTTGCTTACCGCGACATTTCGCGAACCAGCTTAAAAACAATCAGTTCTATTTCCACCGATCACAGTTGCGCTTGTACAATATTCCGTTACTTAGGAATAATTTGGCTTCAAATCTTCGCAAGAACTTTCTGTCATTGATAGATGCCCCCTCTGGATACTCTTGTGCTTCAAGGTACCTCATCACCTCATGGTACCATGGATTTTCCGCATCGGTGTCAAGCTCATATCAATGTGCATGCTCATCGAATCTTTAAATTGTTATCATAGGGGCTTCGTTGTCCTATCTAACCTTGAACATTGAAGACATGGTTGCCAAAGCATCAGCCAACTGGTTTTCTTCCCTAGGGAAGTGCTCGAAAGTGATCTCTTCGAAGTAAGGAATTAGGGATATCACAAGTTCCTTGTAAGGGATAAGATTAGGGTGTTTAGTGTCCCAATCTCCTTTTACTTGGCTGATTACCTGGGAGGAATCTCCGAACACATCCAAATGCTTGATCCATAAGTCAATAGAAGCTTTCAGACGTAAGATGCATGCTTCATACTCGACCATATTGTTTGTGCAATCGAAGTAAAGTCTGGCAGTGAAAGCAGTGTGGCAACCTTCAGGAGATATGATCACAACACCAATTCCGTTACCTAAGGCATTTGAAGCCCCATCGAATACCATAGTCCATCAGGATCCTTGTTCATGTTTGTCATACGATCCAAGTTTCGCACAGTCGGTTACCAGCATGATGTTCTCATCAGGGAAGTCGAAGTTTATTGACTGATAATCCTCCACAGCTTGAGGGGCCAATTGATCCGCTAGTACACTTCCTTTGATGGCCTTTTGAGTCGTGTATTGAATGTCTTACTCAGTCAAGATCATTTTCCATCTGGCTATCCATCCGGAAAGGGCAGGTTTCTCGAAGATGTACTTGATTGGGTCCATTTTAGAAATCAACAGAGTGGTATGGGTCAACATATACTGTCTTAGCCGGCGATAATCCCATTCCAGAGCGTAACAAGTTTTCTCGAGCAGTGAATATCAGGTTTCCCTGTCGGTAAAATTTTTGCTCAAGTAATAAATAACATGCTCTTTTCGGCCAGATTCGTCATGTTGGCCCAAAACACACCCCGTAGAGTTCTCTAAAATTGTCAAGTACACGATCAAGGGTCTTCCTTCAACTGGAGGAATGAGAATAGGAGGTTCTTATAGGTATTCTTTGATTTTGTCAAAGGCAATATGGCATTCATCATTCCATCTGACTACTTGATCTTTCTTCAAGAGTTTGAAAAGTGGCTCAAAAGTAGCAGTTAAGTGTGATACGAAACGGGCAATGTAATTGAGACAACCCAAGAATCCTCTAACTTCCTTTTCAGAATGAGGGACTGGAATTTCTTGGACGGCCTTTACCTTGGCAGGATCAACTTCAATGCCTTTATTACTGACAACAAAACCTAGAAGCTTTCCAGATTGTACTCCAAACGTGCACTTGTTAGGGTTTAACCTCAACTTGTACTTCTTCAGCCCCTCGAATAATTTGTACAGGTGATCGAGATGTTCTTCCTCGGTTTGTGATCTGGCAATCATATTATCCACATATACCTCTATCTCATGATGAATCATATCATGAAACAAAGCTACCATAGCTCTTTGATATGTTGCCTCTGCATTCTTTAATCCGAACGACATGACCTTGTAGCAGAAGGTGCCCCATTGCGTAACGAAAGTAGTCTTCTCCGTGTCTTCGGGAGCCATCCTTATTTGATTATAGCCTGAGAATCCATCCATGAAAGAGAAGGCTTTATGCTGAGCAGTATTATCAACTAAGACGTCAATTTATGGTAGAGGGAAGTCATCCTTGGGGCTTGCCCTACTCAGATCCCTATAGTCTACGCACATGCGAACTTTTCCGTCCTTTTTTGGCACCGGTACCACATTGGCAACCCATTGAGGATAGGATGTCACAGCTAGGAACCCTGCATCAAAATTTTTCATCACTCCAGCTTTGATCTTTTCATACATATCAGGCCTCATGCAACGAACCTTTTGTTTTACAGGCGGACAGTCTTCTTTTGTCGGCATACGATGAACTACGATGTCGGTATCCAACCCATGCATATCTTCATAAGACCAAGCAAATACTTCCATATAATCATGCAACATCTGAACCAACCTGCTCTTGACACTACTTTCCAAATTAGCGCCGATCTTGATTTCCTTCTTATCTGACTCAGTACCCAGGTTGATAACTTCAACTGACTCTTTGTACGGTTGGATAGCTTTTTCCTCTTGTAATAGAAGTCTGGATAATTCTCTCGGTATTCCACGATCTTCCTCGCATTCGTCTTCGGCTTGGTTGATAGGACATTCAAAGTCATAGTCGGAAATAGTAGAGTCATTGGCGATAGGATCCAGAGTGGATGTGGATCTGCAAGAGTGTGTGTGTGTGCATGTAAGATACATGGCTATTTTTTTTTGAAAAATGTATTTGCAAGAAAGGAAAGACATTGAACACAAATATTTGAATGCAAAAGAGTCCAATGTACTGAATGATCATATGATTAGATGAACATAAATAAAACCCTTGACAAATGGACCAAAGTTCCCCGGGCCAGGAAAATGGCTGAAAAGTCATTGTTAAAATATTACAGACAACATGTTCTTGAATTGAAAGAAAAGCAATAACAAGTAGATTACTCCTTAATTAAGGAGATGGGCACAAAGTCCTTTGTATGCCAATTCTTCAGCTCTGTTGTAGTTGGATATACCCACTCTTCAAATGTAGCCCCTTCTTCAGAATCACCCACGATGTTGACTTCATGGCTTCCAATGCGGAGAGGTGGCTTTCCAGCACGAACACGCCTCACTTCCTTCTGAGCTTTGATGGTGAAGCCCAAAAAAAACTTGTCTGCTTTAAATGGGATATCTAGGAGTTTCCCCTAAGTATCGCAGTTTCCTTCTTCAATTATCGCGCGGGCATCTTTGACTGAAACCATCTTTGGTGTGGCCTTAACAACTTTAGACTCATCAGAAGAACATTTGGTAGCAGCAATTATTGGTGGTACAACTTCAAAGGCTTGACATGGGGTTTTAATGAATTCTCCATCCATTTCTATGTACTTGAAAGAGTTAAGATGGCTCACCATAAACTCTTCTTCTCCACAGACGGTGACTATTCTACCCATGACTGGATATTTGAGTTTCTGATGGAGAGTCAAGGTTACTGCCCCAACTTTATGGATACACGGGCGTCCTAACAGACAAGAATAGGAAAGACGAATGTCCATAATATAAAAGGTGGAGTTGAAGATTTGGGAGCCCACTTTGATTGGAAGATCTACTTTCCCATGAACAGTCCTCTTTGATCCATCAAATTCCCTTACAATGATATCACTTGGCTTCAAGATTAAATCTTCATAGTCAAGACGGTCTAACACCCCCTTGGGTAATACGTTCAGAGAAGAATCAGTGTCGACTAGCACATGTGCTAAGGTAGTCCCCTTGCACTCGACAGAAACATGTAAAGCTTTATTGTGATTCTTCCCGAGAGGTGTTAAGTCAGCATCTGAAAATCCCAAGCCATTATCAGCTGTCAGGCTAGCCACGTAATTCTTAAATTGATCTGTTGTTGTCTCATGGGAGATATGAGCCTTTTTCAGGAACTTGATTAATGTTTGAGCATGTGCATCGAAGCAAAGCAACAATGATAACATTGAAATCTTAGAAGGGGTTTGCCCCAACTGTTCTACAATCTTGAAGTCGCTTCTTTTTATGATCTTCAAAATCTCATCCATGTCGCAAGCAGAGGGTTCTTCATTAGCTACATCTTTGGAGGGTACTTCAATCACATCATGCTCAACAACCTTCTCCTTCCCTCTTGTATCGGTACTGGGTTTGGCAGCAGTAATGCGGATGGGCGTCTTTGTAACAACTGGTGGTGAGATATTGGGTGAAAATATCCTCCCAATTCTAGTTACTTTGCTTGAGCCAACTATGTTTCCAACATCTTCATCTTTTTCTTCTTCGATCCAGGAATCTTGTTTAATCCCATGATAGAACACCTTAGCACCATAATTCCAAGGTACCACTTTGTTTGAAGAGTAAGGAATTGGTCAGAGATTGGTAATTATTAAGGGAGAAAAAATGGGTTCATTTGAAATCCTAATAGGACCTTTGGAGGTGATCCTAAGAGGCTTGTTCGAGATGGTAATAATGGAGAGGTCTTCACATTTGTTAATCAAACTCTTGGCAAGTGGAGTCTTTTCAAATAGAATTTCGTGGCTATCCATCAGGCGTTGTATGCCTTTTCTCAGCCCTTCAAATCCATTGAGTTTTTTTGTACAACACACACAATCTTTTATACAGCCAGGGAAGATCCCAGCTTTCAACAGATTGTTCTTGATTATATTCTGCGGAGTAGTCAATTCTTCAACAGAGGCAACAAAAATCATATCTTCGAGAGCATTAACACCTCTATCATGCTTCGGCATTGGAGAGGTAATTACATTTGGCATTGGAGGAGGATCAAATTCAATAGTTTTGTTTTCAATCAAATCTTGGATTTTGTTCTTCAAAGCCCATCACTGGTCAGTCTCGTGCCTGGGGCTGCTTGAATGGTAAGCATACTTAGCTTTTGGATTATACTTTGGTGATGAGGTGTCAAGGTTGGCGGGAGGATCGCGTAATGTCACTAAATTAGCCTTGAGAAAATGTTGAAGGGCTTGAGACAGTGACATGCCTAACCTTGTAAATTATCTTCTTGGATTTTCAAAATGTTGATGATTTGCAGATGGTCTTGGAGCAGGAGTTGGATTGGAGATTCGAACAACATTGACAGACGGGTGATCATTCTTCTTGGTATGGGACATTGCCCCGTACGTAGCATTGACTTCCTTCTTTGCAGCAAAAGGTTTCTTGATAGGATTGGGAGTGGAGGTAGATGCCACAGAGATCTTCCCACTTTTGATGCCACTTTCAACTCTTTCGCCGGTTAAGATCAATTCGATGAAACCAGAAGAAGAGCAGCCCACCAACAAATTAAAGAAAGGACCAGATAAAGTGCCCATGAACATGTCGATGTGCCCCCTATCAGTCAAGGGAGGTTGGACCCTACTAGCAAGGTCTCTCCATTTTTGCGCATATTCCTTAAATCCTTCATTCTTTCCCATGGTCATATCTTGCAACTGAACCCTTGTTGGTGCCAAGTCAGAATTATACTGATACTGATGGTAGAAGGCAATAGCTAGATCCTCCAAAGTATTGATACGAGAACCATCTAACTAATAAAACCATTCAAGTTGTGTTCCAGCCAAACTCTCTTGGAAAAAGTGAACCCAGAGCTTCTTATCAGCAGTGTGCGGCTGTATCTTGCACACATAAGATTTCAAATGGAGTTTTGGACAAGAGACCCCATCGTACTTTGCAAAGATTGGTATTTTGAATTTGTGAGGAATGACTACCCCAGAGATCAAACCTAAATCATCAAAATCTAAACCAGGGACGACTTGGATTTCAACAGCTTTCAATCTGTCTTCTAGCTGCTTGTATTTGATATCAGCGGGTGGATACTGCTCATTGAAATAATCATCATCGGATACTTGATCATTGATACAGTTAGCCTGGGTAATCTTGACCCTACCAATCTGGTTCTCGTCCTCTTCGGATGAAACTTCTTCTACTGGGATTTGACGGATTGTCTCCTTGAACCTTCTACCCATGTTGAGTATATCTTTCTTCTTTGGCTTCTTCTTAATGGCCAGCAAAGCCATCATATCTTGTTGCCCCTTGGCTAGGGCTAGTAGAGTTTCCTGAAACTGAGAATTCTGGGTTTGGAGATCCTTCACAGTTTGCTCTAGATCCATCTTGCTGAAATAAACAACAGAAAGATAAGGATGTCTGTTATGTGAAAACCTGTCATGTTATGATGCATGGAATATGTACATGAAAATTATTTCAAGGATTAATGAAATTTAAATTTGTATAGACAAATAATGAACGAACATTAATTCTCATTAGACAAAACAAGAAAGATTATATCATGCCTCTTGGGCTTACAAAATAACTTTCTAAGATAAAAACACCGAACGCATCCTCTTTGGCGCGAGATAAGCGTTCACACTTTGCTCTTCTTGTAGCTGACTTGTAAGCTCCAAGACCCTCTTTTCACTAGCATAGAACTGATCCTCGAAATTATCTCGTTCTTCCTTCATCTGGATCCAATCCCTTTGCAGGTCTTCAAGAGAGTTAGGCATAACAGGATGGAGGATAGTGTAAGGAACATCTCCTTCAACCACGGGCTCCATGATGACTGGTAAGGTGGAGGGATAAGGCATCACAAGTTTCTGAGAACGAGATCGCACCCATTTAAGGTAAGGCTCAAGAGGAATGGAATTCTTGTGTCCTAACGTCTTGCTATCCACCTTGTTCACCATCCTCTAGGCTCGGATAAACCTCTGACGGTGACCTTGATCATCATTCTCGTAGTCAAATACCACTCCTTGAATAAGCATCTCACGGGGACCATCCCTCCGGGAGTAACCAAACTGTCTCAATGCTAAGCAAGGGTTGTAAGTGATACCTCCTCTAATGCCAAGCAAAGGGACATTAGGGAACTCTCCATAACGGTCTACGATGGTAACATTCTCCAAAGAGCGGGAACACCAATGACTATCTGAATGTCTAGCGTCATCAACCTATGTGACCACCTTGAACCTTGCTCATTCTTTAATACAGATTGGGGAAGATGTGAAATAAACCATCTTGCCAAGAGAGGAGTGCAACACAAGAGGATACCTCTTTTCCTCATAGTGCGAATGTGAAAGGAATGTAGGATGTCCCCTAGTAAAGTAGGTATCGGGTTACAAGACATGAAGATTTTGACGGTGTTCACATCTATGAGTTGGTCAGGGTTTGGAAACAAAACCATCCCATAGATGAGGAGAGCCACAATTTCCTCAAAAGCTTGCAAATCCAAAGAGTTCCAACAGTTTTGGGCTTTCTCAAACAAGAACTTTGCTAGGAAACCTTTGACACCACTCCTTATTTCCCAATTAGTTTTGATATCAGATGGTTGCAAGTGTAGAGCTTGAGCAATCTCTTCTGGCTTTGGATCTCTTTCTGTACCATTAAAAGGTAGTTGATTGAGAATGGGAATCCTCAAGAGTCGGGAGAATTCTTCTAAAGTTGGCACGAGTTGATAATTGGGAAATGTGAAGCAATAGTGTAAAGGATCAAAGAACTGGAAGAGCACCTTCATTATGTCTTCATCAGTGTTGGAGGTAACCAAGTTTAGTAGGCGACCATGTCTTTCGGTAAATGGAGAATTTTTAGGAATCCTTGATGCTAGCTCTTTGAGTTGAAGAGGGATTCTTACAAGATTGACTTGAATGGTTTTCCTGCGAATAAAATCCATATCCTATAAAACAGAACAAAGATAAATCCCAAAAATCCTTGAAATGGTTAGTGAGTATGAGTATGATGTTATGATGTTTATGATGTTATGTACAAGTAAAAATATACAAACAAAGTAAACAAGTCCTTAGGTTTAGGCTTGCATTGAGTCTCATAGGTAAGTACCCTCTTGAAGTTTAGTTGGCTCAAACCTGTCCTAGCAATAGTAACCGGGTTCTAAGGAGCTCAATATCACTGGTTTGTTTCTTTGGTCATTGTTTCAGCACAAGCCTCTTTAATGGCGACCGAAATATCCCAAAAAACCAAACCTCAATGAGTGTAGTATCGAGTATCTACCAACTTCGGACTGCACCAAAGCCGGTCATCTCACTACGTCCTAAAGGCCAAGTTGGTCAAGTAAAGGTTCTAAAAGTTCATTAGTGCTTCATGACATCACTCAGCGGTCCCGTATTCTCCTTGACTACTCAAGGGCTACCGGTACCCACAAATATGTCGCACTAACATAACTATTGCTTAGACCATATCAGTATACCCCGCACAGTTTCCACAATGTATTGCTACTTACCTATAAGGTATCCCAAATCTGGATAGAGGATTCAAACCCAAACAAAGAACCAAAATGTAAAGCATACAAGTCAAACAATGAAATCAAGTAAATATGATCTAACCCTAAGGTAACCCCACTTTTAGAATTTTCCCCACCAGAGTCGCCAATTCTGTGATACGGCGGGAGAATTGACTTGGAGTGTTTTTGCGTTTTATCGCAAATGTTGCGATTATCAAGAGTCGCCACCGGCTTTTCTTTTATCCAAAAGGAAAGGTGAAAAATCACAGGAAATATCTTTGAGATTGTTTCTTGAGTTCGGGGGGTAGATTACGAAAAGGGAAGTTATTAGCACCCTTTTCATCCATGGTTTTCCATGGGCTCTTAGTTACTTGCTAGATCACTTGCTTTTGTTTGAAATTATGCTTTGTGTGGTTTTTTGAAAGTATTTTGAAAAGGCGCCATTGTTTAGGCAAACTTTGTAATGATTCTCGTTCGTAAGAATGTATACAAAGTGTTGATCTTTTGAAAATGTTTTCAAGTTTGAAAGATGTTTTGAAAGTATTGGTGTTTGTTTTTGAAAATAGCAAGGATGTTTTGTTTTGGAATTGTGCAAGTAACTAGGAGCATTCTACCTACTCAAAAGTCTTTCATGTTCATTTCATTTCTCCTCTGACATTGTTATCTTACCATTGATTTGGTAAGTAACCCTATCTTTGGATGTAAACGGGATGGGCGTGGGTCATCGTATAACCATGATTAGTAATGTTGCAAGGTATCTTAGCATTTTTCTTTAGGGACTAAGATCATTTTGAAAAGGCAACATAGATAGCGTCATCGAGGGACTATGATCTTGTATTTTTGCTTGTTTTTGTTAAGATACCTCACATGCATAACATGGCCCTTTTTTGTAAGGCAACACAGTAGATTTTACCCTAGGGGTGCTTGTGTGCAAGTGGATTGATTTTCATGCTTTGTTTAGTCTTTGATTAGGGTTTACTACTTGTTGATTTTATCTTCTCATACAAACCCTAATTACTAGCATTTATATAAAGTGGTAAATTGCAAAAAGTAAAGTTACTACTCTATTACATCATTAGGGGAGGGGGTGTATAAATTTATAAATAGGATTGCAAGAAAATTATACCTAATTATCTATTACAACCATATTGAATATTATACAAAATTGAAAATAAAAATGCAAGAATATAAATGAAAAAAGAAATGATTTTTATTGTTTTTATGAAAGGGATTTATCTTGACATAAATAAAGAAAATGAGTAATTTAATTAAAATTAATTTAAACTAACTAAGAAAAGAAATTAATTTGAAAAGGATTCTTTAGGGTTTTTTTTATTTATGAAAAGGTTTTAACTTAATGAAAATAAAATGAAAATTAATTAACTAAAATAAACTAAGTTCTAAATTAATTTTAACTAAGAAAACAAAATAATATATTAATTTATCCTAAATCTAAAATTAATTATTTATGAAAAGAAACGGAGTTTATTTATTTTATCAAAAAATATTTTTTTATCTTTTTGTTTTATGGAAAATAAAATACATTAGTATAAAAAAATAAATAATTATAAATTTGGATTTTTTATAATTTTATGAAAATAATAATAATAATAATTATAATGAAAATATTAATAATAATAATGAAGAAGAAGAAAAATAAAATAAAAATAAAAAATAAAGAAAAGTCAGGGGGATTAATCAGTAATGTAAGGAGTATTATGAGGAAAAAAAACTAGGCCCACATGAAGAGCCCAAGCGCTGCCAAAAAGAACACAAAAAAGTCAGAAAATTGTAAAAAAAGCAAAAGGTCACGCTGGGGTTTGAACCCAGGACCTAAGAGTGAACATGCGCGCACTTTACCACTAGAGTGGCTATACATTCGTTAATATAACTGAAACAATAAATACATAACACAAAACGTGCCCTGATTACACTTCATCTTCAACCTCCAGCCAAAGGACCTGTATCTTCTTCATTTCTCAACAAAAATGAAAAGTTCAAACATGAAAGTTGTAGCATTTCTTCCTACGAATCCAAACATATAAGTAACTTAAGCTAATAGTCAAAGATGAATGAGAATTTTTCTGGCCCTAATTCAAACCATAAAAATTTTAGAAAACATCAACTCTAAAATTCTCTAAGCTCAGGCCATATAAATGCAAACTATGGATATGTACAACTTCATGGCAATGATGTCTACATTTCATCTTTGAAAATGCAAGCCTAATAATGCCTAAATAATGAGATGAAAAGTCAGAAAACTCACCTTGCAGCTGGAGATCGTGTTTTGAGTTAGAACTGCTTTCAAAGTGTTTTGATGATTGGGTTAACTCCCTTGAAACTCCAGGAATCTATTGCAAAGCTTACTTTATGCTGAGAGTTCTTGAATCAAGTTGAAGAAGTCAATATGCAATGCCCTGTTTTTGAAAATGGAGGATGGTGCAAATGGTATTACAGTTTTGAAACAGGGGTTGGAATAACTTCTATATGTGTATTAGAAGCTTTGTGGATGGTTTGGCCAAGAAATGCACGAGGGGATTTGGAGATTGGATTCAAAAATAAAAAATGACAAGTTTTTGTGCTTGTATGGCAATTTCTGGTTTTATGGAGTTTGAGGTCTTGTTCAATCGTGTGTTAGCTTGCAATACACTTGTATAATTATATGGAAAAGGTTAGAGGACTTTAGGAGGTCAGAAAAGCAAGATATCAACTTATGGCTATGTTACTTAATTTTGAAGAAAAGTGGAAAAACAAATTTCAATGTGTAGTACAAGCATGGCCTGAGTTTATGGGAGGCTCTAGACATGTTTCTTTTGCCTTTGACATTACTTGTGATCATAAGGAACAAGTTAGGAGCTCTATGCATTGAATTTGTGATTAAAGTCACTTTTCCAAAATGGAAGTGTGAACTTTGTTCCATTAATGGGAAATTTACTTGGACAAAGCTTGAATCAAGTGGATAATAGCTCAAAAGCAAGTGTAATCTTCTGATTATGGAGGGATATTGAGGTTTAGAGGCCTGCAAAGCAAGATTCTAAGGCATAGGTTTGAAATTGAATTCTTGTTCATCATAAAATGACTTGTATTTTAAGTGTGAAAACCCTAACTTCATCTCTTTAATTCTCCTTGCTCACAAATGATCTCAAGGAGTTATTTGACATTTTGGAAAGCTTGTAATGTTCTCTACAACCCCTCTTTGAATTACTTTTGAAAATTCCACTTGGAACTATATGAAAAAGTTCCATGAAGTTTGGTTATAATCCTGACCAAAACTTGGGCAAAATTTCACTAAGTGTTCAATTTCAAGACCATGACTTTATGAATCAATAACTTGAGATCCAAGCAATTTTAGAAGAAGTTGTGTAAATAAATTTTGTATATATCATGGATATATACAACTTTCATGTAGGAAGTATCTTCTGAATCATCTTGCATCATGGTGAAAAATTGGCTCAAAGTTATGAAAAAACATGAAGTTTTAAACACTTAGAAAAATTTCTATGTTAGAAAACTTTGACTTTTCAAAATGAAATCTTGAATTTTTGATTTCTTGACGAATAATTTTTATATTTTGAAATGTTTTGATGAATTGTGATCTTTGACATTGAATTTTGACCAAAAAGTCAAAGTTTGACTTTTCAGTGTACAATTGACTTTTGATCAGTTGACTGAAAATTCACTATCAATCCAATTGATCTTGAGAAATGTTTTAGGTCATGTCATTAGGTCAAAAATATGCAATTGAACTCTTGAATCCATGCTTCAAACCAATTGATCATTTGCTAGGTCAAAAATCAGAAATTGCCCTTTCTCAGTCAAAACCCTAATTTTGACCATTTCGCCCTTTTGATGATTTGATCAGATTTCTTGAGGAATTATGGTCCAAACTTGATCAAATGATACATATGAGTTTATAATGTTTATGTGGATAAAATATTATGAAGTCTGACTATAAATTGGCCATAGTTGACTTTTCCCCCCAATATAGTTGATTTTTAGGTCAACTGCTCAATTGACTGAGCAAAAGTGTGATCCAAGGCCTGAAACTTGACATGAATAATCTCGGGGGTCCATAATGATCCATGAAAGTCATATGAAACATTGAAAGTTAAATTATCATTGTGAAATCTCAAACCCTAATTTTGGTCATCAGTGCTTAAGGAGGTGTCATGAGCTGATCAACCCTAGTGCAGTCTTGAACCAAGAGAGATCTTTGTGAGAAAAATTTTGATAAATGAGAGGACAAATTTTGGGGTACAACAATTATAAAACTCTTTGATGAATCTCATCTCTTGTTGTTGAGTTATTAAGGAATCACAAATGGGATTGGAGGAAAAGCTTAGCCTTCTAGGATTCATGATGATTTTGAGAGAACAATATCACACTCACACACATTGAAAGAGAAATATGCATTATGAAAGAATGATAAATGATTACCTATTTATAGTTTGTCTTATGATGATTTGATCGTGTATTCCTGAAAGGAAATCAATGGAGACTCTTCTAATTGAAAATAAAATCAAAATCATTCCAGATTGGGTGTGCCAATCGAAATCCCCAATTGGTTGGATTATAAAATCTATCTAGATTTTGAGCGTTCATCATCAATGTTAGGATTTAATTGTCTTGAAGCACACATTAATCTTCGATTTGATATGAAACTATGTGTTCCAAGCTCTTCCAATCGATTTCCATAAGGTTCCAATAAATTTGGCTTATGCCAGTCATCCTTCTTGGTGCATTTGGGCCTTGTGATAGATTTTATTACTTTTATTGACCCTTGCTCAGCCTTGTTTGCACCTCCTCTATATAAAATACTTAGAAACTAATGTTTTTGGTTATTATACATAATTTAGAGAGATGAGCAAAATTAAAAACACTATTTTAAATTAATCAGAGTTTTTCGATCATTTTAACCTTAAAATAATGTACTACCTCAGATATCAAAAGGATTTCCTAAAAACTTCCCTTGAAGGGAACACCAATCATATTATGGTGTGTCCTTCTCTATGCATCGTTGGATGCGAGAGTCAGTATAAACAACGAGATGGATATGTCCATCACAAACATATTCATTTAACCTTAGGTTTTGATGATAATAAATTATTTAAAGAAAAATTAAGTATACTAATGTTTGTTCAAGTTTTCAAGACCAAAGACTAAAATCTGCGATAGAAACTAAGTTCTAGCACTGTAAATTGAATATTAAAGAGAAGATGAAAGAACCAGAATCTAAAGGATCAAAACTTGAATATGAGATTGTGAAGAGGTCAACTTATGAAGACCAGAAACTACTAAAATATATGCATTCAACAATGCTAAAGTCACCATGGTTCTTCCAAACACCATGGTGACACTTCTAAACTCATGTACTAACATTTTTTTTTCTATTTTTAATTAAAAATTTTAATGGTATAATAACAGTTGATGAGAACACAGTGGTGATACCATCAATGTTTCATGGGTTCGAACCTCATTGCCCTCAAATAGTTTGTTCCTTTTACATTAATGCGTGCCTTTTCATTTTTATTTATATTTAGATTAAAAATAATATGGATATCACTATGATTGTTTTGTAAAAACGTTATTACACACTGGCATATTTTTATGAAATTTCAATTATCCAAAACATATTTTATTATGGTTCACAGTAATGATTGTCATGATAAATTTATATATATTAAACTCTCAGTATCCATTTTTTCACTGAAAAACGAAACAAGCTGAAATAACCCTAATACCAATATCGTCGTTGTCGTCAGGAAGGAAGACAACACAACACAGTATTCTCCTTTACGGTAAGTAAAATATTTTCGACATTTTTATTGTTTATTTTCATTTCAATATCGCATTTGAAGACAAACTCATCCCAAGGTGTTTTTATGTCTTCTTCTTCTTCTTCAGTAAAATCTCGATCTGCAAATTTATGTGGTTGTGATGGTCGTATGTGTTATACCTCAAATTTTGCCCCTAAGATCTCTCATTATCTCATATTATCAATACTTCAAGATCACACACTAGGGTTTGTTCTCCCTTATACTTCATCCTATCTTTAAGTTTGCTTTTGAGGGATCACAAAACACCTTGAATTTTGTATCTTATACATGTGTTCTTTTAGTTGGATTAACTTTTAACTAACATCAAAATATGTATATATATGTGTCTTTGGATGTTCATATTGTAGGTTATGACAAAATTGCATCCATCTCACCATTCTAACCTAGCGTTTTTAGGGATGGTCCTCAGTCAAATGGTTCTTCAATGGATTTCAAGAGCTTAAGCTTCAAGGCTATGTCTATGATATCAAAGTTTTGTGGTTCTGTTGTACCCCAAAATTTGCCCTCCCATATTTCTCAAAACATTTCAAGAAAGATCCCCAAGTTGCTCAAGGTAGTCCAAGGGTTGGCCAGACAAGCTCTCTCCTAAGGCAGTCTACCTCAAATTAGGGTTTCATGTTGCATCAAGATACTTGAGTCCAAGGGACGCCAAATGCTCAACATTGTCCTAATATGTTCTCAAGATCATCCATGTCAAGTTTCAAACCTTGCAGAGGAAGTTTGCTCAGTCAATTTCTCAAAGGCCCAAAAAATCGACTGTGTTAGGGCAAAAGTCAACTGTGACCTACATACAGTCAAACTTCAAGATTTTTGGTCAACATCCTCATTTTGAAGTATATTTCATCATTTTATCAAGGGTTGATCATGATTCATCAAGGATTGCTCATAATTCATTAAGACTCAAAAGTTGCTAAATTAGGGTTTTGTAGGAAAAGTCAACTCAACTTTGACCAAGCATAACTTTCTCATACTTTATTAGAAATGACCCGTACAAAGCTTATTTTGAAGAGGATGAAATTCCCTACAATCCATATTCATCTCCCAAATAGGCCCAATCTTTTCCATATTCATCTCCCAAATGGTTCCTCCTGAAGTTTTACACAAACTTATCCCGAAGTAACCTTATCCAGGTTCCTCCTTACAATTTCCCGATGTAGTTTCACCCAGACTCATCCTGAAGCAACCTTACCCAGGTTCCTCCTTACAATTTCCCGATGTAGTTTCACCCATACTTATCCTGAAGCAACCTTACCCAGGTTCCTCCTTACAATTTCCCGATGTAGTTTCACCCAGACTCATCCTGAAGCAACCTTACCCAGGTTCATCCTTATAATTTCCCGATGTAGTTTTACCCAGACTCATCCCGAAGCAACCTTACCCAGGTTCCTCCTTACAATTTCCCTATTTAGTTTTACCCAAACTCCTCGCAAAGCAACCTTACCTAGGTTTCTTCCCGGTTCAGATGCAGTTTTACCTAAACCCATCATGGAGCAACCTTACCTAGGTTCCTTCTCAGTTCAGATGTAGTTTTACCTAAACCCATCATGGAGAAACCTTACCTAGGTCCTTTCTCAGTTCAGATGTAGTTTCACCTAAACCCATCATGGAGCAACCTTACCTAGGTTCCTTCTCTTTCCCGATGTAGTTTCACCTAGACTCATCCTGGAGCAACCTTACCTAGGTTCCTTCTCTTTCCTGATGTAGTTTCACCTAGACTCATCCTGAAGCAACCTTACCTAGGTTCCTCCTTAGTCCTAATGCAGTTCTAACCAAACTCTTCACAAAGCAACCTTACCCAGGTTCCTTCTCGGTTCAGACGCAGTTTTACCCAAACTCCTCATAAAGCAACCTTACCCAGGTTCCTTCTCGGTTCAGACGCAGTGTTATCCAAACTCCTCACAAAGCAACCTTACCCAGGTTCCTTCTCATAACCCTAATATCCAGGTTTCTTTTCTCTTATCTCCAGACAGCAGTCCACAACACTGTAAGACCCAGACCTATCAAACACGATCGGTTTCACCTTTCCCTAGTAGGTCGCGGTGCAGCCTGTACACAACTAGATACGCAATTCACTTCCGCTTCTTCAAGCCGGAGTTAATTCCTCAGTTGAATAACCGATTACTGAAGTTCCTAAATGTCAACAAAGATGATTCCTGAGTTGAATAATGGATGACTGAAGTTCCTAAATGTCAGCAGAGATGATTCCTCAGTTGAACAACGGATGACTGAAGTTCCTAAATGTCAGCATAGATGATTCCTCAATTGAACAACGAATGACTGAAGTTCCTAAATGTCAGCAGAGATGATTCCTCAGTAGAATACGGATGACCGAAGTTCCTAAAATTCAACATAGATGTTTCCTCATTGGATTACGGACCGAAGCTCCTAAAATTCTACTTCTCTCAACAAAGATCAACCATCTCCAGCGGAATCTTCCTCAACGACAGGTATACAAGCTCTCGCTAAGGAATCTCTTATGCGATCGACACTCCTTCAGTTGGCATCTTTAAGCCCATCCCCTCGTCATCAATTTCCAAGTGGCATCTGTAAGCCCATTCCCAACATCACAAGACAATTACCACTTCATGCGAGCGTAAATTTCTGGGCACTCTAGTGTTCAATCCTCTTCCACCTTCGAATCACGAAAGGCACGAAAGCCAATCTAAATATTCAGGTTTAAGAAGATTGAACAGGGGAAGCTGTTGTACCCAAAAATTTCCCCTCCCATATTTCTCAAAACATTTCAAGAAAGATCCCCAAGTTGCTCAAGGTAGTCCAAGGGTTGGCCAGACAAGCTCTCTCCTAAGGCAGTCTACCTCAAATTAGGGTTTCATGTTGCATCAAGATACTTGAGTCCAAGGGACCCCAAATGCTCAACATTGTCCTAATATGTTCTCAAGATCATCTATGTCAAGTTTCAAGCCTTGCAGAGGAAGTTTGCTCAGTCAATTGCTCAAAGGCCCAGAAAATCGATTGTGCTAGGGCAAAAGTCAATTGTGACCTACATACAGTCAAACTTCAGAATTTTTGGTAAACATCCTCATTTTGGAGTATATTTCATTATTTGATCAAGGGTTTATCATGATTCATCAAGGATTTCTCATAATTCATCAAGACTCAAAAGTTGCTAAATTAGGGTTTTGTAGGAAAAGTCAACTCAACTTTGACCAAGCATAACGTTCTCATACTTTATGAGAAATGAACCATACAAATCTCATTTTGAAGAGGATGTAATTCCCTACAATCCATCTTCAGCTCCCAAGATCAAAATATGCACTCACAAGAAGTTATGAATTTGGACATTATAGGTCATTTTGAAAAGTCAACAAAAACACCTTTTTTGTCAAAGCTTCATACATGAGCATGGAATATAAAATTGAGATGAGACCAAAAGGGTGGATTAGAGGACATCTCAAGCTTTATAAAAAGTCTAAGAATACTTCCAAAGGTTCAAAATTGAGGAAGTTATGCTATGGTGAAGTTGACCTTTTTTGCAAAATTGCCAAAAGTCAATTATGCCCAAAACTTCAAATTTTGCCAAATGGGTCCAATCTTTTTCACTTGTTTTGAGTTGGCAACATAGCCCACGAGCTCTAGCCTTTTCCACTTGTCCATATCTTATTTTTATTATTTATTTTTATTTTTATTTGAATTAATTTAATTTAAATCAAATAAAATCAAATAAAATCCAAAACATTGATAACCAAAGATTTTGTGATTATTTCAGGTCTTATTACACAGCTAGCATCATTCAAATTCATGCAAGGCATTAGAATGAACAAAAAGATTGGAAATAAGCCAAATTTGGAAGGTTTTAAAGGGTGAATCAAATCAAATCAAAAAGGATTGAAGGAGGAAGATTTGGATGCAATTATCAACCCTAACTCAGTCCTTGGTACATAAGGAGGCGAGGCAGACCTAAAAGCAGGTTAGAAACAGGCGTGAGAGGAAGAACCAAATCTGAAAAATCAAAGAAAAAGTGTGAGATCGAAATCCCACTTAGAGGCATCCTCAAGACTCGCTACCTATCCCAATCGCTTCCTGGGACTCTCTAGAAGCTAAAGCCATGAAGAACCTATCCATTCCAGTCCCTAAACGCACTGTAAGTCGTTCACAACTTCGCCATGTTCATGAATTCACATCTCGTAATTTAAGCATTGTTAACATGAATTAATGGCATATTGTTGATCTATAAGACATTTGCAAACTTTCTGTATCATTCAATTTCGTTTATATGGCCTATACCGTAAATCACCATTGTTAGGTTTTGGAGCCTTGTTTTAGGGTTTTTGATTACAGGGACAATTGGCCTTCGTAAGTGGTACGGGTGTGATCAAGAGGAAGAGACGGACACAACCATGGCTTTAGATGTTATTTCCATGGAATGTGGAAGATTTTGAGAGCGCACAGGCTTGTAGCAACGGACGCTGTCCGTGGGTATAGGTCCTCACGCTTTTAGCCACAGAGAGAGGAAGAAGACAATGAGTTGTCATTCAATCATTGGCCCATTCAAAATTTTCTGCGCGCATTTTTTATCATCCACTAATGCTTGATTTTTTATATAGTATTATTGTTATATATTATATGTACAACAAGGAACAAGTGGTTCAGTGGTAAGCGTAGCAAGGAATTTGCCTTGGGGCCTGGGTTCGAATCCCAGGTCCCCCTATTTCTCTATTTTATTTTCTTTCAGGTGATCCAATGCGCGCATGAGCCTGAGATCCACCATATGCCTTCATCATCAAACGTGTCAGATGGCCAGATGGCCAAATCTGATGGCCACCACTGAGGGTGCATCGTGAGCTAAGTCAAACGTGTCATACAGGATCACAAAAAGTCAGCATGGGTCATCTCTTTTGGGCCCAGATTTCAGTTATTGGCACCCCCAAATCAGGCCCATCTCTTATATTTTATATTTCTATTTATTTCATTTAATTCTATTTATTTAATTACTAACCAATAATTAATTTTCTTTTTTATCAAAAAATCACCAAAAATATTTTTATGTCCAAATAAATTTAGAATATTATCTTTTCATCAATAAATTAATTAATTTAATTAGGTTTGATTAATTAGACAACTTTAATTTATTTTTTGTAAATAATTAAAATCAATTAGAACAAATAGGTTTTATTACTAATTTAATTTTTTTATCTTTTTCCTAAAAAAACCAAAAACCAAAAATATGTCATTTAATTATTTTCATTAATTAATTTAATAACTAATTAATTTAGCATTTAATTTAGAAAAACTTATTTCTTTTATTAAAAACAACAAAAAACAATTTTCTCTTTTAATTAGGATAGAAGGGTCAAAACCCTAGCTTCGCATTCGATCTAATTTTCCCGTGCGTTTTATTATTATTTTACCCAATTATTGTATCTGCTCCCGATTTGTAATAATTTAATTAGGACATTTATTTATTTTTACCGCTTTTAATTTCAAAGGGTTTGTTTTTGGCTATGTATATACCTGAAGCCTTGTAATAGCGTAGTTTTAAATTTCCGCATTTTAAAATTCCGTAAATTATTAACTGTTAGATGTTTGTTAATAGGCTTTGCATGACAAGAATGAATGACTAAATTTAAAACAGTTAGATCACCTTAAATGTGCAAAGATAAAAATAATCTGAAACTGAAACATTCGCACATGCGCACTCCAAGGGTACACTCCTACTTGGTTGCCTTCGGTAAATGGTCATTGAGTATAGGATGTTTTAGTGGTCGTCCTTTTGTCCAAAGATCAAGTTGCCTCGGAAAGGTTGCCTCGGATATTGTTGCCTCGGATAATTGATCTAAGACATTAGGGTTACTACTAAGACGTCCTAAACATTGCTTTAGTAACCGTACGTCCCTTTCGAATTGACCCTCAAACTCCAACGACTGTGCTACCTATTCAGTAATAGTGGGATAGCATTGTCTAAAGGAAACAAACATAGAACGATTCTTTTTTCGAGTAGGTAGATTAGTTCTTAAGTACTTTCTCAAACAAAACAAATTTTTACACTTACACTCCTTTACAAACAAAGTTTTCAAAAACACTTCATTACACTCTTGAAGACAGAAGCAAGAGTTAAATCGAAGTCGAAACAAAAGCTTTTCAAATCACACAAACACAAAGAAAACAAATTTGAAAATGATGAGCATGTACCTAAGAGCCCGTAGATAACTACAAATAGAAAGGGTGCTAATACCTTCCCTTTCTATAATCTACCCCCCGTACTCATAAATATCTCGAAAAAGGATTTTTTCTGTGCTTTTTTCCTTTCATTGTTGGATAAAATAAAAGACGGTGGCGACTCTTGCTTACCGCGACATTTTGCGAAAACAAACGCAAAACGCAAACCAGAAAAATTTCCTTAACGAAATAGGGAAACCACGTCCCAGTTCTGGCCATCGTATCACAGGTTCAAAGAGCTCTCCTACCTTATTTAGGTCATGTTTTTCTCAAGGTTGGCAGTGACATTCAGCAAGAAGATTCATAGGTTCATGTGTTTATTTCCATGCCTTCTCCAACAAGTTTCATTGAGATTAAAGCTCCATCTTTGAGCGTGCTTCAAGATAACATCATTTTAAGGCCTAATTTTATCCATCATGTTTTATTTTGCCAAGAAAGTTCAAAAGATTCAAGTTGATTCAACAAGTTTGACCTAATTGAGCAAGTTCTTAATTCAGTGATCACGATTGCATAACTCTCAATTTTCAATATTTTGAGTTGGTTCTTTTTCTATGGATTATTATCATCATCCACAACAACTTATATTCACATGAATAGATCCAATTGTGCAACAAAAATCATCAAAAGTAAAAAGGGGTTACAAGTCATTTTGACACTATCTGAGCTAGAGTTTGCTGACTTCCAAGAACCACATCTTGCTAATTTCTTGAGATTTTTGATTGATTCTGAGGCCATTATTCTCTTTAAACGGTCCTTAACAAGTACTCTTCAAGGATCAAAGGCTAATTTTTAAAGGAAGATCATTTAAGTTTGGAAAAGATTACAAGTCCTTTGAAAAGGCCATCAAATTCTCTTGTGTGACTTCAAAGGATCGTAACTTGGTCAATTTTTATCTCCTTGAGTTCATTCTTTTTCTACAATAATCTATTGGATGTCTACTACAACTTTATTTCAAGGTTCTAGGCTTGAAAATGCTTGGAAAGTCATTAATTGGAAAGATTATAGGTCTTTTGTGAATTTCCCCAAATTTATTCATCATCTTCCAAAGACCATAAATCTTTCAATTTTTATGATTTTTAAGTGATCTCAATTCCTTAATTAAATTTAAAGGGTCTACTTCATTTCATCTTCAAGGATCAAAATCAAATTTTGAGTGGAAGGGCATGTAACTTTGAAGAACATTATAGGTCACCTTGAAGCTCAACACTTAGAAGTTTTCTAAGTACAAAATACCTGTGTGTTTTTCATGATTTCAAACTTGAATAACTTTTCCCTCAAGCATCCAAATGCTACCTTTCTTAGCATATTATGAAGTTTTTTATGATATCTTTTCATTGCAAAAAGAATGAGACCATAAAGCCTCCTACATTGTGTGCCCCATGCTCTTGAAGTTGCTTCCATGAAACTGAGTTTTTGTTTGAAGTCAGAATTTGATTTTCTAAATGTGCATTCTAATCACCAATTTTGTTTGTGTTTTTCACTTAAACATGATTAAAAAAAATATTCAAACTTGTTTAAGCATCAAAACACATGAATTGAGTGAATTTTGATAGATTACAAGTCACATTTTGCTCATGATGTAGGTGCGCACGAATTCCACTCATACTTGATCATTACTCTCACTTTTTGTTTCCATCATGCTTAAATATAAATATGGTACACATTTCACTCATTTCCACGAGCTTTGATAGCCAGAATCACCCTGCCAAGATCCCACACGAACTCTTGAGCTTGAATTTTAATTTCTCATTTCCTTACCTTAATTCACAAAAAGCTCCACTCAGTTAGCTTCCTTAACACTCATTGAAGCTAACCAGACCATTAGCAAGAAGAATCTGCATAAATTCGAGTTACAAAAGTTCAGTTGCAAAGCCAATTTGTTGAACTTCTTTCAGGTAGAATTCTCCACCATTTCACTTCAAATAAATTGCTAAGATGTAGTCTCTTCTTATCTGAAGCTCATGCTTCTTCTGGTTTTCATTTTCATGACAAATTGATCATTTAATTTTAAAACTCATTTTCACTTTTTCTTCTTGTTTTTTCTAAATCGAGTGAGCTATATGTTATATAAATTTTTCGCGAGGGTACAATTGTCTTTGTCTTGATGAGACAAATCAAATGGCACCGGTTTGGATCTCTAAATTTTACATTTATAAAACCTGCAACTTGCGTGTGCTTGAGGTTGAAGACCACCAGCGTGTTATCTTCAACCAATGACAAGGCGCCACATGGGTTTTCAAATCTGTTTTAAAAAATAAATGATTTAGTGACTTATTCACTAATGTCCATATCATGCACAACGTGCCAGATTCCTTGGATTTGATTACTAATGCGTTTTGAAAATGATCAGATGGTCCACATTTTTTTAGTTTATTGTTTTACTTTCTTATTTTTTTAATTGTTTAAAACTTTAAAAATTCATAAAAAAATCATTTCAACTTCTAAAATTGTGAAAAAATTATCAAAAATACTTTTGATTTTTCTCTTTCTGATTTTTGTTTTTTCATAATTATATTTTGTGATTTGGTATTTTTTATGATTTTTCACTTAATTTGACTTGTTTTAACGGTTTAAAAATACTTTTCTTGATTTTAAAATACTGAAAAATTATGGAAGGATCCAATGACCTCTTGAAAAATATTGGTGACCTCATTTTATTTTTATTTTTGATTTTACTATTTCACAAATTTTGGTTTATTTTGCTTATTTCTTTATATTTTAAAAATAGTTTCTGACTTTAAAAAACTCTAAAAAAATTTGTCAACACTTGTTGACTCATGTTTGACCTCTGATATTTTTTTAAGATTTTTATTTTATATTTTAATACATGTTGTGTACTTTACCAATTATTACCTTTTTAAAATTTATTAAACTTTGTATTATATTAAATACATTTTATTATTTTTTGATTGGTCCTGATTTGGAGACACTTGAGTGCTATTTTAGGACAAGTTCCTCAACCTCATTGGATCTTGGGTGTTGATTGATTAAAAAACCAAATCCACCAAAATAGATGAATAACGTTGATGATATTTAAAACCCTAGTTTCATCTGATACATTGGTTACACTATCATTCCCCTCCCTCTTTATCTTATACCTTTCTTGTTTTTACTCGTGCTACAAGTTTTTGGAGAATGATCTACATATCATTTCTCTAACATGTATGGTACATAAGTTGCTATTTACCGGCCTCAAAATAGGTGTGGCTTATACGTAACTCAACTTATGATTGCTTACCATTGTACTAAATTTGTCCCGATTTGAAAAATGATCATTCGTTGCCTAAACCTATATTTGCAAGCCCAAGTATGTTTAATTTGAAACCTTGGATCCAATAACTTTGAAGTTCATTGTTAGGAGGCTTTGATTCTATCAATCCTCTAATGAACTTCATGAATTTTGATCTAAGTGAATCATTTGAACATCGTTGATCATATGTGGTTGTCTTGAGTACTTGAAATGAATGATATACTTGACAAAAAGAAAATAAAACTTTTTGTTGAGAGGCTTTAATTTTACCAATCTTCTAATGAGTTTTCAAAAGCAAACTTCAAGATGGTCATTCAACTAACCTTTTGTTATGCTTGATCTCTAACTTCTAATTCACTTTACTTTATGCCTTTATTTTGTGCCTTTATTTTGTGGCTTTACTTTTATGTACCATTTATTTTTTAGCATTTTCATCCCATGCTATTTTCCTTTTGCTCATGTGAGCATTTATTTTTATGACATTTTTTCTTTGCTCATTTGAGCTTTCTTTTCTTTTAAATACACTTAATAATCAACTTGAACATTAAAAGCTTTAAGGTTACTTGGACTATCTGGTTACTATCCCTAGTACTATAGAGTTGTGTATTCCTGAGACTTAGGATTAGAAGCCATGAGACCTTGAAACTATGTGATCTTTGGTTGATATTTTTGTGAAGATCTTCTGAAATCCTTGGGGTTTACTCTAAGGCATTGGTTTGAATTTTTTTTGTGTGCAAGTTATTCTGATTTTCATGCTTTGCCTGTGATTGAGGATTCCTCTGTATACAATTATTACTCTGGCCAATTATTGTCAACGAAGACTTTGCTTGGTTCTTAATTCATCTGAAGCTTGGTATTCCTCAGATATTTAGTATTTTTGCTTGTTTGGTTTCAATCTAAAGGATGAGAATTTTACATTGACTTCTTATGTCAAGTGTTGGCTTTTTGTTGGTTAGATCGTTCTTTTCCTTGGCTTTTACCTTAAGCTTTAAGATAGTCCCTTCATCTCCTCCTATCTTCTTTAATTTCAAAAAATATTCTTCGTCCTTTTCAAAATTCTTCGTGTTTTCTAACTTGAACCATTTTCATAATAAACTTGGGCTTAGGTCCATGCATTTTCAAAAATATTTTCTTAAATCAAACTTTAATCAATTTAACCATACTTTGATATTTTTTGAAAGACTAAAAGTCATTAACCTCATTCTAACCATTTTTTCACTTTGTCTTTTTACTTTAAAACTTTTCTCAAAATATTAGACTCTTGTCAATTCTTGTAGTGACACAAGCTACTATACTTCTACGATATGTAGTGAAGAGAGCTATTTTCCACTTGGGTGTTGAGTGATGGATTTTAAATCAAAGTTACATCCTCCACTATGAGATGACGCAAATGATCCTTTCTCATAATTGTGGGTAGTAAGTATATTTTCCACTCGGATATGACAATGATGTCTCTTCTCTTAAAAATAGCCAACACACACGAATTTTAAAATGTTTAAGGTGAACTACAAGTACCCTGATCCCCTATTGCACGGAAGGTGGTACATAGGTGTTGTACCCCAAAATTTTCCCTCCCATTTTTCATAGAAGACACAACCCTAGGGTTTCTCGGATATTCAAGTTGGCTCAGAAATCAACCAGACAAATTCTCTTCTGTGGCAGTAAACCAGCAATTAGGGTTTCTTGCAATTCTCAAAAGAAAATGAGTTCTCAAAAATTCAATTGGCTTTCACAGGTCTTCATGCTTCCTTAGGTTTACTGAAAAGATAATGTTTGTTCTCAAAGCATGGTTTGTTTGGGACGAGAGATGGAAGTTAAGACTGTCATTTAGGACACTTATGATTGTGGGATCCAGTTAGGAAATGGAATATACAGTGCGTGTTTGTTTGGAATGCAGTTACAAAATTAGTGGGATTACTTAGAATTTAAGTTACCAGACTTGAGTATTTTGTTTCAAATATCTGATTGGGAATTTCAAAAATCAATTAGGATGTGAAGAGAAATTACAAGTTGTTGTTGATAGAGGATTTCAAGTTATTCAAGTGACACCAGAATATTTCATGCTACAACTCAAGATTTTTTTTCAATTTCAAACGTTGTTACAAAACAATTTATTCTTTTAAATAATCTATGTTTTACAACTTATTTTATTTAAAAGATGAATTAGTACAACTATTGGATACAGTACAAGAATGATTTTCTCTAAATTACAAAGAAAATCCAAATGTTTGATTGGCCTAGGAGAATTAATCTATGCCTAAGTTTGTCTGAAGATTGAAGCCGTATCAATTTCCTTTGCTTATCTCCAAGACTTCCTTGCTTGCCACAGAGTTCTTGCCTTCCTTGCTTTGTCATATCCAATTGTGCTCACATTAAAACAAAAGAAAGAAGAAAAAAAGAATGGTTAGTGAAATTTATTTGGGCATGGACAGAAATTTTCCAAGAGGCATTCATCATTAAGGTTTGCAAAATGGAATCAGAATGCCATTTTATTTCATCACAATCTATTTTCTATTTGCAAATCACAAGAAGGTTATACTTCTTGGTTCATAAAAAGAAGGAAAAGAAATGCTACAAACTGAATCAAACAAATGCTACAAACTTCCCAAACAAAATGCGCAAACTGAACCAAACAAAATGCTACAAACTATCCAAACAGCATCACAAACAGCAGCCTCAAAAAACCAAACAAACAGCTTTGTCAAAACAACAAACAGCATCAACAAAAACGAGGCAGAAGTATGGCAACATAAATAGCTAAGTCAAATAGCAAAACTTGCTTGAGAAGCAATATATCATCATTTTCCATGCAAACCTTTCAGAATTGAAAAAAAAAGGCAAAAGAGTAATTTGCTTTCTTATTGTCATTGAGAGAGAAGAGAGGAAAGAAGTCACCTAGGTTATTGGAATGCACAACCTTGCTGCCCTGCCTGTCACAAGTTGCATAGAATATGCTAAAAAAAAAACTGCAACAAAAAAGCCATAAGGACAATATACTAAAATATTCAATTTTTTGGTTTCCCACCATTTTGAATATGGATAACAGAAGCAGAGTCAATATAACAGGAAGGAGGGCAATAGAAAAAAAGAGGAGACAACTGTCAAGCGAAAAAGATAGAAACATCACCAAACTCAAAAAAAAATTGAAACAAGTCCCAAACTGATAAACCAGTAGCCATCCTCAAATACAAAAAAACCTGTCAAACCTCAAAACTCCAAAACGCAAGTCTCAAACGGAGACACCAGTAAACCATCATCAAACCAAACCTGTAACAAGCCTAGAACCATCATCAAACCAAACCTGTAACAAACCTGATAAACATCAACAAATCCAAAACCAAAACTCCAAAAGCCTAAAACTAAAACAGCAAACCAGTAACATATATCCAAGAAAAAATCTTACACGGTTAGCCATCAAACACAGTAGCCAAGAATCAAAACACAAAAACTGTTAGCCATTAATGAATCCAAAACCAAAACAAGCCTCAAGCCAAGTTACCAAAACCTAAAACCTGTAACAGAGCCAGCAAAACCCACAAAAAAAACATTAACCATCATCAAGAACAAAAAACATCAGTAAGCCTCAAACAACCAAAAACACAATAACAAAGCCTCATCAAACAATAATCAGCATCACCATTATTCAAAGAAAACAGAGGAAAGTTACCAAAAAAATCACGCCTTCATCCTCATCTCCTCCCTTCGTGCAACTTCCACCGCCTTTGGAACACCATCCTTGCTCTCGCCTCTCCCTCAATATTTCACAGGAAATCATAGGAAGGTTGTAAAACTTCAACAGGTATGGTTTCCCCCTCTTTCCCAAATCTCCCATAAGCATGTATTTTCCTGCGTTTAAAAGAGTCATTTCTTAATTAAACCTAAAAACATGACAAGATAAGAAAATCAATCAACGAATTTGTAAAATTTGTAAAGAACAAAACCTCACCTTTTTTTTAAGAAAATTGTTAGAACTGGATTAGGGAGGCGAGAACGGTTGTGTTCCAGCAACAAAGAGTGAGGGGGAGGTCAAGGACGAATCAACTTCGTTTCTCTTAGGTTTAGGACCGAATTCGACAATTAGGTTTTCATAGATGCAAATCACGGTGAGATAAGGAAGTAGCATGTTAATGGAGAGAGTGATTTCATTCGCAAAAGGAAATAGGGATGGGTAGTGAGATTGTTCAGAGGTTTCAACAAAAAGATGAACATAGATGAGCGAAAGAGATGAAGAGCGGCGCTGTGAATTACAAGGGTTCCAAGAACCCTAATTTTGTTTTGAATCCTTAATCAATAACTAAGCTGGGTTTAGAACCTTGAGCTTGGTTCTTTCTGATTGGATCTTAAAGCCCATTTGCGTTTTACTGATCATCCCCCCCCCCCCCCCCCCTTTGGCTTGTTTTATTACAGCAAGAACAACATTTTATTTGGGCCTCATTCTCAAATCACCTTAAGCTCATTACATTTTTTAAATTTAATTTGTTTTCTTTTTACATTCTTTTTTTTATTATGCAAATGCTAATAAACTTAAAATACATTTTAATTTGATTTAGCTTTTGTAATTTAATTTTTTATCATTTTCTTTTTTAATAAATTTGTTTTAGATTTAATTTTACATATAATAAAACACCAAAAAGAATAATAATAGAACTTAGTTTTGTCCTTATTTAATTTATCTTGTTACTATACATAATTAATAAAATACAAAAAAATAAAGATTTTAACTTAATCAATTATTTTATTTTTAGAATAGGTTTTACTTTTCTCTTTTCAAGTAAATACTTAACATTTCATCTCCATATTTTGTTGATTTTATTTTCATGGATTATTATAACTTTAATTAATTCGCACAAAATTCGATTTGGTTGTATTGCTTGTTATTCGAACCTTTCTATCGCATTTGATTCATCCCCATTTGTAAAAAAATTGTACCCCCATTCCTGAACACTTTGTAATAGCATAGAATTTCAATTCCCGCAATTTACTGTTTTTCATATACTGTATAGTAATTAGGCGTGTATGGCAAGATTCAAAAAATCAATCGCTAGATGACCTAATCAAAGAATAAAATAACTTGAAACCAACACACTTTTTCACACGCGCACCTCTAGGGTAACCTCGCTCGTTGCCTCGGAAGTACAATCATGTCCCTCGAATATGGGACGCTCTAGCAATGCCCCTTCGATAAAAAAAGATCGTAGTCCCTCGATGACCCTCGATGTTGCCTTCGATAAAACGATCTCGTCCCTTACAAGAATTGCTAAAGCGTCTCATAAGTTGTTTTCGATGATTGTGAAATTGACCCGCGCCTGTCCCTTCACATCTAACGGTGGGGCTTCTTACCAAATCAATTGTAAGATAGCACCATTAAAAGGAGGAAGAAAAGAACAATTTAAAACCTTTCGAGTAGATAGATTCGCTCTTAGTTACTCGCTTGCTCACGATAAAAACTTTTACACCTACACTCTCATTTCAAAACATTTTCAAAAAGACAAAACATTTTGTATACGTTCTTATAGAGACGAGAACCATTGCAAAACATCTTTTCAAAACACTTTCCGAAACACGATTCACAAACACATCTTTGAACCACTTTTTGAAACAAAACTTTGTACGCGTTCTTATAGAAACGAGAACCATTACAAAGAGATTTTTCAAAATACTTTCAAAGCCCACACCACAAGCATACTGTCAAATGAAAGCAAGTGATCTAAACGAGTAACTAAGACCCCATGGAAAACCATGGATGAAAAGGGTGCTAATACCTTCCCTTTTCATAATCTACTCCCCGAACCCGAGAAATAATCTCGAAAGGTCTTTCCTGTGCTTTTTTACCTTTCCTTTTGGATAAAAGAAAAGCCGGTGGCGACTCTTGCTATCCGCACAAGTGCGATCGAAACGTAAAACATCAAGTCAGTTCTCCCACCGTACCACAATAGGCACTAAAGGTTCGCAAGTGCGGCGGGCGCAAAATTATAAAAAAATATTTCTGTTCTCATCTCCACCATCTTATTTTGTATACACCTTTTATAGCCAAAATACATAGATTTTCAAAAAGGATCCTGCGGAATACTGTAGATGTTTAGGGTGTTAATACATTCTCTTTGCATAACCAACTCCCGTACCTAGATTCTCTCCCTCTTTTTGGGTTTATTCGTTCTTTTCCCATTTCCTTTGGAAACAATAAAGCACGGTAGCAATTTTTATTTGATCTGTACGAGTTAAGCCAATCCAATGACTTAGTCTCAATATTTATACCGCTACAGTATGGTTTCATACCAATGCAAGAAGGGAAAAAATAAAGGAAGGCTTTTTTGAAAATGTCCATTTTAGAGAAGTGATGAAACATGTAATTTGTTCATATGAGACGAAGAGAGACAGTTGTCTGTGACACAAATTTTGCCATTGACTAGTATATGAGAGACTGATTGGTACTAGGATTGGAATTCATGACAAAAGATTTGTTAAGTTCACCTCTAAAAATATCACCCTGTAATTGTAAAAACATAAAAGATATTAGAAATAAAGAAGCACTTTAAAATATTGTGACAAATGTTTTAAAAACCGAACTAGACATTGAATCAACGCAATCTCTAAATCATGATTCAACCACCTTAACATATGCGAAATTAAAATCACAAATATTTTTTAAAAGCCAAACGAAATATAAAATCAATGGTTAGAGAGTGCTTGCTTACATTCGGTGGCCAAGGGAATTGCAGGTGATTAAGAGCTGAAACTTTTCGACGTCATATTCTCTAACACCAAAATCGTTATTAGCAGCTATAAAATGAGTTGCACCACTAAAAAAGTTTCCGTGTAAGACATCATTCAAAACTAAGAAAAACTAAAGTTTGCAGATAGTATGAGAAATAAATACCTTAGGCTTTCGTATATTTCAACTGCATTTGTTATAGCATTATCATCATGTGTAAAAAAGCCTACACCTTCCTTATCCAAACGCTGCATTCAATATAGATATTATAAGCTTCAATCGACAATATCTTGCAAGAAAATTTGTTCCTAACATTCAACGCTACCTCTCTAAAAATACTACTCACGATTATCCAAACTTGACGATCTATAATATAAATTCTGACAAAAATGTTTATGGTCTGCATTGTTTATGGTGCAAGAGGTGCTAAGCAGCTGAAAAACCTCCTTTGTGTAAAGCTCTGGAAACAACATATTTGTATTAACATTTGCACTGTACTTGTACTAATCGTGAAGGAAAAAATAAAGATGCAAAAGACCTATGCACTCAAACTGCTTATAAAATGAATCCAAACAAATTGCAGAATTGGTACATTACTACTGACATTGGTACTCCAAACTGACTCATTGTCAATTGTAAAATAGAGATTACATGTGTACCAATATATCAGTGACATTGTCAGTGGTTGTAGAATATCAACGAAGCATAAACTATTTTTCGACTAATATATATTTATTACTAACTACTACATTAATATGGATACTTTAGTAAATAAAACTCATTTTACCATCGAAATTACTACATTCGAAGATAAATATAGAATTGAAACATACCTTCCTGTTACTTGTTGCATCTTCAGCCTGTGATGAAAGCCAAAATATCAAACAGAAGCCATGTGATATTGTAGATGAAGGAACTAAGTTATAATCACCCCCACGAAGAAATAATACCTTGAGCATATAATCAGAACAAGAATCTTCTGACCTAAGATGACACATTTAACTAAATAATCTAATTAAACGACCTAATCAGTAAACTATTTAAGAGAGATCAATTAAGATCTTCGACTGACTCACAATCAAAACCAATAACAACCTTCGACTGCGGCGAAGGTTCGAGAAAATCCACTGAAAGTTGAGAAGCTTTAGTCGCTACATGAATCAGAACTCGCGGTTCCTCTTCTTCCGGAACCTTTTCACCTAATTCAAACAAAATTTCATCAATCAAAATCCAAACAACATAAAAATAACGATAAAATAAGATCAAAATTAGTATACATTTGAAGAATTATGAATCATCACAACTTATGAAATTGGTGCTTGAAACGAAATTTTTTCGAACTGTTGAGAGCGATATGAAATATTGAAGTTAAATAAAGTTTTTAAGTTTCATCTATTGGAACAATTGATGTTGAAATGAAATTTAAGGTTTGAATAATACAAACGATTGAACTTTAATGCTGAAACGATTGAAGTGATTAAGACATGGTTGAGATTGAAATCTGAATGAATGATTTTGAGATTTTAGGGTTTAGAACGATTTGATATTTTAGGGTTGGAACGATTTTGCGATTTTGGGGGTTGGAACGATTCCGAGGGAAAATTTTGAGTCTTATTTTAAGCGCTCAAAGTTTTTTTTAATTTGTAAAGTAAAATTAAAAATCTAAATAATATCTAAATAATACTATAATCAAAATTATTTATAATATAACATAGCGCTAAATTTGTCCCGATTCGAAAAATGATCATTCTTGGCTCAAATCTATGTTTACAAGTCCAAGTATCTTTAATTTGAAACCTTGGATCCAATAACTTTAAAATTCATTGTTAGGAGGCTTTGATTCTTTCAATCCTCTAATGAACTTCATGAATTTTGGTCTAAGTGAATCATTTGAACATCGTTGATCATATATGGTTGCCTTGAGTACTTGAATGAATGATACACTTGACAAAAAGCAAATGAAACTTATTGTTGAGAGGCTTTGATTTTATCAATCTTCTAATGAGTTTTCAAAAGAAAGCTTCAAGATGATCATTCAACTAACCTTTTGGTATGCTTGATCTCTAACTTCTAATTCACTAACAATTAACTTTATGCCTTTATTTTGTGCCTTTACTTTTATGTACCATTTATTTATTAGCATTTTCATCTCATGCTATTTTCCTTTTGCTTAATTGAGCATTTATTTTTTATGACATTTTTTCTTTGCTTATTTGAGCTTTCTTTTCTTTTAAAGGCACTTAATAATAACTTGTACACTAAAAGCTTTAAGGTTACTTGCACTATCTGATTACTATCCCTAGCATTGTGGAGTTGTGGATTCCTGAGACTTAGGATTAGAAGCCATGAGACCTTGGAACTATGTGATATTTGGTTGATATATTTTTTTAAGATCTTCTGAAATCCTCAGGGTTTACTCCAAGGCATTGGTTTAAATTTTTTCTGTGTGCAGGTTATTCTGATTTTCATGCTTTGTCTGTGATTGAGGATTCCTCTTTATATACAGTTATTACTCTGGCCAATTTTTGTCAATGAAGACTTTGCTTGATTCTTAATTCATGTGAAGTTTGGTATTCCTCATAGGCTTAGTATTTTTGCTTGTTTGGTTTCAATCCAAAGGATGCGAATTCTACATTGACTTCTTATGTCAAGTGTTGGCTTCTTGTTGGTTAGATCGTTCTTTTCCTTGGCGTTTACCTTATGATTTAGGATAGTCCCTTCATCTCCTCCCATCTTCTTTAATTTCAAAAAATCTTCATCCTCCTTTTAAAAATTCTTCGTGTTTTGTAACTTGACTCGTTTTCATAATAAACTTGGGCTTAGTTAGGTCCATGCATTTTCAAAAATCTTTTTTTAAATCAAACTTTAATCAATTTAACCATACTTTAACATTTTTTGAAAGACTAAAAGTAATTAACCTCACTCAAACCATTTTGCCACTTTGTCTATTTACTTTAAAACTTTTCTCAAAAGATTAAACTCTTGTTAACTCTTTTGTAGTAACGCAAGCTACTATACTTCTACGTTATGTAGTGAAGAGATCTATCTTCCACTTGGGTGTTGAGTGATGGATTTTAAATCCAAGTTATATCCTCCACACTGAGATGACGTAAATGCTCATTTCTGATGATTGTGGGTAGTAAGTATGTTTTTCACTCGGATATGACAATCTTCTCTTAAAATTAGCCAACACACATCTGTTATAAATTTTTTGAGGTGAACTATGAGTACCCTAATCCCCTATTGAACGGAATATGGTACGTAGGCACTAAAGGTTCGCAACTGCGACGGGTGCAAAATTGTAAAAAAAATACTTCTTTTCTCTTCACCACCATCTTATTTTGTATACAACTTTTATATTCAAAATACACAGATTTTCAAAAAGGTTCCTGCAGAGTACTGTAGATATTTAGGGTGCTAATACCTTTCCTTTGCATAACCCACCCCCGTACCTAGATTCTCCCCCTCTTTTTGGGTTGATTCGCTCTTTTCCCATTTCCTTTGGAAACAATAAAGCGCAGTGGCAATTTTTATTTAATTTATATGAGTTAAGTCAATCCAATGGCTTAGTCTCAATATTTCTACCGCTATAAGATGGTTTTGTTCCAATGCAAGAAGGGACAAAATAAATGAATGCTTATTTGGATATGTCCATTTTGGAGGAGTGATGAGACATATAATTTGTTCATATGGGACGAAGACATGAGAGAAAAAGGTGGAAATGAAGTCAGAGTTATGAAGTCAGAGTTGGAAGTTCTGGAAGCCATGGGTTATTTGAAGGTTATGTATGAAGATTCAAAGAAGAAGAACAAGAATTTGAAGAACAAACTGAAATCGGAGATATTTTATAGAAATTTGAAGATGTTATGTTTTGTTATCTCCTTTATATTTAATGTTTAATTTGTTATGAAATGTAATAGTTGAAGTAGGGTTTGAATTGCATTGTTGATGTTGAAACTGCAGATGTAGTGAACTTGACATGAATGCAACTATCAGACGGATTTTTACGAGTAAGTTCATAAAAAATTATTAAATTTTTAATTACTGTTATCTGTTTGTTTTTTAGCTTTTCAAAGATATGTTTATATTAGTTGATAGATTTTATAGCGAATAGTTTAAGTTGATAGTTTAAGTTGATAATTTAAGTTGATAACCTTAAGAAAGTGAAAAAACCCTAGAGTTAAGCATAATGATTAAAATTTAATTACATAAAATTTCATTACAAAAGGCCTTAATAATCATATGTAAATCCTCTGGCCCAGAGAATGTTTGACCATGTATAATCTGATTCACCCTTATCATCATCAGAATAGGAAAAATCATCTTCCTTCTCACCCTTCTTCTTCTTCTTCTTCTTCATGCTCTCCTATGCCTAAGAGCTCTCATGGGTCTCAAGAGTTCTTGATTCTGAGGAGGAAGAACATCTTCAGCATTGTTGGAAGCTACATCAGAAATACTCATTTTGGTTCTTCTTCTTCTCTGATTTCTTCTGATGAAGTTCTTTTTGTGTTTTGGTTCAAAGAGTAATTCCGATTTTATATTGTTTCTTCTGATTCTTCCTCTTCCCTGATCCTTGAAAGTCTAAAAGCCAAAAGATTTCACGCGTGTCAAGTTTTCTCATTATTGGTTCTTTAATTCCTCGAGCTGTTGAATGAATAATTATATCTACTTGTCCTTTCATATATCTTTTTTCCCTTCTTTGATATTCCTACTTATGTATACTTTGATGTAATACAAGTTTTGATATCAATTCACAAATGATGTATTACTGATTTTAGTATGATACGAATGAGATTTATTCATAAACAATATCACGATGATTATTTATCATAACCATTGTTATAGGGTGCACGGTTTCCAATTTACTACTACGATTACTAGACCGTGATTGAAAGTAATACATATACAACCACACACTACATAACAACGTCTGGACCTGCATGATTACATATCATTTCCAACTGTTGTTAAAGGCCTTTTTCGTAGTAGTGAGAGTCTGAAGAAAGTTAACCTCTGAAGATCCAGACTCTAAAGACTTAAACTCAGAAGAGGTTAACTTGTGAAGATCAAAATCTGAAGAAAGTTAATCTCTGAAGATCCACATTCTGAAGACTCAAACTCTAAATCCAATCAAATTACTATGATAAAAAAACTCGGATAGGTCACTATCAGACTCAGAGGATAATTTGTCTTCTTTTGATCATGTGAAGATCCAATTTCAAAGACAATAGAGATGGAACATGTAATTACTTTTGAAGATAAAGAATTTAAAATGAATTTTACAAAGTATTAAACATATAAGGAAGCTTTCCAATTTCTATGATGATGCATTTCTAAAAACTCGTTATGAATTACGTATTCTTCAACGACTCACTTATGTTCCTATATTTAAGGAGTTGATGATTTGAAGAAAATTACAATATCCCACCTTGACAATTAAAGAGTCGTTAATCTATCAAAACAATATCACAAGCTTAACTTAGGATTTCTTAACACTTGTATATTCAATAAATTCCTAAGTCTTGGACTCTTTCTGTGTTATATTTTGTTTACACATCTAATTTTATATCAAGTGTGACACTCAAACAATCTTTCTTTCTAAGTTAGATTGTATAAGTCTCTTGTTGTGTGCTTGAGCATTTGAAGTCTCCTACTTGTATGCTTGAGCATTGGACATCTCTTGCTTGTGTTCTTGAGCATTAGAAGCCTCTTTCTTGTGTATTTGAGAAAAGAAAGTCTATTGCTTGTGTGCGTATGCAAATTGTAATCAGGAGTGATTATATTGAAAATCCCTTGGAAGTACAAGGATACTGTGTAGCAGTAGAAATGTTTAAGACTAAACTATTAGATTGACTAGACTTACACAGATCAAAATAAAAATCTCCACCGCGCTTTATTGTTTCCAAAGGAATGGGAAAAGAGCGATTAACCCAAAAAGAGGGGGAAAGATTCAAGATAATGGGGTTGGTTATGCAAAGGAAAGGTATTAGCACCCTAAACATCTACGGTACTCCGCAGGAACCTCTTTGAAAAAAATCTGTATATTTTGGCTATAAAATGTTATATGTAAAATAGATGGTGGGGGTGAGAAAAGAAAAATATTTTTTTTTATAATTTTTGCACGCGCCGCAGTTGCGAACGTTTAGCGCCTATGTACCACCTTTCATGCAATAGGGGGTCAGGGTACACGTAGTTCACCTTTTAAAAGATTTTAAAACACAAGTGTGTTGGTTAATTTTATGAGATAAGACATCATCGTCATTGTTCGTGTGGAAAACATACTTACTACCCACAATCATGAGAAAGAAGAATTTGCATCATCTCAAAGGGGAGGATATGGTTTGGATTTTAAAATCAATAATGCCTCACTCAACACCCAAGTGAAAAATATCTCTCTTCACTATATATTGTAAAATTATAGTTGTTTGCATCACTACAAGGATTGACAAGAGTCTAATCTTTTGAGAAAGGTTTAAAAAGTAAAAATCCAAAGTGGCAAAATGGTTTGAAATGAGATTGATTGACTTTTAGTCTTCTCACAAAAAATGCCAAGGTATTATTAAGTTGATTGAAGTTAATTTATGAAAATGGTTTTGAAAAGGCATGGAGATAAGTCCAAGTTTATTATGAAAATGGTTCAAGTTTAGAAACAAGAAGAGTTTTTCAAAAGGAGGAAGAAGATTTTTGAAATTAAATAAGATGGGAGGAGAAGAAGAGACTATCCTAAAGCATAAGGTAAAAGTTAGGGATAAGAACCATCTAACCAACAAGAAGTCAATACTTGACATTATGAGTCAAGATAGAATTCTCATTCTTTGGATTGAAACCAAACAAGCAAAGATACTAGACCCCTTGAGGGAACCAAACTTCATATGTATTAAGTCTTCACAAAAATTGGGCAGAGTAACGGCTGTATACGTGTGAATTCTAGATTACAAACAAAGTATGTAATCACAATAACCTGCATACAAAACAAACAAACAACCCAATGTCTTGAGGTAAACCTCAAGAACTCTAGAAAAAATACCAATTAAGGTCACAAGGTTCTCCAACATAGGCCAAGGTGAAGGGTGAGAAAACACTTAGAAGGGGGGGGGGGGGGGGGTTGAATAAGTTTTTCCTTATAATGATATGATGCAAAGTTTTTCCTTATAATCTAATTGATTATAACCTGGCGACTGGGGCAAAGGTTTCATTATAATCAATTCCTTCTTGTTGACTATAACCTTGTGCTACCAGTCGTGCTTTGTTTCTGACCACCTCTCCTTGCTCATTTAGTTTGTTTCTGAAAACCCATTTAGTTCCTATAATGTTGAATCCTTTGGGTCTTGGAACTAGATCCTACACATCGTTTCTGGAAAATTGATTGAGTTCATCTTGCATTACTAGGATCCAATCATTGTCTTCCAGAGCTTCATCAATAGAGGTTGGCTCAATCAGAGATACCAATCCAAACAATGATTCTTTATTGATTCTGAGAGAGGATCTTGTTCTGATGGGATCTTCTTTCCTTCCAATAATCACGTCTTCTTTATGAGCTGAAGAGATTCTGGGAAACCTTTTTTGAGAGGGTTGTTCAGAGATTCTGAGATTATCCAGAGCATTATCAAGAGGATGATCTTCTGAGTCTTCCTTTGCTTCTGACTTTTCAGAGTTTGAGAGATGATCTTCTGTACCTACAGAAATATCAATTTGCTTTGGCTGTTGCTGGCCAAGCTTGTCATCAAACCGGACTTTGATTGATTCTTCAACAATCAGAGTTTCTGTGTTGTATACTCTATAGCCTTTTGAGCGTTCAGAATATCCAAGCAGAAAACACTTTTGTGCTTTAGAATCAAATTTATTCAGATTATCTTTAGTGTTCGGAATAAAACAAGTACATCCAAAAGGATGGAAATATGAAATGTTGGGTTTTCTGTTTTTCCATAATTCATAGGGAGTCTTTTCAAGAATAAGTCTTATAGAGATTCTATTCTGAATATAACATGTTGTGTTCACAGCTTCTGCACAAAAGTGCTTAGCCATATTTGTTTCATTGATCATGGTTCTGGCCATTTCTTGTAACGTTCTATTCTTTTGTTCTACAACTCCATTTTGTTGGGGAGTTCTAGGACAAGAGAAATTATGAACAATACCATTTTCTTTAAAATATTTTTTAAAATAATGGTTTTCAAATTCTCCTCCATGATCACTTCTAACTTTTATAATTCTAAAATCTTTTTCGTTTTCCACTTGGTTACAGAAGTCAACGAACACAGAATGTGACTCATCCTTGTGTTTTGAAAACTTAACCCATGTCCATCTGCTGTAGTCATCTACAATGACCAATCCATACTTCTTTCCTCTGATGGATGCAGTTTTAACTGGCCCAAACAGATCAATATGAAGTAGTTCTAATGGCCTAGAGGAATAAACAACATTTTTTGATTTAAAAGAAGGTTTTGAAAATTTTCCTTTTTGACATGCTTCGCACAGAGCTTCTGAGTTGTAGTTCATATTGGGAAGTCCTCTGACTAAATTCAGTTTATTTATTTGAGAGATTTTTCTCATGCTGACATGTCCCAATCTTCTGTGCCATACCCATTGCTCATTGCTAACAGACAAAAGGCATTTTACATTCTGAGTTTGAAGATCTGACAAATCAATTTTGTAGATGTTGTTCTTTCTTTTGGCAGAAAAGAGGATTGTTCCATCTTTTTGACTAACAGCTCTACAGGAATTTTGATTAAAGATAATGTCATAACCGTTGTCACTTAATTGACTTATGGACAGCAGGTTATGCGCTAATCCTTCAACTAACAGAACACTAGAGATAGAAGGAAGGTTACCGTTTCCAATGGTTCCAGAACCAATAATCTTCCCTTTCTGATTACCTTCAAACTTGACGTCTCCTCCAGATTTAAATTCCAGGTTTTGGAACATAGACTTTCTTCCCGTCATGTTTCGTGAGCACCCAGAGTCCAGGTACCATGACTCGTGTCTCAATTGAGTTGTTAAGGACATCTGCAAAAAATATTATTTTCTCCTTTGGTACCCATATCTTTTTGGGTCCTCTTTCGTTAGAGTATTTAAAGTTCTGTTTGAACTTTGGATTAGCATAAGAATTTCCAGAGTGAGATGTATATTTAATATCATGTGTGTGCCCAAAACTAAATTGTTTATTCAGAGGTTTATATGTGAAAGTCATCTTAGCAACCGGTTTTGGTATATATGTCCCCTTCCCTTTGGGAGTTTCATATCCAATTCCTCTTCTGTTGTTCCCACTAACTCCATAGATCATTGAAGCCATTTTGCTCCTATCTATGCTTTTAGCAAGAAAAGTTTTAAAACTAGAGTCATATTCTTTCAGAATATCTTTTGAACTTGACGCGGACTCTGAAATAGAAATTTTTTGAACTTTTTGAATTTCTTCTTTAAGTTTAAAATTATTTTCTTTGAGTTCAGAGTTTTCTGTTTCATGTTTCTCAAGATAAGATGCAAGACTCTTCTTGAGTTTCTTGTATTTGATTTTGAGTTGACTATAGTTTTCCAGAAGTTCTGATAAACTTTCAGCAAGTTCAACTCTAGTAAATTCAGAGAATACCACTTTTGGTTTTGACTCACAGTCTGAGTCATCTACTATGGTAGCCATCAGAGCTAGGTTGACATTCTCATCTTCAGAATCAGATTTATCTTCAGAGGACTCTGAATCGTCCTAGGTGGCCATCATGCCTTTCTTTCTACCAAACTTTTTCTTTGGTCTTTCTCTTTGTAGTTTTGGACAACCACTCTTGTAGTGTCCAGGTTCTTTACATTCATAACAGATTATCTCTCTTCTGTTTGACTTTTTGTGTCCAGAAGATTCTGGATTATCTTTTGACTTCTTGAAGTTCTTGAACTTCTTTTGTCTGTGCTTCCACATCTGGTTGATCCTTCTGGAGAGCAAGGATAGTTCATCTTCTTCTGACGCAGATTCTTCAGAGTTTCCTTCTTATGCCTGAAAAGCGTTAGTTTCATATTTTTTAATTGATTTAAGGGAAACAAACTTACCTTTCTTCTGAGGCTCGTGTTCATCAAGTTTTATCTCATGACTTCTTAAAGCGCTGATGAGTTCTTCAAGAGACACATTGTTCAGATCTTTTGATACTTTGAAAGCAGTGACCATAGGTGCCCATCTTCTAGGTAAGCTTCTGATAATCTTCTTAACATGGTCTGCCTTAGTGTATCCCTTGTTCAGAACTCTCAGGCCAGCAATCAGAGTTTGGAACCTTGAGAACATAGCTTCTATAGATTCACTTTCTTCCATTTTGAAGGCTTCATACTTCTGGATGAGAGACAGAGCTTCAGTCTCCTTCACTTGAGTGTTTCCTTCATGAGTCCTTTTGAGAGCCTCAAACATATCATGTGATGTATCTCTATTTGTGATATTCTCATATTCCATTTTAGAGATAGCGTTTAGAAAAATATTTCTAGCTCTGTGGTGATTTTTGAAATCAGCTTTTTGTTGTCTATCCATATTTTTTCTATCAATTTAGTTTCCTTCTGAGTCTATAGGATGTGTGTAACCGTCAAAGACTATATCCCATAAATAACTATCATGACCTAGAAAGAAACTTTCTGGTCTATCTTTCTAATATTCAAAATATTCTCCATCAAACACTGGAGGTTTGGTGTAGTTATTGTTGTTTTATTCAGTTGCCATTGTGTTTTCTTTCTGGATCTTTTCCTGACACATTTAAGTGTTGCGCTAGAGTCAAGCTCTGATACCAATTGAAGGGTGAGAAAACACTTAGAGGGGGGGGGGGGGTTGAATAAGTTTTTCCTTTTTCTTTTTCTTACTAGCTCAACAAAAATGGAAAGACACAGTTATTTTTATCCTGGTTCGTTTGAACTCAAACTACTCCAGTCCACCTGCCAAGGTGATTTCTCCTTTCTCAACAAGGACTTAATTCACTATTGTGATCGGTGGAAATAGAACTGACTGTTTAAAGCTGGTTCGCGAAATGTCATGGAAGCAAGAGTCGCCACCGTCTTTTATTTTCTCCAACATGCACAGGACAAAAGCACAACAAAATTCCTTATGAGAACGTTTCTCGGTTCGGGAGGTAGATTTATAAAAAGGGAAGGTGTTAGCACCCTTTCTATCCATGGTTATCCATGGGCTCTTAGATACTTGCTCTTATGTTTTCAAAATGATGTTTGCTTTTCAAAATGTGAGTGGGTTTGAAAAAGTTTCTTTGAAAGATTTCTGAATGACTCTTGTATCTGTCCTCAAGAGTGTTTAAAAAATTTGTTTTGAAAGCTTTTGAAAGTGTCAGTGTGAAAAGGTTTTTGAAGAGAGCAAGTATCCATGAGTCATCTACCTACCCTAAGGAATTATGCTGTGTAAAAGTCCTTAAGGTAGTGCCATCCCACCATTGAGAGGTAGGTAGCACCACCGTTGGAGGTGTTCGGGTCAATTCGATTGTAGGGACAGTGTGGTCACCGAAGCAACATTTAGGACACCTTAGAAGCAACCCTAATGTCCTAGATCCTTTTTTAATCCGAGGCAACCGTTTCGAGGCAACTGTTTCGAGGCAACTGGATCTTGGACATAAGAGCGACCGCTAAAACGTCCTATACTTGACGACCACGTTTCGAAGGCAACGAGTGAGGCGTACCCTAGAAGTGATGTGTGCATTGTGTGTTGTTTTCATGTTATGTTTTATCTTTGATCATGGCATTGTGAGCTACGCGTTATTTTTAATTAACATACATTCTTTCATGCAATTTAGAATTTAGGAGTGCAGAAAATTAAAAGACGGAAAGATAAAAGCTACGCTATTACAAGGCGCGGGTCTATACATCGCCAAAATACAAAAACCCATTTTTGATAAAAGATGCAGAAAGTAAAAGAAAAGCGATAAACCTAATTACTATTACATTCCTTGAACAGTTACATAATAATCAATAAGAAAATATATGCGCGAAGGAATAAATTGGAACGTCCGAGGGTTTTGACCCTTTGCTTGAAATTAAATTAAATTAGGACCTAATTGTTATTTAATTAAAGAAAAGAAAGTGTTTTTGTATTTTTTGTATTTTAATAGAAATAAAGAAAAACAAAATCAAGAGAAAACCCTAATTCTAAGTTTATTTTAATTATTAATGAAAAATATTAAAGTTAACCTAATTTAAGCTAACTAATTAATTTACATGTTATTTACAAAAATAATAATAATAATAAATAATGATGAAAATAATTAATTAAGAAAAAGATAAAAAATGTCAAAACCTAATCCTATATGATTTTTTTATTTATTAAGAAAAGAGATTAAAATATAAACCTAAATTAAACTAAAGTTAATTGTTAACATTTATTTACAAAAAATAGGTTAATGATGCAATTAATAAATAATTAAATATATTTTGTATTTTGATTTTCTGTTTTTTATTAGGAAAATTAATTTGAGGTGAAATAATAATAATAATTATAGTAATTAAAAGAAATTCAAAAGAAAAGAAAATTAAATTGAATATGCAAACCAAGGGGGGTGTCTGGCCCATGTGGAGGTTTATTTGAGGAATTCTGTCCCATTAAGACAAGGCCTCGTTGACTTTCAAGAATCATGCACATGCTGTCTGACTGGGGTACACCATGGAATTCACCTTCTGGCCACTAGATGGATCTTTGAAGCCACTTGGCAGGCGTAGGCGTGAGGATGCATAATGGGCCATTGAACGGAAGCTGCACTAGAACGTGTTAGAACAAAAATTATGAATTATGTGGGGGGGCCTGGGAATCGAACCCAGGTCCCAATGCTTGCAATACACGTCCTCCACCATCTGAGCTATGCAACGCGTTTGTAGTATAAGTGGAAAACAATAATTATATAGAAAAAATGCCAATTATGCTGAAACATAAAAAAACGCGCTAAGATTTGAATGCTCCAGTTACATGACACCACACACATCTTCTTCTTCGTTCTTCCTGCAAACATGAACAAGATAGCGGGGGTTTTAAACCCCCACTAAGTGTAACTGTGAAAAATAGCAAATAGAAGTGGAATTAATATAAAAAGGGCGCGATAGGCTGGTTGAATTCGGCTGGCCTTGACGAATTCAACCATGGTCATGTCATGGTCCAATTGTTCTTGATGCCTAAAGCCCTAATTTGAAGCTTCAGAAACCCTAGGTTTCGTCCATGGTGAATTTTGATTCAGGCAACGTTAATTCAATTGAACTGTACCAATCGCTTCAGAAGGTCACTATTAGTGTAAATCAAACAAGAAAACAGATTAAAAGCACGTGAAACATGTTATGCAAGTTTGAAAAATAAGGCAAACTGTGTGGCCTATGTTCTTTGATTCTTCGCGTGCTAGGATTGGTTTTTGATGCCAATAGACTCCTGGAGACTCAGGCAAGGTGATGGAATCCTTTTTAGGCGTGGAAAGGCACTGCACGTAAGAAATCAGTTTCACAAATTTCTTGAGTTTTTTGCAATTTGGTTATGGAATATTAGCAGCTTTCACGTCTATCTCTGAGTAGGGTTAGCTCTTGCATATGTATGTGATCAGAATTAGGTCAAAACCTTGGCCCAAAAGTCCATGAATTATGACTTGAATATTTGATTTTCAATTATGTGATTTTCAATCTTTTTCCATGAAAACCTTGCCAATTATGGAAGATCTTGTCCCCTTGAGTGATGCACGAAATCTTTAGCATGTGTGGAGTGTATTTGCTTCATAAAAAGATTTGCCAACCATGCTTTGATATTTTTCTACAATTAAAACCAATTAAATGAATTAATAATAATAAAAATTCAATTAATTAATTAAAAATAAGAAAATAAATCATTTTAAGCTCAATGGGTCGTGCATAGGCTTTGGGTAATGATTCAAGAAAGAATTTGAGGCCCATTAGCAAAATTGAAGTGTTTTAGGCAAAGTTGACTTTTGAAAGTTCCCAAAAATTCCCCAACTTCTCCAATGCATATCTTGCTCAATTTTGAAGCTATGAACATGTTCTTGGACATTTTTGAAAGTTCTTGAAGTCCTCTAACCAATGTCTTTGGTCCCATGTCATTTTGATTTACCAATCTCAAGTTATGGTCTTTGACTTAAAGTGCCTTTTTGTTGACTTTTGAAAATGACCTATAATGTTGAAATTGATAACTTTTTGTGAGAGCATTTCTGGAACTTGGAGTGTGAAGATGAGTTGTATGAAATGTCATCCCCTTCAAAATGAGCATTGGATGGGATTTTTCTGATAAACCATGAAAAAGTTATGCCTTGGTCAATTTGCAGTTGACTTTTCAACTGTCCAAAAATAGAAACTTTTGCATCTTGAGACTTTTTGAGCCATGCTTGTGGAATCATGATCAAGAATTTATCAAATGATGATTGTGGCTTCAAAATAAGATGTTGACCAAAATTTTTGACTTTTGACTGTCAAATGACCATTTTGCCCCTGCAGTTGACTGTTGAGCATTTAGGGTTTTTGACTGTGCAACTTGATGCTGTGAGTCTTGAAACTTGACATATGAATGCTTGACAATGAATGTAGGCATATGGGACTTGATTGGACCCTTGAAAACCTCAATTTCTTTGCAAGAACCAAAACCCTAATTTTGACTGTGTTAGGAGGCAATTGGACTGTGCAACCCTTGAGAGATTTTGAAGCTTGATCTTGCCAAATCTTGAAGAATATGGGAGGGCAAATTTTGGGGTACAACAATTGCCCCTGTTCAATCTTCTTAGACCTGAGGATGTAGATTGGCTGGCGTGCCTTTCGTGATCCGAGGGTGGAAGATGATTGAACACTAGAGTGCCCAGAAATTTGCACTCGCATAGTAGAGTATCAGCAGTGTGATGGCGGGAATGGGCTTATAGGTGCCATTTGGAAAGATGGTGGATAGGAGAATGGGCTTATAGATGCCATCTGGAGATGTGACAGAACCTTGTTGTGAATGGGCTTACAGATGCCATTTGGAAGTGTTGGTATGTGGATGGGCTTATGGATGCCATCTGGGTGTCGATCGCGTAAGAGATTCCTTAGCGAGAACTTGCGTACCTGAGAAAGAAAAATAATTACCTGGCCTGTTACAGGAGTTGATCTTCAAACTCTTTATGTAGATGTGCCCTGGCTGGATACAGGTATCGGATCTTCAAACTCTTCAGACGTGCCTTGGAAGGATACATGAATCGAGTCCAGAAAATTGTCGTCAACAGATACACCCTGGCAGGATACAGGAATCGGATCTTCAAACTCTTTAGACGTGCCCTGGCAGGATACATGAATCGAGTCTGGAAAATAGTCGTCAACAGATACACCCTGGCAGGATACAGGAATCGGATCTTCAAACTCTTCAGACGTGCCCTGGCAGGATACAGGAATCGAGTCCGGAAAATAGTCGTCAACAGATACACCCTGGCAAGATACAGGAATCGAATCTGGAATTACGACAGTTGATAGTAATCATCGTTGTATTGACTTTTGTCCTGAAAAGACAAAACGTTAGTTGTATGCGATGTCATGATGTATGAAATGCATGATGTTCTCAAAATGAATGAGATTGTATGTTCATGATGCGTATGCGCATGCTATAATGTATGAAGATGTGATGTTTATGACTGTATTTTTGTCTAGGAAAATAAATCCTTGACGAATGCCGGGAAGTCGAATCCTGGGCTGATGTTGAAGAGTAGTGTTCCTTGTTTCCGCTGGGGATGATGGTTGCAAGAATAAACCTGTAGGAGAAGATGACTCCGTTGGGGAATAAGCTTGGCGAAGAGACTACTTTGCAGGGAGATACTCTGCGGGGAGAGATATTTTGCTGAGATGTTGATGATACCTCCACTGGGGATTCCATTGATAAGTTATGTTGGGGAATTTGATGAACTCCACTGGGGGATAGGAATGAACTTTGTCGAGGACGGTCTTTCTGTGGTAATTAGATGAGGATAACCCAGTTATAGGCTCTGGTGGGGAATAACCTTTGCATATGGTCGGGGACGCGTTCGTACTCTGTAGGGGATAAGCTTCTAGAATCTACTGGGGATAAGCTTCCAGAATCTACTGGGGAGATTGATTCCACTCTCCTGGGGAAACTTTTCAGATTGGACTGGGGACTGGCTCCACTGGATGTTCGGTATACTGCCGGGGAACAATCTTAGATCAAGATTGTCGGGGATGCTTGTTAGGAATGTTTGTATACTCCGCTGGGGAATATTGAGATCTTCGGGGGATAACCCAACTTCCTTAAGGCTGACAGTAGACTAACTCTGCTCGGGGAGAGTTTTGCTGACTTGCTGGAGATACGGTGCTTTGTTAGGGTTGATGGGAGACCAACTGCTTAGGAGAGTATTATTGAATCTTGTCTTACTCGGCGGGGAGTGAAGGTATCTAGGTCATATTCTTCAGCTGAACATACTTTGGTACCTTGGTGGACAGAGCAACTAGATCGCTTAGACAACTCATATTGCCCCAGTTTCTGCGGGACAAGAAGGTATCTGTGGAGGCGCTTGATGACTGCCGATTTGACAAACCTTATTCTAGTAGGCAAGTGACAAGATGACGGGACATAGTCGTACGCTTTGATCCCTAACTTTTGCCTGGACCGCCCTTTCGGGTTTTCAGTCCATCGGGATACCCATTCTTGCCCAAGCCGCCTTTTCAGGTTTTTGACTTGCCGGGTGTACAGATTTTTTTATTTTCATCCCTTATTTTTGCCCGAACCCTTTTGGTTCGCCGGGAAGCCCTTATTTTTGCCTAGGTGTGTCAACCTAGCGGGTCTTTTATTGTGCATAGTTTTTTTTTGACTATGTCCATGTTCTCAGGGAGTTGTCACTGTCAGTAGTATTGTGTTACCATACTACCAGAAGATGCTTGATCAGGCAAGATTCATAGCTGGAACTCATGTCCAATGCCCCAGGTGACTCAGGCGGAGATTTGCCCCAAGCTATTTGGCATTTGAGAGATTCTCCGAATCTTGACCTAACTGCTCCAGATGATAGGCCATGATCATGCTGTGCCCCTTGATTGGAAGTGCGTTTCCATTTGAGATGACCTTCTTTGTTGAGAAGATTTTTGTTCACTGGATATTCATCGTGCGAGCTTCTATGTTGTTCAAACAAAATAGTCGTATGCAACCAATGTTATATTAAAATGCAAAGCTTATGTCTGTCTTGAAATTTTTGAAAAATGAAGTTTTCCATAAAAACAAGTGAATTTTTTTTTTGTAAAATGTGATGTCAACTCGTTATTTTACCGCAAGCCTTAAGGAGTCAGGATACTTTTCGTAACAGTATGCTTTCGAACTAACCCATGCTTCAGCTAGGACTTTTAAAGGTTGTAGCGTGGCCTGGTTCACGTTTTAAGAAACAAAGGATAAAGGCTCAAATTTATTTGTACCCACCCGCTCTTCGTGATGTTCTTCAAACCTAAACTCAGCTGATCATGCATTTAGACCTTGTTTGAGTCTTTGTCCTGATATTCTGGTGATGGTTCGGATATTGACAGTTTATTTTGAATAGGCAGTCATTTCCTTTTTTGTAGAGGGTTTGTAGGACCTCTTTCTTTTTTGATTTCGTTATCCCTGTTTTTTGCCTGAACTGTTTCTTTTTGTATTTACAGTCAGCGGGATGCCCCAGTTTCGTAAGTCTCCTCCATAGGTTTTGACTTAATGGGCTTTTATTTTTGGGAGATAATGATTGCCTGTCTATGATTATACGGAACAATCACTGTCTTTTGCTTTGGAAGGACTCATTTGATGCTATTTGTTGTGCGCCTGGATCAACTGAGAGAACTACCCTGCCCCAGGTTATGATTAAGGGTTTTAATTTTCGAAAAGAAAAAAAATCCTACTTCTTTGGCTCGAAGGGGTTGACGAGGGATTATCTTCCTTATAACTCCGATGTTTAGGAATTGAAACAATGCCTGTACCTCATCAGCGGGGTCTGTTCAAAAGCATATTGTAAAGATCATGGTATCGTTTTCGTCATCCTCCCTCAAGAGGCTTAGAATTATTAGTCGAGCGTTGAACATCACAAAAAAAGAAAGCAATTTTGAATATAGCGAATGCGAATATATTGATTCAAAACAGACATATGCGATGCATTGATAAAGTAATAAAGTTTGCTATGACAATAATTGTTTGAACAATCAAAAGAAAATTACAACTTGAAAATTCTATTGGACAAAAAGTCTTCTCATCTCAGGACTTGTTACTTCAAATGGTGAATCTTGTAGGGATGGTAGAAGTACTCAGCCTGACCCTCTTGGGTGAAATCCACTACCCCTTTATTAATCAGGTCCTGGACTTTGTTCTTCAGAGCCCATCCGTCATTTGTGTCATGTCCCGGACTATCAGAGTGGTATGCACATCTTTTGTTGGGATGATAGTTAGGAGCAGAGATGTTGGGGTTCCGGGGAGGAGCCCTTAGTGTGATCAGATTCAAATTCAATAGGTGTTGTAGAGCTTGAAACAGCGATACGTTGAGCTGGGTGAATTGCCTCCTGGGCTTGTTTGGCTTATTCTGATCAACCTGTTGCTCTGGGCGAGGTTGTGGTTGGACCTGTGAAGTGGTAGCAATTTGGAGAGCTCTATTCTTCACCATACCAGACTCTTGTCCTCTTGGAAGCTGATCAATGACCTGGTCCCTGACTTGGACTGTTTGCTTCATGTTGTGTCTGTCTTGATGAAGCTGGCTGATCATGGTCCTCAACTCTTCTTGCTCCCGAGCTAAACCTTGGATGAGAGCCATTTGCCCCAGCATCTAGGTTCTCATTGTATCTACCTCAGCTTGCATATGTTTCAGCCGTTCGTCCTTGTCATCTTCAGGACTTCTCTTGGCCAAATTCCCCATGAGGAGTGCCCTCAACTCTTCTTGCCCCTTGGATAGGCTTAGGAAGATCTCCCTGAACTGAGTCTCTTGAGCATGAAGACCCTGGTTATCTTGTTGGGAAGCCATTGCTGAAATAAACAGCGAAGAAGGTAAGTGACCTGTAACAAGGATACCTGTAATGCAATGATGTGTATGTATGCATGCAATGTTTTCAAGGATCTCGCGGGGTAAACAAGAAAATTGTTAGAGTTGGAAACTGGTAGCTTGATTGAAGGAACTTCATGTTGTTGAGAGTCCTTCTTCAAGAGTCAAGGCTCACCATATCGAGTGGGTCATAGCCCCTGACTCAAGTTATCAACCTTGGCTAGAGGAAAATAAATCCCCTTTTCCCCTTTCTAGACATGTTGGTTCATCATGACCTGCATCAAAAACCCTCAAGATCCTTGAAATGGGTTAGTCCTTATGTAGGATGTATGCAATGGTATGATGTTATGCTATGCATGGAGTAATATGGATAAACACTGTTATGAGTCCAGATTAAGAACTGTAAACAAAACCTGCAAGAAACTCAAGCGTCAGATAACAAGCATGCAAGTAGTCAAGTTTGAAGGCACACAAGTCACACAAAACAGCCCTTAGAGTTCAGGCCAGCATGGGGTCTAGGTATTACCCTCTTGAAGTTGGTGGGCTCAAAACCTGTCCTATCAAAAGTAACCGGGTTCTAAGGATCTCAATATCATTGGATTGTTTTCTGTGTTCATTGTTTCGATTTAGCCACTGCACTGGCGATCAAAATATTCCAAGAAAACAACCCTCAATAAGTGTAGTATCGAGTATCAACCAACTTTGGACTGCACCAAAGTCAGTTATCTCACTACCCTAAAGAGGCCAGGATGGTCAAGTAAGGTTCCTAAGGTCAGTTGATGCTTCACGACACCACGCGGCGGCCCCGTACTCTCCTTGACTTGACTCAAGGGTTACCGATACTCACCAAAGTGCCACATCAACGTAGCAGACTGCTTCAACCGTGTTGGTATACCCCGCACAGTTCCCTCACAGTCTTGTTGCTACTTTCTAAGAAGGTATCCCCCAGATCCGGGTTAGGATCTATAGAACTCCCAAAATAGTGCCCACAATAGTAAAGCAAACAAAACAAAGCAATTGAAAACATAAGTATGATCTATCCTAAGGTACACCTCACTTTAAATATTCCCCAGCAGAGTCGCCAGTTCTGTGATCGGTGGAAATAGAACTGACTGTTTAAAGCTGGTTCGCGAAATATCGTGGAAGCAAGAGTCGCCACCGTCTTTTATTTTTTCCAACATGGACAGGATAAAAGCACAGCAAAATTCCTTATGAGAACCTTTCTCGGTTCGGGAGGTAGATTTATAGAAAGGGAAGGTGTTAGCACCCTTTCTATCCATGGTTATCCATGGGCTCTTAGATACTTGCTCTTATGTTTTCAAAATGATGTTTGCTTTTCAAAATGTGAGTGGGTTTGAAAAAGTTTCTTTGAAAGATTTCTGAATGACTCTTGTATCTGTCCTCAAGAGTGTTTGAAAAATTTGTTTTGAAAGCTTTTGAAAGTGTCAGTGTGAAAAGGTTTTTGAAGAGAGCAAGTATCCATGAGTCATCTACCTACCCTAAGGAATTATGCTGTGTAAAAGTCCTTAAGGTAGTGCCATCCCACCATTGAGAGGTAGGTAGCACCACCGTTGGAGGTGTTCGGGTCAATTCGATTGTAGGGACAGTGTGGTCACTGAAGCAACAGTTAGGACACCTTAGAAGCAACCCTAATGTCCTAGATCCTTTTTTAATCCGAGGCAACCGTTTGGAGGCAACTGTTTCGAGGCAACTGGATCTTGGACATAAGAGCGACCGCTAAAACGTCCTATACTTGACGACCACGTTTCGAAGGCAATGAGTGAGGCGTACCCTAGAAGTGGTGTGTGAATTGTGTGTTGTTTTCATGTTATGTTTTATCTTTGATCATGGCATTGTGAGCTACGCGTTATTTTTAATTAACATACCTTCTTTCATGCAATTTAGAATTTAGGAGTGCGGAAAATTAAAAGACGGAAAGATAAAAGCTACGCTATTACAAGGCGCGGGTCTATACATCGCCAAAATACAAAGACCCGTTTTTGATAAAAGATGCGGAAAGTAAAAGAAAAGCGATAAACCTAATTACTATTACATTCCTTGAACAGTTACATAATAATCAATAAGAAAATATATGCGCGAAGGAATAAATTGGAATGTCCGAGGGTTTTGACCCTTTGCTTGAAATTAAATTAAATTAGGACCTCATTGTTATTTAATTAAAGAAAAGAAAGTGTTTTTGTATTTTTTGTATTTTAATAGAAATAAAGAAAAACAAAATCAAGAGAAAACCCTAATTCTAAGTTTATTTTAATTATTAATGAAAAATATTAAAGTTAACCTAATTTAAGCTAACTAATTAATTTACATGTTATTTACAAAAATAATAATAATAATAAATAATGATGAAAATAATTAATTAAGAAAAAGATAAAAAATGTCAAAACCTAATCCTATATGATTTTTTTATTTATTAAGAAAAGAGATTAAAATATAAACCTAAATTAAACTAAAGTTAATTGTTAACATTTATTTACAAAAAATAGGTTAATGATGCAATTAATAAATAATTAAATATATTTTGTATTTTGATTTTCTGTTTTTTATTAGGAAAATTAATTTGAGGTGAAATAATAATAATAATTATAGTAATTAAAAGAAATTCAAAAGAAAAGAAAATTAAATTGAATATGCAAACTGTTGTACCCCAAAATTTGCCCTCCCATTTCCTCAACATTTTCTCATCACAAGACCTTTGAAGATCAAGATCCAGTTAGGGTTTCCTCTGCTCAAGACTTCTCCTTGCATTGTTAAACCAAATTAGGGTTTGTGGTTGAACAAAGATGTTTTGACCTAAAATGCCTAAAGTGACTTTCATGCTTCATATTGGACTCCCAAGTTTATCCATACCAAGTTTCAAGTCTTGATTCCAAGTTTTGCCCAGTCAATTGGACAGATGACCTAGAAATCAGCTGTATTGGGGAAAAAGTCAACTGTGGCCAATTGACAGTCAAATCTCATGAAAATTAACCCACATCAACATTATGAACTCACATGGACCATTTGATCAAGTTTGGATCACAATTCCACAAGAAATTTGATCAGATCATCAAAAGGGCAAAATGGTCATTTTTAGGGTTTTGACTGCACAAGGTTAATTTTTGACTGTTTGACCTAGACAATGGCAAACCAAGCTCACATATGGACTCAAGGACTCAATGAAATGGTCTTGACACATTCATCAAGCTCAAAAGATCCCAAGTACACAAGATTAACAATTGAATTTCCCAGTCAATTGATCAATTTTGACTGTATACTGAAAAGTCAAACTTTGACTTTTTGGTCAAAATCAAGAGTCAAGATCCATTTTTCATCAAAACATGCCAAAACATGAAACTTGTTCACCAAGAAACCAAGAAATGCAAATTAGGGTTTGAAATGGAATTTTTCATAACTTAGAATTTTTCGAAGTTATGGAAAACCCTAGTTTTTTTCCAACTTTGCCCCACTTTCTCACCAAGATTCATTTGGATTCAAACAAAAGTCAAAACATGAACGTTGTAGCTTGTTACATAATCTACAACTTTGATTCACAAAGTTTTCCCATTTGAGGCTTGTATCTCAAGTTACAAATTTTTGAATAAGGGCACTAAACCATTCATAACTTAGTGAAAATTTGACCTTTTTGACAAGGTTTTCTACCCTACTTCAAGGCCATTTTCCATACACTTACACTTGGAATTTCAAATTGCATTTCAAAGATGGATTGTAGTATACATTCCAAGCTTTCCAAAATGTCCAAGAACTTCTCAAACAACCTCATGGTTAGGGAGAATCGAATTTTGCAAAATGGGCAAAAGTCACTTTGATTCATGGCCATGTACATGTTCATACACTTTGCAATTTTTCAAATCAGCATGGGCAAGCTAGTTACAGGCCTCTAATCCTTTTCTTACTCAATAATTAAATGCCAATCCATTGTGTTTTAGCTTTGTTTTGTTCATATAGTCATTACACAAGGAATTAAGCCTTAATTGGAAAAAGTGATTTATCCATTTTTGCAAAGTAGAACTTTATGTCAAGTTTGAAAATCAAATGGTACAATGAATATCTTTGGACACAAGATTCATGGACATAACACACTGATCAAGACAAAAAGATGCAGCATAGTGTGAGGGCCTGTACAGGCTAGAATGATCAAGTGGCTTTTGTTTGCTTCAAGTTCAAGTAAGATGGCATAACTTGTACCAACTTGGAGATCAGCTTAGACACACTTAGACAAACTTATCAAACACATTCCAAAGATCGAAACCAAGCTATTGCACGACCCTAACACCTCTCATCCCTCCCAAAACTCAGAACCACCTTGAAACTGCTCAAACAGAGCAACCTCTGCAGATTGAGTTCCAACTCTCAATCCTTTCAAGCATTCTTGCCCAAACCAGTTCACATACCTTCCTTACCACCTATGCAAGCTATCCAAAAGCTAAAGCACGATCTGTAACACCTCCAAGTCACTTCACCATTTTTATTTTTCTGTTTTGCAGTTGAAGTTCTCTAGCACGATTCAGGGAGTTTCAAGACAAAGTAGAACTTGGAATAGCATCCTCACACTTCAAGGAAGCTATACAAATCATCATCTTGCTCTGAAAACTCCTCCATTGCAAAGCACGATTCCAATTGAACAGGTATCTTCATGAAGTTCTATCTCTCAGTATAGGCATTGTTAGCTTTAGGTTTGTGAAGGAAACATGTCACAATCATAGCCCTGAACATGCCCATATGATTAGATTTCATTTATATTATGTATGCTTAGAGAATTTTGGTTCTGAATATTGATGAAAAGTTAGGTCAGAAATTGGGGGAGAAGAAATTCTCCCTCATCTTAGAGAGTTAAGTCAAGTTCTTTACATGGTTGAATTCGTCTTCTCATGCTCTATACTTTTCATGTTATGAGTTTTGCTTGAAAGTCCAGGAATCAAGAGATAAAAAACGCGTGCTTGCTTGAATGATGTTGATCAGAGGTTGAAGATGACTGGTTCTGGGCTGGGCCTGGAATATTTTCTTATTTGGACCACATAATTGCTTCTGAACCCCCTGAGCCCATTTTGCTTATTTCTTTGACTTTTTGACTTTTTCTTTTTTTGTTTGACTTATTTATTTTTTCTCATGACATTAAAAATATAAAAATATTTTTTCTCACCATTTTTGATTTTATTAGGCATTTATTTAATTTTCTTTTAGATTATACATAAATAGATAAATACATATGTTTTGTTTAAAATACTAAAAAATAGTGCAAATGCATTTTCTATACATTTTTATTTTTGTTTTACTTTCTGAAAATACTTTATAGAAAAATACCTTTTTTTATTAAATATTAAATATTATTATTTTTTATATGTAATACATATTTAGAACTTAATACATATATATATAATATATATTATACTATATATATATATATATATATATATTATATATATATATATATATATATATATATATATATATACTAATATATATATATATATATATATATATATATATATATATATATATATATATATATATAGTATAGATATATATATATATATATATATATATATATATTTATATACTATATATATATATATATATATATATATATATATATATATATATATTATATATATATATAGTATTATATATATATATATATATATATATATATATATAT